>CP120629.1:1925698-2567598 GCA_029449355.1 Emydomyces testavorans | reverse complement strand
CAGCAGCAAGTTGACATTATTCTATAGTAAAGTGTACTAACTGGTGAAATTCATTGTCAACATACAGCAAAGTGTGCCACATCATTATTGTAACAGCCAGTTTACATGAAATTCTGATTTCATGTAAAGATTACAGTAATGCTTATGTACATCAAATACTCTTAATTTCAGTATGACCAGCAATGATCAAAATTTCCAGTTAATGAGAAAAACATCAAGTGAACTTAAAAATAGCAAATGCTTTCATTCAAACTTTGCAATGATTTTTTTTTTTTAATCACATTTTTTAATATCAATAATTCAGATGTCAGAAAACTTCTGAATGCAGTTTTTATCATCTGAACTGAATTGCAATAATCAGTTCTTCATACATATTTCATTCTCTTTACTGATTTTTGATGATTCATCTAATATTCTTGCTCAAATCTAGCATGATCATTTGAATTAAAAATGATTTCAGACAATCACTGCACAATCATTAAGAACTTTAATATGAAGACTGCAATGATGATAAAAATCAACAAGCACTTTACTGCATTCATGTAGTTCAAAATATTTTTCTTTCTGAAAGATACTAATTTTATTTTTATTCATTATTTACTTTCATGAAAATATGTACTGACAATAAAATTACAGACAATTTAAGTTATCACATGAATTATACATCACTTCATCAAATACAAAACTCATCAAATCATTCATTTTAATCTTAATTGATCTGATATATCATTCATCTTCAGTTTTTTAGTCATCATCTTTCATTGCATCAGTGTTCATTCACCATCTCTTGCAATAACTTTTTCATCATCTCTCTTGTGAGCATACATTGACAGATTTGTGTGGCTTAAAGTGTAATGAATGAACATATCATAAGATTCTGACACTTCATGTAATGACATCAGATTTCTTACATCATACTGAGAGAAAAATATGCTCATCAATTTCATCATTAAAATTGAAGTCAGATATTCTTCTGAAAAAAAATCAGTTGTGTAGTAAAAAGTCAATAAATTATTGCTGACTGGCTGAAAGCAGCTTCAGAACAAAGTAAACTGTCAGAACAACAATGTAAACAAGCAGAAATCAATAAATAATTAACAAATGCACTCACATTTGATTTGCATTTCATCAATGCTGCAGCATGCTTCACAGTGAACAGATTTAAAACAAATTAAATTTGACATTTTGAATAGCAGATGAAGTCAAGAGAAGTGATTTGCTTGTAGCAAGTGAAAGACAATAATCAAGATCAATTCACACAAGAAATTCATTTAATCAAATAAAAATGCTGAGAGTTGACATTTTTCACTGTATGTGAAGAGTAGCACTTCAGTTGAACTCAATCATCATAAAAAACAACAAATAAAGTCATTGACTGTTTCATCAGTATTTCATGTGCTGTTCTTTATTGCAGAAATCATCAAACATGTTACTGTTCAGAAAGTATACAATTCTAGAGTCATTTATTCTGATAAAGAATGAAAGAACACACAATTGCCAAAAATAAAAAATAAAGTCTGCTTAAATCATGATCAACTAAGCAAATAATATTTAATTTTGAAATATCAGATGCAGAACAGACAAAAAAATCAGACAGAAACAGATATCATCATCAGCTGATGTAATAATTAATTAATGTTCATGCAGTATGTCAAGCTGACTTCACAACTTAAGTTTACAACAATTTTCAATTGCAGCAGATGACTGATGTTTTATTCATTTTTGATTATCTAAAAATAATTACTGCACTACAGCTTCATGTTTTGACATTCATCAGATTGATTATGCACTCTCTCAATTAATTTCATTTATCTTTTTGCACATCTGAATTCTCAATGAAATTTCAGATTAAACATGCTAACACTTCAAAAATTCTCTCAAACTTTGATGAATAAAAAACATGAAGAATAAAAATGAGATCTATAAAGCTGCTAGTCAAACAACAAAAAAAACTGAAAAAACATATGCAGTTAGTAAGATTTATTCAGTATCTCTCAGAAATTATACTACATTTCTTTCTGAAATCACAACAATGTCATTATAAAATACTTTGTTGAGATCAAAGTAAAATTGTCACAATTGAAATCTCAAAGTTTCACACAAAATAAGCATGTAGTCTCTGATGTTGTGAATAATCAGTCAAAAAAAATGAAGTGCATAATAAAATTAATTCTTACAACTTTCAAATCAGCTGACATTGTTTGACAAAATAAATCAAAAATAACATGAGCTGCATGACATGTTGAATACAATCTCAATAATCTTGACTTTTTTGATAATTTTAATCTTGACAAGAAAAGTATTAAATAAATATTGAAAGTTCAATTCTTGAGTGATGAATGCCTTGTTGGCAAGCAGATGATTCAAAAGCAACATGATCATGATGCAAGAAGAAAAACTGCAGTGAAAGAGCAGTAAGTAATGAAAAAGCTTTGAAACTTTTTAGATTATTGAAACAATTGATCATCAGTTTCACAACAGAATGACAATGTGAGTGAAAAAAATTGTGCATTGAAAATGAGTTTCATGCAACAAGATATTTTTTATATTTGTTTCATGTATGATCAAATCATCAGTCATTTTTATGCATCTGAGCAATTTGTCATGTAGTAGATTTGAATGTTAATTCTGATGGCTTCAAAATCAATGATTACTGACTGAAGTTAGTGATCTTTTTAGATGATATTAAATCAGCATGCAGCTTCTTATCATTGATGCTGAGAAACAAAAATTTAATTGATTGAAATTTTTTTTCTTTAATTTTTTTAACATTTTTATCACTGTGAAGCCATCTGTGTGATTGCAGTTTGTTTTCATTCAAAAAATAATAATTTTTAACAATTAAATTCATTTTTTATTATACAACACTCAGAAGCAGATGCAATGTTTCATTCTTCAGATGTATCTGAGCTGTTATATATTTTGAACATTCTTTGTGATGCTTCTTGTGAATTGCTTCATACTTATCACAATTTGAACTTCTGAAAACAAGTAAAAACAATTGTCAACTTTATTATCAACAAAAACACTGACTCAGAAATACAGTCAATTATTTTAAAAAGCAGCTATTCATCTTGTCTTTCTTTTTCAGCATCATTAAGCAACAGTTTAACAAACAACTCATTATCAGATATCATCTTGTCATCTGCAAGAAATATATCAATCATCAGCTTTCACAAACATCAGCATGAATCTGAATTCAATCTCAACAAATTGCTTGATGAGATAAAGAAAGTTTTATCAAAGCTTGCTCAGTTTTCAAATGAGAAACTACAACTACAAGATATACTTAAGAAAACAGAATCTCTCATTGAAAAGCAGATTCAGTTCTTAAAAATTGTTAATGATAACAGCATTTCTACTGAGCAGAAAATACTTTTGATAAGTTTTACTCAATTTTCACATGCTTCAGAATTTTTTCTCTGACAAGCAAACTGAAAACTTTCTCTCAGAGTAGATAAGATTTGCTTAAAATTATCAAAAATGCTTAAGAGAAATGAAAATATTTCTTGCTATCTTGTCAATGAGAATATTCTCATTGAGTATCAAAATGTGATTAGTAGAGACATCAGAAAGAGTCTAAACAAATTTGCATTTAAAAAATTATTTCATGAGAAGCTTGAAGAATTAATGAAGAATGCTGTTACAAAAATACTAGCTGTTTTCATCTTAACTTACATGAAATTTCACAAATTGAAATTCAATCAATATTTTCAATTTATTGATATTTTACTTATTGAGAATGCTTTTATCATTGATTCTCTCATAAATTTATCAGACTGATTTTTAATGCTGAAATCAAACTTTGAAATGTGATATGACAGTAAGTACTTTCTGTAAAAATCAAATAGTCTTGTTTAACAATTAATGACTAGAAATTACTGCTGTCAGAAAAATTATTACTCAGAGCATCTCAAATATGTCATATACAACAATCTGACATCAGAATGATGCTGTTGATTCTGATAAATTGAATGCATTTAAAAAACAGAATTATAACACACAATTGTCAAGCTCACTAAAATCTGAAATACAAACAGCAGATTCAAACAATTCATACAACTCAGTGATGCATAATGACTTAAGTGATGTTGTGACATCAGAACTTTTGAGAGAAGAATTCAATATAAAAAATCAGACAGCAATACACATGAATTCAATAAAGTTAGAACAATAAAGTAAAAAAAAAAAATTATATTAGTATCATGAAACATCATCATCTGAATTTAAAAGCAACATGCAACAAAACTTCTCTGAATTCAGAAATATGCTCAATGATTTCATTCACTTACTGACTGCTGCATGCAGCTTTTCACAAAGCCAGTCATTAGAAACTGAAAATTATGATTTTTTTCACTTTTTCTTTATCAGTGAGTAAATCTTGAATGAATTACTTAAATTTGAATTTTGACAATAAGTTCAGAAATGAAGTCAGCTGTGATTTTTCTATCTCACATCATTTCTTTCAACACAGAATGCAAATTTGATGACAATCAAACTGAACAGTACTGAAATCATTCATTGAAAACAGAACAATATAAAAACAATAAAATTTTAAAGTGTGATGTGAATTCAAGCAATCTCACAGATCAAAATTTCAGAAAGAATACACAACAATTCATCTTAATTCAGTCACTTTGTGATACAATTGTTGAAGTCACAAATTTTATCAAAAATAATATGATTTTGACAGATTCTCTTCAGTGAATTACAATGCTTATTCATGTTTAGCAATTAACAGTGAACAAAATACTCATACAAACTTCAATTTCACAACAAATTAAATTCACAATCATGATCAAATGATTTATGATGAATCATTATCAGATAGTGTATCTTGAAACTCTGCATTTTTTGATTCTGCACTTTTTGATTCTGCATTTCTCAACACTGTATTCTGCAATTTCAGATTTCACAATTTTGTCTTTCTGAATTATTCATGATGAATCTGTTGATTTTTCAACACATCATGTAAAAATTCATTATAAATGTTGTCATTAATGTTCTTAGCTTCAGAAATCATGCTGATGAACACAATACTCTCATTCAAACATTAACTTTTTCTTCTTCACTCAGATAATCAATTGTTAATATCATTGACATAAGCAATATATTGCCTGATTCAAGACAAATAAAAATAGCTGCTGTCAGATCAATTTCATCTCTAATCATTCAATGAGAATCTGACACAATGCAAAAAAAACTGTTTTTCTCAGTGAGAATTTCATTAGTGACAGTGCAATAAATAAACACTGTACTCAGCAGTTCAGCAAAATAATGTAAAAATTGAGAATCATTTTTCAGTCAGAAAATAGTTTCTGAGTTGAATGTCACAGCTTCATCAAAAATACAGTCAAGAATGAACACAAATCAAAAAATATTTGAAAACTACATAATTAGCATCTGCAATTGTTCATCAATCAGTGAGTTCAACTTACATTCACTTCATGATAAAAAAGAGTTTTGCATGTCTCTCTTTCTTCAACTTATATTGCTTCAATTTTTGCATTTCTTGTTTGAAGTTCTTCAAATTTTTATTTATTAATGTAGATTTTCAATGTTTCAAAAAGTTTTTCTGAAGATACTTCATCACATTTAATGATGATGTATCTCAGATCATGAGTCATGAATTCTGTGAATTTTTGTAATTTATTAAATTTTTAAGTTTTGAGCACAGAGTCTGCAGAGTTATTTTTTTTTCTGTAAAAAATACTTTTTCAGTCAGAAGCCACATGAATGCATGAATCATATCATTGAAATTATATCAGAGAACAAACAAACAGTTTAAATTCTGTAGTTTAATTATTTTTTATTTAATAAATTATATCTCAGCTCTACAGAAACTAACTACTTAAATTAAATTACACTAGATTTAGAACATTTTGTTTTTTTATGCTCATGAGAATCACAGTTGCTCTTTAAATTTTCTGCTCTCAAACAAAAAATTCTATCATACATTCAGAATATGTGAGCAACAATCAATTCAGTTTATCAGAAAATTTGTGTTGTTTTTAACTCAATGTACAGACTCTAACAATTATGTTTGCATGATATATATTTGCAAATTTTTTCAGCTCAATTTGTAAACTTCTCAGAAAGCTCACTCAGATTCATTATCTGTTAAAAATGTATCTGAAAACAAGTTAGATCACAATCACTGAAGCAGTTTGCTTTCAATTTGCTTATTTCATTCATTTTTATGACTCTTCATTTTTAAGATGACAGAGTTCTAGTAAAGTTATTCAAAAAAAATCACAAATTTTGCTTTATTATAACAGTTGCAGACATTCTGTTTGCTATCATTCAGTTCAAATTTGATTCATCAGATTAGTCAATTAGCACAATGTCAATGACAATGCTTTTCAAAATTCTGTTGTTGATTTATCATCAAGCTTAAACATCATGAAGTTACAGTCTGCTGGCTCAAATGAAAATGTGCTGCAGCTTGACACATTAGAGAAAAATACTTGCTGAAGAAGAAGTTACATCTCAATTCAATAGTTTTATCATTAGATTATTTCTACTTTATGATTACTTTAATCAGACAATATATTAAAAACAAAATTTTCTCAAAAAACAACATTGTTTATTTAATCTTTTCAAAAGCAAGTATTCTTTTATTTTTTTACTCAGAACAAAAAAAATGTGCAACTATACAAAAACTGTGTATTAATGTCAGCATATTCATTATATTGTGAAGGCATGATGCATTATATATCAGAAAACTGAAAGAAAATGTACACTCAATGTTGTAGCTGAATAAAAACATGACAGTTTCTTTTTTCTGTTCTGAGTCTAATACATTTTCAAAAAAAACAAAAAATGATAATTGCAGTAATTAAATTTTCTGTTTAGCATATAAATTGATATGTGCTGCTTAAGTTGAAACTGATGTCACAGATGACTGCAAACAAAAAAAAGCTCACTTCAAACAATTATAATTAGCTAAAACACATAAGTTAGAAGTCAAGAAACTCTGTTTTTGTAAGATGTTATTTTCATCTTTTGAAAAATACAAACTGCACTTAGAATACTAGCTTTCTTAAAGTAAAAAAAAATTCAAGTCAAAAAATATGAATGCAAATGAAAAATTTGTGATGAAGCAGAAATTATACAGTAAACACTGATTGAAATAATTAATGAAGAAAAATTTCTGTAATTGTATGAGTTCAGTTTTTCATATTGAAGTGCAGTGAACAAGAGCAGTTTCTACTTTAAAAACTTTTTTTAAACATCTAAATCATTTTTCACAGATGATTTTTTGTCTGTGCTGAACAACATTCTGAGAATTAAGTTTGTTGATGATGCACAACAAAAATGATGAAATAATTGTAGAGAATCAGATGATTGTGAGATATATTTATGAGTTTCATTAGCATGACAAATTTTTGTCATTTTCAGCTTCATATTATGTAGCATTACAAATGTTATTTCAAACACTCTGCATTTTTACACACATTTGATATGATTTTAAAATAATTTTTCAATTCAAGAATTTTGTAATTTTGCAGATTCAAATAAGTCTGAATGACTATTATGACACATGACAATACTTGATGCTAAATCACTCATGATTACTGAAAATCACATCAAATCTCACATGTTTTCACATCAGTATCAAATACAAAATAAACAAAATCATTATACTGAAATCATATTTCAGCAAAACTTCAGCAGAATGAATGATTTCACACAATTGAGAAAACAAATTAAAGAAAAAAAACAATGTTGAGAAACTGTAAAAACTCAAGCATTCAAGAAGCAATGACAATGAAAAACTGCAGAAATGTTCTTCATTTCAGCAGATTTAAGTGCATATATTTGAAACTGTCATGATTTATTGTTGACAATCAGCATCACTATCAAGCTCACTGAAATCACACAAGAGAAAATGACAAAAACAACTAGATGTTATTATTTTTCACAAATTATTTTCTGAAAAAAATTTATGAATTAGCAGTATTTCATCTGAAATGTGTTTTATAAACATTTTTCATTCATGTCAACAAAACAATTTTTTTCTTGTCATCAGTTGAATTATGTTTGCAAAATCATTTACAGCAAAGATGAATTTTCAGTATTACAAACATGATGCAGTGAAAAATTATGTGCAGTTGATTGTGAAAAAAATCTACAGAAATGTTGTGTTGAGACAGAAATTTCAGCTGACAGAATCAGTGACATTTGAAAATCACATCAATCTTGAAGTGTCAAAGTAGAAACAATTACTTGAGAATTAAATGCAGAAACTGTTTCTTGATTTTAATATTAAATGCTAGAACAACACACTGACACAATCAGAGCATGTGAACAGAAAAATGTTTTTTCAACTTGCAAATAAAAACATGAGTTTCAGTTTCTTTTGCAATGTCTTCAAGCAATCAGAAATGTTGAAAAAAAAAAGAAGTGAGATCAAATGCAATCAAAAAGCTATCAATTTTTCATAAAATTGCATCAAGCTGATATTAATTTGTGAGCTCTTATCATTTAAACACAAGTGAGCAAAAGAAATATAAATCTATCTTCTCTAGTTCAGATAGTATTTTAGAAACTAGCTGTCACACATTTTCATTGAGTCTTCATGTAAAGATATCTGATGAAAAATTTTTCATCAAACTGATCAATTGATGCAGATTCTTTTTGCATTCAGAAAAATCTCTCACATCAAAATGTTTGTATTTTTAAATCAATATTTTTGAAAGCTGAAAAATGTAAAGCAGATCAAAACAAAATCTTCTGTCTGAATTTGCATAATGTTCTGTTAGAAAATTGATTAATGCTGCTGAAATGACTTTTGAAGAAGCAATTGCTTCTCATCATGACAGTAAACATGAATCTGACATACAAAAAAAATCTAATTCTCATCTTGCAATATTAGTATGATAATCACTATTGAATTCAACATCATCATTATCTGTGATATAAGTGTTTTCTCATATTTTTCTTTGCTTTTGTTGTTCATCATTTGTTTGTCAAATTTCAAATTAAATTTAAAACAAGCAAATATGATTATTGTATGAACTGAAGAAGAGCTAAGATAAATACAAAATCAATTTAAATGAGAAAGCATTGAAAAAAAAACAGTGAGTTCTGCAAAACTGTATATCAAATGATATTTCAAATATGATCAAAACTGCTTTCTGCAAGACTTCATGTAATATGTTTATTTCTTTTTATCAAACACAGTGAGTAACTTTATTTACTTTCAAAAGCAAGATCTGATAAAACTGAAAATTTCTCATTTTTCTTTCATAACAACAAATATATCACTTTTTACATTTACAGATATCTCATGATGATTGCTCATTGAAGTACAAGAAGCATACAGATTATCAATTAATAAATTATTAATTACAGAAAAATCAGTAATTTTTTCAGTTTTTTAATGAGTTGAGACTTAAATTTTCTGATATTTCTCACAGCTGAAGTTCAGATTTTTCACTTTTCTAGTCAGCATAAAATACAATTATGAGAAGTCATGAATATATATCTCTCATCATTATTGAGTTAGCAGATTTGAGTGAAAATGTCTGATCTTTTTCTTGTCACTTGCTGAGAAAAAAACATTCATCAAGAATGATTCATTAATCATGATTAAAAAAGATAAATCAGTGAAAGACAGTTGCATAACAAATTTCAATTAAAGCTGAGACACATCAGTTCAGCTGACTTTTTGATTCATTAATCTACATATTTATTGTTCAATTTCAGTTTTTCTCAGTCTGCTCACTTTTTTTCTTATCATTTTTTTATGATCTTGCTTCTGCTGCCTCTGCTGTCAATGTTTAGTTTTTTTTATCTTTTTGATGAAGAAGTCATCAGCTGCTTTCAAGATAAAATGTCAGGTCACACAAATCATCAGAATTTCATTTATCATTTTATAATTAATGAAATGTTTATACTTTCAGACAAAGTCATCTTGATTTTTTTGATCAACAAATGTGCAATATCATTGAGCTGAAGCAGACTGAAACATCATTTGCTGTTTAAATGATCTGAGACTCTTGAGAATCATTTCAGTGAGATTTATTGTGTCAATTCTCAACAATGAGAGATGCTTGTGCTTGTGTGTTGAAAGATGAGTGCAAAAAAGCACTGTATTTCTGTTGCTGTCATCTGACTAAGATTTTTTTTTCATTGCATGATGAGCAAACAAGTTTGATTACTTATCATCACAACTGTATTGCACAGTTTCTTCTGCACTGTCATTTAATAAAGAAAATTGCTGTGAAGACAAACTTGCATCATCATCATCTAGAAGAATTAGAATGTTTAGAATAAATTAAAATCAATGATAAATACAGAATGTGTAAATGATATTCTGAGAGTTGTCAGCACACAAGTTGTGATTTATCAGTGAAATCTGCTCATGACATTAAGTAAAATTATTGTCAAGTGCATTGCAGTCATTTTTTAGATGACTGTGCAGTGAGTGATTTTTTGTAATTTTATTGTTTTTCAAAAAACACATTTCATTCAGTTCACTGAAGATTTTAATATTCAAGAAGTTCAAATCAGCACTATTGTCATTATTATTCTCAGAGAAAAATTCATAAAGCAAATCTTGCTTTTCATCAGATATGTCATCATCACAAATTTTTTTTCTTTTTTCATCTTCAGTCTGATTCAGCTGCTGCTTCTTGATCACAGTGTGAAAAAACAAACATCAAAAAAAAAACAAAAAAAATGAGACAAATTGTCTTGCAGAAAAAGTATGAAGTATATTTTTAAAATCTGAATGCATTTGTTTTATATACTTGACACTAGAAGTTGTGACAGCTGTTGATGTTAATGAAATCATTCTCAAAGATTTCTAACTGCACTTTGCTGAATTACACTTGACAAAATGAAGATTTGCTTAAGAAGCAGAAAACAAGCTGAAGAGATTGAAAATCTGAAAACTTATATTGCTCAGTAAATTTAAATCACACAATGTTAATTGTAAAAATAAAAAATAAATGAAGAATTAGCAAAAAATTATTCAGAGTTTTAACAAAAATTTTGCACAATAATTTGCATTTTTTTGTGATATGAAAAATTCAATGAATGCATGAAATTTAAAAAAGCTTATCATTACTGCTAGTCATTCAAAAGTTATTCTTTCTGTGTGTAATGAAAGAAAAAAAAATTGTGAACAAAAAAATGAAATAAATCAGACAATTTTTCAATCTGAATGTGTTGTCAGCTCTCAAACAACATTTTGCTTTCACTTTTATTATATTTATGATGAGCTGAGACATTCACATCTTGTGTATGAATGTATCTTGTGAATTGTGAATTTAAAAATCTTCACAGACACACAGTAGAGAAGTGAGCTGAAAAACTTTGATGTAATTATAAATCATTACATTCATGAGCACATGCAGGCATTCAGAAGATGAATTTTGTTTGATGAGAACACACAGTTCAGATTGATGAAAATCACTTTCTTGAGTTCAATGCAATTATCACACTGCATATGCTCACTTTATTTGAAACTGAATCTTGTTGATTTGAGAAATTGCATTCATTTTTGTCAGCATGTTGTTCTCATAATTGAGCTGAAATTGTGATGTGATCAGAAATTCACTCTAAAAAAAATTGCAGTTGTTTTAGAAAAAAAGTTTGTGTCATTCACAAATTATGTCACTCAGAAAATTTTAATAAACAGTTATTTAATTCAGAAGTCACAACTCTGCTCAACATGATGACAAAAATGATTTTAAAGTGATCAATGAAAATGAGTTTCATAACTCTGAGACATCATGCAACAAAAATGACAGATCACTGAAAGCAAATGTCAAAATGTTTGTGTGTAAACACAGCAAAAACAATCAGTCAGTTTGAGAGATCAGCAGTGAAAATGAGAGATTTCTCAAAAAAAGCAAAAATGAAAAAGAAAAAACTGAAAAACATGAAGACACAGTAGTCAGAGAAGCAAGTTACAGCAAATGAGTAATCACTGTTGATCAGTGAAAAGTGAAAAGATGAAACTGCATTAACAAAATTTCAAGAATAAGCAGTAGACAAGCACAAGCAACATGATGATTCAGTTTTGTTTGAAGAAAAAAAAAAAAAAATCAAGAATGATAAGCAAGAGAGCTTCAGAAAGATTCAGAGCAGTTTGAGATGAATTTCTAGTTGAAGCAAGAGTGATTGTCAAGAATGTTGAAAAAAAAATAATTAAACAAACAATCAAAACAGTGAGAAAGATGAAGATATTTATAGATATCTAAAAGCAGCAAGAAGTCAGTAATAAACACTAGATCAGATCAGGAATGACTGTAACTGAATGTGAAAGAAGCCACTTTCAGAAGCAGCAACAGTTAAAGATGAATTACATAATCAATATTTAATTTGTTCATCAAAGTCATTTTTTTATTTTATTTTGTGTTCAAAAATTATCAACAAAGCTTCAATAACAATCATGTTCTTGTTAAGTTAAAGTTATAAATTCAGTGAATTCAAATAACTTTTTTTGCATCAATTCAATGTCTTCTAAAATGTTAAAAACATTATTATCATTTTTAAATAATGTAAAATGTGTAAAAAAAAAATTGATCACTGAGAAAAAGAATCTGACATTATATTAAGTAAAATATTCAAATTTGAACTGATTATAAAATTTTGAAGCTGCAAAATACATGCATTTGCAAGAAATAACAATGAAAATGAAATGAGAAATAAAAAATTGAAGATACATGTCTAAACAATGTGATTGAGTAAATCTGTCAAAATTCAGTATGTTTTTTGATTGATTGAGAGATTAAGATTTGTCATGTGAGTTGTCTGATTGATTGAATTATTAATACTGACTTGTTATTGATTGTATTATTTAGATTTTAAAGTCTAATGATTGACTCAAGTAGTGATCATGTGGACTCAAAATTACAGAGGTATTTCAAAACACCAAGGAATTTTAGTGCAGGTTTGTCAGCAATACAGAAATCTCCCATACTCTGTATGAAGTACATGATTCCTCTACCACAGTACTCTGTAGTTAACCTTTTACCTTTTTAAAATGCCCCTAGATGGCTATAGTTGGACATACCTCACTAGATTTTCTCTCACTAAATCTACCTGAAGTCTAACCTCTGCGGCACAGTCACTCAAGTATTGATGGGGGAGCTTGAACATATGTGGGTGGCAGCAATAACTGATTTATGTTGGGGCGCTACTCTGTACACAGTGGTTATAACCCGACCTAACCTCGGGCGTAACTGCCTACATAACTACTAAACTACTTGAATGTGTTTGAATAAGTTGGGCATTATGAACAGTTGGAATCCAAATACCATTTGGATTCAATTCGGAATGCATTCGACTAATTCGATTCGGTAAGCACACCGTTGACTATCAAGGATGTTCATGGAATCAGATGGATTGCCATACTCTATGGTCTGTTCCCTCCAATCCTATCATTTTCCAAAGAAACATTTCTCAGTGACACATCACATTCTACTAGGCAACTACCTACCTACCTAGCCAGCCAACATCATGCGACCATACACGACGTATGAAAGATTTAGGCACCAGTGATGTCTCAATTTTAGGAGCTGCGCCATGCGGCCCGGAACGCTGCAAAGCCTATAAAGTAGCTCACACAGGCGGCTGCCTATTTGGCAGTCCAATCAGGATATTTCAAAGATCCCTACCACAAAACAATCTGAAGAGCAAGGCAACAAGATAGAAGATGTCAGTGCCATGATTGTGAATATAAAAGCATCTTGTTTCGCACAATGGTTACAGAGCTAAACTGGAATTTCCAGTATCAAAATTCAAAGTGAATTCTTTCTCTGATAATTAGTCTCTACAAAGGAATCTTGAATAGTGAGTAATCTATTCCTTTGTGTGTACAGCTTCAGTCACCATGTGCTGTTAAATCTAACTATGCTTTCAGATCCGCCTCATCGCTATTCAAAATGTCTCAGTCAGGAAGCAACAATGTTGATGAGCGTGTCCGCGAACTGAGAGACAGCTATGGATCTCTCCTTGATTATTATTTTGACCGGCCAGCATCGAAGGAAAGCATTACCATCGGCCTGAAAGTTGGCGAGGTACCATCAGCTCATCAGGCAGAGTCGCTCAAGAACTTTATTAAAGAAGCCATTGGGGTTCACGAAATCAGGGAAAAGCTTAGTCCTTGGGAACGCGAACAGATCGAACAAGCAGCGGCTTCTAGTCGTCTGAGACGCCAGAAGAATAAAAACGCAAAGGGCGACGGAGAAAGTCACTCCTAAGTGACAATATACCAGCAAAGCGATTTTAGGCTATACCTGATGTATGTAGTGCTTATCTTTCAACCCTCATATTTGTTGCCCTTCTATCCCAATGATTTGTATTCTGACAAGCCTGAGTGTCTAGCCAAATCATGACTTTCATCAAAGCATGCCCCCCTTTATTTGATCTTCATTGCGGTTAAAGAATGAGACTTTGTGCAGGTTTTGAGTGCAATTGACAGCCTTATGAATTTCCTACACCACATGTCGAATATATTTTAAAATATACAGCTATTGCTCATCAGGTTATTGCTTACTTTTATCTCATGAGAACAATTGAACCAGTCTCAGATTGTTGATCCTGTAGCTGAAGAGCTGATTGCTACAAATCCTGGACTTTTCAGACAGCTGCGTCTTATTAAATATACTGTCCTTTAACTAGCACTCATTAGCAATGAATTTGTGAAAGCATTGTCATACACAACTCAAGGTTGTATTTGCAGAATTGCAACCATATAATATAGGAAACCAGCATAATTATGATGCTAAATCTAGTTCAACCAAATATCCCAGCTGGTCACTCATTCTAAACATATTCACACCTCAAACCGCGTCTCATAACCAACCATCAATGTAGAGGCTTGCTCAATTCACAGCTTCACTCAATCAAGATTTTATTAGGGTGGTGCTGCAACACACACCACATTTATTATTCTGACACCAGTATAATCAGTAACTAGCTTATGACTATCGCTCCTACGGTCGCTGAAGAAGTAATATTGAGCTGCTTAATACTACCCACATACTCCATACCTGTACTCCATACAGAGTAGTCATATAACTACAGTAAAGCAGTTCACTGCTAAGGTGGCGCGACCTCTGGCCGCGCCCTGCTTGCCCCCCTTCCTCCCCCCCTTCCTCCCCAAAATTCACTGCTAAGAAGGCGCGACCTTTGGCCGCGCCAGCCCCCAGTGTATGCTATCTTTCTTGATTTCTGGGCCTCACCTCACCCCTGTAGAGCCTGTAACTTAGGGCTCTGTAAAGTGGTAACTAAAGTGTTGAGCTCCACGTGACAGCTGTCAGGCACGTGATTAAAACTCTAATGGTTGATCTTGGCCAACCAATCAGCGTGCAGCTTTTAGAGTTTCTTGGCAAGGTCATTTGACTACATCTACATAGTAAAAGTATGGATTAGTAATCTCTGTTAGCACACTACATATAAATCTGTAGTTTTAGCGTGGTATTAACAACACACCACATATAAAATCCAATAAGAAAGGCGCAAGGTATGATTAGTAATCCATTACTCAACCCACCCCGATATTCTGAATCGCGGGGTAACTACGGTGTAGAGAAGCAGGATGCTGAGTATGGAAATGATACATAGGATGATTTATCTATTATTGAGTACTCCATACTCCGTACAGGTTTGTTGATCATTCAATTTGACCACTTCCAATTTTCATGGGGTCTTGCTCGCTACATGGTGAAGTGGGGTGAAATCAGCCCATTTCACACGAATAACTACGGAGTATTTCAAAAACAAATGCACAGGGACCAACAACAACAGCTTTGATTGGTCCTATCAACGGTGGGCCATCGGTGTTCGCGCCGGCCAAGCTGAATTCGGCGGGCCATTCGAAACAAAGTCTGGATTTAGTGAATGGCTTGTCTCTCTACTCCGTATTTCACCCGGAATCAATGCATTACACAGTCTCGTACGGAGTAGTCCGTTTTACGTCGAATATAACCACCAACTACGATTCGCACATGTTGACCTCAGGCGCCACAATATCCTTCAGTGAGGACGGGAGGATTCCAGCAATTATTGACTGGGAGTTCGGGGCTGGTATCCAAAATACTGGGAGTATATCAAAATGATTCAATTTTCGCGTGATTCCGTCTTCAGGTGTTTTGTGAGGAACTGTTGGAAGGATGAGGCCGGAAACCCGGGTATTCTATGATGAGGAATTCGTCATTGATCAGATGTTGGACAGAGCGGGTTATCAAACGGCCTCGCAAGCTGAAGAGGATGTGCATCTAGTCTTCCAGTTCTTCGGAGTGTCCATCTGGCTGATTTCATTACATACAACTTGAGTCTTAACTATACATATACTATATGTAATTTTAGTCATTCTTCTTTGTATATTTGGAAAATCCCGTCGGTATCAGAATGTCAGGTACCTGTCTTCATAGTCTTAGTTATAGAAATGGTGCAGCATTCAGTAGTTAGTTAGTTAACTACTAAGGTAACAGGTAGTTATGTAGTTATAGTTAAAAAAGATCAGAAAATTCCAATGGAGTTTTCATTTTACCACACAATTGACTCACAACCACCACCAATGTCCACTCTTGAATGATGCAGAGTGACCACTATGGGAGCACCAGCACTTTTTTGTATTCCAATGGCTATAATTGAAGCAAATATTTGAAGAATACATACATGTATTAACCAGAGTTGTCTTCTATTGCTAGATTTCCTCTCTGAACAATGCACAGCAGATCTCTCCGCAATGGAACTTCACTTGTCCCTACGCTGCTGACGACCGCCATCGTGTCGTCGTGTGTCCTCTGCTGGTTGAATAGGTTGAACACCATTGTGCTTCGTCCATATTTAGATGAAGTCTTTCATGTCAGACAAGCCCAGACCTATTGGAAACATCAATGGCGAGAGTGGGATCCGAAAATCACTACTCCGCCAGGATTGTACCTGGTATCCTACTTGATTGGGGCACTGGGGTTCCTCATATTTCGCCAACCAAAGGAGCTGTCTGCCTCTTATCTTCGATTTATGAATGGGGTGGTTCTGTTCAGCGCGCTGCCGATCTTGCTGAGGAGATTGTTGAGCAACATATGGAAAACACCAGACTCGCTCGAGCATGAACGGGTTGTTTCGGCAGAGAAAGAGCCAGGCTGGGAACTGCATTTAACGGTGTTGAATATCAGCTTGTTTCCACCGCTTTTCTTCTTTTCTGGGCTTTACTATACGGACCTGGCTGCGGTTCTCATTGTGTTGGAGGTTTACCGCCGTGATCTGGAGCGAACGTCTATGTCAGATGCTCTCAAGGATCCGCACAGTGTTAATCACTTCTGGAACACCTTATTCTCACGGCAAACCGTTCTGCTTATTCTGTTTGGCCTTGTCTCTCTTCTATTCCGCCAAACGAATATATTTTGGACTGCAATATTCCTGGGGGGGTTGCGAGTCGTTAAGACCACTCATTCACTGTGTGTAGAATGTCGCTCATCAGATATCGCCACAATCGCAAGATCGAGTTGGCGGCTTCGACAGGTTTATGATCCACCGGTTAACATGGCGTGTTTCGAAGGTACGGTACATATAGCTTCGTATTCCACGCCTGCGTTACACACACAGCCTGCTGATGCTAGAGATACAGATTATCTTAAGGCATGCCTGTCGATTGGAATCATGGCAGTTGCAAATATTCACATCATGCTTATAGCCCTCTTGCCCTACCTAGTTCTTCTCGGTGCATTTGGGCTCTTTGTTCTCTGGAACGGCAGTGTGGTTCTTGGTCAGTGACAGTTTTCTTCAAAGGAAATTAGATTTGATGCTGATTGTCATATGTATCTAGGTCACAAGGAATTTCACACAGCTAGCCTGCATCTCCCTCAGATGTTATACATCTGGACCTATTTCATGTTCTTCTCCTGGCCAATTCTAATTGTGCCATGGGCCTCAGCTATTTATAGAGCCTTTCGGTCTAGAAATGGCATAAATGGCATTTTCAGAAGCTTTCCTCGACCCATTATTGTGACGTTTTTCATTCTGCTTATGCTGCTAGCGGTTCACTTCAACACCATTGTTCATCCCTTTACTCTCGCTGACAATCGTCATTACGTATTTTACGTATTTCGGATTTTGCTTCGAAAGCCATTCGTCAAATACGCTGTCACGCCGGTTTATCTTCTGTGCGCTTGGGCTGCTATCTCGGCTTTTGGTGCCGCTCCTTCAACAGTCTCGAATACAGAATCGAACCTCACTTTTAGACAAACCAAGAAAATCAATGATTCAGCCTTAAAAAGATCCACCATGAACTTATCCAAATCGGATTTCCCTGCTAATCGGATCAGGGTCAGCTTTGTGCTTATATGGCTGGCGTCAACAACGCTGTGCCTAATCACGGCGCCCCTCGTTGAACCGAGATATTTCGTTATTCCCTGGATCTTATGGCGCTTACATATCCCGCCCTCGACATATTTGCTACACTTGAATAGGGGCGCAAACAGAAACGGAACTTATAACAAAGCAAGCGAACAGCTAGTTCGATACCTACCTCTGATCTTAGAGGGGTTTTGGTACATAGCAATAAACACGGTGACAGGGTATGTGTTTCTATATAAAGGATTTGAGTGGCCTCAAGAGCCAGGACAGGTACAGCGGTTTATGTGGTAATGAGACGGAGGAACAGAGGGATCGAGATTTTGCCCATGAGATGGCTCATTTTACAGATGCTCCGAAATGGCGAGGGGTCATGCAATATAAGTTCAAAGCCATGAGAGCGCGCTCCACTGATCGCTGGGTTGGACTTTGAGATCCAGAGCCTTCGTTTTGGTCTTTGAAACCCAAACCCAGTATTTCTGAGCTAGATTACCAGATGGATCGTGTATTTCTAGCTGTTTCCTTTTGGATGTTGGTACATACAGTATCTTTGTTATCAGCTGTTGAACGCTATCAGCAAGCATACAGTTGAAACAGTACTGGGTCCAGTGTTAATGGCATTTTGCTGGAGCGTTCGTCCATTTATCTAAAAGAGACATGGCAACGAGGATTAGCGGAGCAGGAATGGTTCAGCAGATGGATGTTGAATGTGGCAGATGTTGGAATTGAACGCACATAGAATTCCGTACTGCAGAAGCAGGTTGCTGGCTATGTAGTTAGACTCATGAATAAGGTCCTGTATCTCCCCATGCCTGGCTTCAAAAATTCATTCAATGTGGCTCCTCAAAAGGCATCTGCTTCTCCGAAATCATGCAATAACGCGCAGTGCCCTGCTATATACATAAAAATATTCTCCTGTCGACTGCAATCGTGTCACTGACTCTCCAACGATGGCAAACCTACGCTCATCTTCGTTTGCTCCGCTACTACGACGGTCCCAATTCACAAAACCATCCCACAAACCAACGCCAATCTTAATCCAATCTCGCGCCTTTAACCTCCCTTCCCTCTCTTCCTTCGCACACCAGCTCTCCACTCCCACCCCTCGCACCCTCTCCGCCACACGAACCCTTCCCTTCCCACCCCTCCGGCTCTTCCGCATCATCTCCGCCGTCGAATCATACCGCGACTTCCTTCCCTTCCTCACCGCATCCAGCGTCACCGCCCGCGACCGCACCACCGGGTACCCCACCCAAGCCTATCTGACAGTCGGATACGGCCCATTGAGCGAAACCTTCCATTCTAAAGTCGACTGCGACGAGGCGAGCTGGACCGTGGGGGCGAGGAGCGGAGACATTGCGTTTCAGCAAAAAAAGGGAGAAAGGAGGAAGGACGAAGGCTTGTTTGAGTATCTGGATACGATCTGGAGGTTGGTGCCGTTGCAAAGGGGAGCGGGTGGTGGGATGGAGATGACCAAGGTGGATTTGGTGGTGAAATTCCGGTTTAGGAATGCGATCCATGCGGCGATGATGGGTGCGGTGGAGGATCAGGTTGCGGGGATGATGATTGAGGCGTTTGAGAAGAGAGTCATGGAGCTGGAAGGACGGAAGGGATGATTTGATATATGCAAAATTTGCGCCCATTATGTTCTAAGATCTGGGACATGAGGGAGTTCTTTCGATTACAGCCTGGCTTTGACTTCATTGGGCGAAATAGAGGCTTTTTCTCTTCTATAGACGGTTCTATACAGCCATAGATACAACAAACCTGAGCATCATACACCTGAGAGCCAAAGAGAGATTTATATAATACATCGCTTAGAACAGTCAATCGTCAAATCAAAAGCTGCGGATTCCTTCAATAGCTGGGTGCATAATGGGTAGGCGACCGCTTGCTGTTCATCACAGAATCCGGTGCAACTTGAAGGTAATTTTGAGCAACTTCCTCCCAATTGATCTTATCCCACCATGCCTCCAGATAACCAGGCTTACCGCCGACGCCCCAATCTCGGAGCCACACATGTTCCCAAGTATTCACACAGAGAATTGGATGGACATCGGCACCGCCCGGAGCGAGGACTTTTCTCCTTGAATACGCCCCCATCGCGCCATACGTTCTGCTCGCTAGCTGTCTGACAGCATACGGATTTTCGCCTCCCGCAACTCCGGTTGTCTGCGTTGCCATGTCGACAGGTTGGCGACGAAAATGCGCACCGGGATATGGCGAACCAGCGATATATGTGCACAGGATTCTCAATTCAGCAGTTTCTTTCGCTTTCACTAACCACACAAACCCTGGACCGAACATAGCGTTGGCGGCTGCGAGGAATTCTGCTTTTAGTGAATCTACTGAGGAGCATGATTCGTAGATGGCTTCGTCTAGCTTTTGGGGGATAGTGACTGGCTCGGGGGACTGTGGAATCAGAGCTCAGTTAGAAAGTTTGTGCTTGTCGGGTAACGGCTGGAAGAAGAAGAACTGACGATGCAGTTGAAAAAGAAATGGTTGTTATGTGCCATTGAGGCATAGTTAAAGAGCGAAGCCATGCTGGCGTCCCGTGCATATTTGACCAGGAGCGTGCCTGTTGAAGAATTCTCATCGGGTGTCCCTGCAGATTTCCATTAGAACGCCTTCCAACAACTGCAATCAACTCGAATATCTTCGTGCTCGACAGAGAAACAATGTGAGATATTCCTCACGAACCAGCCGTCATCAAATTCAATTTCTCCACCATCAAGCCCTGGTATTGGGTCCAGGCCATATCGAACCCTTCCGGCGATAATAGATCTGAAATGCCATTTTCTCTGAAACTGTCATCATACATTAATTTAGGCACGCTGTGAAGGCCACGGACATGGGTTTGCGATAGGCGTGCCTACGGAGAAGAAGTAGTAAGTACTGTGCACTTATCAAGGCACCAATTGAGGGCAGTAACTGACTTTAGTCAAAGATACGGCGCGCAGGCCAAGCCGCGGCCGTAATAACCTTTGGATTATCATGAAGAATCAATGTGAACCATCGCCAAATCCTCGACTTCGAGCAATCCGAAAGTGAGGATGAAGCACTTCAGATGGAATTTCTTTGATGCCAAGTCACTTTTGGCTCTTTTGGGATTAGTCTGAAGGGTTCGAGCTCCAGCCAATCATCGCGTCGAGATTTGGTTGAAACACGCTCACCTGACACAGGCTGCCCGATTTAGAATCCTGAAGAAACATCTCAGCGTTAACTGCAATCCAACCATTCCCTCCGACATGGTCTCAGTCTCAACAGCCGCCCATCTTCTCTGGACTCTGTGATGCTTCAGAGATAGCTGGCGTCTGGCTTTCAATTACGACTAGTGTTTTAGTGGCCCAGAGTTTTCCTCGAGATGGCCCCAAACGGCTTATTGGTCGTAGCTAACAATGTCAAGGAGCTTCGGGCAGACAAGCTCCATTATGATGAGATTGTTGCTGTTGTTTTATATTGAAATGGTCCTTTTGCTTTCTCGTTCTTCTGGATTTCGTTTCTCTTCTTTTGCTTAACAATGAGCGTTTGTGCGTACTTCAGGTCACAAAGCAATTTTTAATATTCTGTCTATGAATCCTACCTTCAACTTCAAGGACGTTGCTTCTCAGTTATGATATTTTGTCTCTCTTCAATCAATCCTTGAGAGTGTTGACTTCGCCTTCAAGGACATATATCTTATTGAATTCATTTCAATATTTTCGAGTTTCCCAGAATCTGAGGTCCAGCTCTTGAGATGCGACGATCAACTTTCACGATCGTCTGCGCACTCCAATCGCTTTTTATCACTGCTCGTTCTGTTTCTGTGCGAGGACTTGCTTTTGAACTGTCATCCAGAGACACCGATTCGTGCGCAGATCCGAAATATTCAAGATGTCCAGACTCAAAACTTCCATCCAATTTTTGCTGCCCAAAGTCGTCGACATGCATGAGTGTAGATGACTCAAGCACCCTGATTTGTTGCCCAGAAGGAAAAGATTGTACAACCATTAGGCCGATAACCTGCGATCTACAACGACAAAACGTGTTAGTTGATCCGTCCAGCGTTGTCAAAACCACTAAGCTGTCAGAGCCTCTTTCGAAATGTGGAAGCGAGTGTTGTCCGCATGGATATGTTTGCGACAATGGAAGTTGCAAGGTTGATAAATCGTCTTCGAAAACCACTTCCTCTACGTCGATCGCAACATCTGAGCCAACGACAACCTCCACACCTGCTATTAGTTCAATTTCGACAACTCCCGTGCCGATTCCTAGTTTCAACGAGTCATCGTCTCGAAACTCACATTGTCCGTCTTTTCCTGGTGGTGCGGTTGCAGCTGGATTTTTCCCTGGAGTAGTAGTTGGAGTTTTATTGGCCATGGCGTTCTTTTATTGGCAAAAACGCCGTAAAGAGCAAAATCCCCGCCCTTCTAAAACCGGTCATTTTCGCCACCGATCCGACGATAATAAGATTCTTACTATCTCAGACCCGATCCCTTCTGCCGCACAAGACTCCATGCGCACTGACTTCCTTCGGCATCAAGGAAGCTTAGAACACAAACAGGAAACCCGATCCATGAGAGCGCGTGCGAGCACGCGAGTAAGAAGTTTTTTTGCCCCTAAATTAACCGTGACTGTTCCCGACGCCTCGACCATGCCAGTCACTCCACCAAATCAGATATATCCACGCCAACAGCGGAGCACGGAAAATATACCAGTCTATAGCCCAATTCAGTTGAACGAAGGAAATGCTCGACCAAGTCGAAACGTCAGTGCGAGAGATTCACGCCCACCCACTACCTTCAGCGAAATGATGGAGAGAGTTGGCTTTCAAAACGGTCGAGGTAGCCCATTTTATCCTCTTGACGACACGCCGCGTCAACCAGTACAGAGAAGGTACCAGAATGAAAATACACTGAGACCGGGGGGATGAGAAGGACAACGGAGAAAAATGACGAACATGAAGTCAAGTTGTGACCATGACTGGAGATTGGTTGAACATCATCTGGCAGAGCATCTTTTGGATAGAAATACAGCCTTTGTTATTACTTTATTTTTCTTTTGTTTTAGTTCCTAAAAATCTTTAATAATACAGCGGTATATGAGTGTTATGAAATGGACTATGATTGCAATTTAGTATATCTGCGGAGGAAGGAGTATTCAGGTCTGATATAATGCGTGAGAGGCAGCGGAAGGTAATCAAGAGTAACTTAGTGGAAGTCTACAAATGTGATCGGGCTGGTTGAAAGGACGTCATGCTTTGGCTTACTGTAGAGCTCATAATCGACTGCGACATGGCCAGTCGTCCACCATGTACTCATGACAGTGCTCTTTCTTCTGTTGGTTGCGGGAATTCTTTTTTTTTTTTTTCTTTTCTTTCTTTCTTTCTTAAACTCTTTAAAAACATTGTTCTCAAGGACATTCCTCAAATCCTGGCCGTGGCCGCTATGATTTGCTATAAAACATTGTCAAAATTTGCGGACATCAGAGGCATCAAGCAGGGAAAAAACATTTGAAAACACCAGTTATAATTTACAGCCACCTGTCTATCCAAGCAAGTCTTAAACAGTTCGATATCCTCTTGTTAGCTTCTTCTCATCTTCCATCTCAACACCAGTTGTTTCACCTCTTTAACCAGCCCCAACACCAGCGGAACCCCAATCGGCCCTAGCAGAGGCAAATAAACAGCAACCTTATGCTCATCTGGGAAATACACCTGCCCGACCATACTCTTCTCAAAGAAACTCCTCTCTGCTTCACCCTCCGCGACGCGCGCCGAAGCAAGGGCCTGCGTAAAGTCTCCGTCTCTTAAGAAATCGCAAGTAGATGAAAGACGAGAGAGGGTACGCGACACGGATGTTGCCACGGTGGCGGGGATGGGGATTGAAGGGAGTGAGCGTGTGAGTCGGGCGAGAGATCCCATGGTGGAAGATGCGGAAAGGAGTAATGATGCTGTGTGCATTCGGATTACGTGTTGGAGACGCAACGGTAGGGAGGAAGGGGAGGAAGGGACACCTAGAAGGGAGAAGAGTTGGTGGGAGAATGTGGTCATTGTGCGGTGGAGGGAATCTTTAGTGAGATGGGCTGGATTGGTGGGTGATTCGTTGGTGATGGATACAGGTGGGTTGAGGATGACAACCCCTCCCCATTGTGGGATTAGCCAGCTGGTCGTGAGGCTTTCTTTGATGAGAAGTGGTGACTGGGTAGGTGCAGGAACATAGAGGATGAAATTCATTGTGGGACCGCCGCCAATGCTCGGATTAAGTGGCCATTCCGCGGCGTTTATAAAAGCACTGAGATCCTCTTTTCTCAGAGTCCACGCTTCCCGAGCTTGATCATACTCTGGGGGCGTAAAGGTGGGAGAGAACGTGGCGTAGAGCTGTACTTGCGTATTTATCGAGAAGTTGCTGATGGGAGAAAAGGCCTCGAGGAGTGGAATCAAATACTCCCGCAAAGCTGGTTCGATATCCCATGAGGAAGGTTCTGCGCCTGGAGTAAAGAGTGAAAAGCTCAGATGATACGTATCTGCGTATTTGAATGATCTGCCGATCCGATGGGCGATTGACTCCATCAATTCCGGAGCAACTGAGTTCATGACTGGGTTTCTTTGCTCTTTGTTGCTGCCATGCGAAGGTTGCAATCCCTGGGTTGATAATCTGCCCGTGATGGACGGTTGAAGGGTGGGTCCCAGCATGTTACTTTTGGAAAGAATATATTGGAGCGTAGCCTTCTCTTCACTAAAGAGATTTTGTAATTCATTTGCAACGTACGCAGCTAGAGAAGAATGCGACGTGGACTGAGAATGCATCTGGCTGGATGGATAGAATATGTCCAAATATTCGGAATACTGATGCAGGTGTGAGGTTGGTGCAGTGATATTATCTTGTGGGAGAAGCCGCACGGTGAGATCCGCATTGGTCGAGGTTTTGGCTTCCATATCAGAGCTGGTGCTATCCATAGACGAGTCATCGGAAGCTTGTGACGCCTCCGCAAGCTGAAGGCGAAGATGATGCGCGGAGAAATCGTTGAGATCGTCAAGCGCATGCTGTGTCGATTGCACAAGATTCCTCGCGTCTTGGGCCTGAATTAAAGGAGTGCGAACCTGTATCTGGAGTGGAAATACCGGTCGACATGCCTAACAGGATAAAATTAGATCAGCTTTCCGCTTCCAGCGTCGACGTGATTGGGATCGAACTACTTACCTTCCCAGCGGCCCAATCTGTCATTTCGTCCAGCGGAAGACGAGCTCTGTAGATAGACGTAGTTTTCCACCACATCGGAAGTCCCAAGAATATTATCACTGCCCAAAACGCAGATACCACGAGCGATCTTGTGCGAATGGACTCTGGATTTTCTGGCGGCGGAGTACGATTTGCATTCATCGTCCCCTTGTCGTCGTCCAACATGGCGTTGGTATCTGCTGGGTTAGACATTTCAACTGGAGTGTCTGTAGAAGACTCATTGCCCACAACTCCATGGCTATCCGGCATCACCAACTCATGATCTGGGGCGCGATGTTGGCTCGAGTCTGGATTGTGCAATGGTCGACGCGGAGGGATTGGGATTGTTGATGGCAGCTTGGCAATGCTCTCAACACCTCAATGCAAATTCAGGGGACACGTTGATAAGATATTGCATGTGGCGATAGATAACTGGAGTGCATGAAATAGTTACATGCAAACGAATTCATACTAGGTGAATTCGAAGGCTTTATTTAGAGTATAGTATTGTATTGCTCATTAATTTCTATCAACTGCAAGGAACTAGAAGAAAAAGTTGGCTGTAAAAAATTTTTTCGCCAGGATATCAGCTGTTCAACTATGATTTCTTCTTCGAGAGTAAATCCACTATAAATTAGGAACGAAGTTAGAAGTTCTTGTTTCCTCGTTAGTCGTGATTTGAGGTTCTCGAAACTGGATTCGCCTCATTCGGATCCTTGTCCGAATATCAACTCTCGAAATTCCCTGGGAGCTCTATAGGTCGAACCTTCAAGGTTATCATCGTATCATCTGGCGTTACGCTGGACCTGAGCATGAAAATTAATTCTTGGAACTGGTTAGATCGATGAGGCCATGTTGGGTGTTTTAAAGATATGCCGGCTGAGAGGTCGAGATGCCAAAGCTACTCGGAGGCGCATTAAGTTTCGAACACCCTTCGATCGGTCAGTTTATTCAAAATATGTCCCGAGGAGCTCCGTCCTGGTTTTGAAATGATTGAGATATCGGGTTTCGACCAACAACGATCACTTGTCATGTACAGTTGTTTTTCGGTTTACCCCAGCGTATTCCTTCTCGAACAGTTTCTGGATTGGCTTCGCGGCCTGGGAAGCGCCATCAGCCTATAACAAGAATCGACAATTATGCCGAGATGAAAAGAAAGGACTCACGTCAATGAAACGCTCCAGATCCTGGTCTAGGCTGGCCAAGTCGTCCTTCCGCTTTTTGTTCTCAGCTATCAAGGCCTGTTTTCTCTTCAACAACTCCTGTCGGGCTTGTTCCAGCTTTTCTCTTTCAGCATGCTCGTGATTTATTCGAGCGATCATAAGCTCGTTGGGATCTGCATTGGCATGTTGCGGATGGAGCGCAAGGAACTCTTCAACAGGTATTAAGGGTAGCGACATATAAGAATGGCTAAATATCATTAACGGATGTATTGTGCACAGAAAAGGAAGTCGGGGCGACGTACTTGTACGATTCACATGCAGTAATTTCTCCACTGAGATGTCTTTGCTCATAATATAAGTTTTGGAGATGGAGATGAAGTCGGTCTATTTCATGACGCGCCTCCGCAGTGGCTTGTTTTGTTGCTCGCACGTTAAAAATAGCTTCCCGGTTTAGGCCTCGCAGTTGCGATAGCAGGGAAAACACGAGTTTTTGCTGTTTCGAGATGCTCAACAGGGTCTCTTGGGGTAGCGGTGAGGTCAAGGAAGTTGGATCGAGAAGAGCAAGCAGATTCTGGCATTGGGAGAGGGTCTCGAAGCTGGCATTCAAGACAGGGAGGAGGGAGGGATCTGTGACAATCTCGTTTACAGTCATTGTAGCGGGTATGAAGCGAAAAGTTCGGGGTTGTTGCTGTCAAAGCATCGCATCAACAATCCGTCCTCTTCCATCAGTTTTCCACAGAGCAGACGATTCCCAAGAGAGACTAGCGCGCGGTCCCGGGAGGGGGGAAAATATATTACTCCGAAATTGCTAAGCCGACTTACATAAGCAGGGACCTGAGAATGATTCACGAGCAAATTAGGGGGGTCATTAGGATTACCAAGGCAAACCCATGTTCGTGGTGATTCACAGTCGGTATATCATATGCCTGTCAACCAGATCTCAGAGTACGTATTCTGATGGCTTAGTGCAAGGCGAAGTTCAATTCTCAGCTTTCTGTCCGCCACAATGTATGTAAAATCAACATTTGTTGTTAAAGTATATGTCGTAGGCCAGCTGAAAAGTGGCGTTTGGTGCTGAAGACTCGTATTAAGGATTTACGGTAGGTACCTCGCTAGTTCGTTAGTTATAACTAGTATGTAACTAGCTCATGTCATCCCAGGGCATCTCGTCGCCGTGAAGAAGTTCGAGGTTTCTCATGAACTCCAACCCCCCACTTTTGCTGTGATCCTTAATTCATCTCTTGTCGTCAGCTTCTTCAGCCATATCTACATCAAATAGTGATATTATTATCTTTCATTTGTTTTGTACTCGTCCTACTAGTACTGATGTGGCGTTGACATATCCCCCAACAAGGGCTTTTTGCTGTCATGTCAGAACCAATGCATGTTTCCACATGATTGCTACCAGATCGCTCTAATCTCCTCTGTTCATCCCTTACTGCTAAAGCTGCTGAGCTCGCCAGTCCCGCTCGAAGCCACCCTCGAGAGATCGCCTCAGAAGTTGCGCATTCCGTTCACCTGCCTTGCTGTGTTTATACCCGACGACACAAGATGGCTTGCGCCGCCCCTGCCATGGCCGTGGAGTCCCATCTGGATCGAAAAGACGCAGATGTGACTTCACCATTGTTTTCACCCTCAGAGATCCTACGTGATCGACGACGCAGGCATTCATTCCATTCTGCTCGCAGGCTTTCCTGTGACTATGACGCAGACGCTATATTCCTCAGGGTTAGTAGTTCACGCCGTGAGTTTCTTTCCATACACAGCGCGAATTGACACTGCCTACTAGGTCGAACTATTTCTCGCTGATCTGGAGCGTCGGTTACACTGGCTGGAGAATTACAGACAATCGCACATGGTGGATGTCGATTCTGGTCTGAAGAGAGCGTTCGCCGCTCTGCAGAGAGTTCGAGACAAATGCTGCCATGCATCTGGGGAGTTGATGGGCGGGGGGAAACGGCGTGCAAGATTAGTAGTGGAAACGCTGGAAGAGCAATATAACCATGCCCTTGCCACCAAGGAGACCCTGGAGCAGAAGGCCCAGGCCAGTATGCGATTGATGGAGAGTTTCTTGTCAGAATTGGAAGCCAGTGTGCTTGCTGTCAAACATAGAGGTCTATACGGCGCCCTTGATGAGGGTTGGCGCGCTGTGGATTCCGGCCTGAGTCATGCTCGAGGGGTCATCGACGAAGGAATGGAACGTGCGCGACACGCCCAGCATGCTCTCCGAGACAGCATTGATCGAGCCATCCACCTGGCCAAAGAGAAACGCCTGATCACCTACGCTGACCTCCCGCACCCGTGGAGAGTGAACCCGCATATCCTGGACGGTTATCGCTTCACGACGTCGAAGATTGAATGCCTGATGTCGGTCTTCACCCCCTCGAACGAGCTCGTGAATATCTGGTCGCATCTGATTGGTCTGGTTATCGTCTTGGCCGTGGCACTCTATTTCTACCCCCTCAGTCCCAACTTCTCTCTCAGCACCACCGCTGATGTCGCCATTGCTGCAATCTTCTTCATTGCCGCCTGCAAATGCCTTGTATGCAGCACTGTGTGGCACACTATGAATGGCATTGCATCGCAGCCCCTCATGGAACGATTTGCGTGCGTGGATTACACTGGAATCTCTTTCCTGGTTGCTGCGTCTATCATTACCACAGAATATACAGCATTCTACTGCGAACCACTCTCTCGCTGGATTTACATTGTTATGACATTTTCCCTTGGTATTGCTGGCGTCGTTTTACCCTGGCACCCCACTTTCAATCGTTCTGATATGGCTTGGGCCCGCGTCGCTTTCTACGTGACCCTTGCTCTTACCGGCTTTGCGCCAATTCTCCAATTAAGTTACACTCGAGGCCTGGCGTGGTGCCTATTCTTCTACGCTCCCATCATGAAGAGCCTTTTGGTATACCTTTCAGGTGCCTGTATATACGCGTCCCAGGTACCTGAGCGCTGGCGCCCTGGCTTCTTCGACTATTTTGGAGGTAGCCATAATATTTGGCATGTGGCCGTTTTGGGCGGGATCTTGTTTCATTATCACGCGATGCAGGACCTCTTTGCGGGGGCTTTTGTTCGTGCCGAGGGCGAATGTCCAGTTTTGGCCTTTTAATGCATAACGGGGCGTATTCATAGACGATACACAAATGCATAATAAGGACTGCGTGGTGGAGTTTTTTCTTTTTTTTTTTTTCCTTTCTCTGATACTATTCTCGAGCCTCAAATATAATCCAATTTATTTGAGCGACAGTACTTTGCCATTCTACTATTTCTTTTCTCATTAGTTTGGGTCATTCCTCTAAGTGCTGAAAGGAAGCTTGTGAATTAAAATTTCTCGATCACAGGACAGGTGGAGGCCATGTGCATGTCCACCAACCGTGGAAACATTCCCTAGTTCGTTTTCTGAGCCAGCGATGTTGTTCGAAGGTTTTCTGAGCAGTCATAGATATCCCTCTGAAACTGTAATAAAAAGAAGAAAGAGAAAAAAAGAAAATTCAAAATATGACTGAATAATGTTACTTACCAACACAGCCTTTACTTTCTAGAAATACCTTGAATATATGGAGCCGACGTGCCAAGTGCAGTACAACAGCTGGGAATAGGTGATTCCAGAAAGATTTGCCTGTTAAATTTTGCATCCAAGTTCTATAAATCTATTGTTTATTGAGGCTGTTCCTATCATTTCTTTATGATCACACATTTCACAATGGCTAGTGAATAGACAGTGCAGTTTTCAGGTAGATCTGAACCTTGCTCCCAGAGATACTACCGCATCATGTTCAGTCTTAGATGTTTATGGACAGCCATGAGGCTCGTCTCGCAGGCAGCCAAGTCAGGAGGGATGATCTGGAAGATATTTGTGCATCAGGCTTCCAGACCATATGCTAGAATCTGGATCCAGGTTGCATGAATTCCAGAGAATTGTTTCAGTTATCTGACAATCTTAATTGTCAAGCTGTTCTGCTCCAGACAATGCAGCCGGTTCACAGTCTGATTTTAGCTCTCTTTTTCGAAAACGACCTTGCATCCAACACCGATACATTTTTAATTTTCTTTTGCGGTTCACGATCAGCCTGCGATCTACACCAAGATCAAGGATTTCAAATCCAGCGTCCTTTTCTTCAGTATCAGGGGGCTTAGTGTCTGTTGTTTCTTCCTCGTATGGGGGCAAGCCGCACCGTGGGGACCATCTGCCCCAAATATGAGCGAGCTCCTCTTTTTCAAAGAAATAGACTCTGGTTCCATCGCCTCTGATATAGAAATTTTCCGCCAAGTACCGTCCTTTTTTGAACCTCACTTGTGCGAGGTCACCACGACCGTAATCTCGGAATAGAACCTGTCCTCCTGGCTTTAGGACCCGGTAAATATTCGACACAGCGCGCTCCCATTGATCGGGAGCTAACGCGGAGAATATGAACACCATCACAACCACGTCGACAGAGTTCTCTTCCAGTCCTGGCGGGAGTGAATCGTCACCTTCGGCGGTAACGTCCCACACATCCGCCTGAATGTACTTTTCATCATACTTTTCATTCCCTCGCATCACTTCAACTGCCTTCTTTGAATAATCACAAGCATGTATCTTGAGTCGTTCGTTCGCATTATGTGCTATGATGGGAAACGCAGTATTTCCCGCTCCTGCACCAACTTCCAGAACCACCTTCGGCCCGGCATCAGCCCGTGTTACTTCCGCCAGAACCGGAAACTCCTGTTGCAACCACTTCCGATTCTTGAAAAAATTACCCGTATTATTCTTATAGAACAGATTCCACCACTTCGCTGGGTCGGAATTGAAGCGTTGACGGTCAAAATCCGACACGGGTGTCTCGCGCTGCTTGGCTATCTGTATTTCTGCATATTGTTTGTAATCTGCATCCGTCTCGACATGGTCCCAGGCATTGAATTCGAACACGTCGTCGCCTTCTTCGAGGTACCGTGAGCCAAATTGGAACGGGTCTGTTCGCTTTTGATTGTTCGAAGGATCGTGGGAACGATGTCGAGGGACCTGGGGCGGTTGAACCAGTTGGGCTACAGTTGCATAGTCGTCAAAGCCCTCCAGAGGTAAGGGTGACATCTGAATAATGGCGACTTTCTGGCTGATCTTCAGGTTGCTCTTATAAGCCGACTGGGGTTTGTGAACGCGGGGCTTGTTCGCGAAACGAGTGAAAAATATGAACTTGAGATTCTGGGAGCCTCACACACTGCATCTGCAGATAAATATCAAATCCAATCCAATCCAATCCAGTTATCATCCACCTCTTTCAGTATGAGGTCTGATCTTCGTGATACTCGCAAACCAAAAAGAGACTGTAATTTCGGTGACGGTAAATTACGGATTGATAACGGATTAATATTGTTCCTTAGTCCGATAAGCTCTTCACGTGATTTGCGGGGAAGCCCGTATTGTGACTCATTTTCATTGGATGACGACAGCCATGGTGGTAACAGCCTGTAATTACGGGGTCTGGATGCCAATAATAGCACTCAATTGCAGACAATACCTGGTAACGCTGCGTATCGGCTGAGAATGGAGCCCCTGAATCTCAGCCCCAGAAGTGATACATCCCGCAATCCGGAACCAACAACCCGCGCAAGTTGCAACTCTCTCGCATCGAGACGCTCTTCAGGCATTGTCTATCTGGCATCTTCTCAGTACTGCAGCCTTCTCTCGTTGATCAACTCTGGCTCATCCCAGATCGACAGTATTCGCTTTCATTCCTTATCCTCTCATAGAATCCCACTGCGCAGAGTACTCTGTGTGCCATATTTCGCTATTCCTACATACCTAATGCTATGATGGTCAGGAAGACATCAGCAATGGCATCTCCAATACAGTGTTGAAAGGCTATCAATCGCCTTATTTGACTGTCGTTCTTTTCAATTTTGTGCCCCGCAAAACTCCAGAAGAAAGTTGCTTTTGCTTGAGATACGCCAGTTCGAAAAACAGGCACAGCCTCCGTCTCAGGAATACCAGCAGAAGCACTCAGGAGGATGGCCTGCATCACCAACATATTATGTTGCATCTCTAGAAATAGGCGTCGAATCGAGCCATGCCAGCAGCGATCTCAGGCTCAGATCCAGTATCAGTCGCCTCCCACCGTCGAAATGATGGTTGGTCCCACCCGCCGCAACCTTAATGGCGGTTTGGGCGACGTGGACGTGGGCGATCAATACAACTCCTTCGCGCCCCTCCCAAGATACACTCCTCGCCCCATCGACGCCAACGATGAAAAGCCTCCTGCATTCGAGCACCTCCAGTCGATGACCAATCGACGGAGTTCTGAGTATCCCATGGACGAAAAGACGCCATTGGATATCAAAGTCGATCAGGCCCGAACGAATTTGGCAGGTGACCATTCGTCCGACGCTTCGTCCACATTCTCCGTGCCGAGTAGTTTCGGGAATACTTCGACAGCAACGACGGAGACACCTCCACCGCCCTACTCTGTGCGTTCATCACGAGCGCCTTCGCAGCGGTCTATGTCGATATCTATATCTCCGAGTCTTGCTGAGCTTGTGCAGGGCAGTAGTATGCCATCTCCAGTCACGCAGCCACAGCCAGCATTCTTTCGAAATTATGAAGGTCAAACGCCACGGCGGCCATCGATTGAACAGAGAAATGTACCTCCATTCCCACCAGCATATTCGCGACCATAAAACAACCTATTCTGTTTCCAAAAGCTAGGATGATTATGGCCTCTTTAGAGCACAGAAGCAGCCTACCCTGATTGCTCTCAAGAACTGTAGAATACGAAACCCAGTTCGTCTTCACCGCGAACTTTATACTCTCCTTCTCCACCTATCCTTACCAAAAGACCATATATTCCCTATCTACACACAAATAACACCTCCTTTGCACGCATCGCATAAAAAGCCAGCCCATATCTCCAACTAACCATCCTTACGATCCCTCCTTTTCGAACGCACTCCTTCGCGAAATACATCCCTCGTTTTTCTCGCGAAAACGCCACACCGCGCCATTGTCCCTTAATGATTACAAAATCCGACGGGCTTTCCAGTTACCTGCAAAGACAGTCGAGAGCACTCATTTTCTGATCTATCTCATTTTCACAGGCAGATATTATATATACATATATATATATATGCAAAGTGCAGAGCACATCCGTAATAGACACAGGAGAAACAGTCTCATGAGATTTAATCCAGCCGACTACCCCCTTTCTCTCAAAATCCTTTCAAATGCCCCCCCCCAAAAAAAACATTTTCCTTATCTATCAGCTACTATATGTTGTTATGACAAAACCCCATCCTCGCTTGATGCAATTGGTGGGAGTATCATGTCTGTCTTTTGAATGATTGTATAAAACAGTCTCCATTGAAACATTATTACGCAGACCAGCTCCGCAGAGATCACACGTTTAAAAATAAGTTCCAGTGCTTCGAAAAACCGAGAAATCTAAATCTTTATCATTCCCTTGGGTCATTCCAGCTAAGAAAAACAGTTCCAAATATTAGATACGCTGTTAAGAGGGATAAAAGAGCACACGAAAATCTCTTACATGAGCTGCAACGCACTCGTGAAAGCAAATCAAAAATATCATCAAGGAGGTGGAAAGATAGCCGACAGTGACGAACCACTAGATATTAGACCGACCCGTTAAATGCCCCTTATTTAACAGACAAAAAAAAAAAAAGGAATGAAAAGGAAAATGGTCAATCTCTCCGTAAAAGGCTATTTTAATTGTGGGTAAAACGAAATGCAAATTCAACCCTCTGAGAATGTTTTGAGCACTTCCAGGATCATGGAAGAGGGATTAAAAGGGAAAGTATTTTGTAAAGGAACCAGACAGGCGCAACACGTATGATAAAAGTGAGACGAAATATGCAGAAGTCAGAGAAGAGTCAGGAGGTAATTGTTCTGTAGGAGATAGTAAAAATAAATATTGAGACATGGGCATTGTGGGTGAAATGTGGTGGGTAGACAGATCTGAGAGTTGAATAAAAGTGCGGTATCCCATAGCCATGTCGTCATCATAAGAACCGATCAAGCAATATCCCCCACAACAACATCTGTCCGTTCCGATCCGCTCTCCGCTTGCTCAATTTCCTCGTTATCATACAAAGGAATAGGCTGAGCATCGCTGAGTGGATAGCCATGTTCTTGTGTATGAACATCATTCTGAACAGCACCATCATACTGATCCAGGAATGGTGGCGCATGAATATCAAATTCACCACTATGCTCAATGTGATCAAACACGACTTGGCTGCTATTATTCGACAGCGCACCGAAGAATTGACCCGCAAACCCGGCGACTTCGTTGGCAATGTGTCGCTCTAACGCCACGTCAAGCACTTCCGAACCGGCTCTTTGATTTAGCAAGTAATTTGCACGCTCCTCTTCGAGCCTGCGGCAACTCCCATTTTGGACAGCCCCGAGATGGCAGTTGGGACAGAGGTATTTACTCATGCAAAAGGCACAAGTGCAGGGTGGATTGGTGCGAACGCAGTCTTGGCATACATGAACGGCACAAGAACTGCATTCGTTCAGGATACTAGTGCAGCGTTGTCGTTTATCACCGGCTGCACGGTATTCGGGGCAGAAGAACGATTGGCATCCTTGCCACTTTTCAATCTTCAATGCCGATTCAAAGAAGGCAGAAGATGGTGATGAGGCGCGAGTATGATTATTAGAACTTGTCGCGGAGGCTTGAGTGGGGTTATGGTTAGGAGGGCCACTGGTCTGGGAGTGGGGATTCGACTGGCTGGATGCCGGATTGGTATTTGTCAGATTGCTAATCTGCGTCGAATCAGCTCCAGCTAGATCAGAGACACAGGAGCGACGTGGAACTGGTGGCTTTTCTAGCTTTTGCGTGGGTTCAGCATTGGCAGCCGGCGTATAGTCAATTGCAATCTTCTCCATAAACAGATCCCGATAACCACAGATACGGAGACGGAGGCCACGTAGATCATGTTCCATACACAAGGGCTTTGAACAGGCCTTGCAATGAACCTTCCACTGTGGAGATTCATAGCATTCCTGGCATAGATTCCGAGGACACTGTGAGGTCTGATGATTTGGTGGCCCCAGCAGCCATCGCATCATTTCTACATGTCCTTCTTCACGAGTATAGTCTGGTCTCGATGGATCTCCGTAGGCATACGTAGGAAATGTTTTACTCCAGTCGTTTGACGAGTATTCGGGATCTTCCCATCCTTCAGCTTTTGGAAGAGGGGCTGCCCGCATTCGATCAACGTCTCGACCTCCTTGCCCAATACTAATTCCGCCACCACCTGTAAATGTAGGCTCCGTACAACACCAATGGAACTTGAGTGTGGGATACGTTATAGGAACTGGAATGCCATTCTGAGGGTTGATATTATTCCCGATGGTGTTCCCGTGTATGTCGGAGGGCTCCTGCATTGAACAAGGAGATGTGGCAGCACCAGGGGCCCACCAAAATCTGTTTTTCTGGCCGTCGTCTTCTGTATTTGTCTCCCTTTGGTATGGATTCTCGTATGCACAGCTATAACAAAGAGTTTTTCGACAGCCCACGCAGTGCATCAACACACTACACTGCTCACACCTTTCATGAATGTCGTCATGGCACGAATCGCACTTCAGGTCCTCAACGAATTTCCTGTGGCTCGTTCGTAGATGCGTGGGTACTATCTTCCCTTCACCGTAGTTGGGTCCTTCTCCTGTTCCAAGAGCTTCCCCAAAACACCCTGTTTCGTCATGCTCCCATAATTTTCCATCGCGCTTAAGCCGTTCCCCCGTATCAGAAACGGGTCCTATCCAATTCTTTGACCGCCATAACCTGTCGAACACTACCCACACCTCAGGAGTTCCTTGCGGTACGCGCATCGAGACATAACCCCTTCTCCGGAAACAGCGGCCAGCCGGAGTAGTACACCACGCTGTATCTGTCCAAATTCCAAGCTTGTAACAGAGATTGACCAATTCATGAGTCGGCTCAGAATCCGAATCCCTCCGGAGCAATGACGAAGTGAGATATGGACGTCGCCTATGATGCCTGCAGCGGTAGGTATAAAGACTTTTGAGTGCAAGGTGTTTAACTCTTGGAGACGAACTCGATTTTGTTTTCATATCCGTGTCATATTGTAGTCCATACATAGTAAGATATGGTATAATATGATATTTCAAGGAGACATTCTTGCAACCCCGAACGGAAAGGTGCTCGAGGGTGTCTCGTCTTGCATTCAGGACAGTTGAAATGAGATTCTGGCCCGACACGGCAGTATTATCTAAATCCAAGCTCTTTAACGACGGACTAAAGGGTATAACGACGTGGAGAAGTAATTGGTCGAGGGCATATGGTCTCGACTGCCGCTGTACCGTTTGACCATCTGCTCCGGCGGTGATGGGCCGAACCTGGGTGCCTGAGGGCAGGAGGAGACGGAATGAAAGGTATTGCCATGCGGTAGGATATGATCTTAGAAACGATCTGAGGTAATGGGAGGTATGGTAAAGGCGGAATATGGTATCGGTAGGGGCTTGGAGGAGGAAAGACGCGAGGATGGGCGTATGGGTAGAGAAGACGCGTTCGAGGGTGGAAAGCGGACGTTCGTGATCAATCGCGGACAAGTCATCTCCGAACTCTCCGGCTGAATCTGTTCCTGAGCCATACGAATCTGATTCACTGCAAGTGGAGTCTCTTATCTGCAGCTGGCAAAGGCTTTGCTCAGGATCTGAGGCCATTTTCAGACCACCACGATGAACGAGTGAGGGTAGTGATGCGTGGCCCTGGTGAAAAAAGGGAAGCAGAGCATCATAGAAATAAAGAGGGTGACAGAGAAGGTGACCAAGGAGGGGAATGGGAAACACAAGGCTCATGCAACAAGCAGAGTAACTGAATGACAAGAGAGTGGTTAGGTAGGGCAACGTATTCACCTGTTAACCAGATGCTGTTGGTTCAGGCTGCATGATCTCAAGCCTCATCGTCGTTCAGCCTCGACGAGCATGAGCTTGTACTCATTCAGTGAATTAATCAAGCCTCAGTCTTGTATCGTGAACCAACGTAGCAATGCAAGAGAGTGAAGAGTGGGAGGTTGTTGAGATCTGAATTTGGAGATAGGATTTGCCCAAAAGATGCTAATATAAGATGTCTGCGCCCTACTGACACCTTAACTTAGCACTAAATTTGTCTCCATACAGCTCAACAAGCACTGTGGTGGCTAATGGTGGCCACGTCCGTCAAGAACTATTTCATGATGGAACGCAGAGCAAAGGGCAGGTATTTGATGGCTTAATGGAGCTGTTTGTCAGGGATTCTCCATAAACATTGTGGCATTTTTGAAGTCTACATAGTTAAATCTAAGCTCACCAAACAGGTCAATCCATAAGCCCAATCACTCTGTTCTACTACCTTCAACACTGAAGATCTATGTATACATACTGTACATACAGGGGCGCTCAACCATCAGTACTATCGTTGCTGAGGGTCCTCGCCAACGGTATATCCTCGAGCAATACCGCTGCGTCCTTCAACAATTGCACTTCCCCTTTCAGTCAGGCTATCATCCTCATATTGAATGGTGAAATCACTTCCCAACCCACTCCAACTCCTGTTTGATCTCAGGAACTCAGCACCAGGAGACACAACTCCGGCTACCGTTGCAAGATCTCCATTCGCCCTCTTTGCAAGCGCTTTGGAACCTTTGGCTTCAACAGGACCGCGTGTTCCAGTGGATCTTGAGGAATATGACGATCGCATTGGTCGAGTACTTGAAACGGACACATATCTTCCAGTACGAAGGTCGAATTCTGGTGGCGCCGATTCGGGATCTGGGATACCATCATCTATATCGTTGTTGCGGTTTTCATCATCAGTTTCATTATCAGATCCGGATGTCTCGACGCCAGATCTATTTGTCTCATTATCAGTGCCATCTGTTGCAGAATTCAATAAAGCCTGATAGTCACTTCGCCACTCTCCAGTCCAAATTCGGTCCGCGTCTCTCTGAAGGGCAAGTTCCAATTCATAAGGCGTAATAACCGGTTTCCAAAAGTCCGCACTGTCCACGAGAGAGCTCTCCCAGCATCCAATAACGACCCATCCACCTATTTCGCTGAAGTTGGCCACTTTGGCAGCATTTAGCTTACCAACAACGAACAAATAGCTTTTCTTTCCGGCCGCAGCGATTTGCTTCTGTACATGTTCCACCATATGTAGATAATTTTTAACGCTTAGTGTGTTTATCAGAATTCCAAATATAGGCACCGTGCTAAGGGACGTCAGAATTGCGTATCTGCGGCGAAGCGCAACTGCCGTAGAAGCAAGGAGCGATTTCGGGGTTGATTTAGACGTAGTAGATTCTTCATCTGTTGAGCATATACGAATAGACGCGACTCTGGATGACAGAGTCAGAAGGAGGGATGTTGTTGGGTCCGATATATGGAACAGGTGCCAGTCTCTCAGGCTTTCTGGGGATGTTCGAACAGCCTCCGGAATCGTTCTATTTGGAACTGGCGACGACGGATCATGCACGACACTGGCAGCGAAAAGGTTTGTATACCCCCTCTCCTGCATTAATCGCAAGGTTATGGGCTCAACATGGTCCGCATATGTGACATCTGCAGCAACTAGAACCCTCTCTTCTTTGTTGGGATAGGCTTCCTCGAATGCCGCAAGCACCCGTCCGTGGTCGAGCTGCTTGTGGGTAAACACATAGATCACTGGTAGTCTGGCGGTGGGAGACAGACAAGCCCTGCCGTAGTGAATTACCACATCAGCATCAACATGCTCAGCGGCGACTTCGTCCACGCAACAAGTTCCATAAGAGGTGTCACCAAGGATATACAACCTTGGTGGCCGCCTGTTCGGCGATCCCTGGACATTCAAATTCCTCGCGACCGACTGCGTGATATCCTCCACGTCAACTTCTTCTGTAATTTTCTTCAGTCGCTTCCCACAGGCGCAGGAATGAGGCTCTTCGACTGTTTTCTGTTCATCCGACTGAAACGGAAGATCATTTGTCTCAAGGCCTCGGTTTAAGAGCTGAAAGACTCGCGGAGCATCGGGTAGCATTTGATCTGGAAACTGCAAAGCAATCCTCCACCATCTCCCTTGCCTGATCTCCTTTATGGTCCGTTCAATGTCATATGTAATGCGTAGCTCTTCGTCGGACACTTGCCCGGGTGACCGCGGGGTAACGACGGGTTGGGTCGCCTCGAGGATGTGGTCATCGGGAGTAGACAGGACTGGCGCAGCTGCTAATGCAGTTTCCATTTCCAGAGAGGCGTTTGATTGTCCTTACTGCACCACGTACTCCGTTTTCGATTGGGATCCTGTTCCTGATAACACCGCGTGAGGTTGGAGCTTTTTGATGTAAAATCACGCTGGATGGAAATTCGAATGTTGGGGATGGCAATCTTATCTTATCTTATCTTATCAATCTAGTCAAACTACTAAATCATCCCCAGTCATACGGAGTAATGAAGGGTCATAATTCATTAACAATTGGAATTTCTGTCATACAGCAACAGGTGCAGCTAACACAATAGCATTGATTTATAAATCCGCCCGCGCTTCCTCACCTGCCCACACTCGTCTGATCAACTCCCGAATCGGCTCCTTCTGGATCTCACGGGGATTCCAGTACGGGTTGCTGACAGCAATCTCAGCTCCCTTATCAATATCTTCCTCTTTCATTCCAAAATCCCTCAATGCTCTCTTCACCTCTAACTTTGTCAAGAGTACATTCAACCCCCGAATCGCGTCACCTTCGCTGTCTGGTAGGACATCAGCCAGGGCCTTCATAGTCTCCGGAATGCATGGCGCATTGTATGAGATCGCATGTGGAAGGACAGCCGTGTGGGTTTCAGCATGGGAAAGGTCGAAACTACCACCCAGGGCATGGCAGAGTTTATGATGAATGGACATGCCGACACTGCCGAGACATGTTCCGCAGAGCCAGGCGCCATAGAGGGCCAACGAACGGGCTTCGCGTGAGGATGAGTCTCTGACAATCTCTGGTAAGGCAGTGGCGAGGCTGCGAACACCTTCGATGGCAAGGAGACGGATAATTGGGTTACCATTGCGGGCATACAGCGCTTCGACTAAAGGTAGTGATATTAGCATCGTAACTTCCATCCTGTAGCCTTGAGGACTCTGCAGCATGAACCGGACTATAAAACAAGCACAGGTATTGACTAACCGGCATGAGCAATGGCATTGACACCACTTGTTGCGCTCATTGCAACTGGAAGTGACATTGTGAAATCTACATCATAAATCACAGTTCCAGGCAAGATCTTGGGATCACTCCTTGTCTTCTTGACACCGTCTGCCGTCTCACCCAGGATGGGCGTCATCTCACTCCCCGCATATGTGGTGGGAATGCAAATATGCGGCAGACCGGTACGGACGCTGATGGCCTTTCCCAACCCGATGGTACTTCCTCCACCAATGGAAATGATGCTGTCGGCATGTTGTGCTTTGGCGTATTCAAGAGCGTTGTCTGTGATGTGCGTGGGCGTGTGCATGGTGGCTTTGGGAAAGACACCCGCCACCTTGCCTTTCAGCAGATTTTTCAAATCATCGGCTTGCTGAACTTGCTGCGGGGTGCACAGCAGGAGGGGGGACGAGACGTTGAGGCGTGCAATCTCATCAGGGAGTTGCTTGATGGTTCCAAATCCAAAGATGACCCGTGCTGGGTTGACATTGTATTCAAATGCCTCCATGGCTGTCAGCGACCTGGTCTTACTGAATAGCTCTGGTAATCAGTTTTGATAGATGAAGTCCGAAGCACATCTGTAGCTCCACCGCAGAATATGTAGCCAGCATCTATTCGCGTCTGGACATAGTTCTGAAATGTCACCTCTTTAAACCTACCTATTTACTTTCACGACTTCGCAAGAATCTTTTGAACAAATGCTTTAATCCATCACCGATGTCGTGTGTTAAAAGCAAGGCCATCGGGTTGTCTGAATTTGGGTGGCTTCGGCATGGACTCGAGTTTGCAAAGCGGAACGAGAACACGGCAAATATTGGCAACTTATAGAGCTACCTCTTGTATATGAAGCCGTGGAATGCTATCGCCTCAAAATCAAACCTGAAGGCAATGAGCTAGATCAAAGCCTCATAGGCCAATTTCATCTGCCTAGGACGTGTCCAAGATCCAAATTCTACTTACAATTGACAAAACGCTGCACACTAATCCAAGCCTTTGAAGGCCATGACATGAACGCCTCCAGATCTATCCTTGCCCTTACCTCTCTTTCTCTTCTTTCGCTTACCTGTGTCCTTCCCGCCATTAATACCATCATCACTATCTTCTTCTTCGTTGCTGCCACCCAGAGCTCCGTCTTTACGCTTCTTTCCGAACTGCTGCCCGTGTTCCAGTTCTTCCTCATTTCCCTCCTCATCGCTGACAGATTCGTGCCATACTTTGACAACCGCACCACCACCACTGATCATGCGACGCTGCACGTCAAATCCTAAACCCACAACACCTTCAAGCTCATCATGCAACAACTCTGAGACAACCTTATTGGGTCCAAGCTGCACGAATCGCACGAGTCCATCGCTTTGGCCGACAGCAACGACTTTTCCATGGCTGCCTAACTCGTCCGGTACTTTTGCAAGAACTTCCAAGCTCTCTCCACCATCCAACGAACGGTCCACAATGATGCGCTCATCTTGATCATCCCAAGCACCCTTTTCCCATAATGTTAACACACCACTAGCACCTCCAACAACCAGCTTCTCACCCTTGTTGCTGCCTCCTGCTTTGAGGCCTGTCACATAGACCGAACTCACTAGCTCCTCGCCCTGATCCTCACTTCGTACCAATACTCCCCTGCGCAAATCAGTGACGGCGATTGTGGTGCCACCTGTAGTGATCCATTGCTTGCTGTAACCAGAAGTACTCGTTTCTGAAGGCGGTAAGGGTGTCAGTGAAGAGACGTAGTCGTCATGTGGATGATGAGTTTGCTGTGGCCTGGCGGATATCTCAGTGGAGCGATCGCGTAGGTCGAACAGATGTAACGCCCCGGAGTCAGTAGCAAGAAGTAAAGTTTGCGGGGAGAGAGCGTGAATCAAGGAAGGACTATCGATCTGTAAACAGGACCTATTGATCAGACCAAACAGAGTCAATTCTTCATACTCAGAAAATCACATCTACGCCAGCGCAGTATTCAAATTACAGTAGAATCGACCAAAGAATCGTTCAGCTAAAGAAGACTTGTAGCTCCCCAACATACCTATCGCCAATTCTCGGTATAGCAAACTTCCACTCTACCCTCCCCGTTTCCGTCTTCGCAGCTTTAACCCACCCATCGGAGCCCGCAGAGTACAAGGCCTCCCCATCAGTCCCAAATCCGACACATCGACAGCTCCCCTTATGGCGCCGTGTCCGCCACACCGTATCGATATGTCCATATCCAGCTTTGCCATTCTCGGAGGGAAGCGGCAGGTGAAACGTCTGAACGTGGCCCGAAGAGAGGCCCACGGAGACTAATGGTTCTGTAGGATGAATAGCTTGTGTAAAGAGATCGGAGCTAAGGGGGTAGCTGCAAACAGTGTCGAACATGGCTACCAACCTCCGCGATTGTGGAGCTTCGGAGCTCACGAGGCTGCGGCGCGGTGGACTGACGGCGGATAGGGATAAAATAGACTGGCGAAAGAGCAATTGAAAATGTAAGGCCGATTAGAAGGGTTGGCAATATGCTGGTTTGCCCAAAGCAAATGTGCTTTCGAAGCTCATATTAGCGGGCATATTGCTGGTTTGCTGAAAAAAGTATCTGATGCTTGTTTGCATTGTTTGACCAAACTCAATTGGCATCTTAGTTATTTGAAATCTCCTCGAAAGCGGTGATATCACACAGCAAGGACAGTTAAGCATAGTATTTTCCATTATGGAATTCAGAATACCGCTGACATTGATGCTGATTTCTTCTATGAATGCCTTGCTGGAATATGAAGGCAACCACTCCTGCGACTGCTCCGACACAAACAGAAAAACGGACAGGTACATGTAGCCATAAAGAACGCTGCTTAATATTTGGCTGGAATGCTTGACTCTGGAGCTCCGTTAATCTCAACGGAGTAACTCATCGCTTCCACTCCTTTCTATGCTGATAAGGTGATCTAATAGTAACCGTCGAATCGTTCAGATGCTGATAATTGATTCCGAAATATCCGCCTTCATGCATACAACTCCGTCAGAATTATATATATTCGCCTGTGTGAGAGTTCCATCCTCTTCAAGGACAATTTGATATTCCTCTCCTGCGTACAATGGGTGAGTAGCTCGATAGCTGATACTTTCAGGTACAATTGCCTGCGGATCGCCACCCTCCTTTTCTCGCATATCCCGCCAAAAATCTAGAATCGATATTAAGTTAAGCGGACCGTGGACGACCAGGCCTCGGTGCCCTTCAACTTCACGCGCCCAGGGTAGTGAGTAGTGGATTTTATGGCCATTGAACGTCAAGGCGGACATTCGAAATAAAGTCTCTGGGGTCTGGCAGAGATTTCGGGTATATACCTTGGCCGTTGCGGAAGATGGGTTGGGCGGTGGTGGAGGTTTGGATGTCGAAATGGCAGGAGGTGACTGGCGTGGCTCAGTAGAGGACGGCAGCTTGAGTGCTTCTCGGAAGACCCAATTGCTGCAGGTAGAGAAATGATTGTTAACCTCTGCGGATATATCGGGCTCTTCGCAATACCAGATAACCCCTAACTCACCGTCTGTCAATCAGTGCAACACCCGCCTCATTTTCAAAGACCTTCTCTAGGCCAACAACAATCATCTCGTCTCCAGTCTTCTTAATCACCTTCGCTTCCGCTTTTAAAAGTTTCGTTGTTTCTCGTACCTCCTGCCCTACTCTTAGTAAATTCAGCTTGCCATCCGCCGTCCGTGGCCATCGAACCTCCCCGCCAGCCCACATCCGTCTCGTAAAGGGTGCGTCCGGATTGTACGACACATCAGTTCCGTCAACGCCTAGCTCGCTTTCTAGAAACGCTGGCGTAAAATACACGAGATGGTATCCTGGCGGAACAGGTGTTCCCGCTGGAGGCGGCGCCGCCGCGTTGGATAATGCAGGGGTGTTGGAGTAAAGGTGGTTTCGATTGAGGGTTAGGGACAAAAGCTGAAGCTGGTTAGCATCGAGGACTTGAGTACGGGTCTGCGGACCGGCAGATTGACATCTTGCGAGAAATTTGCTTGCAATGGTCGTTGCTGAAGGAGCTGACATGGTTGATGACGATGAGGAGTGAATGAAATGCTTTGTGAGAGATAATGCATATGTAGAACTGCCGGATGGTGAGAATGATTTGTATCTACTAATTAGATGCATGGTGAGTGAATGCGCAGCTCTGTGTGGAAGTGAGATACATTTCTTCCCACTATCAGGCTGCTACATGGCCGACTAGTTAGTTACGGAATACATACCAGCTAGAAACCTCGTTCGCGTTGTTGCTGCTGCCGACTTTAAGGATCCCGAGCCGAGTCACTTTATTGCGGGAACCTCGGCACCTACGGCATACCATAGCAGCCACAGGGCAAAAATCAGTCACATGATCTAAGATTGGCTCACCACCTTGTTCACTGTCTGCCATATTGGATGAAGATTCAGACTAAGTTTGAACTAAATTTTATTTGATTTAGTTTCTGTCACAAGAAAGTTTATTTTGTGTTGCTTTGAGATTTATTTTCTAAATCTAATATTTGATTATCAACATTATTGTGTACATACAGTAGAATTTTAATAAAAAAATATTGTAGAGTAAAATATATATTTAAACATTATAAATGTAAAAAATAATATATAATCTCAGCAGCTTTCTAAATCATAAAATTTTAATTTTTAAAATTTTTTTTTTTCAATTTTTCAATTTTACAACAACATTAATATTCAAACAATTTTTTTTCTTGAATTCTCAATTTATTATGAAGTCATTTGCATTCAAATAACTAAATAAGTAAAATTTAACAAGCTAATTTTATGTAATAACAAGTGCTAATTATATGAAATTGAGAGCAGCACTCAAAAATTTCAAATCAATTTATTTTTTATGTTTTTTCATAACTGAATATTTTAACAATTTCATGTTATATCTGGTTGCTTATTAGCAGAACAAATTAAATAAATTTTTTTAAATTAAATTATAAATTATATTAATGTGCTTTCAGAGATTTTTAAAAAACTGCTTATTTATTAAACAAAATAAATTAAATAAACTTTTTCAGATTGAATTATAAATTGTATTGATATGCTCTTAGAAATTTTTAAAAAATTACTTATTTATTAAGCAAAACAAATCAGATAAATTTTTTCAGATTAAATTATAAATTGTATGAATGAGTTTTGAGAAATTTTTAAAAAATTAAAAAATTTCAGCATTTGAAGTCTGTCTCAGTTAAGTATATAAAATATACTAACAGAAAATTAGTGAAAATAAAAAAAATAAAATTATAAAAAATAAAATAAAAAACTGTAAAAAATCAAAAATCAAAAAATATTAATTTTGATAAAAATTTATAACAAACTTTTTCAGTTTAAAAGTAAAAATTAATAAAACATTAAAAATTTTGTCAAAACTCAATAATAAGTAAAAATTTATAAATATTCTCAAATTAGAGAATGAGAAAAGTTTTAAAATTTTTTTAAAAAATCCAAACTTTAAATTATATTATACAAAATTGTATATTTTACATATTTTGTTAAAACAGAAAAACATACAAATTCAGAATAAATTGTTTTTTTAAAAATTAAATTTAAATGAAATTATTTTAACAATTGCTTTAGAAAAAATGAAGAAAAAATGACATATTTCAGTTCAATATTGAATAAATTGAAATGAAATATAGTTAATCACTACATTTAATTTTTAATACAAGTTAAATATATGAACACAATAAATTGCAATAAAACTTTTTATCATAATGAATTTTCTGATAATAAAATTAATTATATCTTACATGTATTAAGTTTTTAATTAACACATGAACATACTTTAAGTTAACTTCTACAAGTATTAAAAGAAGTAACATTTATTAATAATCTTGCTGTCAAAACTGATGTTAAAGTTTTAATTATTTGTAAAATCAAAATGCAGTCAAATGCAATAATCAACACTAAAAATACATTGTCAAATGACAGTATGATGATGAAATTTTTAACAAAAAATAATTTAATAAAAAATACTTTAATGAAGAATATTTTTGATAATTTGATAAATAATACTTCAATGAAAATTAAAAAAAATAAAAAACAAATTGAATATTTCAATGAACAATATTACAATTCATGATTATAATATTAATAACAAAACTTTTATCATTTCAAATAAAAAAATACTGTCTATCACAGCAACACAAAAAAGAATTTAAAAATTCAAAAGTAATGAAGATAATATTGAGAACAAAAATAATTTTAGTGAATCAGAAGAAATAAATAATTTATACACTGTATTATTTTTTTATAATAAAATAAAATAACAATTTTTCATCAAGTTGTTAAGTTTACAAGAGTTTTCAATAATTTAAATTTTAAGAAAATATTTTAACAAGTTTAATTTTTTAAATGTGCTGTGAAAGCTACTCACACTATTGTGCAAAATGAACTTAATAATAATAATAATATCAATAATTTTATTAATAAGCATTTTAGTAAGAACTGTGACACTGCTGCTGATGAAAATGCTGATGAAGATGCTGATGATCATATTAATGATTATGTTAATAATCATAATTATAATAATATTAACAATGATGATGATGCTGATGATAATGTCAATAAAATTAATAATGAAGATTTAAAGATAAAATTCAATGAAATAATTCATCACAATTTTTTTTACAATGAACAGTACATTAATACTGAAATTATATTATAACATACAAAAATAAATAATGACAATTTATACAAGAGAATAATTGCTTCAATTTATAATAATATTAAAAAGTTTCAAAAGTGTCACAGCTGACTTGACAATCATTTTTATCAACATAAAAATCATTTTAATGTATATATGATACTTAATATTTTCAATTCTGACATTTTTTGCATGTGAAGTTTTTATTCATTAATAAAATTCAAATTCTGATAATTTGTTATTATTAAAACAATTTTTGATTTTAAGTGCAGTGAGTTTATGTAAAAAATGTTTTTTACAAATTTTGTAGATTTTGAGAAAATATTTGAGACAATTAAATATATACTTCATGTAAGTTCATCTGTGATAATCTTTTTCAAATTACTTTTAATGAAGATTTTAAAACAAAAAATTAATATATTTTTTAAAAATTCTTTTTTACTGCTCAAAATTAAGTCATTTCTTGTGATTGTGCTCTCTAATCTCATTTATCAATAACACAATGAGATTTTAAAAATTATTAAAAAATTGATTTCAGTTTTATACTATGAAGGTATTCAAAACAAACATTTCAACTATCACACAGTGTCAACTCATTTTATTAAAAAACATAAAATGTTTGATAAAAAGAAAAAACATGCTCATTTAATTGTAATCACAAGCTATCTCACTTTCAATTTACATTATAATTCAGTCAAACTACATGATTATCAAATTGAAAAAAACCATTTTCATGTTTGATGAAATTCATCATTCATACATTAAATTTTTAATGAAAATATTATTTGAATGAATTTTTTAATACTGTTATTTTCAACAAAGCATATTTAGTATGCAAGTTTAATGTCATGATGATTTATACTATTTTATAATTAAACTCAAAATTTTTTTTCTGTCTGACAGCAATACTTCTCCTTAATTCACATTTTAACTTCAAGAGTTTATTTTTTTATATCATCTTAAAAAAAGATGAAAAATGCTGAAATTCAAAAAATCTTTCAAATTAAAATATTAACAAAAACATTAATTTATTTGATCTTTCAGCTGATCATTCTGCTTTTTTATTTTATTATACATATTATATTTTTAATAAATTTGTTTGAAATCAGATTTTATTTCTTTCAGTTATCAAAACTTGATTTTGTATATTTTGAAAGTTATATTTTATATATTGTATTTTTATATTTTCACTTCTGTTCAATAATTTTATTAAAATCAGTAATAATATTCTGCTCTGTTATCATTGTTTAATTAACACATTAATAACAAAAAATGAATTTTTTTTGTATAAAGAAATTATTTCTGCTTTTTATCAGCATCTGATTTGAAAGATTGAAACAAATCATCTTGTATTTAACATAAATAAGTTTCATCAACTTGCACTACTTATCACATGAATTGATTTTTGTTTTGTTCATCAAAACATTAAAGCAAATAAAATTTCTTGTGCTGTTTATCAGATTAATAACTGTACAATTTTAAATTACTGATTAACAAATGTCATGATAAATACAAAATTTCTGCAACAAAATTTTAATTACAAAACATACAATAAATGTCTACACATGTTAACATTAATATTACAATCATCATTTTAACTGTATGTTTTCATTTTCATTATTGTTAATCAAATTTTTATTCTCAAAGAAAAAATAATTGTATAATGTCTGTTTTCTGTGCAGCAGATACTTGTTATTACTATTTTAAAACTTGTAGATATTAATGTTCAGATACTGCATGCTGATTTTAATAATCTGAAACAAATAAATATATGTCAAAAATTTAACAAAAATCAGAATTTATATACAATTTTTGTTTACTTTTACTCTGTAAACTCTGCTGAATTAAATCTTCAATATTTTTGTTATAATATTTATTTTTTAAATACTGCAGACAGTTAATTTATTACTGATTAAATTATTGATTGAATCTGAAGACTGAGACAGACTTAAATTGTTAAAGTTTATAATTATCATGTTTTTAACAGTTTTAACTTTCATTAAATACAAAAAATTGTGCAGAAACAGATTTCAAAATTAATTGCAGAATTAAATGAAGTAATTTTCAGAATGAAAAAAAATAAAAAATGTAAAAATTAAGTGTTGATTTAAAAATTCAACTAATAAGTTAGTTTATGTTGAAGCTGATTAAAAAATTTCTGTCAGAAGTGAATTTCTTGATGTAAATGCATTAACTATACTTATTTATAAAGTTATGAGCAAATTAAAACAATAATGTTTTCAAATGTAGTTTCTTTTGAACTAACTTATTATAAAAAATAATTCAAGCTGTCAGATAGAATATAAATAAATTGTCATTTAAGTAAATTAATATAACATAACATGCTAGCTTCATTAAAAACTTCACTTTTTCTCACCAATACAGAGTACAAGTAATGTAGTTATTACATAAATATGTAGTTAGATAACTACATGAGCTATTTACATAAACATTCAGATATTATTATAAATGCTGACTCAATCAGATTAACTATATAACTAATTATATAACTAACTAGATAGTTAACTACATAATCAGAATAAGTCAGTATCTATGATTTAAGATATATACAATTAGTTTTGTTTTCTTGATATTTCACTGACAGTCTATCTCTCAGACAGAAGTGCACATGAATGTTATCATTTTAAATTTATTGCTGAAAACAATACTATTCATTTCTACTTGTATAATATATTTTGTCAATTAATTAATTTGATGTTATATCAACAAAAATTAATTAATTTATTTCAGAATAATTATACATATGATCAACTTCTGAGTGTTTTTTATGATTAATATAATCTCAAGATTGTCTGACAAACTTTGATGAGTTACTTCAGAAAATAAAATATAAAAAAAACTTAAATTATATTCATTCAAATTCAGATTTGCAATTTGCTCTACATGCATATGTACATGATTTGTATTATAATATTTAATTAACTAATAAGAAGATGCTGATTGTTCTGAAAAATAAAAATTATAATATTGATGCACAAACACTTCAGTGACTGCAGAAGCAAGTAAATTTATCTTGTTGTATAAATACAGAAACTTATACAATTAAGACTTCATTACTCAGAAATAAAGTAATAGCAGAATTGCAAAATAATGTAATGAAAAATTATAAAACACATATGCTTTATATATATTTTTAGTGTCAGAAAACTGTCATATCACAATATATTACAATTTAGTCAAAATGCAAATTACTACTAATACTTCTGATATACAATAATCATTTATATAATCTCATTTGCAAAGCAGTTTCTGATTTGATTGCTCAAAAATTTCATAATGTTTAGCAATATCACAGTATATTTTTGATTTCTGAATCAGATTATATTTAATTTATAGATGATTATCTTAAATTTGCTGAATATAATATTAAATTTTATATTGAAATTAATGTATATGCTTATTATATTATTTAAATATATATTGACATCACTGCTCACACTGCTGTGAGTTGCTTAAAATAATATTTGAACACTGTTAAAGTTACTTAAAAGTAATTATATATTATATGTTCTGACAGAGAAGATGAAATTATTTTAATAATTGCTGTTTACTGATGTTTTCAAAACAGTGTTGAGAAAGTGCAGTTTAAAAAATGCTATTATTATAATACTAATGTTGTCAATCAGTGTATTAAAACATGATGAATTCAACTGACAAAAAATTTATTTTTTTAATAATAAGTAAGTAGTTAATTTATTATCAATAAATTAATACTGACATCTCACAGAATTATTTTTATATTTTTTAAAAAAATGAAGTATTTAGTGAAGACTTCATTGCAAATCAGATTGCATTTTTGATAATGTATTTATCATTCATTTAACAAAAAATAACTTCATTTATTGAGTCATAAAATGTTCACTTAATTTAAAAACAATTCAGATAACTACATGTTATTTCTAAATGATTAATAAGAATTTATTTTTATTTTTTAAAAAATATACAAAAATATAATATTCAGTATAATTTAAAGATTTTTAAAAAATTAAAACAAAATATTGCAAACTGAAGTATACTTCATTAATTAATTTTTAATTTTTAATATAGTAATTTTAAATATAAATATAAATAAGTATTTATTTTCAGATATTTATAACTGATGTTCTGAAAAACTCTAACAGTTTAATTTTGATTTATCACAATCAATTGCTCTCACTGCTGATTTTTATTAAAATTTCATACATCAGATAGTTTATTTGTGATTCTGTACAGAAATAATTAAACATTGTTAAGCAGATCTTGAATCAGTTCTGAATTTATTACAGTTATTATAAAATGTATTTAACTGAATTTCAGAACAGATTAAGCAAGAAATATATAATAACATTAATATTATTATTTAAATTTATTAGTCAAAGTTTACATAAAAATTTGTTTAATTTGTGAAATAAGTGTGATTACTCTGTATATTATTATAATAAAGAATTATTTACAAAGTTTAATTACATGCTGTAACATTAAATGAAGTTTATTATACTTATTACTTCATATTTCATAATGAATGTAATATATGATTAAATTTTGTTTATAAACTTGATTGAATTCTTTTTACACAGTATTGTCTTACAAAGCTAATGTTGCAAAAAAAGTTTAATTGCTACTAATTACATCACATTAAAAGAAAATAAAAATTGATTTGCTAAAATCAATTTATAATTTAACTTTTCTTTCTTATTTTGACTTTTAATCATTGTCATAATAATAATATTAAGTTTTTAAGTTTTAATTTATTTTAAGTTTAATAGTTCCATTATTGTAATTTGTACTTCATAGTGTATATAAAAAATCTTGATCTTCTCATATTTGAAAATATTGAAATTTTTTATTATCATTTTTAAACATAATATCAAATATAGTGTCTGCATCACTAAGTGAAGTTCAACAACTTTAAATACTTGATTATTATATTAGTAATTTAAATTGCTTTGCTATTCTTCAATATTTATGTTCTGATATATCATTTTTAATTTTATTTAATATTAAACATGCAGTGAAACATTTTAAATGTTCACAGTATCAAGTAATTTTTATATTATTAAAGCAGCAAGAGAAATACTTAATATACTTTATTATCAGATTTTCTGAAAATCAACAGTTTATCTACAGTGAACTTGCACAAATACTTGATTGAAATGTATTTAAGTAAGTTATTCAATTTACTTTTAAGTGTGTGATTGTTTATATTTAGCCTACACTCTTATCATATCTTTTATTTTCTAGTTGCATATATTGAAACATCACTAAAAATGTTTAAATCTGTTTGTATCTGATATGATGTAATATATAGTTGACAGTAACTGCTAGTCTTAAATAAACAATTAACTATCATATTTCATATCACATCTGATAACATGTCAAGTTAAGTTCTTTAACAAAACACAAAGTTTTTGATAGAGTATTTTGTTAAAGTGACTTGATTTAATCACTAATACTGAAATTTGATTAAGTTCATATGAATTTTGTTGAGAACTGATGATGAAGAAATTTTTATGCTAGCTTTTCACTGAATGAAAAAAGATTATCACTTTCAAATTTATTTATATATTTTTTTTTCATTGAGATCTTGGAAGATTCTTCTCAGAGACAAACATTATTGTTTATCTTACATTTTATACTACTTTTATTACTACTTGTGCAAAAATTATTCATGTTAATAACTGTTACTTATTACTATCATGTTTATCTCAAATCTGCATGACACTCAGATGATGAATACTTCACAGTTATTATGAAATTTATTTTTTTAATTTGTATTCAGTATGATAATTTTAATTGAACAGCTTTGAAATTAAACAAATTGTGATGTAATAGCTGTAAAACCTGTTACATAAATTGAGAAATAAATTCAACAAAAAATTATGAAGTCTTGTCACATTGAACATCAACTTGTCAAAATGAAGTTTGATAATTTATAAATAATAATGAAAGAACAGATTCAAAATTTTAATAAATAAATTCAAAATCAAAATCAACAATTTGTAATTTTACAACAAATATTACAAAACTGTAAAGCTAAAAATTTATATGTTGAAAATGTGTGATTGTTACTACAACAACAACAAGCAGCTATCAATGCTGAATGCATTTTTCTGTGAAAAATTTTGAAATTTAATAAATTAAAAAATTATGATGAAACAGTTAAAAATGAAGTAACTTTCAAATGACTGACTCAATGCTAATTTTATTGAAAAAAAAACTTATGTTTATGAAAAAAACTGTAATAAAATATCAGAAAATTGCTTTTGTATTGTTCTGACTTACAGAAAATGTTTTAAAGTACTAAGTGACAGAAGAAAAACTGACAGAAAAAAATCTGATAAATTATAATATATTAAAAACTTAAAAACAGTTTGAGAAGTGAATCACATAATACTACAGTGAGTTCAATGTTGAATAAAAATGTTAATTATATTATATTAGAATCTGACAAAAAACTGATGTACAATTTTACTTTACTGAACTAAATCAAGTGTATATTGAATTAAAATTTTAATTATATGAAGTAATCTGAATTCAAATTGTTCTTGCTGATATGAAGAATGATATTTTAACTAAATGAAAATGTAAACATGAGAAATCAACAACAATGAAAAAAGTTATGCAAGTGCTGAAAAACATCAAACAGTTTCTGAAATCAATAAAAATGTGTTGTAATAATAATCATACATTTTCAGCAGACTCAGATGTGATAAATTTCAGTGTGTTAAAGCTTGATGATGATTTTTCTTTCAACTTGACAAAAAAGAAAATGAAAGAAATTAATGTGTTGATGTGAGCAAAGAACTTCTCTAAAAAAATATAAACATAAAAAAAATAATACTGTTGCAATAAAATTTATTTCAATTATGATGCAAAAAATTATAAATTTTAAAAATATCTGCAGAAGAAAAATAAAAATAAAAAAGATGATAATTCTGAAATTTAAAAAAATCAAAAAAATAAATTAAATCAGTAAATGTAAAAACTCTTGCTGATTTATTACATAAAGTTTTCATGATTAATGACTTGTCTGAATTATCTGATTCTCTGAATTCATTGAAACTCTTTAAAAAAAATGAAATTTTTGATACATTGTCAGATGCTGAGCATTTAAATGCTGCAGAAGATGAATAAATATTATATAACAAAATGTTTGAGAAGATTGAATGCTCTGACACATACAATATAAAAACTTTAGCTGACTTAGATATTTTCATTATTTATGCAAGTGAAAGAATTGTGAATGCTGTTGAAGCAGAAAGAATCTCAGAAAACAAAATTGTGAAACTTTCAAATAATTAATATATAACATCATCTGCTTGAGTCTGATTAAATTTTTAAATTGACATTTTTAAATACAAGATTAAAGTAAAAGTTCTTGATAATTTTGATTATGATATTATATTTAATCAGTTTTGACTCAAGCAATGAAATTCACAAATCTGCTGAAAAATGTCTTGCATAATAATAATAATAAATCAGAAATGATGAATACACATTATATTATTTGTTAATATGTGATGATGAATCTTAAAAATTAAGACAGAACTTAATCTCATAATAAAATATTAACTTTCATGAATTTTGTGTTGACAAAAAATGAAGTGCTTTCTTTATATGCTATAAACAACATTGAAGAAGAAAAAAAAATTCTGATGAGAACTCAAAGTTGAAGAAATTTCTCAATAAATATAAAAATATTTTTCACATTAAATTGTTTTCAGAATTATTTTCTGATAAACTGTTCAAACATGACATTGACATAAATGATCTAAAATTCATCAACATGTGTTTGTACTCTTTGTTACAGATACATTTTGAAAAATAAAAGCATCAGATTACAAAATTGTTGAAATGAAATTTAATTAACTCATCTTCAAGTGCATGAAAATTTTCAATTTTTTTTATCAAAAGATCTGACAGTGCTTGATGAATGTATGTTGATTATTGAGCATTCAACAAGATTATGATGAAAAACAAATATTTGTTATCAAAAATACAAAATTTGATAAATGTTATTAAAACAGCATGAATTTTTTTGAAGATTGATTTTGCTGCTGAATTCTGACAAATTCAAATTAAAAAACTTTCAACAAAAAAGATAATTTTTAATACTCAATAAAACAAGTTTGAGTTTTTTGTTATGTTTTTTGAATTTTGCAATACTTCATCAATATTTTAAACAATAATGAATGTTGTGTTAGTGAAACACTTTGACATTTTTTGTCTTATGTATTTAGATGATATTTTTATGTTCTCTCAGTTGAAAAATGAACACTTTGAGCATTTTGATAAAGTTTTTCAGAAGCTTTGTGAGCACATATTGTATGCTAAAAATTTCAAAATATATATTTGTGAAGAAAAAACTTGAATATTGTGATTACATTATTGACTAAAATGTGATTAAATTTATTTCAGCAAAAATTGATGTGATTGAAAACTGATCATAATTAAAAAATGTACATAAAATCTGATAATTTTTAAATTTAATCATGTTTTACAAATGATTCATAAAAAATTTTGCAAAAATTGCTGCTCTGTTGTTGAATCTGTTGAAAAAATTTGATGAAAAATCAAGAAAAAAAAGTTTTCTCTGATTGTCTGAAATGTTTCTTGTCAGCTGATATTTCTAAAATTATATAAATGAATGATGAAAAATTCTGTCATAATTCAACTGAACAGAAATGAATTTTATATCATTAAAATAAATATTTCTGAGTGAATCATTAATTGCACACTTTATCAGATGAAGAAGAAAGATAATAAACTTTATTCAGTAATATTTGATGAATGAAAACTCTCAGAAGTGAAATTGAATTATTTAATTCATGAAAAAAAGTTTTTATTAATCAAACATATTTTCAAAGTGTTTGATTGATATATTGATAATGAAATTCGGACAACAATTATAACAAATCATGAGAGTTTTTAATATCTTCAAATAATTTGAAAATTATTCAAATAACTTGTCAAATAAGTTGCTGACTTTCAGAAATATGATTTAATAATTAAATATTATCTGAGAAAGAAAGCAGTAATTTCAGATATAATTAATTAATATTCAGATTTTATGAAAACTGATTTTTAAGACTTGATGAAAATTACTGAAATTTTTTCTGCTTTAAAAAATTGTGATGAAAATGAATGATATGATATCATAATCTGATATTTTCAAAACAAAGAATTGCTATCTGATGACACACTATAATGAATTATTCAGAAAATGAGATATATATTTAAATGAGATAAATTAACTTTGAACAATAAGTGAGAGAAAATACTTATTAGAATTGTTGATGAGAATATGAAAGCACTCTATATTGAGAAAGTTTTTTGAAATAATTTAATCAAATGAATGCACTTGAAGTTTAATCATTTTAATTTACTGAAACTTTTGAAAATTTTACAATTTTGTGAATACTGATCAAACATGAAAAAAAATATTCAAGCTGCAATTTATTTATGTTTGAACTGTCAAGTTACAAAAAATTCAAAACTAAGTCTGAAATGTGAGAAAGCTCAACACATAATAAATGAGTAAATAAAACTTTTTAAATAATAAAAAATTGATTTTATTAAATTATTGCTGATAACTTCAAATGAAAACTGTTGAATTATTACAGTAATTGATTATACAATGAAATGATCTTTAGTTAAATCATTGAAGAACACATATAAGAATAAAATAAAAAAATTTATTCAGTTGATGTATAAAGTAGGCATGAGATGACTACCATTCACTTAATCAATAAAAAATCAATAAGCAAAAAATATAGTTGTTAGGCAAAAGAGATTGTCACTGATTCTCTCAATGAAGAGAAAAATCAGTGTGTTATTTATATGTGTATTATGCTTGCTAAAGCTAATTAAATTAAAGCTAGTTACATTTGAGAAAAAAAGCAGTGTTAGCTTTTGTGAAGCTTACAACTAAAATTTTATAATTTTTTTTTATAAAAATTCTGCTCTCTTCAGAGCATATAAATTCAATAATTATTAAAATCTCAATGAAAAATCTTCATGAGAATTAAAAAATTTTGTGAAAAAAAATTGTTTCTTCATGAGAAAAAAAAATATTTTCTTAGCTAGCAAGAAAACTTCATGATACAAATGATATCAGTTATATCAAATCTCATCACAACAATTTTATCATTTATTAAATTTTCACAAATTAAATTTGATGATGTAAGCATCAGCTTTCATTACTTCAGTTTTGTAAAATATCTTCACAAAAACAGTTGCTGATTCATGAAGCAAAACAAAATCTGTTGAAATCACTCAGCTGTGCATGATCTTGAAAAGATGTTATGCATTTTAATTAAAAAATGCATGATGATTTTGATGATTATAATGAGATTCAAACTCACAATCTTCACTGTTGCAGCTGTATGTAATACAACTGTGTCAGTCAGACAATTATTGCTGTAACTTCTTGTTTTGACTTATAAAAATTCATTTTTCATTTGCAAAGATGAATTTTTTTCAATTAAGTATAACTTGACTTTGCAAAAGTAATAACAACAGTTTTTAGCAACTCAATTTTTTTTTTTCTTTTTTGATTAAATTAAAACTCATTTTCAGTGAGTATAATTTTTTCAGCATTAAATTCATCAGTTTCATCAAAAAAAAATTTTACAAAAAATTTTTATCACTTTACAGTCAAAATGAAACTTTGTGAATTTATAGCAGCTTCATGAGCAATCAGCATTACAAGCTATCAGCTTCACAAGTCATTTCAGCTTTGTGAATCAACACAAGCTGAGTTAAGTCTTCACAAATTAAGTTAACTGAGAATATAATGCACAATTACAATTAAAATCAATCTCAATAACAATATATCATCATGTTTTGCTCAAACACTTCAGAAGAAAATAAATTCTGATTTATTATATTGTTGAATATAAAAAATTCTGATGCTGAGATGTTGATAAGTGCTGACTTTGTGAACAACTTTTATGTTTTGTGAATAAATTTGAGATTTCACAAAATAAAATTATGAAATTTCAGCAAAGCTTGCTTTAGAAATGTTCTTTACAAGTTTTCATGCTAATAATTTTATAATTTTTTTCTTTATAATAAGTTTTCAGAATCTGAACTTATGTTTTGAAAATTTCTGATTTATACAAAAAATCAACTTCAATGTTTTTTTTTATGAGCAAGTATTTTTCAGCACAAAACTGTTAATTATTTTTAATAAATTTAGCAAGTTCTCATAGTTAAATTTTAATAAATTTTCTTCACAAACAAACTTTAATTAATTTTGCTGTTTTTCACAAGCAGAATCAGATTCTGATAAGTTAAATTCATCATGAAATGCTGAAGCTTGATATTCAAGCATAAATTTCATGAGTCATTTCTGCTGTTCATCTCATTGAGCTCAAGCATTCATTTCATTATGTCAATAAAATATCATCAACTTTACAAGCAACAAATTCTGCATCTGCAATGCAAATACTTTTAATAATTTTTGCAACTTCAGTGCAGATGACTCTGATGATTTCTACTGATCATATCATTACTTTCTTCACTTCACAACAAATTTTTATAAGTATGTTTGTTTTACTGTCAAACAGTTATGAAAAAAATGTATTTTATTTTTTTATGAAAACATTTCTGCAGAGTAACTCTGAGCAACAAAAAACTAATCACAATGCATCAGTCAATGTTCTGCAGCATTGTTAATGAAACTGTCAGATTTCATTCACAGTTTTGTGAAATGTTTGAGTGACAAGTTGCTTTCATAATTTGTATTCTGAGAATCACTTTGAGAAGCATTCATCAGTCACATCAGTGACATTTTCAGAATTGTCTTCATTATCAGTCAGTATTAATTTCAGAATTTTCATCAGAAAGTTCTGCTGAATCAGAACATCAATTTTCAGATTAATTAATTTAATTAATGCAGCTGATCAGAAGAGTTTCACAATTTGAGTTCAGTTTTGTGAAGTGATGTTGATAATCTGAATTGAACAATTATTCTCACATGAACAAAAATGTGATTAGTGTCAAGAATTGAACACAACTCACAGAATTCATCAGTTTGTTTTGTGCATATTTGATGAATTTTGTGAAAAATGTAATAATTATTTTTATTGAGATGTCTTCTACTTCTTTCAGAAGTAAAAGTATTTCAGTATGCAATTATGATAAAAATAAAAATGAAGTGTCATGATATGCAGTAAATCATATAATATAAATTCATTATTGAAAATATAATTATCATTGAGATTCAAACAACTTTTTACATAAAATTTGTAAAATAAATAACTAAAATCATTTACAAATACTATATACATGTCATGCTTTCTCAAAATAAAATCTCTAGTTTTTCATGAGATGATAAAAAGCTCACACGTCAGATTTGCCAGAATTGACATTATGATATTTGACAAAAAGCAGAAAGCTTTTATAAATGTCTGAGATTTGCAGCAGATTTTTAGATGAACTCATTTTTCTTGTTTTTACATTTTTTTCATTGAACAAAATACTGAAGTTGTCAGTTTTTCTTGCAAAAATCAATTATAATTTTAACTTGAAACTTTTGTTTTTCTTTAAGTGCTTCATGAACTGAATGATGAGTTGTGCTATCAACATTATTCATTTTTTTGTGATTACAAAACAAAAATACATAAAAAACATTGTGAATGCTTGCAAAATCTGATGAAAATTTCAGACAATAAACTTGCTTGTTTACTCTTTTTACAATTTTACAAAAGTTAATTCATAAAAAATCAAACTTCTTACTCACACAGACTGTCTTGATATTTTTTAAATTAAGTTAAACTTTATTTTCAACAATGTAAAACTTTAATGTGTGTTTCTTATCATAATATTTTTTTTAATAAACTTGTGTCTTCATAAAAAACTTTCTGACTTGATTTTGACATTTACAAATGATGTTCACTCAATTTCAGAAGTTCTTTATCTCAAAAATATATTTATTTGATTTTGCAAGAGTCATTTGTGAATTCAGCTCATACATAACTTGAAAAGAAAATTTTTTTATTGAAAAACACTGAAAATTGTTGTAAGCAAACTCAGCAAGAGATAATTAAAGTACTTAATCATTTTAATTATAATTAATAAAATTTTGTAAATATTGTTTCAGAATATTATTCAATCACTTAATTTAATCATTCATCTAAAAATAAAAAGCAGTATTTAGATTTCATAAAATTTTCAGTATATGCAAAAAATCATTTCAAAATTCATTAATGAATAAAAATTCATGATTAGAAATTATATTCAAAAATATTTCATGAAGTTTTATGATTTCACAAACAATAAAATGTATTAATTGCTTTGCAGTGAGCTTTTTGATCACAAAAATGAAGTGAATCATTTTGCTAAAGCAGTTAACAATCATTAAAATGCAGTCAAACTCAGCTTTTTCAATGTTTTTACTTTACAAAAAATCAGTAATGACATTCATGCTGATTTGATCTCAAAAATTCACAAAAATCAACAATGAATTTAACTTTTTATGTAATTTAATTCTGATAACTTGTAAACTCATGCAAATTTCACAAGCTTCACAGTATTTCTGAATCATATTCTTCATTTGTGATTAATAATACTTTCACAAAAATAACTCATAAATTTGTTTTGTAGCAAAATAATTTGTCAAAGATGTATTATGATATTATTTCACTAACTTTAGTTGTAGAATCTCACTGACTGAAATGTATAAACAATCATTGTAAAACAACATGTTCTCATTATAAGTTCATTTCTTCACAAATTAAAAGTGAAACTTTATTTTTTTTCTAATTTTTACTGCATGCTTGTCAGCATTTAGCAATTCAAATAATGCTGAAATAAAATTGTGGAATGTTTCATTTGTTCTGTAAGAATTTTCAATATCATAAAAATTTTCATCATGAATTAATTTGCAGACACTTGCAATTTTCAGTTCAAATTTTTTATTCTGATACATTTCATTTGAGAGAATCTTTACAAGTAGTTTCTTGATTTGTATTATAAGCTTTGCAGAAAAAAATTGCATATCACTTTTTTTTTTCTTTAAAAAACCTGAATGAAGCATTTGTCAGCTCAAGTTTTTCATCAACACAGTTTGTTTTCTCAAGAAAAAGCATGATATAAAACTAATTTGCAGTTTCATGCTCTTGAGTGTCTTCATAATCTGTTTTTTTTATATAATTTAATCATTGTGAAGATTCATCAGTCAGATTTTTTTTCTCTTCTGATGTTTCACAATAAATCAAAAAATCATTAATTTTTGAACTCAATGAACTTGTTGTCTAGATAAGTTTTTTGTTGTTGCAAAATAACAAAAATTATCATGATTTGTCATTACTAGAACAGACTTTTGCAAGTTTTTTAGTCAATAACATCAGTGTTTAAAAAATTCAACAATGATTAAAAGTTTTTAATCATGAATATCATAATTGTGTTCTGTGAATTTCATTTTTCACAAATACACAGTCACAAATATTCAATTTCAGAAGTCATTTAATTGAGTGATGATTTTTGAGATGACAAAATCAGAAACATCAGTTTCAAGATATATTTGACAATCAGAATTGAAGTGATGAAGCATGACAACATTCACAAAATTTTTTTTTAAAATATAAAAAACTTCACAAGTTTTTTTTGTGAAAAATTTTTTTTCATTTTTTTTATTCAATTTTTGTTTCTTGCAACATCTGACTTTTTTATTCTACTTTTCATTTTTTAGCATATTAGTAAGATTTAAAGTAATTTTTGAGAACTTCAGAATGAAACAATGATAAAAATTCATAAAATTTAAAAATACTTGAATATTTTTTCATGAATTGAATTCTGATCAGATCAAAATGATTTTCACACACAACTTTTTCATAAATATTTCATCAGCTGATATAATATATCAAGAAAATTTATTTCATGAACATTAAAATAACACTTAGAGATTTTGCAGTAAAGATTTGTCATCATGAGTGTTTTCAAAATTTGATGAACATGTTAAACATGATTTTTTTTATTTGCAGAGTATATCACAACATCATTCAGATAAATTATTATAAAAGCATCACAATTGTAAAAAGTTTTGTTGATATAAAACTGAAAAGCAGCTGAAGCATTTAATAAATTAAAAAAAATCACACAATATTTAAAAAGTTTTAGAAGTGTGTGAAAAACAGTTTTTCATTCATCTCTCTTCTGAATGCAAAAATAATGATAAGCATTTTTGACATTAAAATAAAATAAATGAAGATTTTAGCATCTGCAAGATATTTCAAAAGTTTCTCAATCAATGATAGTGAGTAGCAGTTCTTCACAGTCTTGAAGTTCAAGTCACAATAATTCACATATATTCATAAATCATCATTTTTTTTAAAGCAAACATAATTGATGCTTCTGTGAGAAATTTGAAAGACTGAATGAAATCATGAGTAATTGTATTGTGGAAATATTCACAAAACATCTCAATTTCATTCTCTGAAAGTTGATAAGTGAAATCAAAAATGAGTTTTTTTTTTTCAAATTTAAATTCAATAATCAAGTTTTTTTTTTGATGAGAAGTCAGCTTTTAAGCTTTCTGTTCACTGAAAGTATTTGTGAGATTTTTATATATTTCAGATATTTGAAAATCATAATTCATAATGATTATATCTTCAATTTCACAGCATGTCATCACATAAATAAATTTTTGTTCTTGCATTAAATTCTTCACATTAACTGATTAAATCACTGCCAGAAAGAATTATGTGAAGTTTTCTGAAAATGAATTGAGTGATTTTTTCATGAGATGATGAAATTATATCACAAAAGTCAGATCATGTTTAGAATCATATTATCATTTATATTAACAACAATAACTTGCTTGTGAAAAATTTATGCTTGATTTTGAAAATCTCAACACTTGAAAATAATGTTTGTAACATCTTCAGCATCAAGAAATGCTTGATTTCTTTCAGCAATCTTGAGAAAAATTTTCATTGAATGTATCTTCAGTTCTAGTAACTTTGTGAAATCAGAACTGATGATAAGAAAAATGCTGTAAAAATTTACATGAGTTGATTATTTATGTTTAGTAAATGATTTTACAAAGAATGTACTTAATTAAATAAAAAACATAAACAAAAAATTGACATCAGACAATTGCATTACTTTAAAGTTATTTTTTTTAAGTTTTCAAATTTTTATTTTTTTTTTGAAATAATCAGAAGATTTATATTTTTTTTCATCATAATTGTAGCAAGTGATATTTATGAAATCAGTTTTGCTATCAGATTTGTTTTTTTTCATTTTTTGTAAAATTATTTATTTTTTTCTTAAATTTTTTTTTAAATTGATTTTGTTGAGATTTATTTGCAGAAGCCTTTACAGAATTTTCATTTTTTTTTTAAGAGTGAAAATAAAATACAATCATGTGATGATAATGATTATTTTGCAAAGAGTATCTGAAAGTTTCTCTTGTTTGTCAAGTTTGAAACACATTAATTTATTCATAACTTACAGAAATAAATATTTCATTCATTCAGCATCATTTTTGATTTTATTATTTATTTTGTGAAGTTTTTGTTCAAATTGAGTGTAAAATTCATTGTCAGTTTTGTTGTCATTTTTTTGCAGATGAAAAAAAAATTGTTATGAGTTTCTGATGATATTTTGTGAGTCATTTAAATCAGAAAATAAAAAAATTTTCATTTTTTTTCAAATGTTTTTTGTTGAATTTTTTTTTCACAAAGTTTTTTCATTTTTCTTAAAGTGTATAATAAAGTTCAGTTTTCACATAATTCATTTTTTGAGAATTTTCAATTTTTGCAAGTTCAGTTGAGAATTCAATTTTGAAAAAAAAATTCACAAAGCTTAACAAAAATAACAGTTTTGTAATCAGGTTTCAGTTCTGACAGTTTATATCATTTAGCTCTCTTGACTGAATTTTCTTGTTGAGTAAACACATCTAGAAACTTTAATTGAATGTGTTTTTTTAAGTCAATTCTCAGTTGTTCTGAAAGTGAGATCATGTTCTCTAGAAGCTGATTTCACTCACAAAACTTTTCAAGAAATATAATTTCAATAATGAAACATTTGTGAAGTATAAAAAATGTATTGATGAATTTTTTATGAATAAATTCAAAATCTTCTGACTTTGTGCTTTAAATAAAAAATGTTTTTTCATGAGAGAATTCTGCTGCTTCATGAGGCATCTCTGAAATTACTTTCATTTGAAAGTTGATAGGTGGTGAAAATTCTTCATGAGAATTTTCATGAGAGATGAAAAAAACAAATGTGTCATACCAACTCAAAGCTTTTTAGCATGTGAGCTGCTAGTTAGCAGCTATGTTATGCTTTGCTTATGATGTATTCTATATTCACTTTTGCCTGCATGTATATTATAAAGAATATATTATCTTGCTTTTTGAAAAGAGCAAGCAATCAGTTCAATACAACTTGAACTAAAAGCTGATACTTTCTTTTCATTATATAGCTACTGTATAACTGCTTGTTATCTTCTATCTGAAGCTTTGAACTTGCTTGTTTGTTTATTGCTACATGAATAATTGTCTAAAATAGCTGAAGTGATTGATTGTTAAACTCATCATTACAGTTCTGATCACTTTTCTTTATATAGCTAGTTTGAAATCATGCTGTTGCTATCTGAAAGAGATATGTTGAAGAAGAAACAGTTCTCTAGAACAACAGCTTAATTTGAAAAATTTTTTGATTATGTACAAAAATCACAAAAAAAGTCTACTGTTCTGAAAAATATTTCTGAACTGAATGATTTTGAATCAGTGACTTCAATGCTGAAATTTACTGTTATGAGTTTATTTAATCAAGAGTAATTTAATCAATTGATTGATGCTTTAATGCTGATACATCACAGCAAGAAGAAGAAGTTTTCTGAATCTGAACTATATCATAGCAAAAATCACAAAAAATATTGACAATGAATGTGTTTGGTAAAGAATTATCTTGATGATAAATTGAATATATATGTTATGAAAAAGAATAAAATTTAATATGCAGCAGCAAGATTATGAAGTAATGTTCAATCAGCTTGATTTTTTGAACAAAAATCAGTTAATTTGAACAACTATACATGAACTCAGTTTAAGCTATTTCTTCTGAATCAGATTGAGATGCTGGAGAACTGAAGCATGTTAGCTAATAAAAAATGACTGAAACTACATCAATGCTCTATACAATTGATTATTGATTTTGAATGTGTTTATGTTGATAAATGAAATGAGATGGAGCTTTCTATCTCATTACATCAGAAGAATGAATTTTAAAATCAATGTTTTTTTAATAAGTTAATTTCAAAGCTTCACAGTATTATCATGTCACATCAGCAGGTATCTTGCAGAATAACTGAAATAACTTTGCTGAAAGCTTGCATGAAATAAATACAAAATAAAATTGCTAAAAATTAATAAATTTTTGAATGTCAACAGCAACAAAAGCCAAAATGATGTAATTCTGATAAGAAGTGAGAAAATGACTTAAAAAATCAGAATCAAGCAGCAAAAAAGCTGTGATTTACATCATGTTATAATGTGAAAGAGAAGCAAAAATATAAAAAGAAGCAAAAAAAAAATTGTTGTTTTATTTGTAATGAAATAAATTACATAAGTTCAAAATGCTCAAAACAGCAGCAAAGAAAATTTGATTAATCAAAAAAGAAAATTAATTCATCATTAAATTTACAAAAGCCAGCAGTAAATATGCTGCAAGATGATGAAAAATTGAAATGACAAACAAACAGAAAAAAATTTGCTTTGACTGTATTTATTCAATCTGAAAAATATTCTGTATTTTTAAATGTGTTATTGAATTCTGAAGTTACTTGTGAATTTATTTCATATTGCAAGCTATTGAAAAGTGACTGAAAATTTGCTGCTGAGTTGCAGAAACCAGCTGAAATGATGAATGAAATGAAAACAACTTGTTATGACAAAATTGATATTTTGTTTAAGATTTTTGATTTGTTTGAAACACTCAAGCTATTTAATAAACATTTTTTGATTATTGATTTGTTATGTTATGACATGATATTAGATAATTACTGATTAGCTGAAATTAATCTTCTAATTGATTGAACCACTGCTTCTTGACATTATTGTGTTGAAAAGCCTGCAAAGTTGTGAATTAAATTCTCAAGAAGATTCTTCAAAACTATCAGACATGACATGATTTATCTTTTATTGACTGAAACAGTGAATCTGCAGAAAAATTTGATGAAAATGCTGAAATTGTCAGAAATTTATTCAGATTTTGAACATGTGTTTTTTAAAAAAAAAAGCAGATATTCTTTCAGATATTTCTGTGAAACGTGTTATTAATTTTCAAAAAAACAAGATGTCTCTGTGAAAGCAGTTATATTCTTTCTTGACAATGAAGCTTGATATTTTGTGAAAATATTTGAAAGATAGTTAACAAAAAAATTAAATATGACTGTCAACTAATCTGATGAATGCATCAGTTCTTTTTTTCAAGAAAGCAGATAAATTGCTACAACTATGCATTGATTACTGAGAATTGAATGCAATTATGATTAAGAATTGCTACTTCTTACTTCAAATAGACAAGCTATTGAATCAGTTGAATGGCACAAAATATCTTACTAAATTTGATCTACATGATACATATCATCAACTTTGAATTAAAAGAAAAGATAAATGAAAAACTGCTATTTGAATTCAATATAAACATTTTGAATATCTAGTATTGCTGTTTGATCTCTGCAATGCTTCTGCAATTTTTCAGGCATATATCAATAATGCTTTTTGAGATATTTTGAATATGTTTGTTATTGTTTATCTTGATGATATTTTGATTTATTTTCACACTGAAGAGAAGCATATTTGTCATATTTGAGAAGTTTTTTCACAGCTATCTTGCTACAAGTTTTATGCTAAGTTATCTAAGTGTGAATTTTATAAGACAGAAGTTAAATTTTTGAAATTTATAGTTGAACAAAATGATATTCATCTAGATGCTAATTGACTGAATATTATCTGTGAATAACTGAAATTTACATCAGTTTATGATATTCAGATTTTTCTGAGCTTCACAAATTTCTTTTGAAGATTTATATATAATTATGCTAAGTTGACTGCTTCTCTGACTGATTTTTTATGAAGCAGTAATTGATCAAAGCAATTTATGTTGTCACAAAAAATTTGTAAAGTTTTTGAGAATCTGAAGCAAGCTTTTGAGAAATCATCACTGCTTATTCATTATAATCTGAATAAGAAAATTTTGATGATTACTGATGTGTCAGAATACACAATTGCTGCTATACTGCTTCAATCAAACAGTAAATCAGAAAAATGAATTATGCATTGACATTCAGTTGCTTTTTATTCATGAAAAATGAATGATGCTGAAAAATATTATGAAGTGCATGATCAAGAACTTTTGATTATTATAAAAATTTTTTGTCATTGAAAACACTATTTAGAAGACATTAAGCAGTCATTTCACATTCAAACTGATCAGATCAATTTGTGTTATTTCTTCATCATGAAATTGTTAAATAACAGACAAATTTGTTGAGCTGAGAAGCTTGTGGCATTTAATTTTACATTGAAATATAAGCTGAAGATACTAAACCCTGCTGATGTTTTTTTGTGATGATGAAATTATAAATTTTCTGATATGCAAAAGCATAGAATTGAATTACTTTTTATTCTACAATGAAAATTGAATCTCAGTTTAATGAGAAAAGTTGTGAATTTGAACACATTTATCTCAACAGAAGAAGATTGTTCAGAAAGTCTTGCTTCAAGATTGCTAGTGATGAAAACAGCTAGTGAAAAAAATGTTTATATCTTGCTGAAATTAAGCATGTATGAACTGCTACAAAAATTAAAAAAAAATGCTTTTTTTATTAATACTTTTGAAGTTTTAAGAGCTGCTGATGAGAAAGCAGCTTTTTTACAGCAGAAAAACTGAAAAATCTCTTCAAATCAGATTTTATTAATGCAAAATAAGCAAATTTATGTGTCTCACAATTTTGCTTTATGACAAGAAATTCTATGAATTCATCATGATAATCTGTATGTGAATCATAATGAGATTCAATGAATTTTAGAGCTTATACAGCAGAAATATTATTGAAATAAGATGAGAACTGATGTGAAAAAGTATATATTTATCTGCTATATTTGCAATTGTATGTAAGTATGTTGTCACAACTTTTACAGCAAAATGATTATTATCTTCATTGCTATGAAACTGTGAAAACACTTGATCATGAATTTTATCATTGATTTATCATCATTGCTGTAAAACAGCATCATTTATGATGCTATATTAATGATGACTGATAGATTTACTAAAATGACTAAGTATTTCTCAACAACAAAAAAAATCAAAGTCTCTGAATTAGCAGATATATTTATTGATAAAATTATTAAATGTTATGAATTTTCTGAGTTTATAATTTCTGACAGAAATTCACTGTTTATTAGCTGTTACTAAACTGATTTTTGCTATCACTTGAATGTTATTTGTTAATTGAGCACTGCTTTTCATTCTCAAATGAATGATATAATGAAATGATTAAATCAAACATTAAAGCAATATCTTTATGTTTATAGCTTCTATCAGCAAGATAATTGAGCTAAGCTATTATCAGCTGCTGAGTTTATGTACAATAGCAGAAAGCATTTGATTATAAATCAGTTTTTTTTTTTTATGTTATATGATTATAATCTGCAGATTTTTATCAATCTTCTATCTGATTCATTTTTTCAAGTTTTGAAACTGAGTCAACAGCTTTAAAGATTTTATGATGTCTGAAAGCAAGCAGTGAAATTACTGCAACAAGTTTTTAAGACTCAAGCAATGTACTATAATAAAAAGCATAAATCAATGCAATTTAATATAGATGATATGATTTTATTATCTAGAAAGAACTTAAAAATCTGAAAGTCTTCAGAAAAGCTAGATGATTGATATTTAAAACTTTTTTCAGTGATTGCTATTCACAAATCACAAGCTTATACACTGCAGCTTCTCAAAAGCTATGATCAAATTAATCTGACATTTCATGTTTCTTTACTTGAGTTTTGTCTGCAATGTAATGGCAAACAATGTTCTGAACCACAGTCAATTATTGTTGATGACAAGAAAAAATGCAAAGTTGAAAAAATCTTGAATAAATGAATTTTTCATAATGAAATTCAATATTTAGTCAAGTGGAAAGAATATTCTTTGTATGAAAATCAGTGACTATCATTGATTAATTTGGCAAATGCTACTGAATTATTACAGAAATTTGAAATCAAACAAAATCTTTAGACAACAGTTAAGAAATGACAAACTAAAAAGCAAAAAGCTGTTATGCAATAGCTGCATTCAATTTAAATAACTGAATTTGATTCAAACTACAACTAAAACTGATTTCTATTCATAAAAACAAATTGAAAACAACTAGATATCAGACTGAAGTCACATCACTGAGAAACAGCAGCTTAAAAGCTACAAGATTTTTTTATCATCAAACTTGACATTGTTTTTATTATATGAAGCTTTTTTAAATTCTTTTTCAAAATGTTCATCCAGCAATTCATCTAGAGCATATATGTTGTTGACAAGTGCAATTGTGACATTACATTGCTTCACTGTGATACTTTAATTGATTGCAGTTTTATTACTGCTAGTCTTTTTACTGAGAGTTGATTTAATGTTGACTGCATGAAAAAACTTATTTATTTTTAATTTGAATTTTCTGTATGTTTTCTCATAAATTTCAGTATTTTTTGAAGTTGAGAGCACAAACTTCTGTATAGTTGTGAGATTTTTGTTCAATTGTGGTGAAAATGATGTGCATTTCTTTTTGTTTTTTTTCACAGTGACTGCATTTACTGTAACTATGCAGATAAATACATTAAAGTTTTAACTTCTTCTTCAATCACTTGACACATTGAACACACATGAGATGTGACACAGTAATCTTTTTGCTGCTATTCAGCAGCTCTTTGTTAGATGTTTCAATAAAAACAGCATTAATTGCTGTAAATTTGAGAGTTTTTGAAGTTAAAGCAAGCAAAAAAGCAGGCAGAACATTTTCTTTTTTCAAATATCAAATTGCAAAGAGTTATTAACAATTAAGCAGATAAAAAGCAGCATACTCACTGGCAACAGCAATTTCAGCTGCAGCAGCAAGTGAATTTAAAGTTTCAAGAGTGACATTTTCTTCTGAAGTGACATTTTTTCTTGAAACAGTATTTTTCACAACAATAATAAATAATTTGACAGTGGTTTCATTGTGATTCTCCTGCTCAGAGGCAGAATGCATCATTCATTATACTTAATATTAGCTAAAAAAGAGAATATTGATTAAAAATCTTATAAGAATTTTCTTGAAAAGTGAACTCTTCTCAGCTGATGGAGCAGAATGTTTAGCAAACATTTGTTCAGAGAAACACATTGAATGATGAAGCAAATTTTCTGCTATATCAACAGCAATTAGCAATAAATTTTTTTTTATCTGATAACAACTTATCTGATGATGCAGGCACTTCTATGAGAAAATAAGCTTGAAGAAAAAAAAAAAAATTGAACTGCTTGAAGAGCAACTGAAATTTTATATTACTTTATAAGTATGTATCTATGAACACATTGAAATTTTGAATATCTCACTTTCTAGCTAACTTGCTGCTATCTTACTGTTTGTTGTTTCTTTACACATATTGTGAAAATTATTCAAGTGTTCAAAATTAATACCTCTGAGCTTGAGGTTGAGCTTCAAATAAAAAAAAAATAATTGTCATATCAATCTAAAGCTTTTTAGCACATGAGCTGCTAGTTAGCAGCTATGTTATGCTTCACTTATGATGTATTTTATATTGACTTTCACCTGCATGTATATTATAAAGAATACATTGTCTTGCTCTTTGAAAAGAGCAAGTGATCAGTTCAATACAACTTGAACTAAAAGCTGATACTTTCTTTTCATTATATAGCTACTGTATAACTGCTTGTTATCTTCTATCTGAAGCTCTGAACTTGCTTGTTCATCTATCATTATGTGAATAATTGTCTAAAATAACTGAAATTATTGATTGTTAAACTCACTGTTACAAAATGTTTTTCTCTTATCTTTGAGAGTTATTTGAGCATACTTTTCAAAGAGTGGCAAAATATAAGAATAAGATAAAGAAATTTATTCAGTTGGTGTATAAAGTAGGTGTGAGATGACTACCATTCACTTAATCAATAAAAAATCAATAAGCAAAGAATATAGTTGTTAGACAAAAGAGATTGCCACTGATTCTCTCAATGAAGAGGGAAATCAGTGTGTTATTTATATGTGTGTTATGCTCACTGAAGCTAACCAAATTAAGACTAGTTACATTTGAGAAAAAGAGCAGTGTTAGCTTTCACAGAGCTTACAGCTGGGGCTTTACAAGACAATGAATGTTGAAATTGTGAAATTTATTCATGAGAAGATTTATATCAATTATAAAGCATTATGAAAACTAATATTAAACAATGATTGAAATTTTTTATCAGCTGCTGTGAGACATTATATCATGTAAATGCAGACATGACACTGTATGATGACATTATATCATTAATAAATTAATGAAAAAATTGAAAATTTCAATGAGATAGTGAAATAAATGTTAATGAAATATCTTCTCAGAAAATCAATATATTTATAAAATCAATATTTATTGCAAGCTTTATTTGCTGCACAAATATGAATACATGTCATGAGTAAATAAAGTTTTTTTTATTTGTTTTATGATGTACATTCTTGCATTTCATTGAATGAAAATGTACTAATATAAAATGATACAAAAGTTGAAAATTCTGACAGAAAATTAAAAAAAATTAATTATGTGAGATTGTTAGAGTTGACCACCAAACTCTACAGACCTGAGCTCAATTCAGCCTGACCTGCCTGTTGGCCCAGTTCAGACAGATCAGCCTCCCAAAATCTACCCAGCAGATAGGACAGAGTCTAGATCTACAGACTCAAAGACCTGCTGGGCAAACCTGATCTGGATTACCTAAGGCTTATAGAGTCTATATAAAGTTTGTATAGGTCTAAATTATCACTCAAACCCCTATATTTAGGGCCTAGACCCCTATAATTGGGGTCTAACCTCTATAATTATTGCTTATTATTGTGTAAATCCCTATAGTTATTGCTTATTATTGTGTAAACTGCTGCTGCTGGCTGCTACAGGCTGCTACAGGCTGCTGGTGGGCAGCAGCAAGCTGGGTTGAGACCCTATGCTAAGCACCATTAAGTATAGTTTCAGGGGCCTTGGCACTTGGCAGGTGCCTGAGTCAGATCCTGCCCAAACCCTAGATGCCTGCAGGTAGAACAGGGTTCACCCCCCCCAGACCCTAGACTCTATTCAGACAGACAGACCCTCTCTAGAATCTGATCTGACCCAGAAGTTGGTCAACTCTAGAGATTGTTGATGAATGAACTTTTTCTTAATTGAATTATTAAATTCAAATGCATTAAAAATGAAATGATTTGAGAAACAAATTTTGAAGTTGAAAATTGAATTCTTGTAAAAAATGAAGAATTTGAGAAGTTTCAACTGAAGTAATTTGATTTATACAAAGTGATTAAGTCACATTTGTTAGAAACATATGTGTTGAAAGAATCCAGTGATAGAGTTTTCAGAAATTTGATTAATAAATTGTGATTAATCAAAATTAATATAAAAAATCTGAAAGAATTTTGATTTTTGTCTGCAGTAAATTAAATTTTGAAACAAAAAAAATTATTTATTAAAAAATTTGTTGAGATCTGATATATAATTAATGCTTACAAAAATGATGTTGCTTTTTATTTAGAACTCTCAGCACAAAAAAAAATAAAAAAAATTTAAGAAAAATGCAGAGAAGTCAGTTTCAAAAAGAAAGAAAAAAATAATCATCAGAAATATTATAAAATAACTTAAATTGAAATGAGCAATATAAAATGATGATCAAATTTCTTGTGACAAAAATAAAAAATGCAAAATCTGAGACTGCAAGAGAAAAAATAAATTAAGATTTTCATCAAAATACAATAATAATAAATAATTAAATAAGCAGAAAAATACTTCTGAATTTAAATCTTCTGACAAAAAAAATGCTTCATGTTAAATCAGAATCATATTTGATACTTTTATTGCTGTTGTAATTTAATCCTACTTATAATTTAGTTTAAAAATGTTTTAATTGAATATTACAAAAATGAAACTAACATAAATGAAATTTTCAATTCATTCTGAAAATTACTAATCAAATCTGTTATGATAAAGAAACTAATAATCTAGAGTTTAAAACAACATTTGATCATACAAAATGAGAGAAAAAGAGAACAAAAAAATATCATTAAATTTACTTAAACTTATATTACTGTCATTAATTGCTGCTAGACTCTTCATCATTTTTTTTGTTTTTGAAATTAAAGAACTCTGCAATTTGCTTGTTCAAAATGATGAGAAATTTAATCACAGCATTATGAATTATGTAAATAATTTTCTTGGTGTTTATAAAAAAATGAAAATTCTTTAAAAAGAACTTCAATGCAGAATACTTGAATGAATTTTTAGCAATAAACTTCTTATTTTTTTGAATTTTTTTTGAAATGAAAAACTTTTTGAAAATTTTTTTTGATGAATGAGTGTGATCAATTTTGAGAAATGATGAAGTAATCTTTTCTGATATATAATTGAGATGAAGTGTGCAATGTCTTGAGACACTCTCTTAAAAACAATTGATGCATGCTTTTTTTTAATGAATTTACTGCTTGAGATTATGACAATAATACATTTAATAAATGATTTGTACAATTCTGTGCAGAATTTGCAGAACTTCTGTTGAACTTCACTGTGACATTGAGTAATGACTGCATTGTAAAGAACTTTTCTTGTAAGTAAATGAAAATTGATGAAATTCAAAAAGAGATGTCAGCATAAAGAGTGAATGAAAGACAATATATTAATTTTCTTGACAACTTGTGTAAAAAACTTGATGAAAAAATGATGAATGACAGATTCATCTATTGTCATCTTCTCAAATATTATGACATGATTAATGTTGTCAAAGTTGTTATCTATAGCAAAAATAACATGTTAGTGAATTGCTGTATTAGAAAAAAACTGCAAAAGAAATTTTATGTTCAGAAAAAATCTGAATGTGTGATTTAAACATGATAACTGAAGTTTTCATATTTTTTTTGAAAAGATTTGAAATCAGTTTGTTGTTAAAAACACTTAAAGTGAAAGTGATAGCAGTACTTGACTGCTGAGCAGAAGATGATGTTGTCATAAAAAAAATTTTTAATATTTTAAAAATTTACATGAAGACAGAAGAAACTTAAATAAAATAAAAAATAAGCAAAAAATCAGAAACAAAATTAATTTTTATATCATTTATAATAAAAAAATTTTTCAGACTGATTGATTTGAAAGAGAAGACAATATAAATTTTTATATTTGTCTTCTTGATACTTGCTTCTGTATGAAGCTTTGTTTTTTTAATAAATAAAAAGAAAAAAAAAATTTTATCAGTCTTCTGAACAGCAAGAAAAATCTTATGAAGACATTTGAAGTGAGATGAACATTCAGAAGAACTGAATGAAAGAAAAGCTGCAGATATATCAATTTAAAATAAAAAAAACTTGTTATAAAATTCAAAAATTCATTTTTCTGATTGTTTGAAATTCTTGAGAATTTTAATTCATACTTATGAAGATTTTTGCTTGATGTTTTCATATTAATGTGAGAAAACACAACACAAAAAATTGTTTGAATATGAGAAGAAAAGAAATTGCTTAAAGAATCTAGCTAATGCTGTTAAAACTGTTTTTTTTCTTCTAGAATTTTGATATTGATAAAAAACAACAACTAGAGATTTACAACACACAAACTGATTTTTGTGAATGAAATTATCAACATCAATTGATTAAATAAAAAGTTTGAGAATGAAGAAGAAGACTGATGAAGTGAGAAATTTAAAAAAAAATTGTTATGTGCTGAACTGATTGTTATGACAAAGAATTATGCTAGCAATTGCTTAAAATTTGTTAGTGTGAAAGAACTATGTTTAAAAAATGAATTATGTTACTCTACATTGAGACATGATACTTTATAATTGTGATCTTTGTGAACAAAATTCAGTTTAGTGAGGGAGAATGTGATTCTTTAGATTTAGTTTATGCTTTTATTGTATTTTTTATTTTCTAGTTGCATATATTGAAATATCACTTGAAATGTTTAAATCTGTTTGTATCTGATATGATGTGATATATAATTGGTGGTAGCTGCTAGTTTTAGATAGACAATCAACTATCTTATTTCATATCACAAGTGCAATGAATTTTATTCACAGTATATGCACATCAATATTTTATATTTTAATAATGATTAAATGTCTCATGTGTAATGAGTAATGAAGTATGTTACTTGATCTAGAGAAAAATAAAACTCAATGTTTCAAATTGATGAAGTTTGATTTAATAAAATTTGAACTTTACAAAAATACATGTTGTACAAGTAAGATAAATATTTACAAGCAAGTTATTTAAATCTTTAATACAAAAATTAAATATCTGAAGAAAAATGACTGTTCTGAAGAAGCTTTCATAAAAAAATTTAATTAAATATTTTATTATTATAAAATTTTGTTTTTAATATAAGATTAATTTGTTCAGTATTTTGCTTTATTTTTGCCATATGATAATACTTTGATTCATAATGTGTTTTATATCAAGTGCAAGCTGTATATTTTTTTCATAAATATTGTATTTTTCTTACAGCATTCATTCAATCTCAATTTTCTTGAAAATGTATGATGTTGTATAAAAATATACATTAATCAACACTATTTACTTAATTTCATTCATTGTAAACTTAAAGTGACAATTATTAAAATCTGAAATTTAATTAATGCAGAATACTTGTTAAATCTTATTGACTCAATATTTTAGTAATATGAGACTGTGATTCAAAATAAAAAATATGAAATAATTTGTTGGATTTTTTTTGTTATATGTATAATTTGGTGAAAGTGAATACAATGATAGTTACATAATTATATATATAAATATTGTCTTTTCAGTACTGTTCTTTTATAAAGCTGATGACATTGTGTATTTATTATATGACAAGAATGTTCACACTGCTATTTCATCATTTACAAAATAAATAAAATACAGTAATTGATGAATTTCTCTTAAATAATATATAACTGTTTTCTCAGAAGATTTCAAATTTCACATTTTTTTATGAATTACATTAGAAAAATTTATCAAGATGACATTTTGAGTAAATGCTTCTTACTGTTTATTAAATAAAATCAAATATGATTTTCACACTATTCAATGTTCTAAATGCAAAATAATCAACAGTTTCATAAAATCTAAATCACAACAAACTGCTTCAAAATTTCACATATGCTGAAATTGTGAATTTAAGTAATTTATCATTTTCATTGTACAAAAATCTTTAAGTTTCACAAGTAAAAGCTCTTTTCAGCAATTTTAATTGTGTAGCTGTTGAACAAACTCATTAAATTACTATTATAAAAAATCTCAAACATGAAAGAAAGACTATATTAAAAAATAAAGTAAATGTATTAACATTTTTTTTATATTTTAAAATATAATTTTGAGAAAAAAAGTTTTACTAATCAGAAGATTGTACATACAAATAGAAATTTTTCAGTTAATTTTATTTTCATTAAATTACACACTGATAATGTGTAAATATAACAGTTGTGCTGATCAAACACTACAAAATGATTTGAGAATAAAAAGGTTTTATTAACATAATTATGAAACACTGTTGAGAAAATCACTACACACAATTATCAAAAAATGAGTTGATATTGTCATATAAATTTCAAAAACTGAAAAAAACATCAAAAATAATGTCTTGCTTTTTGTTAGAAAATGATAACAAATTTATTCAGATTGAAATCATGCTCAATTTTTATTTTACTAAAAAAAAATAAATAATAACAACAATGAGTATGAAATAAATATTATTATTTAAAAAGAGAGAGAAAAAAACACTGATATATCAGTAAAGAGAGAAAAAACAGCAGTCAAGAAAGAGAAGAATGAAAGTATAATGATTAAGCAAGAGAAGAATGAAAGTGTAATAATCAAGTAAAAGAAACTTGAATCAAACAAGATTGTCAAGCTAAAAGTATTATTTTCACAAAAAAACATGAAAAGACAAGATCAATTAAATGCTTTCACTGAAATTGTTTGCAAATGAAATAATCTTGAGAAAATTACACTACTTAATAAAGAGAAGAAACAGTTCACAGAAAATAATTCTGAAGATGATTTATTTTATTTAATATATAATATTTTTAATTATGAAAAAAAACTCCTGCAAGAAATTTTACAATAAAGTCATCAGAACAGAAAATTTTCAACTTATAAAATTTTCAATGAAGTATATTTATTAATTTATTTGTCAGTTAATTAATTAGCAAATTCAGCAGTTAACTCAACAGTAAATTTAACAATAAATTCAGCAGTAAACTCAGTAATGAACTCAGTAATAAATTCAGCAATGAATTCAGCAGTGAACTCAGTAATGAACTCAGTAATGAACTCAGTAATGAATTCAGCAATGAATTCAGCAGTGAACTCAGTGATAAATTCAGCAGCAAACTCAGCAGCAAATTCAGTGATGAATCAGTTAATTAATATATAAAAAAAAAGCAAAGTCAGCAGTTAGAAAAAACTGAAATTTATTTTTCATTTACAATTAAGTACAATAAAAATCAACTCAACTACTTAAAAAATCAGAAAAGAACAAATCAGATTTATTAAAAGTTGAATGAAAATAGTTACATACAGAAATTGCTAATAATGACTTCGATGAAGTTCAGATTGTTAAGTAAATAAAAAAAACTAAAAGTATTCTAATACAGTGATTTTTATTGTAAACTGATTGTTTCCACTTTAAAGTTAAATATTAATATCATTTCTGAAGCTACATTCAAGAATGATGAATTAAATACTTTGTGTGTTGATTAATCTAGCATCAGTCTTACTTGCTTTTATTTAAAATTTTTTCTTAATATATGCATGTTTATCAATGTTCACTTTCACTCAATTTCTGTGTCTGTATGCTGAATTTTGTAATTTTAAGCTAAAAATATATAAAAATAAAATAAAGAGATTTATTCAGTTGATGTATAAAGTAAACATGAGATGACTACTATTCACTTAATCAATAAAAAATCAATAAGCAAAGAATATTATTTTTAGACAAAAAAAAGATTGTCACTGATTTTCTTAATGAAGAAAGAAATCAGTGTGTTATTTATATGTGTGTTATGCTTGCTAAAGCTAATCAAATTAAGACTAGTTACATTTGAGAAAAAAAACAATGTTAGCTTTTACAAAACTTACAACTGAAGTTTTACAGTTTTTTTCTCTTCATAAAAATTTTGATTTCTTCAGAGTATATAAACTCAATAATTATTAAAGTCTCAATAAAAAATCTTCACAAGAATTAAAAAATTTTGTGAAAAAAAATTGTTTCTTCACAGAAAAAAAAATGTCTTCTTAACTAGTAAAAAAACTTCACAGTACAGATAATATCAATTATATTAAATTTCATTATAACAATTATATCATTTACTAGACTTTTGCAAACTAAATTTAATAATGTAAGAATCAGCTTTCATCACTTCAGCTTTATAAAATATTTTCACAAAAGCAATTGCTGCTTCACAAAGCAAAAAAAAAACTGTTAAGATCATTTAGCTGTGCATAATTTTGAAAAAACATTATGTATTTTAATTAAAAAATACATGATAATTTTAATGATTATAATAAAATTCAAACTCACAATTTTCACTGTTGCAGCTGTATTATATACAGCTGCATCAGTTAAATAATTGTTGCTGTATTTTTTTATTTTAATTCATAAAAATTTACTTTTCATTCACAAAGATGAATTTTTTTTAATTAGATATAGCTTAACTTTACAAAAATAATAACAACAGTTATCAGCAATTCAGCTTTTTTTTTTCTTAATTAAATTAAAATTCATCTTCAGTAAGTATAATCTTTTTAAAATCAGATTCATCAGTTTTATTAAAAAAAAAAACTTCACAAGAAATTTCTATCACTCTACAGCTGAAATGAAATTTTACAAATTTATATTGATTTTGTGAGTGATCAGCATCACAAGCTATCAGCTTCACAAGTTATTTCAGCTTCATGAATTAATACAAGTTAAGTTAAATTTCCACAAATTGAGCTAACTGAAAGTATAGTGTACAATCACAGTTAAAATTAATTTCAAAATCAACACACAATTATGTTTTATTTAAATACTTCAGAAGAAATTAGACTTGAATTTATTATATTGTTAAATCCACAAAATTTCAATACTGAAATATTAATGAGTGTTGATTTTCACAAACAATTTTTATATTTCACAAATAAATTTGAAATTTCACAAAATAAAATTATGAAATTTCAGCAAAGCTTGCTTCATAAATGTTTTTCATACACTTTTATGCTAATAATTTTATAATTTTTTTCTTCACAACAAGTCTTCAGAGTTCAAACTCACATTTCAGAAATTTTTAATTCATACCAAAAATCAACTTTAATATTTTTTTTTAGAAACAAGTATTTTTCAGCACAAAATCATTAATCAACTTTGATAAATTCAGCAAGTTTTCACAATCAGATTTTAATGAGTTTTCTTTACAAATAAACTTCAATTAACTTTACTGCTCTTTACAAGCAGAATCAAACTTTAACAAGTCAAATTTATTATGAAATGCTGAAGCTTGATATTCAAGCACAGATTTCACAAGTCATTTTTGCTGTTTATTTTATTAAGCTCAAGCATTCATTTCATTATATTAACAAAATGCAATCAACTTCACAAGTTATTAATTCTGCATCAGTGATGCAGACAACTTCAAAAAATTTTAATTCTGCATCAGTGATACAGATAACTTCAATAATTTCTGTTAATTATGTTATTATTTTTTTCATTTTATAATAAATTTTTGTGAGTGTATTTGTTTTGTCACTGAATGATTATGAAAAAAATATGTTTCATTTCTCTGCAAAAGCATTTTCACAAAATGATTTTAAAAAACAAAAAACTGATTACAGTACATCAGTTAATATTTCACAACATTATTAATAAAACTGTTAGATTTTATCAGTAATTTTACAAAATATTTAAACAGCAAGCTGCTTTCACAATTTGTTTTCTGAAAATTATTTCACAGAATATTTATCAGTCACATCAGTGACATTTTTAGAATTATTTTTATTATTAATCAATACTAATTTCAGATTTTTCATCAGAAAGCTTCACTGAATCAAAACATTAATTTTTAAATTAATTAATCTGATTAATGCAGCTGATTAAAAAAGTTTTGCAATTTAAATTCAATTTCATAAAGCAATATTGATAATTTAGATTAAATAATTATTCTTACATAAACAAAAATATAATCAGTGTTAAAAACTGAATACAACTTACAAAATTCATCAGTTCATTTTGTATATATTCAATAAATTTTATGAGAAATGCAATAATTGTTTTTATTAAAATGTTTTCTGCTTCTTTCAGAAGTAAGAATATTTAAGTATATAATTATGATGAAAATAAAAATAAAATATTATAATATACAGTAAATTATGTAACATGAATTCATTATCAAAAATATAATTATCATTGAGATTCAATCAACTTTTCACATAAAACTTGTAGAATAAGTAACTAAAATCATTCACAAATATTCTATACATGTTATGCTTTCTCAGAATAAAACTTTTAATTTTTCACAAAACAATAAAAAACTTGTAAATCAGATTTATCAAAATTAATATTATAATATTTGACAAAAAGTTTTTATAAATATTTGAAATTTACAGTAAATTTTCAGACAAACTCATTTTTTTTATTTTTATATTTTTTTTATTAAACAAAATACTGAAGTTGTCAGTTTTTTTTATAAAAATTAATTATAATTCTGACTTGAAATTTTTGTTTTTTTTCAGATGCTTTACAGACTGAGTGATAAGCTGTACTATTAACATTATTTATTTTCTTGTGATTATAAAGCAAGAATATATAAAAAACATTGTGAATGCTTACAAAATCTGATGAAAATTTCAGATAATAAACTTATTTATTTACTCTCTTCACAATTCTGTAAGAATCAATGTATAAGAAATTAAATTTTTTACTAGCATAAATTGTTTTAACATTTTTTAAGTTAAATTAAATTTTATTTTTAACAGTGTAAAATTTTAACATGTGTTTTTTGTTATAATATTTTTTTTTAATAAATTTGTATCTTCACAAGAAACTCTCTGACTTGATTTTGACATTTATAAATAATGTTTATTCAGTTTCAGAAGTTTTTTATCTTAAAGATATATTTACTTGATTTTACAAGAATTATTCACAAATTCAGTTCATACATGACTTGAAAAAAAAAATTCTTTGTTAAAAAATGCTGAAAATTGTTGTAAGTAAACTCAGTAAGAAACAATTAAAATATTTAATTATTTTAATTATAGTTGACAAAACTTCACAGATATTGTTTCAGAATATTATTCAATCACTTAATTTAATTATTTATCTAAAAATAAAAAACAGTATTTAAATTTTACAAAACTTTCAGTATATACAAGAAATTACTTCAGAATTTACTGATAAATAAAAATTTACAATTAGAAATTATATTTAGAAATATTTCATAAAGTTTTATAACTTCACAAATTATAAAATATATTAATTGCTTCACAGTAAGCTTCTTGATTACAGAAATGAAGTGAGTTATTTTGCTAAAGCAGTTAACAATCACTAGAATGCAGTTCAATTCAGCTTTTTTAATGTTTTTATTTCACAGAAAATCAGTAATGACATTCATACTAATTTAATTTGAAAAATTTGTAAAAATTAATAATGAATTAAGCTTTTCATGTAATTTAATTTTAATAATTTATAAATTCATGTATATTTTACAAACTTTACAGTATTTCTAAATCATTTTCTTCATTCATAATTAATAATACTTTCACAAAAATAACTCATAAATTCACTTTATAGCAAAGTAATTTGTTAAAAATATATCATAGTGTTGTCTGATTAACTTTAGTCATAAAATTTTATTGACTGAAATGTATAAACAATCATTATAAAACAATATGTTTTTATTAAAAGTTTATTTCTTCACAAATTAAAAGTGAAATTTCATTTTCTTTTTAACTTTTGTCACATGCATCAGCAAATATGAAATGAGCCTTGGGCTAGCTCCAGACTGATTTTGCTACAAGACTGATGAGCATGAGTTTTATATTTGAAGCAAGCTCTGAACATTCTCAGTTTGTTGTAATGAAGTTCATGACTGAACAAACAACAATATTAGTACAATACTTTCATTAAAATTCTGAGTTTTCACAACAGCTCAAATTATAATTGACAAATTTTGAAGTTTCTTGCAACTTGATGAAATATTTAGCAGTTAAAGCTTTTTTGTGTAGTATGTAGCTTTTATTGCTGCACATAGTTATTATTTCTGCATATAATTATTATTTCTGCATGTAGTTTTTGAAGTTGTTTTACTAATTCAGTGTTATGTTATTAAGCACTATGCTTTTTCTTATGCACATGCACAATTTTTGTAGTCTACATCATCATCAGTTTTTTGCATCAGCATTGTGAAATATGTGATGTTTGTAGTTTACTTCATAACATGAAGCAATTTACAAAAACTGATTTAACATTTGCAGCAAAAAGAAGTATGATGCTTCATTTATAACTTCATTACTTCACTTTAAGCACATACTCTTTTGTATTGCTACTATAATCAATTGCTTGCTCAGAAAAGCACACTGTTTCTCAAGTAGCATTCATCATTTTAAATATGTACACAATACATACTGCTGTTTATATATTTTCAAGTATTAATTACAATCAAATTGATGAATGCAATAACAACACTGTGAATGCATCACACTATGAAAAATACAAACACATGAATTCAGCATAATAAAAAAACATCAGTATTTGTACTTTCTGAACAAAACATCAAACAAACATCATACATCAAGTAATTCAAAATTGTATAATGAAAAAAAAATTTGACATTTGAAACTTCTTAATCTAGATCATCATTGATTTAGATTGAGAGTAATACTCAATTTGTCATTATACATCAAGTAAGTAATTCAAAATTGTATAATGAAAAAAAATTTCAGCATTTAAAATTTTCAATTTAAATCAGTGATGATTTAAATCAAGAATAACACTCAACTTGTCAAGCAGCATTGTTTGTGACATATTAATTTTATGTTACATAAAACAATCATCTTGAGTTTTTTGTGCAGTTTGAAAAAATTCAGCTGTATTTGATGATTGCTGACAGACTCAAGTCAAAATGAATTTATTAACATTAACATTAAAAAATATACATTTTTGCAAAAAAATTTTCAATGTGATATTTGTTTCATTCATTGTGAAAAATATTAATGATTTTGATGACAAAGTCACAACTTGTTTCAGTTTCATCTGATGATTTCTCACTTAATTTTTTAAAATCATCACATTAATTTGTATATTTATTTTTAACAATTTGTACAATTAATGTTTTTTGTATATGTTGTTTGTAATCACAATGCTTTTTCACTTTCTGAAATAAAATACTTAAAATTTTGAATTATCTTGCTTCTGACTGAAAGAGTCAGAAATGTTACATTTAATTAAAATTCACTAAAAGCATCAACAAACAAAAATTAAAACTGATCACACTGATATTTTTGATTATTTGAAACAATTAACTTGTTTTTTGCATCAACATACTTAAATTAATGAATTGCACAGATATCATCACTTCATTTCTGTATGCAATGTTTCACATCAGTTGCAATAAAAAAAATAAAAATTCTCAAGAGAGAATCAAACTAATTTTTTGTTGCAGAGTTAAAAGCTAATTTTCAATTTTTTATATAAAAAAATATTCAGGTATTTTTTTAACAAATATTTCAGCTAGAAACTGTCATTCATCATTTTTTATATCAAACATATTGATGAGTCAAAACTCTGATATGAAGTAAATCATATCATTTAATTTAAAAAAAATGCTTATTTTTTTTTCAGAACTCACAAATGAAGTTGTCATTTTTCAAAAAATCATCAATTAATTGTTTGCAATTTTTCATTTGCTGAAAGTTGAAATGATTCTGAACACTTTTGCAAAGCTTATTCATTAAGTAATTTTATCAGATTTTAACATCATCATAAAATTATATATTATCAGTATGATTTTGTGTAGCTAGCTTGATATTAATAATGAAAACTGAAAACTCATCATCTTTCTCATTGCTATTCTTGAAGATATCAAAAATGAAGAAATTGCTTTCTCATTGTTAATATTAAAACTCATTGTTGAAAATTATTTATTATGCAGTTTTAGTCTTTCTATTCATGTCAACTGCATAAAATTATTGATAATTTCTGCATTTAAGTGTTTCAGTCATAATAATAATACAGTATTTTTTTTTTCATCAGTATTGACTGCTATCATGACACACACATAGAAAATCACTTAGATTATTTTGAGTACATTTTTATCTGCTCATGAAAAAATATTTATTTTGTCACATTAATCACAATTTTTTCATAATGTCACTTGATCTGCTGTGAATTCATTTTCAGAATTCTGCATTTCATTTTGATTTAATGTTGAAAAATTCATTAATTGTGTGCTTGATAAAAATGAATCACAAAAATTATTTGACTGTCATTCAAAAACACTATCATCTTGATTTGTATCTGAGCTTTCAACATGAGAAAATCATCAAGAATAATTTATAAATTTAACTTTATTAATTAAAGTTGATCATCAAACTTTGTAGATCTGAGCCTGACTCAGTCTGATCTGCTCATTGATCTGGTTTGAACAGACAAGCTCTCAAAAGCTACCTGGTGGATAGAGCAGAATCTAGAGCTTGTAGATTTGAAAACCTGTCAGGCAGATCTGACTCAGATTATCTAAGACTTATAAAGTTTATATAAAGTTTATATGATCCAAATTATCACTCAAACCTCTATATTTAGAGGCTTATAAAGCCTAAACCTCTATAATTATCACTTATTATCACATAATCTTCTATAGTTATTGCTTATTATCATGTAAACTGCTGCTACAGACTGCTACAGGCTGCTACAAACTGCTGGCAGGCAGCAGCAGGTTCAGTTGAGACTCTACACTAAGTGTCATTAAGTATAGTTTCAGGGGCCTTGACACTTGACAGGCATCTGAGTCAGATTCTGCTCAAACTCTAGATGCTCATGAGCAGACAGCATGAAGCTTCTCAAGATTCTAGATTTTATTCAGACAGACAGATTCTTTCTAGAATCTGACCTGACCTGAAAGTTGATCAACTTTATTATTAATCACAAACTGTGAATTTTAATTCAAATAACATTCAATTAACATAAGTTTATACTTCAATAATAAAACAAAAAAAAAACAATTAACTTCAGTTTCACAACAATTTACTTCAAATTCAAAATTCTAACTTGATTCATTGAAGCTGTGTTGTGAATGAAACTGATGTCTGAAAATCAAATCACATTTTTCTCTTGACAATAAATAATCACTTGAAAAAAATAAATGTTTTTCATCTTCACTCAATGCTAACTCATCATCATTAAAGCAATTGTTTTTGTCATCATCATTTGCATGATCATCAGATAAATTTATCATTTCAGATCAAGCAGTTTTTAGTAGTAGCTGAGAGTCATTTGATTCTAAACTAGTTTTGAACTGTGAATTTCATTTGATATGAATTTGTATACATGTTAAACATTACATATACTTTAGATAAATAACAATTGATGACATGACAAGAAAACTATCACAAATGACACATATCACTTGCTTATGTTTTTTATGTACAGTGCTGTCAGAAGATCTTGATTTTTCTGAAAATAAAAAATTTAAAAAGTATTGTTTTTATTTAGTTTTTAATGTTGCAGAATTTGAATATTTTGAAAAAAACATGTTGTAATCAAATTATTAGTTTGTATATTTAAGCAAATTAATCAATATAAGTTGAAACTGATTGTAAATGACTTGCAGTTGCAAACACAATGTGCTTGATTATGATTGAGCACATTGTGCTTGCAATCAGTAAAAATCATGCTGTCAATGAATAAAAACAATTTATCAATACAAAAATTAAGTAATTAATTTTATTCTGTTTTCAAATATAAAAAAAAACATTTTAATTAAAACTCACTGAGTATATTTCAAATTTTGCAGTGAGTAAAATGAAAGCAGAAATTTTCAGAAAATTTTGAAAGTGTTTTAATGTACTCACACATAAAGTGGATCAACTTCTGAATCAGATCAGACTCTAGAGGAAGTTTGTTCATTCAAATAAAGTCTAAAGTCTTGAGAAGCTGACTTCTGCCCATCTGTGAGCATCTAGAGTTTGAGCAGAGTCTGATTCAGGCACTCATCAAGTGTCAAGGCCTCTGAAACTATACTTAAAGACACTTAGTGTAGAATCTCAACTGAGCCTGCTGCTGCCCACCAGCAGCCTGTAGCAGCCTGTAGAGGCTTTGCCAAGCTGCTTATGTGATAGTAAGCAATAATTATAGAGATTTACACAATAATAAGTGATAATTATAGGGGTTTAGGCTCTATAAGCCTCTAAATATAGAGGTTTGAGTGATAATTTAGATCTTATAAACTTTATATAAACTTTATAAGTTTTAGGTAATTCAGATCAGATCTGTCTGGCAGGTCTTCAGATCTAAAAGCTCTAGATTCTGCTCTACCTGCTGAGTAGCTTTTGGGGGCTCATTCATCCAAACTGGGTCAACAGGCAGGTTGAACCAGATCAGACTTGGGTTTATGGAGTTTGGTGGTCAACTCTACTCATACATTGTCACTGAAATTAATTAATTCAGCAGAAAGCATGTGTTCTAGCATTTTTACATAACTTTTTAGTAAAATTTGTGGCAAATTGTGATGACTGATTTTGCATCAATAAAATAATTTAAGTTATTTATGATGATGTTGTTTTTTGATTTAATAATAACTTGTCAGAAAAACTGATCTGCATTCACATCAGATTCATATAATAAATGTCTAACATACTTAAATTAGTCAAGATAGCATAAAGATTGAGTTCAAATATGATTTTTAACATCACAAATATTAGACAATCAAAGTAAAATCAGTTTTAAATTATAATATATCATTCAGTTCATCTTCAATTTCAAGACACAGAAGTAATTTAATATCTGATGAGTCAGTAAGAAAGAACTGAAATCACTTTCATTGCTTATGATGTATATTTTTCAATGCTATCTGAAAAAAATATTTATCATAAATTTTCAGAATTTCTGATTCATTTCAGTATCACAATTTGTGTTCATTTAAATTAATTTGCAGTTTCTGCTGCATCAACTGATTTAATTGCTCATATTCTAATTACATGATCACAGCAATATCTTGAGATATTACATCATCATTATTTAATATATTTAAAAAATGAAAGCACATCAGATTTTCAACAATGCAAATCATCATTTCTCACTTTTTCAAATATTGAATAACAACTGACATTAATCATAATATTATACTTTTTGTTGCATTTAAGTCACTGTTGTAATTCACTGAAATTTTTTATTTTTTTAAAATAATATTTTGTGATATATAAAAAATTAACACATTAAATTTTAATGTTGTGAATTTTAAAAATTCATAATTCAGTACTGCTGATTTTTTCACATTTTGTGTTATGTTGTTTTGATTATAGTCATTTGAATAAGCATTCTTGAAGTGTTGTTTTTTAAACTCACAGCAGCATTTTTAATTATTATTACATCATTAAGCAATTGCTGTCAAGATTCACTGTTTTTGTGACATTGAAATGAAGTGAAACATTTGTTAATATTGTGAATTGTTCAGAATTTTGTTAATAATAAACTGCAACTGTTGCTTATTCTGATGAGTACTGAGCTTGTTTTCAATCAATTTTCTCTTGCTCAGCTCATTTTTTACTGCTTCACATAATGATGTATATTCATCATTATCAATGCTCAGTTTTTGCTTAATTTGTGATACTGTTCAGTATCTCACAGTAAGCATCATGTTATACTTAACAAATATTTCACTAAAATTAATAAATTTTTCTGAAACTTCATGATTCATTTGATACATCATAAGTTATTCATAATCATCAGATAATATTGACAGAGTAATTTGATTTCTTACAGCAAGTGAATCATTTTGTTGACTGTTAAAGTTAATCATCAAGTTAACATTCATACTAAATTCTTAAAACATTCATGTATGCTGCTGATAAATGATTAGCAAAAACTGAACTGTCAGTTTACATAGAATGAAAGAAACATATAATAACATTTTTATCAAAATGAATATTTGATAAACAATAATCTGAAATGTGAAGTTTCTGAATGAAAACTGATGTATTTAAAAAAATTATCAAATGAATTGAAATCAACACAACAAAATTATATTAATGAAGTAATAACTGTTGATTTACTGTCAGATGTACAGCAGTACTGAAAGTAACTTGCAGTATTATTAGTAAAAAAATATTAATGTATTATATAAAATCAATTTCTTGTATGATGATTTGAAAATTGAATAATGTCAAAATGTTATTTTGTTTTTAACATGTGATGAAATTTGAAACTAAACACATGATTATTAAAAACACAAGAATTGTTGCAAATCATCAATGTGACTGCAGTATTCTTGATTTAAATTAAAAATACTCAAGCTAAAAGCTTGTCATCATCATGTACATATTTCATAAATTTTTGCTTTTTATTATGAACATTTGATGTACAAAAATATATTGCAATTAAATAAATACATTGCAATTTCATTTCTGAGTTAATCAGCTGCTTGTTTTGTGTTCATTGTAAAGTTCAGATGTGTATATGTGCAAGTTGTAAATATTTTATTATTATCTTAAATTTTGTTATCAATGTTATAAAAAATCTGAGCTTGCTGAATGCTTTCTCAGATTATTAAATATTTTACATAATTGCATTCTGCTTCTCATGAGCTAGCACAAAGCTTTTTTTGCTTGAAAAGATTATGAAACTTTGTGTGCATTCACTCAGAGATAATCTGTTTTACTTGAGCTAGACTGACTGCAGAAATCAGAAATTTCCCTTCCTTTTCATCTCATTCTGGGTGTTTGAGACCAATCAGGAATGAGAATGGGAAATCAGCCAATTACATGAGATAGGGCTGAGATCAGCAGTCAATTACATGAAACAGTACTGGAACCAGCAGTCAATTACATGAAATGGGAATGGAAAATCAGCCAATTACATGGAACAGGACTGGGACTAGCAGTCAATCAGAAATTACAGAATTGAAACTGAAATGATTGAGACTGATGATCTCAGAAAGTGTCAAGCTCTACTATTTTTGCATACAAAGTTGCTTAGTTATCTGGATCCCCCATCAAAAATCTTAGTAAAGGCAGGTAACTATGTAACTTTACACACAAAATCAAATTTTTCAGACTTGGTAACAGTCTGAGGTAACAGTCTCATCATGTAATTGACTGATTTTGTGTTTCCATCTCATGTAATTGGCTGACTTGGCACAGGATCAGAGATTCCTGATTTCAACTGATTCCAGCTCAATCAATCAGATGAAATGAAACTGAGACCAGCAGTCAATTACACAGAACAGGAATGAGAAAATCAATCAATCAGTGGGATGAGTCTGGGACCAGCAGCCAATTACACAGAATGGGAATGGGAAAATCAACCAATCAATGAGATGGAGCTGAAACTACAGTGAATGAAACTGAAACTAAGCCTACTGAAATGGAACAGAATTTTCTGTTCCATGCGGCCAGTCTAACTTGAGCTATGTATTTTTATACATTAATTGTCACATGATATTAATCAAATAAATTCTGTGATGTAATGATTAACAATTTGTTTTTTTTTTTTTTCTGAGTTGCAAGTTATATGTGATGAAAATTTCATATATATTGAAAAATTTATGATTATAAAATACTTTTTACATAATTTGAATCTCATGAACTGATATAGCATTTATTCAGATTTCATTTTTTTGCAACATCATCATTCAGATCATCATAAATCAATCAATGATCTTAATATATTGAATTCACTAGAAAATTGAGATTGTGAGTTTGAATCTCAGCACTGACAAACTAATTTTTTTTTTGTCAGTGCAGCTCAACTGTATGTGTAAATCATCAAACAAGTAACAAGAACATGAATGAGCTAGTAAGAAATGAATGAAAAGCAAACAAGTCAGCAGATGTGAAAACTGATGAATAAACAAACAAATAAAAATGTAAAAAAGTGAATTTTATTCTGAAGAAATTGAAAACTTGTTTGCAAGTTGTTTTTCATCTGTCTCAAAATTCAGTGTATATAATGTATTGAATTAATTTCAGTCAATGTAGTTATTAATGTAGAATAATTGCTTTTCTGATTCAATGTATGTATTTAAATGTGTAGCAAACACAACATATGCTTCTTGTATTATACTTTTTGACTGATAAAATTGTTGCTTTTTTAAATTGTGATTTTGAAAATCATTTGATGAAACTAAAATAACTTTCACTTTATACATTTTATGAATTTCATGAATAATTTGTCTGAAAAACATTAATAAAAACTTCACAATATATTGCTGATTTTTTGATGACTAGTTCACTGAAGTTTATTTGATGAACTTGATGACATTCATCTGAAATTGTGATAAGTATCAGAAATTGATTAATGAGCTTTTCATTCAAAATGCTGTGAGTTTCATTTTCATTCTTTTGCACTCATACATGATTATAATGTCATTTGTCAGTATTTTGTCAATTTGAGAAACAATGTATAATTTGATTATCAAGCTTTTTTAAATATAAATTTCTTTCACTTGCTCTGTGTATTGTAATACTGACATGAACTTTCATATTATAATTGTTAATTCAGAAGCAATCAAACTTATGTTGATTATCAACTTCAGATTGTTCTTGATTAACAACTGATTAATTTTGATTATTCAATCACAGTCACATCTGCTGTATGAATACAGCAAAAATTTTCAAAAACTCATCATGTAAAGTTTTTATTTGTTATGCAACATTTAAAACTGTTAATCTGTCAGTTTTTGAATTTGTTTAATGAAACATTTAACTTAAGTTTTTCAGCTCAGTATTTATCAATGGTCTGACAAATAAATTGTTTTTAGCATTCATCTGCTCATCAACAGCAAATGCATTTTCACTGTTTGTGTTTTTATAATAAAAAATATTGTTCATTGTCATTATATTAACATGATGATCAGTGATATGAATCATCTGTTTTTTATATTTTTCTCATTTATTGCTTCAGTAATATGAGTTCTTACAATGAATTTTATAAGCACTTTCATAAGCATTTGTATCATAATCAGACAGAGCATCATATTCTCAAATAAAATTCACATAATGTGAGAATACATGAAAATTTAAAAAATTGAAATAATCATTTTTTATTGAATTTTTTTTGTTGATTCTGTAGTCACTAAAAGCTCACTTCAACTTGTTCATTTGATACAAAGTTTGTTTCATATAACAAAAAGTATCACTGATGTGAAAGTGATATTAAAAAAAAAACAAGAAATTGATAAAAGTGTATGTAAAAAAAACTGTCACTGATTTCTTCAACATGAAAAGCAAAACAATGATTGTCACTAATTGTCATGCAATGAATTTTTATTGCTCTTCAGTGTTTTGCTTTAACTCAGTGAACTTAACAAAACACTTCAAATCTGAATACTCTGAAACATTTTTAAAATGTTTGTTGAATTGCTTAAGCTCATCACTTTCTGATAGAAGAATTTTTGTGTTTAAATAAAAATGATGTCATATTTTATATATGTTCTTCAAAAAAATCTTCAATTACATAACAAGATTTTTAATTATTTTTTTCAGCAGCTGATGAAGCAAATTCAGCATCATGATTCAATGAATATTAATTAATTTATAATGTCACACAAAATTGCTAACATCACAAATTAAATTATTTTTCTTTTCTAATTCAAAGTACTTGATTCAGTTATCAACAATTATTTTTTTCTGCTCATTGATTTAATTTTGCATGAATTTATGAATTCTCAACAATTAGCATTTCATTAAATATTTCTGTTTTTTTAATGAAACAGTGCAGATGCTGCAGTGTCTTTCATTTTTTATTGCAGTAATAATGATTTGTTCTTCATAATTTGCTGAAATAACAGCAATGATAAAAAAACAACAACAAACATGATTATCAGCACACTGCATCAGAGTTTTCACATGAATCAGTTGCTTTATGTTTATACAAAAAAAAACAAATCAGTCATGAAAAAACTCACATGCTTGATTTTAATCAATGATAATGTGAGTGAAAACTTGAGATACAAATCATGTTACATTGATTTAGATTGAGAATCAGAAGAATCAAATGTGAAAGATAGAAATCACATTAGTTTAATTTTAATTGATGATCACAAAAGCTAAATCTGAAATAAAAATCATGTGATTATTAATCAAGATCAAGTGTTCAGCAGTTGTGTTTGTAATACATACTTTTAAAAATTCACTTCATTGTGACATGATATATTCTAGTTTTTGTCAGAATGTTCATTTTTTTTACATTGAGAAAAAGCTTAATCAATTGAATATCATTCATTTTCTGTAAACAGCAAGCTTGATGACTTAAATTTTCAATTGTCAAATACACTGATCACATTATTTTATTTTTTTGAAGAATAATTAAACATGTTTTATCACTTGTGATAAGCAAAAAAATAACAATAGCTTTTTCAAAAAGTTTATTCTAAACAAATCATCATCATTCTGATGAATGCATTTTTGTATACATTTTGTAATCATCATTATTGTATTGATGCACTGAATTATATGTAAGATGATTTTTAAATAATTTGTGACTGAGAAAATTTTGAATAACAGTTTTCACATCAACATAAAAAAATGTGAATTGCTTATCTTTCATATTTTCAATGCTTGAATCAATGATCAAAGTACTTTTCTTTCAATTCTTGTCATTTTCATATGAAATATAATCAATCAGATTGTAGAGCTGATTTGCATTACAAAAATTAAAATGATTTGTAATACTTTTCAATGCAAAATTTTGAAGAAAAACATTAATGTTGTTTTTAGTCAGCTTGTGATTGACAAAAAAGTGTGAAATTGCATACTTGAATTTATTTTTAAATAAATAAAATACATCAACAGCAAAGTTAGATGCAGATGACAAATAATGCTCATTTTTTTAAATAATTATGTCAGCAAATTGATTTGTCTTCAGCTAATATGTGAAGATGTACATTTTTCAAACAATTGAGTATAATGCAGATGATACTGTCACACAAAAATCTGCAAATTTGAAAGCAAAATTAAGTAAAAAAAATTATTAATTTGTGTGCAAATTGTCTTGCAAAGATTTTTCACAGCACTCATGATATCAAAATTAATAAATTCAGCTGAGATAATGTTAACAATGTCAGCTGATTTCACATACAAATCATCATTATTACTGATGATGATACACATTGTGTCATTTGCATTCACTGAATGTACACAAATAACAGATTGAGTATTTATGTTAAATTCATGAAAAATTGTATTTATTTCTTTCATAACTTTCTTTTAAATTTTGCAATGTGAATGATGTTGTTTTCATTTAAAAATTGTCTTAAATTTCTTCCCACAATAAGCACATGCTTAATTATGTATGTTTAATATTTTATGTGTAATCTTAACAATGATATCAAATTTCAACAATGTATTTAATAAAGTGTCAATGAATAATTTTTCTCAGTGACTTCATTTGTTTACTAGATTAATACATTAGTACAGAGTACTCTGTATGTAGTTACAAAATTATGCATGAAAATAAGTTAATTTCTTAACTAACATTTATTTTGTTTAGAAATTAGTCTACTAGTTAATCTCAAACTGATTTTTATGTCATCATATCATCAATTTTAAATTTTTTCAGTAAGTTCAAGTTTCTCATTGTTGTTAACTCAGAAATTTTGTGACAAAAAAACAAAATTTTAAATTATTTTTTTCAACTCTGCTGTATTCTGCAAGTTCTTCATAAATTTGAAATCAATAACATCAAGTGAAACATTAAACAAATTTTTTTTTGTATTATTTTTTTTTATGTAGTGAATTGAGTTGTAATTGAAATACATTTGTTGAATTACATCAAGTGATAATTTATACTTCATATGATTGATTTTATTCTTCTTCAAGAATTCTAAATCACAAAGATGTCAGTCAGATGTAATATTAACATCATTATCATTGATTTGCTTGTGAACTAATCTTCATAGTACTTGATGTGATTGTGGGCATCAGAATACATCATATTGAAAATTAGTATCTGATAATGTAGCAAATGATAAAAATGAACAGCATGACTCAAGATATACATCATTTCATCTGTAAAACAAGCAAGCATATGATAAAAACAATAATTTTTGTATATTTTTCATACTATACACTCTGCTACTGAAGAAATAATATGAAAACATTGAGAATTGAAACATGAAATGTAATATATGTAGATGAAACTTGCAAATTAATTTCTAGAAAATTTGAGAAAAAAAACTGCAGATTTGACACTGAACAAATAAATGAGCTGAAGAAAGAAAAAAAAATGATATATTTATATAAAGGTTTTTTATTAATTGTGCAAGCAAAAATCAACAAATTTTCATATATAATTGCATCATCAGATTCTAGTATGAGTAAATTTTCAAGTTTATGATATTTCTCAAGCAAAAACTCTAAGCTGTATTATGCTATCACTCATTAACATCATGCAAATGTTTTTCAGAATTGACTACAATTTCAAACAGTACTAGTTTTTTCACTTAATGCTCATTCAGAAATATGTGCAATATTTTCATTTTACAATTAATAATTTAAAAATAAACTGAAATAAGATCATCAACATCAGAATTGGGATATCAATAGCTTTAGAATATCAAAATTTGAATATATAATATAAAACAAAGTATTGTTATACACACAAACACTTAACTGCAGCAAATTAAGAATATAAAAACAATGTAATTAATGAAGCTAGAACTAACTAATGTATTTTATGATTGACTTTATCATATTTAAGCTTATTCATTGATGATTGATGATTGATAGCAGCACTAACTAAGTTAACTAGCTAAGTAGCTAACTAATTATGTAATTAGTTTGAATTTATTAATGTCAAGAAATGCTAGTGACTTAAAACTCAATGCAACACAAAATCAAGTCAACACTGACATTGTGTTGCTTCAAAATCATTGTTATGTTCAGATATCATGTTGAGAACTGTCAAACAAATTTAAAAATTTGAGATAATTCAAATCAATATTTATTATCTTGATTTTTTATGTATTTGAAGAATACAAATACACTGATACTCTGAAAAAACTTCAGATGAAGAAAGTCATCAGTCTTGCATTATTTTGCATCACAAGATACTGAAATACTGAAAAATGAATATTTTTCTTTTCAAAATGAGCTTTGCTTAATCATGATCAGATGTTGTTAATGTGTTTCTACTAAAAATAACAACACATTCAAGTTCTCAATTGAAAAAAACTCAGATTTGGACTTTAATTCAATATCTTTTCTCATATGTTCTTCATCTTTTCTCAATTTCTTCAATTTTTTTAATTCAATTTTTTCATTTGTTTGAAAAAACATTTTGCTTTCTTTTTTTTTAGCATTCTGCTTCTTTTTTCTACTTGTTTGAAGTCTCAAGTTTACTCTTAAATTTGAATGCTAGTTTGAGTTTTTTTTTTACAAAAATTGATGTGAATTTTGTGATTTGTTGAACTGCTTGAGTTTATGTGTTGAATTTGACAAATTAAAAACACAATTTTTTGTGAGTTAGCAAGAAAACATGCTGATCAAGATTGAGCACATGAAAAATCATCACTAATTGACTGAATTCAGAAGTTAATATATTTGTTATAAAATGTCATTTCAGAATAAATATTCTGATGTGTATCTGAAGAATAAGAATTTTGATAAAAATTTCTGAAAATTGTGTGACTATTTAAACTTTGATAACACTAGAATCTTTTGTGATTAATTGAACAGTGACAGCATGAAACTTCTTCTTAATTTGTTTTGAAAAATGCATGTAAATATCTTTGAGCTTAATGTTTTCAATTTCAAGAAAGCAAAGAAAATGATGATTAATATCATATTGAAAATGCACAATTACTTTCATATCTGATAACAAGTTGACAGTATGAAATTTGTAACTGAAACTCTGACAAAAAATGTTTTTTTACATGTGTATTTCTGAACAATCAAAAAAATCATAAAAAGCATATTTGAAAAATTTGATTTTGAGAATTCTGAAAATATTTTGCAATTGATATATGTTATTAAATATGCAGTTAGAAAAATCAAATCTGATTGTATTTTGACAATAAAAAAATGTAATGACAAAACTGTTCAGTCAGATTTCTGATCATGATATGAAAAAACTTTGAGCTTGATTTTTATTGAGCAGAAGCAATCTGAAAACTCTGATGATAAATTGTTAAATACAATCATTACTTTTCAGAAACTCATACAATCTGATATTGAATTTATTATTGAAGATGATGTTCTTGATTTTGATACATTTGATGATTTTGTTTCTGTCAATGTTAAGATGATTGAAAACAGTATGAAAAATACATTCAGTGATATATTTCAAAATGAGTTTTCATTTCTGAGCTTTGAGATATGAAAAAAAATACTTGACAAGTATTGCAAAATGACTGAAGATATTATATTAATCAGATGATTTTATTGTCAAACAAATAATAAAATAATGAAAATCATGCTTGTATTTAAAATTATTAATGATTTTAAAATCTGAAACATAACAAATGAATTAATCAATAAGATAATTTTAGATTTGAACAAACTCTGACAAATCATAAATATTGTGAATGTATTTTTTTTTAATTATATGAATGCATGCAGAAAGCTGAGACTTTTCTCAGACACATGTTAAGTTAATATTTTTTAATTGAAATTTTGACAAGCAATTGAAGTAATTTAAATACTTCAACAAAAATCATTGTCACTGCAGAACAATGTTCTTGCTGATGAATCTGATTTAAGAAAAACACTGCAATGTTTAACTGTCATTTATGCTGAATTGAAATTAAAAATAAAAATTTTTTATTTTTTCACATTTATTTTTTGTTTGTCAGCTGTTATAATCATCTGAGTTGAGCAGATTATTCATTTTTTTGAAAATATTTTTAATGTTTTTTTTTTCATGATCATGTTGAATTAGATGATATATCACATTTTTTGTTAAAACTGTTTATAATCAACAACACAAAATGATTAATAAGCAAAGTATGACTTCTTGATTTTAACAATTCAATGACTTTGTGAATGATTGTTTTGTTCTTCTATACCACATGATATAAGTGCACATTGATAAGGAAACTGATGACTTGTGAGATTGATCTAGATTAAAAACAATGTTAAAGATAAGAATCTCAACTGTGAGCAGATGAAGTGAAAAAGCAGAATGAGATGAAAAATCAGAATGAGATGAAAAATAATGATGAGATGAAGAAATCAGATGTGAATAACTTGAAAAATAATGAAGAAAACTTAAATGATGAAACTGAATTAAATGAAAAATGAGAATTAACTTTTCATTCAGCATGATTAAGTGATGTTTTTTTCAAATGAATATTTTTTGATGAGAATCACACTTTCAAAAACTGCAAGATGTGCATTTTTTAAAGTGTTGAGACATTAAATGTTCAATTGAAGTAATTTATTACAGCAACATTAATGATGAACTGTACATTAAATTTTTTAAATATTTTTATTCTTCTGCATTGTGCTGACTTTGAACAGTTGACATCAATATACACATTTGATATCATGCTAATTGATATATTCAGTGAAACTGAAAGCACTGATTTTCATATTCTCAATTCAAATTTGTATTGTTGTTTTTTTACTGCTGAAGCAATGTCAAGTGAGGCAGCACTGATTGTGATTTTGAAAATTTCTAATCAAATCATGTTGTAATGCTTTATAAAATAATTGATAATTGTTAAAAAATCAGACTCAAACTCAATTGTAATAAATGAAATTATTTTATTTTACAAAATTAAAATAATTAAGTGTATGATGACACTTCAGCAACTTTTTCAATACAAAATAATTCATAATTTTTTAATAAAATATCTACACAAAATGTGTTAATCAGATGATGCAGACAACTTACAAAAAAATGAAGATGATGTGAATGAGTGATTTGATATGCAAGTTTATCATTATTTATGTCATGCATCAGTGTGTTTGACATTAAATCAAATGTACAAGATAACATCAGTAAAAAGAAAAAAAAAATCTTACACAAAATATCTTATTATGATGATTCAAATTTGCAAAAAATCTGATTTAACTTGTTAGTCACATGTTTATCAATTTACAAATTTCATTTATATCATGAAATTGCTAATGAATAATTGAATATTTGATGAATGAGACATTGAAATATTTTACATTTTTTGCAATTGTGAACAATGTTGTTTTGAAAAAAAAAATGTTATTTACTTTTCTTCACTGCATACTCAATGATACAGTTTCATGTTGAAATTGTTCTCAAGAGTCTGAAATTTGAAATGTTATCACTTCATGTTGAAATGAATAGCAACAAACAGTCTGCTGTTGCAGAATGATTTAATAATATCAATAATAAAATTTAAATTCTTGTAATCATCTATGTGATTTGTTCAATTGAGCTGAACTTGCATCAGTAATGCTTGAATTTAATGATATTGAAGTCTGCAGTGAATGCAAATACTGTTCTTCAAATAATAAAATGTGTGCACTGTTTAAATCAAATTCACTTTCAGAACATATAAATACTTCATAATGCACAAATTTTTAATCAATTTATGAAATTTAATCAAGCATGAAAAATGAACAATCAAATAATTGAAATGAAAAATAAAATTTTTGAAAATTTTAATTTTGATTGAGCAGAAGCTGCAGCTGAAGCAAAAATTATGAAAAAAAAAATAATGATGATGAAACAAAAAACAATTTTGTCAATTCATTGCAATTGAAAGCTGATGAATTATTACAAAAAATGTTTGAGCAATTTTTCTTGTGATTGAATTAAAGAAAGCCAGAAAATCTTGATTTGTTTGCAAGAAATGAATGTATTGCTGCAATGCTAATAAAGCAAATGCTGAATCAGTTTCTTCAAAATCATTATAAAAGTGTTTTATCTCTCACTTCAGTCAAATTTAAGTTGATGAATTCAATACATGATGATACTGAAATTCACTTTGTTAAATTTTCACAAGCTCAATCAGAAATTTTATTCAATTCTTCTGTTTTTTTTATTAATGATATTAATTTTATAATTGCTTAATTCATTTTTTTTGCTAATTTTTTTGATGAAATTAATTTTATCACAAATTCATCAACATTTTCTGCTGCATTTTTATTTTCTGATGTTGTTTCTGAACTTGAAATTGATTTTACAATTTCATTGAAGCATGATGTGTTTGTTTCAATTGTTAATCACTTAAAAAAATGTTTTGTACTTAGTCAATCATGATTAGAATATGTTTCATTGCAGAAATGACAAACTTTAAATAAACAATATGATATCAATTGATTTGACAATATATTTGAAAGTACTGCACAATCTTCACAATTGAAATTAATCAATAAAAATATTGATGAAGTTGATATTGAAAATATTAATTTTAAAAAAATTTTAAATTTTCACAACAAATTTGCTGTTCAGCTTGCAGTACTGCTGACAAAAAAAATTTAAAATGTTTTAAATGTATGTTTGAATGAAAGTCAATCTTTAAGTACAAATTTATGATGTAACATAATTGAAATTATATTAAAATATTAGTTTATTCTGATTGAATATCAAGTTGTATGATTTCAAAGTACAATTTCATTCATTTTTCATTATAATTATATACATTACTATATACTGAAGAAGTTCTGAGCTAGATTTAAGTGTTTTGATAAATAATGTGAAAATGTTATTTGCTTGAACAATTGTGATGTAGTTATTGTAAATAACAAATGATATGCTTATTTTAATTTCTTGATGAAATAATCAAGCAAAGCTGTTGAAATAAATGAAATAAGCAATGAAATGAAGTTAAATAAATCAATACTGTTTTGTGATTGCAAAATTTAATTTTCATTTGCTGATCATGAGCAAATAACATTTTATAATAATTTCATGTGATGTGGTGACAGTAACTAGTATTATTTAACATCAAATGATATGAGTCAGTTTTTTTGCTGTAAAAGTTTTGTTGAAGTTTGTCAAGAATCTGATATTAACACTAACTATACACAAGTTAATTTCAGTGAATGAAGACTATTTACAAATTTGCTGATGATGCTCATCAGCATTTAGCAATTCAGATATTACTGAAATAAAATTGCAAAATATTTCATTTGTTTTGTAAAAATTTTCAGTATTATAAAAATTTTCATCATAAATTAGTTTACAGACACTCACAATTTTCAGTTCAAATTTTTTATTTTAATACATTTTATTCAAGAAAATTTTCACAAGTAGTTTCTTGATTTGTATCATAAGTTTTGCAAAAAGAAATTGTACATTATTTTTTTTAAAAAAAAACTTAAGTAAAACATTCATCAGCTCAAGTTTTTTATTAATATAATTTGTTTTTTCAAAAAAAAAGCATGATACAAAATTAATTTACAATTTCATACTTTTAAATGTTTTTACAATTTGCTTTTTTTATATAATTCAGTTATCACAAAAACTCATCAGCTGAATTTTTTTCTTTCTTCTGATATTTTACAGTAAATTAAAAAATTATTAATTTCTGAATTCAATAAATTTGTTATTTAAATAAATTTTTTGCTGTTGCAAAGTAACAAAAATTATTATGATTTATCATTATTAAAACAAACTTTTACAAGCTCTTTAGTTAATACCATTAATGTTTAAAAAATTCAACAATGATCAAGAATTCTTGATCATGAATATCATAATTGTATTTCACAAGTTTTATTTTTCATAAATATACAGTTACAGATATTCAATTTTAAAAATCATTTAATTAAGTAATGATTTCTGAGATGACAAAATCAGAAACATTAATTTCAAAATATATTTAACAATTAAAGTTGAAGTGATGAAGTATAACAGTATTTACAAAAACTTTTTTCAAAACATAAAAAATTTTACAAGTTTTTTTTGTAAGAAAATTTTTTTCATTTTTTTATTTAATTTTCATTTCTTGCAACATCTGATTTTTTTATTTTATTTTTTATTTTTTAATATATTAGTAAGATTTAAAATAATTTTTGAGAACTTCAGAATAAAACAACAGTAAAAGTTTATAAATTTTAAAAATATTTGAATATTTTTTTACAAGTTGAATTCTAATCAGATTAAAATGATTTTTATATATAATTTTTTTATAAATATTTCATCAGCTGATACAATATACTCAAAAAAATTTATTTCACAAACACTAAAATAGCACTTGAAGATTTTGCAATAAGAATTTGCTGTTATGAGCATTTTCAAGATTTGACAAACATGTTAAACATGATTTTTCTCATTTACAGAATATATCACAACATTATTCAGATAGATTATTATAAAAGCATTACAATTACAAAAAGTTTTGTTGATATAAAACTGAAAAGCAGCTGAAACATTTAACAAATTAAAAAAAATTATACAATGTTCAAAAAATTCTAGAAATGTGTAAAAAACAGTTTTTCATTCATTTTTTTTAAATGCAAAAACAATGATAAATATTCTTGACATTAAAATAAGTAAAAATCTTAGCACTCACAAAACAATTCAAAAACTTCTTAATTAATAATAATGAATAATAATTCTTCACAATCTTGAAGTTTAAGTTACAGTAGTTCATATATATTTATAAATCATCATTTTTTTAAAAGCAAACATAATTGATACTTTTACAAAAAATTTAAAAAATCAGATAAAATTATAAGCAACTGTATTATTGAGATATTTACAAAACATTTCAGTTTCATTATCTGAAAATTAATAAGTAAAATCAAAAATGAATTTTTTTCTCAAATTTAAATTCAATAATTAAATTTTTTGTTCACTGAAAACTTTCATAAAATTTTTATATATTTCAGATATTTGAAGATTATAATTTATAATGATTATTTTTTCAATTTCACAGCATGTCATCACATAAATAAACTTTTTTTATTGCATTAAATTCTTCACATTAACTGATTGAATTACTGTAAGTGAATTAGACAAAGTTTTTTAAAAATAAATTGAGTGATTTTTTCATAAAATGATAAAATCATGTTACAAAAGTCAGATTATGTCTAAAATCATATTATTATTTATATTAACAATAATAACTTGTTCACAAAAAAATTGTACTTGATTCTGAAAATTTCAACACTTGAAAATAATGTTTATAATATTTTCAGTATTAAAAAATGCTTGATTTTTTTCAGCAGTTTTAAGAGAAATTTTTGTTGAATGTATTTTTAATTCTAATGATTTTATAAAATCAGAATTAATAATTAAAAAAATGCAATAAAAATTCACATAAGTTGATTATTTATATTCAGTAAATGATTTTACAGAAAATGCACTTAATTAAATAAAAAACATGAATAAAAAATTAACATCAAATAATTATATTACTTTAAAGTTATTTTTTTTTAATTTTTAAATTATTATTTTTTTTCTTGAGACAAATAGAAGATTTATATTTTTTTTCATCACAATTATAACAAGTAATATTTATAAAATTAATTTTGTTATCAGATTTATTTTTTTTATTCTTCATAAAATTTTTTATTTTTTTATAAAAATTTTTTGAATTAGTTTTGTTGAGATTTGTTTACAAAAGTTTTCACAAAGTTTTTATTTTTTTTTAAAAAAAAATGAGAATAAAACACAATCATGTGATAATAACAATTATTTCACAAAAAATATTTGAAAGTTTCTTTTGTTCATTAAGTTTAAAACACATTAATTTATTCATAATTCACAAAAATAAATATTTCATTCATTCAGTATGATTTTTAATTTCATTATTTATTTTATAAAAATTTTGTTCAAATTAAGCATGAAATTTATTGTCAATTTCATTGTTATTTTTTCATAAATGAAAAAAAAATTATCATGAATTTTTGATGATATTTTGCAAATTATTTAAATCAGAAAATAAAAAAATTTTTATTTTTTTTAAATTTTTTTTATTAAATTTTTCTTTACAAAATTTTTTTATTTTTCTTGAAGTGTATAGTGAAGTTTAGTTTTTATATAATTCATTTTTTGAAAATCTTCAATTTTTGTGAGTTCAGTTGAGAATTCAATTTTGAAAAAAAAATTCACAAAACTTAACAAAAATAATTTTTTTGTAATCAGACTTCAGTTTTGACCATTTATATCATTTAGTTTTCTTAATTAAGTTTTTTTATTAAGTAAATATATCTAAAATTTTAATCAAATGTGTTTTTTTAAATTAATTTTCAGTTATTCTGAAAGTGAGATTATATTTTTTAAAAATCAGTTTCATTTATAAAATTTTTTAAAAAACATAATTTTAATAATAAAATATTCACAAAATATAAAAAATGTATTAATGAATTTTTTGTGAATAAATTCAAAATTTTCTAATTTTGTATTCTGAATAAAAAATGTTTTTTTAAAAAAAATTTTGTTGTTTCATGAGACATTTCTAAAATTATTTTTATTTAAAAATTGATAAATGATGAGAATTTTTCATGAAAATTTTCATAAAAAATGAAAAAAAAATGTTTTTTCTTTGTTTTTAAAAATCATTTTGAATGTATTTTCAAATAAAGTGACAAAATATAAAAATAAAATAAAAAAATTTATTCAGTTGATGTATAAAGTAAACATGAAATGATTACTATTCACTTAATTAATAAAAAATCAATAAGCAAAAAATATTATTTTTAGACAAAAAAAATTATCATGAATTTTCTCAATGAAGAAAAAAATCAGTGTGTTATTTATATATGTGTTATGCTCACTAAAACTAATCAAATTAAGACTAGTTACATTTGAGAAAAGAGACAGTGTTAGCTTTCACAGAGCTTACAGCTGAAGTCTTACAAAATGTCTATCAATATTTACTTTCATTCAATTTCTGTGTCTGTATGCTGAACTTTATAATTATAAATTGAAAATGTTTATCAATGTTCACTTTTATTCAATTTTTGTGTTTGTATGCTGAATATTGTAATTGTAAACTGAAAATGTTTATTATAATTAAATTAAGCTTTTTTTTCATTTTATATAAACAGCAAAATGAATCTGAAGAAGACTTCTTCAGAGTTCTCTCAATCAAAGAGAATTACAGAAATTACTCATGATAAGATTCTGTGTTGCATTAGTGCTGACTTGACAGCATCACATGATCTGGCAGAATTGATTCTGTAAAATGAAAAACTGATTTTTGCTCTGTAGCTGCTATGGTATGCTGTAGACACCTTCAGCTGATGTTAAAAAATAAAAACACAACACTGTGGCTTCTGATTGGTTGAAAACATAGTCATATGTAAGAGAGTGTCAAGAAAAAATCTCTGTATGTAAATAAGTGAGCTATGGCCAGAATCTGTAGATCAAACAAATACACACAAGATCAAGAGTGATTTTTACTGTAAAGATTTCAACAGTTAAGAATTACAGAACTCAAAGATTTATTGCTAGTTCTGCATTATTTAAAATCTTGATTACTTGCTCATTTTATCTGTTGATTTAAAAATTCAAAACTGATTTTATTACAATTATTTAAAAATTCATCTTCAAACTGACACAATGTCTGACAATCAGAAAGCTGAAGTAATTCTGAGCAATCTGTATGATTGAAATTTTTGAAAAAGCAATTTTAAACACAAGATGAAGATTCTAGAGCTAGAAAATCAAGTTTTTAATGACAATCTGTCATTGCAGAAGTCTCAAAAAGCAATTGCAGAAATTTCAACTGCTTCAAATTATATTAATAAAAAAAAATAAATTACTGAATATGACTCATCAGCAAACAATACTCAGAAAACTTTTACTGTTAACATCTCTACTACTGACTTGAAGGCATTTGTGAGAATTATTCAAGAGAATCTGATGAATAAGTTGTTTGACAAGAAGTACAAAATTTGAAATTTAAAACATCAAATTCATTTATTGTAATTCTGTGAATATAAGTGCAATCTGACAAGTTACAAAAAGCAACAGAATGTGTTTAACAAGCTGAACATATAAATAAAAATAATAATTTGCAAAATTTATAAATTTAAATGCTGCAAATCTGAAAATTCTTTTGCAACTCAATATTTCAAGCTGAAAACTAGAATACAGCATGAAATTGTGAGAATTAATGATGAACTAAAAAATTACTTTGAGTACATTTGCAACTCAAAAACAATTGTCAAAAATTAAGCAAAATAAGTAAATGTATTTGACTCAACAATGTTCTGAATGAAATTCAAAAAACTATGAATCATGATAAACAACAAGAACTGATTTCAGCTGCTGAAAAAACAGCTGCAACAAAACTCTGCACATGCAAATTGAATAAATGTTTATAAAATACATTATAGAAATTGAATTGATGCTGAAAATCTTAACTTTCACAAAATAATGACTCATTTCTGTCAACATCTGAGATCAGTACTAGTGAAATTTCAGAAACATGAAGCTGTTACAAAAAGTGTCTTCACTGTGTGATTTGCAGATGATTTGAAAGCTTTTGAGCTTCTGAAAGAGAATGTTTTTAGAAAAAAATCATTTGTGAAAAAAGAAATCAAAAAGCAGAAACAAGAACAAAACATCTGCTTGCAAAAAAAAACAACAAGACAGAAACTCAGTTTTCAATGATCTGCAGCTGCCAGCAATCAAACAATGAACTGCAAATCTGAATGATTGTGAAGCATGTGAATTAAGCAAACATGAACTGAAAGCATGCTGAATAACTTTCTCAGAGATTGCACTTAATTGATATACATTAACAAATATGCAGAATGAGATTTTGAAAAGCTGTTCAGACTTAAAAAAAAAATTAAGAAAATATAAACAAATCAAGATAAGAAAGAAAAGCAGACTGCAAGACATGTCAATAAACAGAAAGCTTTGAAATGACTAGACTTGCTTCAGTTGAAAGATGTGAAAATGAGAGATATTGAAAACATGAATCTAAGAAATTTCAAATTTTTTATTAAAACTTCTAACAAATTAAATGAAAAGCTGATTAAAAATGTAAAAGTTCAGAGTTCAATCTTTTTACTAAGTCATCAAGTATTATTTAAGATTGAAAATTATTCACTGAAGAACTTGTCAATACTGAATTCAGACTTTACACTTTATGTTTTTAACAAAATATCTTGATTTTTACATTTCTGAACTGCTTCAACTGAAAACAACTTAATTGTGAACAAAATAGTTATTTTTATAAAAGATTATGATGATGTTGACATAAACATCTGCTATCAGAGAAAGAGTAAAGATAAATGAAAAATTCTAAAACTTTATGATGTTGTGTATTGTGAGAATTTTGCAACAAATTTGATGTTTTTATGAAAGCTTCAACAATCAAGCTACTGGTGAAACACACATTGAAAGTTCAACTGCATCTGAAAGAAGTCAATCAATGAAGAAATAGCAACTTTAACAAAAGCACATGATCAATACATCATGAAAAACATATCTGCAAATCATTTGTACTTCAAACAAATGTTTTTCATCTACAGAAATCTCTACAACATCTGAACAAGCTGAAAACTCTTAAGTGAAGATGCATTATACTTAGACTGATCACATGGGATGGAAAATCCCATTCTGTCCCAGTAGACTTAGTCTCAGTTCCATTCACTGTAGTTTCAGCCTCATTCCATGTAATTGGCTGCTGGTCCCAGATCTGTCTCATTGATTGGCTGATTTTCTCAGTCTCATCTCATCTAATTGGCTGCTGGTTCCAGTTCTGTCTCTGTAATTGGCTGCTGATCTCAGTTCCATTTCTGTAATTGATTGATTATTGAAACCAGTTGAAACCAGTGGTCTCTAGTTCCATCAATTAATCAGTCAATTATATGATGGGTGTGTTACTTCAGACTATTACCAGGTGCAAATTTGCATAGTTACCTCCCTTTACTAAGATTTTTGGTGGAAATTCTAGGTAACTATGTGACTTCACACATAAAATCAAGTTTTCTCAGTACAAAGTCATGTAGTTATCTAGAATTCCCACCAAAAATCTTAGTAAAGGGAGGTAACTACACAACTTCACACATAAAATCAAGTTTTCTCAGTACAAAGTCACATAGTTATCTAGGATTTCCACCAAAAATCTTAGTAAAGAGAGATAACTATGTGACTTCACACATAAAATCAAGTTTTCTCAGTACAAAGTTGCATAGTTATCTAGAATTTCCACCAAAAATCTTAGTAAAGAGAGGTAACTATGTGACTTCACATACAAAAATAGTAGGTCTTGACACTACCTGGGACCATCAGTTTCAACTATCTCAGTTCCAGTCTCATAATCTCTGATTGGCTGTTGGTTCCAGATCTATTCTGTCTAATTGGCTGTTGATCTCAGACCTGTTTCATTGATTGGTTGATTTTTTCATTTCTGTCTCATGTAATTGACTGCTAGTCTCAGCCTCATCTCATGTAATTGACTGATTTTCTGTTTTCATTTCCTGATTGGTCCCAAACATCTGAGACAGAATGAAAAAAAAAGAAAATTTCTGGTCTCTGCAGTCAGTCTAATTATACTGACATTTATGAATCAAATATGTCAACTCAAAACAGTTGAAACAGCTTGTTAAATGTGTTATGAGCATCTGAATTCAAGATTCTAGAGTTGTAGAATGTGATAACTGTGATTGCTCAAAAACAAAATAACAAATCTGAAGAGAATCTAGAGATTTTTCATCAGCTCTGAAAATGAAGATAGCAATAAATTTTCACAATTACAAACTGAAAATCTGAAATGTGAAATGAATGATGATAATAATAAATTGTTGATCAGACTTTGTGTGAGACTATTATTTATCTTTGTGAGAGCATATGAAAATTCTAACAGTTTTAAAACATTGACTGATGCTAATGAAGTCTCACAGCTTCAAAATGCAAGTCATTGAATCTGACAATGAAATATTTAACAGTCAAATTATCAACAATTTTCTTAATGAGAAAGACATAATTAAGAAACTGTCTTCATTTCACATGCAAGATCTTAATGAAGCTGCAGAATGATTAGAGACAATAATAAAAAAAAATTGCATGCAATGAGAGAAACTGCAAAACTGCTGAACAAGTTGTAATCTGAAATAAATCAAATAACTGTATATTTGTACAATTAAATTTCAAAATAAATGTATGACTGAAGAATTTCTTACAACTGATTTTACATGTGAATTTCATACAAAAATGATGCTGAGATTAAAAAAAAAATCTCAACATGCACATTTACACATATATGATTGTAAAATATTTGTCTTAACAAGTGAAGCATTGAAAAAAACTCAATGATTAAAAAGATTTAAATTAAAAATCTGAATAAAATTTCTTATAAAATATGACTCAACAAACATCTACTGAATTTGAAATTTTATAATCAACATAATAATTCACATTTGAAATGTTATATTTAATGAAAATGAATTTTTTAATGAAAATGTTGAACAACTTAAAAAAGCAGTCAAAAATCAACTCAAACATTTGAGTGTAGAAAAGCTGCAAGAGCTTTTGCAGAAAATCTTGAAATCTGATGAATCAGAAAATTTGCTTCAATAAAGAAAATTTGAAAACTCATCAAAAGAAAAACAGTATAAGATTTTTCTTGTCAAAGCAGAAAAGTCTCAGAAAGAAATAAAAATTAAAAATGATGAAATATTTAATTTTCTTTTAAATGTTATAAATTTTACAAACAGCTTAACTGACATATAAAATTTCTCTTCAATAATTAAGCAAGATTTTATTGAAATGAATTTTTGTGAATTGTATTCTATGTCTTCAGAAACATCTGAAGCAAGTTTTCTAACAATTATATAATTAAAGCAACAATACAAAAAAAAAATTTATTGCTTTGATTAATTCTTTGAACTCTGAAAAACTGCATTTGCAGCTGAAAGAAAAATACAACAAATAAAATGTGTAAAAAATAAAATAATTACAAGAGCAAATGTGAAGTATTTAATAAAATACAATCTCAAAAATTTACATATTTTACATCACAAGAATCTTTCAGATATCTCAACTTATTAAGATGAAGTGTAAAATTATTTGTTAGCTGAGCAATTTAAACAAACTGAAAAAAATTACTTACAAAGTTATAAACTAATAAATTCATAATCATCTGTTAAGAAAAAAAAAACATATGACTGTCAGATTCTTGATTGCATGTAAATATATATATATAAATTTGACAAGCACAGAAAATACATTAAATGCAAGACAAGACTTGTGATGAGAAAAAATCAACAAGCAAAAATCAAAACAGAAGATACATATACAGCAACTCTAGCAGCAAGATTTTTCTGAATCATAATGACTGTAGCAATCTGATTCAATCTAAAATTGAAGCAATATGATGCTGTTAATATTTTTATACACATTTTGTTAAATAAAAAAATTTACATGCAAATATTATCAGACAGACAGAAAAAAAACATGATTTTATGATTGAATAAAACTTTTTATAATCTAAAAAAATTCTTAATTCTTTGACAAAAGCTTTTTACACTGAAGCTACTGAAGCTAGAGTTTAAACAAATATCACACAAGCTGTGCTGCTTTCTAAAAAAAAGTATAATTTTATTTTTTTATGTTGATGATATAGTACTAGAATTCTGCAAAAAAAACAAGCTGAAAGCAAAGAATATAATGAAAATGTTACAAATTAAATAAAATTTCAACATTTCAGAAAAAAAAAATCTTCAATGATTTTTAAAAATAAAAATTATAAAAAATCATGCTGCAGACAAAATTTAACTGAGTCAGATATTATATATTAACAAGATATTTAAGCTTGCAGATGATTTATTCACATTAAATGATATCTCAATGAGCAAAAAAAAATTGTTTTCAAATAATATTTAAGCTTTCAAATCATTTATTATAAAATATTAATGAAAAATTAAATTTTTTTTATATGTTATCATTACAACATGTCTGAATGTAGTTTTTGCAATCTTTAGACTTTTGCAATTCATGATAAACTCATCAAACAAACATCATACAGCTGCAAATTGAATATTGAATTATTTTAATTAATTCAGATATTTCTTTCTAATGTATGAAAATGAAAACAATTTGATTATAACTAGTAATGTGTTCTTTACAGACAACACTCTTAACTGCAAGAGTTCTCAAACATATATTATAAAATTGTTTGAAGATTTGATTGATTGACAAGCTAATAAGCAAAATACTGTTATCACATTTACAATTAAAGCAGAGCTGTTAGCACTGTTTCAAGCAGTCAAGAAAAATATTTATATTAATTTGCTACTAAAGAAACTGATTATAAATTTAAAGCAACATGAAGTGACAGTTCAATGTGATAATTAATAAATGATTTAATTTATTAATGAAGATATAATCAAGTTGCAGATCAAATTACAGCATGTTGATATTTATAATCATTGACTATGACAGAAGATTATAAATAAAAAAATTCAGATTATATATATGTCAACAAACAGCATGATTGTCAATGAATTGATTAAAGCACTTTTCAAAACTGAGTTTCAAAGCTTTTACAAGCAGCTAGATCTACAAGATTTGCAGAACATTATATTAAAGCATCAGAAGAAAAAATTTAAGAATGAAAAAAATTTAAATAATTTAAATAATGTATTTGTGAAGAATTTAAATAAAATTGAAGCTGCAAATTGAATTGCAGTTGACAAAATTCTGACTCAAATCAGTTTGTCACAACAACAGCAACAGATTAATAAAACATATATTCACTGAAAAAGAAGCAAATCAAAACAAAACTCAGTTTATTTTACTGACTTACAGTTGTTCAATTCTAACTTCAGAGCTGAAAACTCAATTCATAAACAAGCTGTCAACTAGAAAGATGATGCAGATTCATCTGTGAGAATGTATTGAAAAATAAAAACACAACACTGTGGCTTCTGATTGATTGAAAATGTAGTCACATGTAAGGGGGTGTCAAGGAAAAATCTCTGTATGTAAATAAGCAAGCTACAGCCAGGATCCATAGGCCAGGTGAATACACACAAGATCAAGGGTGATTTTTACTGTAGAGATTCCAACAGCTGGAACCTTAACTACTACCTCTCATGGCTTAGATTTGGCTTCTTTGCTGATGCTGATCAGATCCTCCAATTTATTAATAGTTCGATATGGAGTTCGAGGCTTCAACTGCATACACATCTAATCTGTACCCTGAGCTCTCAATTTAAATACATTAAACAGTCTCATTCCGCATCTCCTTCTGACATCTCCTTGTCACTACCATCTGCATCATTTCCGTCATAATACTCCGCGCCTTCATACTCCATTTCGGAATCAAAATCATCCTCTACTTCAACAGGTTCCTGCTTTCTCGTATCTCCCTCTTTGGGTGCTCTAGCTGCTTTAGCGCTTGATGGATTGCCTGGTTCTATTTTCGAGAAGAAGGGATGACTCTCAGTTAGCGGCTTGCCTTGGCACACATAGCCCATGGGCGTATGTGTAAACTCTTGGCCTCTGCGCTTGAGACTCAACCAGTCTTGAAGAAACGCCAACGGCTTGGCTGTAAAACTACGACTCTTTTGGCTGTTGGTGCCTTTTTCCATCATACAGTCTCCGTGGTCTTCGATCTTGGGTACGCTGGGAGATGTAGGAGATAGTGGGCAATCAATCGCATCATCAGAACCCTTGCTGGTCCCAACATCAAGGTACTCACACAGGGCTTCATACTCATCGAAACCAAAATAAACCCGTCCCGAGAGTATGCCGAGCTGAATAGTTAGCCACTTGGGCGACTTCCATTCGCTTGGGAGAGCAGGGATCGCGTAGAAATTCAAGTCGTTGAAATGCAGCATTTTCCGTGTCACCGGGGCTGCATAAGTAAGAAGGTGAGTCCGACGAGCCATGAATTGTTGGAACATGGGAATCAGCAATTCCGCTTCTTCGGGAATCACAATCATTGCTGTTTCTGATTCGAAGCTCCAAATCACCCAATTAACCGGACGCTGGTAGAGACATTAGCTTTCACCGCTATATGATAATATGTCCGTACTTACTAGAAAATTGTCATTTCGCCGGCCTACTGGCAATTTAACAGTTCTCATGAACTCCTTCGACACGAACAGCTTTGACATTGCAGCCTGTGAACTGATTCCATGCTTTTGTCCCAATGCTGTATCTTTCAGAGCAACAAAAGCTTGCTGATAGCCCGCGAACCCAGAAAGTTGACCAGTGATTGCAAAGCGTGAAATGTCGGGATGAAGGCCAGGAAATGAGAGAGGTGTGTAGTGAACAGGCTTCTGAACTTCTCGGACAGCTTCAACTTCGAAAGCAACTTCTCTTTCTTGCTCTACTTCCTGCAGGGCCGACCCTTGAACCGCACCACCAAAATCCTGGAAAGCCTTTCGTCGCTTTTTCAACTCTTTGACGAATTTTGCGATTTCGGGAGCATATGAAGTGATAGGTATCGTGGGTTTTGACTTCAAACCCGGCTTATACAGCTGCTCTAATGTTTGTTTCTCGTCCTGTCGAAGCACACTGCAATAAGACTGCTGCTGTTCTTTGTCAACTAAGAACTGCGGATTGTCTAAGGCTGCCTGAATACGTCGACAAAAGTCCATGCCTTGAGAATAATACAACGGTTGAACTTGTTCAATACCCAAGCAAGTCTGCTTCAAGAGCCAAGAGACGACATCATTTGAATCCACCTTGTCACCATTCTGCTTGCCCTGCAAGTCCAAGATGCTTTGATGTACCTCTGGCGGCGCGACGAAAATTACTGATTGCGTAGTAGCTAGTTGACGCAGTCTCATGGCAGCTGTACACGTCAGAGGGCAATGAAAAAGTAGGGGTAAAGCTGAGCAACTAACCTTGTACAGTGTGGTCTTTGGTTTGACCTAGGCCTAATGTCAGTGCGCCAACAGTATCACGAGGCATTTTGAGATCAGTTCCTCGAGTATGAGATTCATCAAGATAGACAAGGCAGTCTCCAAGATTATCTGCGTACGGAGATGCAAGAAGGGGCATTCGAGCGCCATTCCGATAAAGAATGTACGGCTTGTTATCACAATCGAAATACATGACTGCTGGAGCTTGTTTGGAAACCTTCAGCCACTCTGTTGCCAGGCATTGATTACCCATTTCTAGAATCTGAGCGCCAGAATCAATTAACATATTGATTTCCCGACATACAAGCAGCTCAAGTAAACCTATTTCGGACAATCGTCTTCCAGTGTCGTCTGCTGCGACGACGTATTCCCGATTACGCGGTTGTAGCAGATAAGTCAGCACTTCAGCATTTGTGTGTGACAGCGCAGGGAGATCTCGCTGGTTAATGTTTAAGGGTAGTAAAGTCCTGTTGTCGTTAGTTCCACTAAAGCCGGTTGTCAATGCCATGCCCTGGCTTCTAGGGGAAAATAATGGTATATCCCATCCAGATGCTTGAAGCTTGAACTGAAATTGTTTCGCATGCTTCGGAAACACAAAATGGTTCAAAAAGTAATCAATAACGACAACCTGGTACCGAAGATGTTGCCAGAGTTCGGCCAGTTGCGCCTCATCGTCAGCTTCGATCACACTCCATTCACGGAGAACACCAGGCAAGGCGTCTGAAGCTTGTGTCCAACGATCGTATTCGCTTGATGGATCGTCGGATTTTACCAAATGGTCGATGCTCTGACGCAATTGCGCTTCAGTTAGTCCACCAAAGTAAAAGGCCAAACATGTGAACAGAATAGCAACATCAGGGTGGCCCCATTCTGCTTGTTCTGAGGGTACTCCCTTCGCAGTAAAGGGAACAGCAATAGGGTCTCTGTCAGGATGAAGCCCATATTGTACATTCCACCGTTTCTTAAGTGTTAGAATAAGAATCCGGTGCACCAATAAACCTCTGAGAAGATATGCATTTTGCCTTGCAGCCAGATTGTCAGGGAACATTCTCCCAACAATTTCCGTGATCTCTGGCTGAACAGTTGCATTACATATAAATGATTTGATTGCAAGACGATCTGAAAGAGAACAGTCCCTGATAGGTAAAAGAGAGGTCTGACCACGGATAATATCTCTTGTTATGCGCACGAGTAGTTCGTCTTCCGCGTCCTTGCGCAGGAAAAACACAAACGGAAATCCGCCATTGGCTCTTGAAATGACCTCAATACTCTGTGGGAAGTCTCGCTGCAGGTTCCAAAGATGGCCACCAACTAGTCTAAGTAGCTCTTGGGCCGTTTCCCATCGGTGAGGATGACCATGCACAGCGCTTTGTGAGCCCGAAGGATAAATGAGTTGCGTCCTTATGGCAAGCGTAAAGTCGCATTCGTCCAGTATATCACGGCACATCTTCTGCATCCAGCTGTGGATTTTCACCATGGTCTTTGCCTCAGTAATACGAGACTCCGATAATCTCTGTAACCCACTAAGTTTGAAAGAAAGGATATGCTCAGGAAGCGTAATTATAACACCTGAAGATGTTCGCATTTCTTCAAAAATATCGAAATAGGCTTTAATCATTTCTAAATTGGTGGGAGTCTTGCGCGAGAATGGCACATGCCTAACTTCACGGCCAATTAAGCCTCCAAGTCTCGTTTGAAGTAGCTGAGCTGTTTGGGCGAGTAAGGCTTTCGGAACCACCAATCTTACAAGCCTTGTCGTATCCGCCAGCTCAGCAGCAACCATCGGCATAATACAGGACGTTTTACCTGAGATTCAAACTCGTTAGCTTCATAACAATGGTTCGCATTGGGAGGTTTAGAGATTGAGACTTGGTTAGTTACCTTGTCCCATATTCATTTGGAGCACTGAATTAGCTCCTGAAGATGGCGAGATTGTCGCACGAGCGACATCCACCTGATCCTGTCGAATAGTGATATCTGCTTCGATTTCAAGTAAGACCCAATCAGGATGGTCTACAGGATTCCAGTTTATGTGGGGGACATTCTTCAGTTCGTCAGTAAGTCGCTGGTGACTCTTTCTGAGGCGTGCATCTTCCATCCTTAGAGTGCGTTGTAACGACACGATAGACACGGCATATGCTGTCAAAATCTCCTTCATATGCTTTCCGAAGGACGTCTTGGAGGACGAACGCAACTGTTCCAGGAGCGTCACCGGGGTGATACACGGCCACAAGTCCCCATCCTTAAGCCACCGGAAACGTGAATCCAGTTTTTCAAATATACGGTTGAGCTTATTAAACCGCTCCCGGACGTCTTCCCTAGCCATATCGAGTTGCAGTGTTTCTGTTTCTGCTAGAACTTCTTTCTGCGCATCCTGGGCAATGTGAATACTTCCTAGAGCTTGAATGCTCTGTAACAGATCGTGGCAATATTGCTTTTGTACCATGGACTCGGAAGTCTCAAATCGTCTAACGATGTCTGTAAGCTCAACCATCTCACGACGTAGTGATTGCATACTTTCGGCTTTTCTTGACAAAGATGACGCCATATAAGTCTCGCGTGCTGGCTGGATACTGTGAGAAGCGTCAATGGTGTCTATTCCGCACCTGCTGTAAGGGATCAGGAAGCTGGGCTCTGACGCATTCTGGCAGTTTTTGCTGAGCAAGTCTTTCGAAAGACTTGGGATTGCTTGGCCTCTGGCTTTTGGCTCAATCACAGGGCGATCATTTGAACAATCAGAAAGAGGCCGGAGACTCTGCGAAGAACGATGGCTGTCCAAGATAGACTGAACTTCTGCAAGATAATTAGAAAGTTCCATATTCTGAAATAAACGGAGCCACTCTGGAAGGATATTATTTAGGGCGCAGGAAGTATCGACGAGAAGTGGAGAAGGAACATCCTCAATTTTCGGTTCAGCACATGGCCATTGTGACCAGAGGAGTTCCGCGAGTATCGTGCAGTCCTTGTCAACCTGCAGCTCATGGGCATGTTGGGTTGCTTCGAACCTTTGACGCGTTTTATAGCTGAGATGGAGTAAACCCCTCTCATCCCCCACATATTGAACGCAGCATGGTTTCATCAGTTCTTTAAGGTACGGCAGAGTTGGAAGCTGCCGAAACCGAAAGTTGATGTAGGAGGGCCACTTCGGTGGATCGAGTTCTTTCAAACTTTCAATGACTGCAAACGCAAGGAGTGTTCGAATCATGGCCATATCAACATCAGCTCTGAATGACATTATACCAAATATGAACATTAAACGATACTTTTCCTGTGAGTCAATGGTACGGCAAAAGTTGACGAGGGATCCCCAAAACATGTCCAATTCAATGTCGAGGAGGTCTGAAAGTAAGAATTTATCAAATGTTGAACTGAAACCTCCAATGTTCGGCCATTTTTGAAGAGTAGTAGCCAGATCAATGGATGCACACATCTCCGGTGACCAATGCTTTATCAACGTAGAACTCTCAAAAACGTTCAATCGCGCTTGGCTGCAGATGAATTGATCGCGTGCTTCATACCTCAAATCGGAAGGTGGAACTAAATGCACGAGGCCGGCATCAAGACGTTGATAGAGGCTGCGGCGCCAGTAAGCGCGCTTTAAGAGAAACGAATCGTTTTGTGACGCGATGTCGGGCACTTCGATTTCCCCTTTGAGGGAAAATGAAGACAGAATTCTCGCTTTTCTAAGAATGTTGTTAATCACAGGCCAGAAACCCTCGTGTTGGATAAACGAGGTCAGATTTGGGTCCCATGTCACATGTTGCATGGCTTTTATGCCGCTTGGATAGTAAGTTCTTTTCGGAGCTAAATTCGCAATGGCCTCCAAAGTACGTATTGGACCTATGTTTAGGGTAGTCCAGGGTTGGCAATGTGCTGTTCGTAGACAGTGAATTGCTTCTTCAGTACCAGTACGTCCAGTTAGAGGATCCGGGACCACAAAGGAGGTATAGGCGTGAAATTGGGCCTTTTGGTATAACAACCACGGCTCAGCAGGGCAGTCAAGTCGCCCAAGCACGTTGTTGATACCGAACCTACCGTAAACTCCTTCGTTGCTGACTCTTATTGCGACGTGGAAGCCGTTTCGAACTGCTTGAATTTGTCCCATGGGAACAAGAATGGTGCGCTGGGAAATATTAGAGACATCTCGGAAGACGAGCTTGCTATCCAATCCATACCACGTGCCCGCATCTTGGTCAGGATCGATTTCTGCACGCAACTGCTGACACTGAAGCAAGCCTCTGCTATTTACCTCAAAGGAGAGTTCTAACCTGCGTAGTTCAACTGAAAGAGGTTGGAATCGAGGCTGAAACACAGTTAGCCCATTACGGTATTCAAAGTGATCAAAAACTCGTGCAATGAGCTTGAATAAACGACTGTGAGGGTCAACAAGCAAACTACCCCATTTCCAGACACCTTTCCAAAGCTTTTGATTTCGTCGTGCCTGGCGGGTTGTCAGATTAAGTCTCCAATGACTGCGCTTTGATATCCATATATCCGGCCGCCTTCTAATCTCCATTATTCCCGTGTTTAGATCCAACCAGTGCACACAGTTCATGACAAGAGAACCAGGCAAGTCAAAGTTTTTCGGATCACCAAAGATTTCCGGGGGTATGTGCTCAAGGATCGTGTTTCGTACACGAGCTTGTACCACCATGTTCCCATCACGAAATCCAAAATGGATTTCATGACCATTTATTGGAAACGCAAGCCTGTAAGTCATGCCAAAAAGAGAGGACGGATAGATGAGAAGTCTTTGTTTGCCAAATAATTGCTCCAACACTAAAGACTTTCTGTGCGTGGGAGGCAATTTTCCCAAAGCATGGCCATCCACAATTAAGTGACCCTCGAGCAGATGATAATATATTATCTGCTGCCTCGTATCAACTGTGGGGTTGACTGTTAGGCGAACCCAATCTGGAGAAGAATCCACGAACTCGGGTTCAGAATAGCTTCTAGACGAGGCACCTTCGGCTTGTGGCCAAAGAGCATCTACTGCCGAGCACAACGAGCTAGGAGTTTTAATAAGGGACTCGCGAAGGATGAATCGCATTCGATACACCATCTTGACATCTCGGACAAGAGCGTTTTTCAGGAGTGATGGCAATTGAGTGAGGTCACTTGGGGCATTGTCTTGCAACGTGACCGACGCTTCAATGAAACAAGTAATCTCGTCGTCTCCCAAGGCTTCGGCTCCAACATTATCGACGTACACAGAGAAAGTCCTCCTGCAAAGTAGTGCTGCCCAAAATCCGTATTCAGCAAACCTTTCCGCTGCAGCTGCATCCCTACACTGATGTATTTCATTTCGCAGCTGAGAAATCCACTTAAATAAAATTGCCCGTGCTTTTTCAAGAATTGTTATAGCTTCCTTACGCACAGTACTAGGTGCGATAGAACACAGTCTAAGAATAAGGGTTAGGAGCATATCCATGCAATTGGTTTCTCTCCAATTTGAAAATATGTTGTTCAAGCGATGGGATACTTGTTCTAGTAACTTGTGACAGAATGAGAGATCCCTGAAAATTTTGTGAGCAATACGGAGGTGATCCCTTTCATCTGCGGGGCCAGCTTGAACTGTCAGTTGAGATATGAGGGAAGTAGTAGCCTCAGTGCTTAGATTCAAATTGGCAGAGCCCAATTCAACCAGTATCGAAGGCCAGCGCCTGCTATTACCAGAAAACAGTGCTTTGTAAGCCATGAATTCATGCAAATTCAACCTGGAAGGACATTGTGTCTGGCTCGCTATGACTTCGTACGATGACGGGGAGCTCGAACCAACTGACAGCATTATCGAGGAGAATGGCGACGTCAGCGGTAAGTTCATCCGGAAATGGTGAGCGAAATTCGGCGTGCGAAATTGCTTGCTGACCCAAAGTTTCGACACGTTATCGAAGTACGCAAGTTTCAAACCATTTGGAAGGCACACAGCATCCAGAGGAATAGGAAAACGCATTCCACTGTAGTGAGTCGATAAGAAAGACTTCGTTGCGGAAGCGAGGCAGACTCCGTTCCGCATTTGACCGACATACTTCTGAAGTTCAGAGTACTCTTCGAGCAACAATCGAGGTTCGTGAGACTGTGTTTGATTAGGCAGCGCCAGGGTACATAATAGCCGCCAAGTTGCGTTACGATAAGCTTTGAAGGTATTAGGACAAGCAAGCTCGAATATAACTGCCTTTGCTTCGGACGCACTTGACGGAAGAGGGTACTCATGAATCTCAATCCTCATGCGTCTGGAGCAACGCTGAAGATAACATTTCCGGCAGCGCTTGTCATCGTGAAGTATCGTCCCAAAGTCATTTGTCACGAATAGGCAGTTGCTGTTTGCAATATCTCTCTCTAGCTCCTCGAATTTTGCGCTTAATCTCCGCCATTCGCGCTCTTTTTCATTTAAGGCCAACTGTGCGCTGGCTTCTATTTCCATATGAAGCGCTTCCAACGTCTTGGAATCTGCTGATTCATCATAGTACCTTTCGGCAAAGCAACCTTTCACGGGTTCATCAAAAATCGTCTTGCGACAAGCTTTGTTACAACGCTCTCGAAGGTATCCTTGAATATTTTGAAGATATACCATATCTGAAACCAACGGCAACTGTAAGATATCCAAGGTCTCTGGAGATATTCCTGGATGAAAATCCTTTAACAAGCTGAATAAAGCGTTAGCACATTGATCAAGCGCCACCCATAGCCTCATGACATTAAGTATCATAACGCTTTTCTGCTCCGTGTTATTTTCATACGAATCAGACACCGCGTCTAAGTATTTCTCGATTTCCGCCGCAAGTTTCATGCAACGAGAGTCTTGCGAATCTCGTCCATCTAGCATGGCAAAGCATGTTTTACCATTCGATTCCTCAAGGTCCGACAATTTGTAATAACTCCTCGCAAAAGTCGCAAAGTGATTTTCCCCAGGGATATCAAACCTAGCGCCAGGCTTTTTCCGCTGATTGTACTCTAAGTATTCCTTCACGGACTGATGATGTGACATTGCTTGCTCTAGATATGTTGCACTGTTTGGCAACGAGAGCGTTGTTGCCTTTTTGTCTGCTCGAGGCGGAATCTTGGGTATCGGTCGTCTCGTTCGAATTTTCATATCTGACCAGATACTTTCAATATGGTTGACAGAAGCTCGGATAGACTTTTGAAAGCGGGAAGAGACTGCTGTAAAGAGTTGCTCGTAAACAGCTTGGATATTGGGGGACGCTTTTGCTTGGTCCATTTGAAGTTTTGCAAGCCGTCGTGCGAGCTTCTTTTTCAATAATACCAACGACTCAGGAGTGATATGACTGAGCGAGTCATCTATAAGACGAGAAAGTAAGGCACAAAGCAGAAACTTATAGTGAACCCTTCCTCCATCCCCTTCGCAGACCGAGCACAAGTATCTTTCAATGCCGACGCGGATAACAAGCCAAAACGCAGAACGTCTCCATGGCTTTTCAGCGCCAACAGCCCAACAAACATCGTCACGAATACGTTTTCTCAGCAGCGTAGGGAATATGCGGCTACCATTTGCTTCAAATATGGTCATCAACATTTGGGTAATTAGAGCGGGATTGACTGTGTCTCGGCTTTCGATTGGTGAGGACCCGGCTTTCGCAGCGCGGGCAGTAAACCGCTTAATGGATTCGGTGCTAGCCTGCTCCAAGATCCCAGCAAGACTATCTTGAAATTGGGCATTGGCAAATGTCGCATAAGGAATAGCGACAGCTTCGCCAGGAAAGTCCCATAACAGAGCATTTTCTGAAGCAAGCACCTTTTCCGAAACAGCAGAGGCCTCAAAGCATTCGAATACAACTAGATCGTCCTGGCCACTTGAAGCCGGATATTATTGTTAACATAGCACTCCAAAATAGCTAGGGGACACTCACCGATGCTGACGCCAAATGAGAAGGCCGGTATTCTGCTCTGTAACGTGTAAAATAAGAGGCACATCGCGCTGGAGCGTGTGGAATTCGGCCAACAGTCGAGCTTTGTCTAGCTTCCTGCGGGCATTTAGATTTTTACAAATTTCGAGAATGTGACGAACACAATCCCACAGATCGCTCAGTCCGTCGTTCTGGAGCACACGAGCAGCATCCTGAAGGCGACGCAGTAGTTCTTGCTCGATTTGAATGAGGTTCTCTTCCTGCTTTCCTGGCAAGCGTGGAGGTAGCGCGACATGATTGACGAGACATTCAAACAAAATAGATGAAGACTGAGCATGATTATTAGTCTTTTCCATATTGAGAGTAGGAGAGACTGATCTTCAGTCACATCTAGGTCGAGACCTAAACATATAAAAAGAACAATATGTATGGGATGACTGGGTGGTGGTGAAGAGAAAATGAAGACACAAAGAAGTCAAGAGTAGTGTAAACAAAATTAAATACTGTCCATGTATGACAAATAATTGCAGTCAAAACCCAGCTCACATAGACTGAGTCCAAGGAACCTTCCGCCAACTTGAGCCCCATATTCGCTTAGGAAATCTTTGGCATGGTCTGGCATACCATGATTTGAATGATCTTAGAATCTACTCTAAGAATCTACAGAGAGAAGATGTGCAACAGCGCCACATCACCATCCAGCTCAACCATTAGGTGGAAGAGAGGGTAAAAGGCTGAAAAGAAAACAGTTGCTCCCAAGGCAGGTACGGGGGCATCGAAGGACATAAAACATCCCCTTTTCTCCAGACATATTGATCGTCTTGCCCATTTAAATCACTGAGACGACACTGGTGTTGTCAAAGAGTAGTAGTTGGAGGACCTGAAGCAGTTGATGGACTGATGTTGATACCATGGAATGCCCACTAGGCCGTCAGTCACAGGCATGGCGGTAAATAGCTGATCCGTTCCGACACAGCCGCTAGCGCGGTCGAGTTAACGACAACATCCAGATATTTCAGTGAAGTGCATTCAACATCCTGCAGCAATAATATACTTATATATTTCTGATGGTGTACTAGTATGGTTATGTTTGCAATCTTGTGTGAAGAATCATCAGCACCAGCCCTGTGGTTGCCGCGCAACTCATAGCTTCCTTCTCGCTCCGGATGTCACTTCTCAAAGATTCACAGTGGTGCAGGTCGATTATGAGTCTCAGTATTGCCTGACCTTGCTCGACTCATGATCAGGAGAATAGGAGGATATTGCAGTCATATCTTGCATGAGCAGATGCTGTGGAATATCAGTTCTTGAGCGAAACGCGTACGCATGATTTTAAATTTTTCCATTATTTCCATTTCATGCAATACTTCCTCCCAATACCACTTTCTGTGGCTCATGGGAGTAAATTAGTGAGATGAGTTTAACAGTCTGCTGGGCAATGAACTTACAAATCTGCTAACCTTCACGTTGTCTCAGAAAAAAAATCTGCTTTCTCCCTTTGGAATCAAGTTTGCTCCTCTAGTAGCATCCCCCTTCGGTTGGCCTCACCTCTCTAGTTTGAGCTTGATGTTGATGTAGTTGGTCCGTCTGGGTCTTGATTTCAAGCAGAGTACAAACTAGATTGAAGTCAAACAAGGGGGGTAAGGAGAGGTTGGTTCAAGACTCTGAGAAATAATACGTAGTATGCAGAATACCTTCGGAAAGCCAGCTCTATTAGTGTCAGTCCCTTGACATGCATGGACGCCCTTTCAATCTGCCAAAGTAGGTCCATCTAGCTTCGGAGCGCCAATGGCTAGCGAACGAGGCCCAAAAGATACTATGGACAGGTTTAAAAGTGGCCAAAAACTCGAATAATATATATACAAAATACCTACGCTATAGTGATGCCCTGATATCTTTCATCGAAACATTACTGTTAAGCCACTTGAAGATTTACACAGGATGAGCAAGCTTCGAGTTCACCAATACTTGGCTGTTTGTCTATGATTGAGCAGGAATAGCCAAAGAGTGTTATCATGTATGTACTCTGTATGTATGTACATACATAATCACAGCTAATCAGCTTAAGTTTAGGGTTTATATATGCAGTGCCTACTGTGTATTAACTGAAATCACTATCTGACAAAGCTTCTGGGAGGCTTTTGTACATATTCTCGAGAGGCCTGCAAGGAACCTGCAACTTACCACACTGTTGTTCACCATGCTGTTTTGAACTGGTGGACCAGAGCTTAGCAACAGAACTTCCAGGACACTGAAGGATCAGCATTTCTCCCTTTAACTATACTGAATTCTTCTAGATGAACTGAAAGAGCATGCTGAAAAACATAAGCTCAGTTCATTGCATCATTCCAATAGGTTTGGAAGATAGTGCAAGGCGCCAGCATGACTGACCATTCTGATCAGTATATCAAAGGTCTTTGTGATCGACTTTGAGTCGCTTGACATCAGCCACCATTTGTGTACATGGAGGCAGAATGCTAGGGAAAGTATCATGCATGCTCCTAAAGGCCTATCACAGCACCTAAGTCTTCAGAGCTGTATGTTAGTTGCGATGCTGCACTTGCTTTGGTGGCCTTCGAGAAGTAAATGCACACATACATACCCAGCATCTACACCTAGTCATGGAAGCCAACCCTCCAAGTCCTAGAACTTACTTGGCCATTGTCATAGTATCTCGAAGGTGTCATCTAGGTGTCAGCAAAGGGAGCTTTCAGTTTTCTCTGTCGTGCATATCCATGGGCTGGACCATGTCTCAACAAACGTGATTGCGCCTTCCATTTCTCAGGTTAGATGGGAAAACACATAAAAATGGCTTGGATCGCCCTTCCCGAAAGATTTAAAGGGGAGGATCCATTATCATCATCAGTGATCTACCCAAGATTTTGATAGTCAATCCTATCACATTCTCCTGATGAAGGTTCTTGAAACTTGTCTCCTAGCTTTTTACAAGCTGCTTCTCTTTCTTGCTCTGTGGCCACATCACAGTCCAGCTGATTCTGTTTTCAAGAACTCCCCGGCTTTCTTCCCTCCTCCAAACACGGACAGTCCTAATAGTGTCATTCAATGCTCCTATCCAAGCATGAGCGGCTGGGCGCATGACCCAACAGACAAACGTAAATGGCTCAAATGGGTCGGTCCTGGACCAGCGCCAGAACCTGCTGAATATAACATTACAACCGATTATGAACAGTACACCCCCAAGGGTGTCATCCGAAGGGTTTGCCGTTCCCTCGATCTCACGATGGATCCTGCTGAACTTTTCCCGTACAGTATCGCTTGACAGTCATGAATGACACCGTCAACCTTGATGGAGTGGAATTCAATCATGCAAAACTGTACAATGGCGTATATCCCGGCCCTTGGATTCGTAAGCTCTCCTTTGGCAGTTTCCTGTTCTGCGTTCATCAGGTCTTAACATATATACGTTTCAGAAGCTTGCTGGGGAGATGACATCGGTCAGTTTACCTACCACCTTTTTCCTGCTGCCTCGGTTAACTCTACCCAGAAATCACCGTAACAAATAGGCTCCAGTATAATGGGACTGCAGTCCACTGGCATGGTCTGCGCATGCTTGGAACCAACTTGCATGACGGTGTTCCAGGAGTCACTCAGTGCCCTATTGCTCCAGGTGATTCCTTCACTTACAGATTCAAAGCAATCCAATATGGATCAACTTGGTATCACAGCCACTACTCTCTGCAGTACACAGACGGTCTAGCTGGCCCTTTGACAATTCACGGTCCATCAAGCGCCAATTATCACCTGTCAATTGATCCCCTTCTGATGAGCGATCACATCCATCGAAGCGCCTTCCAAGAATATCACCATGCACAGATTGATGGTCCTCCGAAGATGCACAGCATATTGTTGAATGGGATAGGTAAAATTCTGTTCCCTATATCATGTTAGCCTCAAAACTGATTCTCAGAAACTTAGGTAGCTATACTGGTCTTGGTACGCAGGCGCCAACGAGAAAATATAGTACTGTTGTGCAAAAGGTTCGCATTAGCCCTGTGCATTCTATCAATTCATTCATTAAAATATGTGCAGGGCCGGAAATATCTTCTGCGCTTGATAAACACGTCTACTGACGCCACATTCATCTTCTCAATTGACAATCATAACTTTAATGTTGTTTGTGCAGACTTTGTGCCGATGAAACCATATGTCACAGACCACATTGTTGTTGGAATCGGTGAGTTGGTGGTATTGGCCACACAAGGCCCTCTTTCTTTTCTTTTTCTTTTCTTTTCTTTTCTTTTCTTTTCTTTCCCGTTTTTCCTCGCTAAGTTCGCATTCAGGCCAGCGATACCACGTTATCCTCGACACCCTCCCGGATGCCCCCAGTGGAGCAGCATATTGGATCCGCGTTACGCCAACTAAGGGATGCTTTAATTTCGAGGCTAACAACCCGCCTGACGAGAAATTGGGTATACTGTACTATGGACAAAGGACCGACGCGTCGCCAACCAGCACGGGGGGGTCATTTTCAAATCAATGTCGCGATGAACCCTTCGAGCGACTGGAGCCTTACCACCCATGGCAGATTCCGGATCCACAGTTAGCCCCTGACATGTTTGACGCGAGCAGTGACATTGAACTTGGAAAGTGGCGTTTGCCTGGGAGACCGAACAACGCAAGTGAGGTTAGGTTCTGGGCTGTTGGCCCTGCTCCCATGTACCTGAACTATTCAGAACCCATGGCCAAGAACTTAGATAAGGCCAGCTGGGATGATACCTGGGTTGTATACCCATCAGAGGAGCACATGCACAATGATTGGGTGTACCTTTTGATAACTGGCCTGCAAAACTTGACGAGTTGCGCAGGTAAGCAAATTCCAGTTGCCCACCCGGTGAGTTGCAAAAGGACAAGTCCTGATACTTGCACAACAAATCTGACTCAGTCACTACTGTGAAGATTCATCTTCACGGTCATGATTTCGTTTTGTTACAGCAATCATCAACCGGTTGGAATCCTCGCGAACTGAACCTGAAACTCAATAATCCTCCCCGTCGAGATGTCGTTCTGGTACCGGCAGGCGGTTTCGTAGTCATCGCGTTTAAAGCTGATAACCCAGGATCCTGGGTTATGCATTGCCACATCGCATGGCATGCGTCTCTGGGGTTGGCGCTTCAGATCCTTGAGCGCCAAAGCGATTTCAAGACAGCTCTGCAGAATGATCCGCGTGACATTAGAGAGATGGAGCGAGTCTGCCGAAATTGGAATGCCTGGTACAAAAACCCAGCTAACCATTGGGATCCGAACATGTTTTTCCAGGAAGATTCTGGTATCTAGAGTTTGATGAGGTTAGGATTATTGGGGCCCGCGTTGCAATGTGGCTGTTTTTGGGCAAAACCACACATATCTGCGAAAATCTCCTTGAGGCTTTTAATTGCTCGCCAATTCTTGCAATATTTAATTTGTGTTCAGGTTACACAATCGGAGTCCTTTGATTTGTTCGCTTCTCGAAAGAAAAGAAATTCTGTTGTGGGCCTCTTTGGCTTATGAACATGTGTATAATGCACATACGGAGTAATTGCGGAGTCCAGAGGAGGCTGAACCCTTGCTCCATGACACCTCTGTAGCAGTGCGGTCATTGCTTTTGCTGTCGATATCACGGGGTTGCATGATAGAGCATTGCGAAAGGCTCTTTAAACACAGCATCTTCTATGAAAGCATTATTGGGCCTGGTTTCTTGCAAAGTGAAATGGTTTGATTTCATGGTTAGGTATGTAGTTAGCGTCACTTCAGGGAATATGGAAGGCTGCCAGGAACTGCAAACTATCCTGATTCCTCATGTAGAAAACGCGACGAATACGATGTTGGTTCTCGGTTCCAGCGGGTGACTCCGGAAAGATCAGTTTTGCTGGGAACATGGTATGGGAATTTTGCTTGGGACAAGGGAGGTAGTCTGGCCAGGAGTATGCCTGTATATACTGGTGGACATATAGGAAGTTCAAATGGCTATAATTCGCACATTAAATCCCGACGGAGGAGGGTGTAAGACACCCGAGTCCCCTCATCCTGGTAACGTTCTCCTGCAACTGCAGACCGCCTCAGAATACGTTCATCATCAAGAACATGGGGTTCCGAGCTATGCAAATCCCCGGATCCCCGTTGCATGCGTATACGATACGCAGGCCGCACAGGGTATCTAGGACGCCGTATGAAGGACAGACACAATAAATATAGAAAACCGCAGAAAAACTCCCTTTGCTAGAGAGATATCCGTGGACCAGAGGGGGGTTTATAGTGCTGGAGACTTCGTGACCAGGCTGACCGATGGGTTAGTCAAGATTATTCAAGGCTGGCTAGGGGAGGGAGCTATCGTCACCAGCACTGCGGTTTAGAGAACACCTAAGCTTTTGACCATATCCCGGGTCTCGTCATTCTAGTATTAGCAGCATTGCAACATCTCCACTCGATAAGGAAACAGAATCGGTGACTGGATAAGAATAGCACCACTAAGTTCTAACCCCCGAGAGCGAGGTATGATATTCGTGCCCAAGACACCCTCCGATCATCAGTGACCCCTCTCGAGATGCGGATGAGAACCCAGCTGCACGGTTCGGTTAAAGAAACCCCATGCCTGTCGATCATCGTGATGCCCTCGAGATTGGGTCGTATATTTATTCCATCACGCCGACCATGCTTTTCTGTCCGTTAATGCACCGTTCCTGTGTTTCAAGAGTAAATTCACCAGTTAGTTGGTTACTAGTTCGCACTTGAAAGTTGACTGTCGTTGTGCTGGCTGGCAGTTGGATAACTACTAAACTACTAATTAGTCGTGAAGGTTGCCAAGACCTGTCATCTCATCCCAACCCCCGGAGCTTTGACCTTCTCCCACTAACTAGCTCTCTCTCTCTCGTCTACTGTCAACCGCTGATATTCCACCAGCTGTCGCGCACAAGATGGCCTTCTAAATGACACCGACTGTCGCTGGCGGCCCATGTGCCATCGACAATGACGGCTCCGCACACGGTGGAATCCCCGAATACGCCGTCTGCATTCATCTCCATCCGCGCTGCCGAGCTACTTGCCGTTGGAAAGCCATTCCTCGAATTCCCGCGATATTCGATTCTCGACCTACAACAGAACATTGGAGCTTCCAAAAGTACGAGAAGTCTTGTATACACCAGTGATCGGAGCGGTCATGGCTCCCTTGGTGATGGGTCGGCCAATTTTGCGGAGTGGCTGTCGAAAAGGCTACAGATAGGAAAGCCGTTCGTGATTCAGGACTTTGAGAAGCTGCCTGAATGGGATAAGAAGACATTCTCAATTGAGGGGCTCATTGAGCATTCTACAAAGAAAAGTATGGGCTGGGACCTTTTCTTCATTATCTGGTGGTATTGCTGGAGTATCCTTGCTTGCGTTAAGCCAGCCACGTCAAGGAGAGACAATCCACCGGTATCCCAGTTTCCGCCGCAATTCTAAGCAATTTTCAGTGTCGCTAATCAAGGCGAAATAGATATTCCGATTCGAAATTGCAGCACAAGCAGAGATTTGAGCTTTACGTTAAGGAAGTTCGCGGATGCAGCCCGACAGTCGTATAAAGAATTCAAAACCTTGTACGCGCGCGATCTGCAATGTCCAGATGCTTGGCTGGAATTATGTCGCAGATTACTCCCACCGGAGGTGCAATGGGCTGGCCGCTTGGATCTCTTCCAATGGCTGCCTCCTTGTGCAAGAAGTGAGGTGATGATGGCTTACGTTGGTTCGGAAGGATCCTCGTGCGTGGCCTTGATCCGCCCACTTGGACACTTTTTTTTTCTTCTAATGTTTATATAGGTCTGGATTTCACAGATGCTTCTCTTCCACTGTTGCGCTGAATCTTTTGATTGAAGGGAGCAGTAAGTCTAGATCGACCTCCTGTTTTGTGACTCTATGCTTATGAGGATTCAGACCGACCCGTTCTCTGTTTTGGGACGGACTTTGAATCGCAAACAAAATATGATACATTCATGGCGTCCCGTGGAGCTTCTCCTCACGTTGACTGGCTAAATTTAGGGCCAGATGATTTGAGCCACGCCGACTTCCCATTGTATGTTTATGAGCAGAAGCCAGGTGATTTAGTAGTGTTTCCCCCGGCCACTGCTCACCAGGTTTGGAACCTTGGTTCTATTTCCACCAAAATCGTGTGGAACATTTTGCATCCACTATCACTGGAAGCGGGACTCGTTTATGTGCAGCCTCCATTCAACCGACTCTGTCATCCCGACGTTGCACAGTCAAATCTCTCACTCGCGTGTGCCATGCTGAGCTTGTTGCGAGACGATCCTAAAGCCCCAATTCCACCTGATCTACATCTCCTCACTCGTCTCTTTCGACAAATGGTCCAGGAAGAAATGATTACAGATCAACCCGTTACAAAAATAACCCTTGTCCGTGTTCCAGAAACCGCCATTGTGACCTGTGACTTTTGCAGTACGGCTATTTGGAACCGCCATTTACGATGCAATGAGTGTGAAGGTTTTGACCTATGCCTGCTCTGTTTCTTGAGCGGTCGAAGCTGCGAACATATTCGAAGTTATTCCTGGGTCGAGATCGTCCCAGAAGAAACGTGCGCACGTGTCTTAGACCGTGCTCAGCAGATTTTGGGCTATAAGATTGACGACAATCCCCCTCCTGACCACCGTAAGCCGTTGGGAACTGCTGTTAACGATTTAATGCGAGCGAAGCAGAACACCCTAAGCAGATTGTGCCATCTCTGCCGCATTGATCATTTGGAATGGAAAGGGCGGCGATGCGACCGTTGTTCGGCATTCTTCTGTTTTCGCGGACTTTATCGCCATTTCGATATGAATTCTGTAGATGTTATGCGTCATGCCGGGCTGTGGGTTTGTCCCAAATGTATGGAAGCCTGCAATTGTCGGGTGCGTAATTTTCACGACATACACTGAAGGTGGCCTTTTGAGCACTTTCATCACCTCTCTTCCGGCTTTTGTGACAAGCGCCCAGTACACTGACCTTTCAATGCTTTAGTGCTGCCACTTCTCCTCAGCATACGTGAAGGCCGAAAAGCCAGCATCTAAACGAAGAGTAAAACCGGCCGATGCACGTGGGAAAGTCATGGGTTTTACTGACAATGTGTTTGATCAGAAGAGGGTTCGTTGAAAAAAAAAAAAAAGAAATTTCTGGCCCTTACTTTTCTTTTTCAAGTGTTATCGAACTCTTCAGTAGCCTGGAAGCTATGCTAACTGCAGCTTCTTCATGGATAGAGGAACATGCCTGCTACGTCCTCGGGAAATTGTAATGCAGCAGTTCCTACCAAAGGCCAGAAACGGCCCTTGTCCGACACACCATCGACTATGCATAGCCTACAAGGACCGTCTGGATATACCGTCGTTGGTTCAAATATGACGAATCCCCCAAACTGCAGTCCTGAAAATACTTCGGGCGGCCATGCAAATACGCAAAATGTCCTGTCACGCACAGATAATGATCAACGGCGTGCGAAGGCACCCAGACCACTCCATGGAGGCTCCAGAGCCAGTCCGCAGCCACGCAATGATGGCAAAACCTTACACAGCATTGAGTATATTACTCATATGCCTTCGCCGACAATCGACCACGTTTCGCTTCCACCTCTTAAATCTGGATGTAGCTCCGAGTCCATGATTGACCCCGCTTCGTCTCCTACGATGAAACGACCGTCTTTGGATATGATCGCGTTGGGCGATACGACCGTCAATAACAACGGCGGATCTATCTCAAAATACCCCAAAGACGTTGACAGAGAAATTAAACACGATATAACTTATGACGGTCCTGCACCAATGACACTGATGGCATTACATTCCCAACCAACTCACTACATATCCCATACTACCACTACAACCAACCCAATTCTACTCTCCGGTCTTTCTCCCCCTGTCCAAATACCATATGCGCCACCCGCTCAATTTCGCCCCGCAACCACCAGCCCTATCACGTCTACATCAACAGCCAATATCCCCACTTTCCTCGCGTCGACCTCAACTTCAGCCTCGAACTCTCCATCTAGTCCATCTCTTACGAGTTTAGAGTCTCAACTACACCAACTCCGCCAATACGCAGAGGAACTCCTTGCGCTCTCCATGCATGACTCTCACCGCCTCTTACAGCAGGAAATCCGTCGCTTGGAAGAGACGCTCTTGCTCGCAAAGAGGGAGCGAAGTGAGCGGCTGATTAGACGGCTGGAGATGGAGTTTCCCGGGCTGGTTGGGGTGAGAGAAGGAGTGAGACGAGAGGGCGCTAGACTGGGGTATTTTTGATGCATACGGTTGCTGTTTCATCTAATTTCAGTATGTATCTTTATTTTGTCCGCTGTGTGAACACACTGTTGGATTATGCATATAAAGGGATTCACTCTCAATTTTCTCTGTCTCCGATTTCTAGATAGTTAAAACATTGGGGGTATTGATAGCATGTGTCTGACTAGTGTCGGATATATGTACTATCCATCTCTCAGATAGTGTGTCATAATGATCAGTGACAAGACTTAGGATTAAGGAGTCTGGTCCTTTTTCCTTCCTGTTTAACCACCTTCACTGTGAACCATTCACATTAGCAATATACATATCCAGTAGAGTACTACCCCCACATTGCTGCCTCACAAAGTAATGAGGCTGTCTTTAAGTTTTTCTAGAAATTCCAATGTGCTGAATGCGGTAACTAGTTGATGCGGCTCTTATTCACCTTGGCTAATAGTACATAACCAGCATTGCATATTCTCAAAAGTCACACAGCAATAGCAAGGCCTGCAAAGGTGATATAAAAATGATAAACCTGTCATCTAGCGCAAGCTTCAGGTCATAAAGCCCTGCAAAGGAAAAGACCATTCTCAGTCTCTGCTTATGAAAAGAGATAACTACTGTGTATTGTATGATATCATAGGGAAACAATGTGCTCCGTTCTCAGGGCTCTGCAATGGGTAGCAAATAAATATAGTAACTATAGCCCAGTCGGAGATTCTAAAGACAACTGGGCCACATTAGTGTATGTTGTTAGTGTAATAACCACATTAGGCATGTAGTTAACTAACTAGTTAACTAGTCAATCTGACCAAAAAAAAGAAGAAAGAGTTGAGCCACCTCAACTCCCATCCTGAAAACCTGAAAAAGGGGGCTATCAAAACGCCTATCCATCAAATCCGCCCAACACCAGAAAAATATATCTTTTGTTACAAGATACAGAGCCCATCTTTCCACCACCCTCTAGATGTTCGCCTCCAAAGTCTCAACAGATTAGTCGATATATCGACCATATTAGAAGTTAGATCTGTATATATATACAAAAAGAAAAGGGGAGATATGAAGTAAGCCTGTCTGTTGGGCTTTGTCTATTAACCACTGTCATAATTCCATAGACGATGCATTTCTTTCTTCCACCAGTGAGTGGCGCGGTCGGCTTTCAAAAGCCAATCTGCGGGTTCAGCACCCCATTTGCGTTTGAGCGTGCGTTGTAAGTCGGGGATTGTCCATCCTTCAATGGGATCAAGTTCGTCCGGGTCGGTTTCTAGATTGGTGAAGCGGTATGAGAACTCTTGTTTGAGAGGAACAATAACTCGCCACGGCTTGCCTGCAGACTGCACAGACACCATGTCTCCGCCGGCATTGATGACGCTGAAGATCCATGAATACCGGCCTTTATGTTCGGATTTGAAAGGGCGGAGGAGGGATTGGCCTTCATAGTCGTGAATGAAGTCAGAAGCCGCAGCAGTATCGAAAGAGTTTAAAGATCTGCTGTGGATTAGTAGGTCGAGGAGAGTCGGTAAGATAGCCATTGATGTCGCGTTGGCTTCGACATTAATGCGTGGAAGATGTGGGTGTCGGAAAACGATGGGGACACGGAAATTGCTGATGTGACCATTCTTGTATGTGCCTGTCATTGGGCTGTCTTCTTCAAATGCTTGTCCGCTACTCTCAACGTTAGCGTGAAGATCACGAAATTGAAACGGTTCCAAAAGGTGCCATACTGATCGCCAACAAAAACCACCAGCGTTTCGTTTGCAATTCCAGCTTCATCTAGCATTCCGAGAATTTCGCCCATCCAGAGATCGACATAACGAATGGTGTTCAAGTAGCTGTTCATATTCTTATGTGCCTGAGAACCCATGTAATCTGTCTTATTATAAAAACTAGGCACCTTCCACGGATGATGGGTGGTGCTGGTGAAGTGAGACAAGAAGAGACGCGTCTTTTTCTGCACGGCTTCCATGATCATATCGCGGACTGGAATCCTGACGTCTGTATCGGGGAAGCTGTGAAAACGGGGGTCAGTCTCAGATACTCGTGAATTGCGATGGGCAAAGATCATACCCGAAATAATTTAACTCCGGAGATTTTGGCGGATAATACTTCGAATTTGCATCCTCCAGTGTTTCTTTGACAATTACATCATTCATTCCCATTTTCTTGTTCATTTTACCCTGGCGATCGTAGGTATCTGTGATCGATTGAATGAACACCGATTTCCATGGTCTGGAGAGCACTTCAGTCCGATAAGGATCTTGCTCAGCCTTTTGTTTAACATGGGGAATAGTCGTCTTATTTTCCTTTTTCGCATTGTTGAAAAGCTGCAAAATTTGGGGAATACATGGCTGATAGACATCCGTAGTAACTTCTTCCAGGAAATCCACAGGCAGCGGAGAGACCCCACAGTGGCTACCCAGGAAACTTTTGAATGAAAGACTGCTCCCAGTGAGAGCACCCACGACATTTATGCCTCCCATGCCCGGAGCTGCAGAATCTCGCCAAATTTCTGGAGTGAAATCGAGATCCGACTTTCCTGCTGGATCCTTCCAGAACGCTTCTCCAGTGACCTGTTCCGCAACAGGGGTTAATTGTCGCAACTTCTCATTGATCTCTTTCCTCGCCTTCTCGCTGTGGGTCTCCATGATGTTATTATGCAGATTGGAGCCCTCTTTGATGGGAAACAAGTCCTTCCTCTGGCTCTCCATGGTAATCAGAACGACATTTGAAATAAGAACTGACGACAACGCAGCCCGAAGAGACTCATACAGGTCCAAGTCAAGGTTGGTAATTCGGAAAGGATCTGCGACCGGGTTATAATAGTTTGGCCCATCACTATCGGCACATTTGTTCGTAGAGTCTCTTGAAGAGAAGGTAGAGTTTGTGGAGTTGGGAGATAACGGTGGCATCCATCGTTGAAAACCGTACGGCATGTCGTCCAGGAGCCATTCCCTTTTCTGATCTCTGTACCTCTCGACAAAATGATTATTCGTACCAGGCGCCCATCCCTTGAAATGGCCACTCGGTATCTCCCAGTTTTCCTGTGCGATCAAATCGGGGAAGGGGAAAGGCTTGGCATAGAGTGACGAACCCAAGGTACATGTATTATCCGCATGGGAAGGGGTATTGAATACGCGCAGCAAGGCAACGGGTAATGTCACTGATATATGATCATATGGCCTGGAAGGCCGGAGGCAGAGCAAAGTTATCAGGGCAAGGATTCCGGTCAAAAGACAAAAAGGCCATATGCGAATCACTCTTTTGTGGGATTGATCTGGTCTTATTCGCACAGTGGGAAGCAGCATATCCCAATTTCCAGGGGTCATCAGCTTCCAGACTGCTGCCAGCCAAAAGCCAATGCTGTTGTATAGCCACGGTGTGCAGAAAAATGCTAAGACAATGAGGATCGTCGCGGACACCATTACCTCCACGATACCACTCATTATCAGCCGCATCGCAGCTGGATCACTGGTAACATTTGAGGCAGAGTCAAACTGCATTTCAGCACCGGTGACATAATAAAATCCGAGTTGGCCGGCAGCAGTTCCAAGAGTCAAGAACCTAGCAACAAAGGAAATTCGGTAAGTTGATATCCTGCTGCTGCTTCATGGACAGAACTTGCTGAACAATGAACTTACGCGAAAAATCCTCCAAAGATAAGTCCAGCGAGGGACAGGCCACCGCTGCCGCCATAGAGCAGCAGCCTGCCAGCGATTATTACTATGGCATCTTGTATAAAAAACGATGGAAAATAGATTATGAATCTCAACGGAGCGATTGTATGCGCATGCTGAAAGAGATGAAGAAACTTGGAAGCGAGAACCGAAACCACAAGAAGAGAAAAGAGAAAGGGGCGTGAGAGACGAAACGAGGGGATGTTCATTGCCACCGATTAATGTCTGCTGGCTGCAGACTCCATCTCTTGACTAAACGAAGGTCGAAGGAAACAGGAGGAAAAGAGACAGCAACGACGAGGGTAGACGCAAGAAGAACAGGCGACGACGATAAGAAGAAGACAAGAGCAGCAACAAAGGACAGAGTAGAGTCGAGTGGGGTGAAGGGGAATAAGGGGTGAAGAAGGACGAACAGCATGAGAAACGAAGAATAGTTGGACTCAGTTGAAACCCGCCAACGGCAGAGTTTACCCACCAGCGACCGTGTTTCTTTCTTTTGTATTGAAACAGAGCACAGTCCACAGAGAGGTACACGCGCTTAATGTTAGTTTTGCTGGGGCTGGAGTACCCTGAGGGCAATTGACTGCTGCAGAGTGACTCCGTACTTCGAGGGAATTAACATGTTGCATCTGAACTGTGGCACATCATTGGTTCCTGAGATCATACACATAACATGTATGCAGTTATGTATGTACGGCTGAGCACTCCGCCTTGGGGTTGATCTCCGCCTCAATCTCTCGGAGTGTAACTACATGGTAGACCCAAGTGAATAACTAGAACTGTCAAGGCTGTTTAACTTGTTAGTTCATCGATGATGATGGTTCTACACACCCCCCCGTGAAGCCAAAGAGGAATCTGGACATGTGTGGCATCTCCCTAAACAGCTAGTCTGGCAAAGCTAATTTTCACCAAACTCGGAAATAAAGCTTTCGGGATTAATACTAGTGCTGAGCTTGGCGTGTATCGGAGGGCTGGTAACTTTACGGTTACCAATAATACATTTTCCACCCCGAAACTGAGACACAGGAGTTAAATATAGTCTACGCGACACTGGATTGGTTAAAAGGCAGAACTTATGTCGGGAGACCTGGACAAATGAGGCCATTATGGCCGCACACTGAAGCAAGCCATACCAGTCAGTTCTGGAGTTTGGTGTTAAGTGGAAGAGTCCAAAACTTCCGGCGCCAACCAAGCTCCATCTGCTAATCAACATGCGACAATAATCTCTCAACTTTCAAGTGAGCCTCGGTGGCTTTCGGCTGCATGAGCACACGCTTCATTTCCAGATCTGGAACAGTGGGAAACGAAAGTGGGAAATGAAATACACAGTACAGACTACTTCGTATTTCGCCTCTAGCGTGGATTGCAAGACATAATTCCGGAGCTTCCTCTGCTCTTATTGGTCATGGAGTAAGTTTAGAACCTGATTCACATAACCTGTTGGGATCCCTATGAATATCCCCGTACGCACATCAAGGGAGTGTGACTGAATTTAACCAACCGGATGTGGATATCAAAACGGTGATAATAGAAAACCACCCACAATAATAGTGACAGTTGTACTCCGTACAGAGTCTGGAGTATGTAGTGTAACTGTCTGTCTATTGCATCATGAATGGCAGTACGGAGTATATGGACAGGTTCAAGCTCAACTTTCAAGGGATCCCTTATCCAGGAAACCAAGCATTGACCCCCTTATTTTTCGAAACACCTTAACAGTATTCCGACCCATCCAGCCCCCGCCACGCATCAATGTTTTGCGGTGTTAGCATCGTCTGAGACTAACCAAAAGACCAAGTATTCAACAACCGAGAAGGCTGGCAATAGTAACGTCCACTTTTTAATTGCGGAATACTCCATAAGAACAGGGGCAAAAGAATTTGAATTTGATCTGGTCAACAAGCTACCATGTCCTGGAAAATACGGATTAAATGATATCATAACGTCTTTCCACCAAGAAGCAAAGCTTCATCAGGTGAAAAACTATATCCTTACTCCACACCGCCTCCAAAATTGAAAAGAGAAGATTGTTTGACCATGAGAATTCTACTTCACTTGCTACTGGCAGTTGTCATGAGATGTTTTGTTACATGAACCCAGACAAGCATTGCTGAGCTTGTAGCCAAGAAAATCTTGATATTTCAATCTTGATCTCTCAGCCAGGGCCAGGGAAGAGCAAATCCACGATGATACAGGGAGTATCCTCAATGCTACCGTAATATTGGCCACGCTATTGACTTCTTTCACTGCTGGACAAACTGGTTTATGTCCGGTACACTAGTCGCAATGAACACGCGACCTATTTCCGAATCGATCTCGTTGAGAGATGTCTATATGTAGTAGCGTACTAGTGTAGACTCTAGCCCTTCCTTGGTAGTTGGTAGACACCGTGACACCAGTCGATCTGGCAAAAGAAGGGTTGTCAGGCCTTGACCACGCGTCATCGATCTCAGTCCTCTGCTCGTTCAATAGTTATGTAACTTATATCTTCAAAACTGGTTCATTATTGATCACCACTGCACCTTTCAAGTGCACATTTTGTACGGAGTACCCAGAACTTCATATCATTGTCAAGCAAGGCGATAGTTAACAGCTCCAATTATTATAGTTAAATACCTCGGGAACTTCTTTCTTTTCTTTTCCTTTCCTTCCTTTTTTTTTTTTTTTTTTTTGGCGTTCGGAGGACCCTTTCGCGTGGAGCCGCCCCTGAAACATTGAGAAACTTAACGTTAGGGATAACTAACTGCTCAATTATATCACTCGATCGCTACCTTAAGCAAAGTATATGAGAATGCAAAACAATTAGTATAATATTCTTGAACAGTTATGGTATACTTAATATTTTACTTTCTAAAACAGTAGCCACATTGTTCATCTAAAGTAATATTTTTTATTTTTGTTATATTTTATAAAATAAAAACAGTATATGATTCTGTTTCATTAAATATATAATATTTATTTTATATAAAAACTGTTTTAAAATTGTTTTTTAATTGTTTTTTAACTGTTTTCTAACTGTTTTAAAATTATAAAATTTATAAAAAATTAAAAAAATATAATTATATTGTTTAAATCAATAAAATATATTATATTTAGTAATAATAATAAATTATAAAAATAAAAAAATTTTTATATTAAATTTTTTATTAATTTAATAATTAATAATTAAAATTGTATTTTTTAGCTGTAAAATTCAATTTTTAAATTATAAATTTAATTTATGAATTTAATATTAATTTACTAAATCAGCAATTAGTTTCTGAATTTAATTTTTGATTTAATTTTTTGTATTCATCAACTTACTGTTCTTGAACTTAATTTTTGTATCTCAGCTCTTGTATTTCAGCTCTTGAATTCAGCTTATAAATCTAGTAAATCAGCAGTTGACAGTTTCTGAATTTAGCTTTTGAACTCAGCTTTTAAATTCAGCTCTTGTATCTCAGTTTTTGTATCTCAGCTCTTGTATCTCAGCTCTTGTATCTCAGCTCTTGTATCTCAGCTCTTGTATTTCAGCTCTTGTATCTTAGATTCTCTGAGCTTTCAGCTCTTGAATTCAGCTTGTAAATCTAGTAAATCAGCAGTCAGTTTCTGAGTTTAGTTCTTAATTTAGCTTTTGAACTCAGTTCTTGAACTCAGCTCTTGTATCTCAGCTCTTGTATCTCAGCTCTTGTATCTCAGTTCTTGTATCTCAGATTCTCTGAACTCTCAAGTTTCAGCTCTTGAATTCAGCTTGTAAATCTAGTAAATCAGCAGTCAGTTTCTGAATTTAGCTCTTGATTTAGCTCTTGATTTAATTCTTGAACTCAGCTCTTGTATCTCAGCTTTTGTATTTCAGCTCTTGTATTTCATAATCTCAGTTCTTGTATCTCAGATTTTCTGAGCTCTTAGCTCTTGAATTCAGCTTGTAAATCTAGTAAATCAGCAGTCAGTTTCTGAGTTTAGCTTTTGATTTAACTCTTGAACTCAGCTTTTGTATCTCAGTTCTTGTATCTCAGTTCTTGTATCTCAGCTCTTGTATTTCAGCTCTTGTATCTCAGCTCTTGTATCTCAGCTCTTGAATTCAGTTTGTAAGTCTAGTAAATTAGCAATCAGTTTCTGAGTTTAATTTTTGATTTGACTCTTGAACTTAATTCTTGTATTGCAGTTCTTGTATTTCAGCTCTTGTATTTTAAATTTTCTGAGTTCTCAACTTTTAAATTCAGCTTGTAAATTTAGTAATTTAGCAGTCAGTTTCTGAATTTAACTCTTGATTTAACTTTTGAACTTAATTCTTGTATCTTAATTCTTGTATTTCAGTTTTTGTATTTTAATTTTTGTATTTCAGTTTTTGTATTTCAGTTTTTGTATCTCAGATTTTTTGAGCTTTTAATTCTTGAATTCAGTTTGTAAATCTAGTAAATTAGTAGTCAGTTTATAAATTTAGTAATTTTTAATTTAATTTTTAAATCTAATTTTTGTATTTCAGTTTTTATATTTTTGTAAGATCTCAGCTGTACGCTCTGTAAAAACTAATACTATTTTTTTTTCAAATGTAATTAAATTTTAATTTTAAATTAATTAACTTTAGTGAACATACTGTAGTATAATATATATATAAATAATATACTAATTTTTTTTTCTTTATTAAAAAAATCAGTGATAATTTTTTTTGTTTAACAATTATATTTTTTGTTTATTAAATTTGTTTTTTTAATCATTAAGTGAATAATAATTATTTCACATTTATTTATATATTAATTAATTATTTTTTTAAATTTTATATTATTTTTATAATTTTTAATTTTACTGTTCAGCTTGTTAATTTAGTAAATCAGTAATCAGTTTTTAAATTTAATTTTAAATTTAATTTTTGCATTTATTAGTTTTTAATTCTAATATTTGTATTTTAATTTATATATTTCAGTTCTTGTATTTCATTTTCAGCTTTTATATCTCAGTTTTTATATTCAATTTTTGTATTCAGCTTGTAAATTTAGTAAGCTAGTAATTAATTTTTAAATTCAGTTTTTAATTACAATGTATATTTGATTAAATCACAAATATTATATAATGTGTATATTGTTTAATAATTAATGTATGATTACATAAAAATTAAAAATTAAAATAATTACAAAACAATTATATAACAATTAAAAAACAGTTATACAACAACTAAAAAACAGTTATACAACAATTAAAAAATAATCAAAAAACAATTAAAAAACAATTTTAAAATTGTTAAAAATAATAAAATTACTAAAAAATAATTACTAAAAAATAATATTAATATAATTTAAATTATTTAACTACAGTTTTTTAATTTGAATAATAATCAAAAAATACAAATATAAAACTGTTTTATTTTATTAAATATTTTTTAATTATAATATTTTAAATATTAAATTATAATTGAATAATTTTTAAAATATATTATGTTTTTTTTTATTTTGTTATTAAATGAATTTATAATAATAAACTTTTTATAAAATATTTTCAATTATAAACTGTATATGTTTTAATTAATAAATTTTTAATATCAATAATTTTAAATATTTTATAAAATAAATATTATAATATGTATAATTATCTTAACTTTAAAACTGTTATTTAATTATTTTAATATAATTAACTGTTATATTTCAATTTTTTAAATCAAACTGTTTTGAAATCAAATTTCTACTGTTATTTCAAATTATAAACTTTGCTTAATGTAGTTATACCGATATTCATACAAAGTACGGAGTACAAGGACAGCATTATACACATATCTTGGACTATCTGGTTGAGCAAATATTTATTCCCATTTCAACTGCTCTAACCATTTGTTTTCACATCTCAAGCAATGAAGCCAGACACCCAAATTCTGGGATGAAACAACGGTTTATCTCGAATTGGCAAGGAATGAAAGAAGAATGGGACACTTCATTCCAAATTCCCGCCCTGGAACTTTGCTTTGTGTGAAACTCTCGTTTTGTGCGCTTTTTTTTTTTTTTGAGATCATTTTGTCTAATCTATCTCTGCTGCATTCGACTCAAAAGAGCTGAACAATTGGAACGAGAATGCAATCTGATAGCTGGATGGATTGAGTACAGAATGAAATATAAAACCAGCAGACTAGTAAGTGCAATATAAAAAAATTAGATAAATAAATATTAACTATGCCATTATACAATAGAACATGTCCCAGCAGCAATTAAGAGACAAATTGGCCAACCAACAGTGTTCACAAAGCTGCATTGCTGTGTATTATCACTCCTTCTGAGTGAAACTCTAGAAGATCCGAAAGTGTCAATACTCAAAAGGTTCAATTCTCGTGTACAAAGGGGAACCTGTGCTCCTCTTCATCAGAGCATGCAATACTTGGTAGGCCAAAGAACAAAAGGGTATAAAGCAAGATCTAAAAGCCCATCATAATTCGTTCCTTGAAGGAACAGCTAATGCTTAGAAACCTTTTGCAGGAGAATAACGAAGCTCGTCAATGCTTTAGAAAGAACAAAGACATTCCTCACAGTCACACAAGAAAATGTCAATGTAGAGAGAATGGGACCTGGTCATCTCATCGCTGCATCAGAGCTTAACTTGGCCTCTGTTCAAGTGATTCCACTCTTTCTTCCCAAATGGCACGTATGTCCCGTCCTTCAGCCAGTAAAATCGATCGCCAACCTGTTTGTTCTGCAACACCTCTACATTGACACCCTCTGCTCGCAAGACAGTTTTTTGCTGCTTGTTGTTTCCTGTAGACTGCATCGAGCCAGTGACCCGAAGGAACAAGGGAACTGCGTACTTCGGTAACTGACCCAAAGCATGGTTGGCAAGTGACCGTAAGACCTTTTCAGACGGTTCAAGGACAACCTCAGCAGTAGAATTTTGCATCTGCTCCTTGAATATAATCGCGGCACAGCCGGCCCTTCCGTCATGGTGCGGTACCTCAACTCCATACACGTTCGCCTCCTGAACATCTGGATGGTTGCCCAGAATCTCGCTAACCTCGCTTGTCGACACATTTTCACTGCGCCAGCGGAACGTGTCCCCAAGCCTGTCAGAGAAATACCATAGCCCATTGGGAGACCACCGAATCATGTCCCCTGTGCGGAACCATGCGTCTCCTTTCTTACGAACATCGCGAATTATTTTTTTATTGTTAGCTTCTTGATTATTTAAATAGCCTGGAAATTTCTCCTCAATGTTATCTGCATCCACTGCAAACAAAAGCTCTCCAGGTTCTCCTCTTGAAGCCTGCACGCATAGACCTGTCTTTGGATCACGTCGAGGAAGTTCTGTGATCGGATCTAACTCGATGATGGTTGAAGAGAATGATAAAAGTAGGTCGCCCAAGCCGCCGTTGCGACCGATAGCTCCAGCTGAATAGTCGTTCCGTGATACATTCAAGGTAAGTGACAGCCCTTCTGTTGCGCCGTAGAGCTCTGCAACCGTCTCGATTCCAAATCTCTCCTTGAACCGATTCCAAACATCTGGGCGAAGGCCATTGCCGTAGGCCATTCGAACATTGTGCTTCTTGTCTAAATTCTCTCCATTGACGGGATCGGTTTGAGGAGGCGTAGCCAAAAGGTACCGAAGTGTCTCTCCGACGTACTGTATTACAGTCGCGTCGTTCTCCCTAACCTCGTTCCAGAAGTTCCTTGCTGAGAATTTGCGACCAATAGCCAGACTGCTACCATTCAGCAGGCAAGAAATATAGCCAAGAATTGCAGCAGTCGAATGGTACAACGGCATACACTATGGGCTGATTAGCTGGGGGCAAGGAGACAGCAGAAAGGGACAGACAACACATACTGTGTACACGCGATCTTTCTGCCGTAGACCTATGGCCACATGTATGAAAGTTGAACCAGTTATAGCCTTACTCCAAGTAAGAATGGCAGCTTTGGGAAGGCCGGTTGTACCACTCGTGTAGATAAACATGCAGGTTGATGTGGCGTCTTGATTAGCGCGATCAGCATCCAGAGCTCGTATAGGGTCCATAGCCATAATTTGCGACTCCAATTCATCGTCATGAAAAACGACTTCAAGAGAACCTCCGTCTTTCCTAAAATCAGAGGAACTAAAAGCAGACAATTGCTCCGGCGGGAATAGAGACCGTAGCTCGCCATCGACAACGAGCAGCTTGGCGTCGCATATTCGGACACAGTGTTCCAATGGCGCTCTTGTCAGGTTGTAATTGATCATCGAAGGGATGGCGCCGATACTCCACAATCCCATCCACAGAAAAATAAATGTTGGCGAGTTCATGAAGTCCATCGCAACCACATCACCGGGCTGAACTTTGTGAACCTGTTTCAACCAGGTGCCATACCGCAGAACAATGCCATATGTCTCCTTGAAAGTCCAAATTTTACCATGGTAAACCAAGAAAGGCTGCTCACACAGTTTTGGGCTCAATGCGTGTTCTTCAAGGATGTAAAAGAGATTACCACGACCAGTTCTTGTCCAAAAGAAACGGCGAAAGACAGCTCGACTGAGAGAGTTTATCAACTTCACGTCATAATAGAAGGACCATCTCGCGTTGAGGTAAGCCAGCAAGGTTGTGGCGGCCGGAACCGTTAGGGACAACGGCATTTCCGTGAGCGCTTCAACGACTGAAAAGCATTAGCAGCTAGCTATACCACAGGCTATCAAGGATAACCGACTCACTCGGCATTGTCATAACGGAAGTCTATCTCTTTGCGACAAAATCGCAGGGCCTTGCTTAATCGTGACTCGTCCAAGGAACGGCTTGTCAGTCCATCAGCTCGGATTATAGGCCGTGATTACTATGAGCCCAGATGAGTCTGAAGACAAAACAGCCATGGGATCGGGAGACAATTAATAACAGTAAATCCACGCTCAAGTTCCCCCCCTCTCACTCCATCGTGACGACCTTTTTTTGCAACAGACCTCGGTTGGATTGACGTGGAAATCTCTGTGTGTGTCACGTGCCTCATAGGTTGGCGATCATTACGGAGTAGTTAGTCCGATAACACAAACACTTTGCAGTATCCATCATGCCCTGGGATCCCAGTTGTGATGGAGAGAATGTTTCGATTTTGCTAGTACTCAGAGAACATTGCATAATTTCTGTGATACAGGACTATCAAAGAGATGACTTCAAAAAGCTCTTTCGTATAGTTATATTTTTGACCATCAATTCTCTGCATTGGCTTGGGATGAGAAGATGTGTTACGCCATGTTACGCATTTCAGGAGACACAAGCAATTTCAGAGCTCCAGAGGCATGGCCTTTCTCCTAACCACGGAATAACACCTATGTGGTTCCCTGATGTCGATATCATCTCAATGGCAGCTTCTCGCCAGCCAAAGGCACATTCTCGAATTCCTCCTCCATGAACTCTCTAAGCGCACTCAGGCCAGCTTCCAGGGTCTCCGGATCCATCGCATATCCAATGCGAACATATCCCTTGAAATGTTCTCCATTTCCGAACGCATAGCTTCCCGGCAGCAATAAAACTCCTTTCTTATCCTGCAGTTGCCTGCAGAATTCCACATCATCTACCGGTTTCCCCATTTTGAAAAATTTAACAAACGCGATGGTCCCTGCCACTGGTCGGATCCAAGCACAGGCCCATCTGTATTGTTCAACAAACGCCTCCAACGCTGCGATGTTATGTTTGGCAAGGTCCATGTTCCGTTTTAACAGGGTATGCAGGCACTTGCCGTCCAGCGCAAAGGCAGCCACGGCCTCATCTAAAGGACTCACGGAAATCGTCGAGTATGTGCGATAATGTCGGCAGCTTGCAATATAGTCACTATTCCGAGAAGCCAGCCAGCCGACACGGATGGCGGGAAGAGAATAGCATTTGGACAGAGACGCGGATACTAGCACGTTATCGTATCCAAGCGAAAGGACAGATGGAGGGAATTCTTTGTCCATCGGTGTGATAGAATGAAAAAGCGGCCTATATATCTCGTCGCTAAATACGATGAGGCAATGCTCCCTGGCAATCTCTATGATGGCTTGGAGCTGGGACCGTAGAATTACTGCTCCTGTTGGATTTGCTGGGTTTCTAAAGGGGACAACAAGAAAGTCATTAGGCTGCCACAGTATCCATTTGAGTCAGATACTGTTATAATATGGACACTTACGTGAGGACAATCATCTTAGTATTCGGCTTGATGAGGCCCTTTAACTCTTCTAAATCCAGCTGCCATTTATCTTGCTCTTTACTCTCCCACAGAGTTACCTCAACACCAATCGACTCTGGCAAAGAATACAATGGCTGGTAAGTAGGATATTGAACAATGATATCGTCTCCCGGCCCGCATAAAGAATGGAAAACCAAGAGATTTGCTAACGAGGCACCCTGTGTAATCAACACATTATCACTAGTTAATGGAGTAGATGACTTTATAGAATAAAGGTTCGCCAGGGTGGTTCGAAGCTGATTTGAGCTCGGATAACTCTCGCCGTAGCCCAATGGCGTCGAAAAGAGGGACGTTGGAAGGGGCCCATTTCCTTCCGATTTATCCTCAGAGATAGATGAGAGTTCTTCGATCGAGATAGGTGCCGCACAGGAGGTCGAAAGATCGTATTTACTGAATCGTGACTTGGCATTAACCCACTAACAGAGACGGAATGTTAGCCAGACGATTACTATTATCATCATACCAAAATGTAGACAGTGTTATTTTATTGTACACATCCATGTATGTATGTATCTCTCCAGTACGACACAGCTATTGGAGGTATGGATGTATACATATACTCACCTGCTGAGCAGCGAAGGATTCAATTTTGACCATCTTGATAAGAGGAAGCAAAAAGTCAAAGATACACTCTGTACTTCACTGTTGACTTTTAACGCGGTTGATTGCGTAGTTTGGTCGTCCCTCAACCCCGAATATGGCGGGGTGAGCTTTCACAACAACTCCTCATGGCCTCGGAACACAATATCCAGACCTCGGCACAATTCATGGCGCAGATTGTTCTCATGGAGCAATATTGTATGAATGTAATCAAATCTTTAGATGAGGCCACATTTCAAGGCCGCATTTCTTCAAAACCTGCTCTTTAGTGTATGCCGCATGATTTGAATACATCACATGGGTCATGGCGATCAGTCCAGTCATGTATTGGCAACTCTGGCAGTCCCTTGCAAGCATCTACCTTTTGATCCCATCTTCAACCAACTCCCAGATACTGCTACAAGTGTCAAAGCAGTTGGTTAAAAAAGTTGTGCAGTTACTGCGTACGAGAAAGCGAAAAAGGGCAACAAAGACAATTAATATACGATCTCGACGCGACTCGAACGCGCAATCTTCGGTGCCGAAAACCGACGCCCTACCATTGGGCCACGAGACCTATTCTCTACGTCGATTTTCCTGACTTTGTCTTCTTCATAAAAATGGATATTTGGTTTTTTTACGACAAACGGGTGATTTACATGTAGTATAATCGTCGGGGAAGAGAGTTCATGAATAGTACATACATAACTTCACACTGACAGCATTCAAGAATCAAGTGTGCAGTCAAAGTTGTGACATCATTTGCTAAAATAACTAGTTAAGTATTAAGCATCTACGGAGTAGCACAATGAAGGATGTGTGGTAGTTAATTGTGCGACCAAAGAGAACGTTGGTGTTGCCATCTAACTAGAAGGTCAGATGAGATGGAGATAGCTATGTAGTTACACATTATTGAGTGCTCTTTGCGTTGCAAGGAAGGATTTTCTCAAGGCCATTAGTTAAACCATCTGAGTCACAGCTAAAATTTAGCACCTACAAGCCGTAGAAGCCTGTTTGCTAGGCCACTGAACCCCAAGATCAAAGTATCATTAAAAGGCAGTATGAATCCCATTATTATTGCTCTTTGCGGAATAGGTAGGTACTCCGTACCTTTTAGTATAATGTAAGTACCTAGTAAAGCGGCAACATCGGCAACTCCATAGGTAATTAACCATCTATACTTAATTGAGTTATCGCAGCCGTGGTTAAACGGACCCGAGAACTCCAGCGGTTGTGTACCCGTTATGTAGTAGAGCCAACGTCGTTCATCACTGCCTATAACCTTCATCGCTCAACAACTCCTCGACCGCTGTCAGTGCCTTCTACCTACTCAGCAGACATCGAATTCCGTTTAGCGGACTTCTCACAATCCTTTTGTGTAAGGATTATTCCTTTTGTCTAGCTACAATACTGACTTTCTTTTGATTTGATTGATTCCGACGCAGTGGCGCTCTTTCTGAAGCGAACAAGACGACAAGTCCAAATGTTAACCTCGCGGCTTCTCTAGGAATCCTATGTATGGCTTTCACTTAGCAACGCCAATGACATCCTATGCTTGTCTGATTTATTCAAATCTGGGAAGCAGTTGATAAGCCTTTCGTTTCCTCGCCCGACCTTCCCTCAGCAGTTTCAATGCGATTCTTCCGCGCCATCCAGCTCCTCGCGCTCCTCACCACATCGTCATCATGGCGCGCTTTCGCATACGACAACTACACTTCCAACGTCATCTCTCCTCGCTTTGCCATACAAGATGACAGGCCTCCAAACTGTCCCCCGTGCTTCAACTGCCAACTCGATGCATTTCAGTGCCACCAATTTGCTCAGTGCAACAAATACAATGGAAAATGCTCATGTCCTTCTGGCTTTGGTGGAGACGATTGTTCAGAACCTCTGTGCGGATCCTTGCCTGACGGCAAGAATAGAGCTCCCAGGAAAGACAAGTATTGCAAATGTAAGGATGGTTGGTCAGGAATCAACTGTAACGTTTGCGAAACAAATGATGTCTGCAACGTCATGATGCCTGGAGGCGAAGGTGGTGTGTGCTACAAGGAACCTCTGGTCGTCAAAGAAAACTTCCAGATGTGCGATGTCACCAATCGGAAAATTCTTGACCAGTTGAAAGAAAGGAAGCCGCAAGTTACGTTCTCATGCTCGGCGGCTGACCATACGTGTAACTTTCAATGTAGGTTCAACACTAATCAAGCTCTGGTGCAGCTTCTCATACTAACGTACAACCTTGGATAGTTTGGGTTGATCAGAAAGAATCATTTTATTGTGCCTTGAACACATGTGATTGGAGCACGAATGTTGAATACGACAAAAACTCGACGGATTACAAATGCGAACATATCAAATGCAGATGTATTCCCGGACGGATGTTATGTGGCGAGGACGGGTCCATTGATATAGGAGAATTCCTCGAGACGGAAATCAAAGGTCCCGCTTCGTTTTCAACTCTCACAACCCGACGAGGCGGCAATGAAGATGGCAGTAAATTCCAGGAACCTGCTATGGATAATCTAATCAAAAGCGTTTTTGGCGACCCCAGCATTTTTCTTCGCTGTCGCTTTGGGGAATGTCTGTATAAAACTGATGTACCCGGCTACACAGTTCCAGTCAAGACTATAAATACTCCTCTGATCGCTGGGGTTATTGCTGGCTGTGCGCTGTTCATTGTGGCCGTTATCCTATTTATCTGGTACCTTTCAAGGAGGAGTACCTACCACCACTACGCAGCCATCCAACTTTCTGACGACTCGGATGATGAAAATGGAAAGCTCATGACTGATCACAAACCCGTGGCGTTACAATTTGATGATGTCTCGTATTATCTCAATGGTAAACAGATTCTCTCAGGCATCAGGGGAATCGCTCGACCTGGTCAAGTCACTGCCATCATGGGCGCTTCTGGTGCCGGGAAAACGACGTTTCTGGATATTCTTGCAAGGAAAAACAAACGTGGTATTGTCCAAGGCAATTTTTACGTGAATGGAGAAAAAGTGGACGACAATGAGTATCGAAACGTTGTGGGTTTTGTTGACCAGGAAGATACGATGCTACCAACCCTTACAGTACACGAGACCATTTTAACCAGCGCTCTATTGAGACTTCCAAGGGACATGAGCAATATTGTGAAAGAGCAGAGAGTATTTGAAGTCGAAAAGCAGCTTGGAATATACAGTATTAAAGACCAAATCATCGGTTCTGCGGAAGGGAAGGGACGGGGCATTTCGGGTGGGGAGAAGAAGCGGGTTAGCATTGCATGCGAGCTTGTTACTAGTCCAAGCATATTGTTTCTTGATGAACCTACCAGTGGTCTAGTAAGCATTACCCCTTTCACATATTTTACGGTGCTAACAGTGATTAGGATGCCTTCAATGCATATAATGTGATTGAATGCCTCGTGAACCTCTCGAAAACATACAATCGGACTGTTATCTTCACAATTCATCAGCCGAGATCCAATATTGTCGCATTGTTCGACCAATTGATTTTGCTGGCGAAGGGAAGAACTGTTTACTCCGGTTCATTTTTGGGCTGTCAACCGTACTTCAACCATATCGGATATGCTTGCCCTCCAGGCTTCAATATCGCCGATTACTTGGTAGATCTAACCATGCATGCCAGTACGACGCGTTCTTCGGAAGAACCTACGCTCAATGTCGATGCACCGTCAGACAATTTCAAAACACCATCAAGCAGCTTACGCGCGGTGAAATCTGTTGCCAGTGTTTCAAACGCTAGCTTTGAAAATAGTACTACTGAAAGTGCCCAAGGTTCTACAACGGCTCCAAAGCCGAAACGACGACAGTCCCTCAGACAACGTCAAGAAAGGCAGCTCTACACTCGAAAGAGAACTTCTGGTGTGGAGTCGCCTTCAACCCCCCGAACAGATGACGAAGACAATGCAATTGGCAATTTTACCGACAGTACACAACAGTGGCTTCGTCTGTCGCGTCAGCAAAGTAGCGTGCCTCCACAGCTACTTGAGGACCCAGATCATCTTCCTCCCATCGCCTCCGGATATATCACAGACCTTGATATAATCATTTCGAGCTATGCATCGTCTAACGTTGCTGCTTCGATTCAGGATGAAATTACTTCTGCAGTAGAAGGCGCTCGGCATGCTAATGGAACTGCTGATCCCACTACCCAGCAAGGCCCAGGTGGTTCCAGTAACCACATGACTGGGTATACACGAGTCAGTCTACTTCGGCAATTCATCATTCTCTCAAAACGCACTTGGAAGAATCTCTATCGCAACCCAATGCTCATGCTTACTCATTACGCGATCGCCATTTTGCTGGCAGTGCTCTCCGGCTACCTCTTCTACGGGCTTACAGATGATATTAAAGGTTTTCAAAACCGACTGGGTCTCTTTTTCTTTTTGTTGGCTCTTTTTGGCTTCAGCACCCTCACCAGTCTAACGGTCTTCTCTTCCGAGCGTCTGCTCTTCATGCGAGAACGTGCCAATGGATATTATTCCCCCATTACCTACTTCGCCGCTAAAGTCGTGTTTGACATCGTTCCACTCAGATTGATTCCACCAATCATCATGGGTGTAATAGTCTATCCGATGGTCGGACTAATCGCCGACTGGCCAGAGTTTTTTAAATTCGTGCTGATCCTCGTTTTGTTCAATCTGGCGGCTGCAGGTATCTGTCTGTTCATCGGAATAGTCTTCCGCGACGGAGGAGTAGCAAATTTGATCGGCAGTCTGGTCATGTTATTCAGTCTCCTATTTGCTGGACTCCTCCTTAACCATGATGCTATTCCAAAATCAGCATTGTGGCTGCAAACTGTAAGTTTACGTCATAATACATTCCACGCCCAGCTATTGACATTTTTGACCAGCTATCCATATTTCATTATGGGTTTGAAGCCCTGATTGTGAATGAAGTGACCTATCTCACACTCATCGATCACAAATACGGCCTTGATATCGAAGTCCCCGGAGCTTCTATTCTTAGTGCATTCGGCTTCGATACCCTTGCACTATGGCGTGATGTAACCGGACTGGCAGTGATTTCTGGTACTTTTATCATAATTGCGTACGGCGCCATGCACTTCTTGCTCGTTGAAAAGAGATGATGTCGAGGTTATTTGTATGCAGACTCTACAGCGTTGGCCAGAGGTAAACCCTTCGTTGTTTCCGCCAATGTATCCCCAAGCCATTATGATTTCAAAGTATCCTGCTCTCCTACTATCACTCCTGCTAATTGCTTGGATCTCCAGCAGTTCAAATGTCTTTATGCTTCTGCTCATAGATACTGCTGCTTCTGATTCTTCATTTTCCTTTTTCTTTTCAGTTGTTCATTTTCATCCTGTCTCGTGGCTTCTAGCGGATTTGGCTGTATCAGGTATTATTGGCATTGGCGTTACTTTTCTGGACTCTGTGAGTTCAATTTACTATTTTCATGTAATGTGCCATGACACCCAAATATAGATAAAATGGGTATGTACTATCCAATGGTCTATGTTTTAGGGATGGTAGGAGCACAGCCCTGTTTACGCTGTTCTCTCTGGTTGATATGTAGTATATAGATTTGACGTGCTGGTTTCTATTCAGTAACTTCGCGTTGTCCTGTAATAGTTATTGATCCATGGTGATTGAATGAATAGACATAATTTTTTGGGTGCCTGACTTTTGAGGAACTGCACGCAGATTGGCTTTGGTTGGGGTCATGATCACAGTGGGTTTGTGGGAATGAAGAAGTAAAGGGTAAGTACGTCGAATACCTATTGACCTCAGTCTTTGCTTGGACCTTGCGGCAGCTTGGTTTGCTGGATTAGACAGACTGGATATTGGCGCCTTGTGATCTATCATATATAAGTCTAACTTAGGAAAATAAAGGTATGGAAGAACAAAAAAAAGGGGGGGGCCCGAAATGTTATATAGTCCTAATCCCATGATGATTCGTAAAAGCCGATAGTGATTTCCTCCTAAAATCCGTGCTCCATATTCCAGCCGTTGGCTTTTTCCCCAGGAAACACACATATGGATTCGCTAAAAGGCGCTTGAGATTTTATTCTTCTTCCTCTCGAGCCTCTTCAGGCACGATCGCGGTTCGCGGTAACTTTATATAGCTAACAGCAATCACGACAAAAACGTGGATCAACCCTGTTCCCAGAAACGGCAGCCCGGTCCAGCCGGGCCCAATGCTTAATCCCCAGTTAAAGAGGCCCGCCAGGAGGGGGCCTCCGATCAGTGCGCCGGCCATGGAAATCAGACAGACGATGGAATACAGGCGAGCTGCGTGTCTTGGTTCGACAAATGTAGATATTAGACTAAGGCATAGGGGATTGAAACCACATCCCAGTGTGTATATGATCAGTCCGGCGATCATGGTCGGTATGGTAGGTGAGAGACCTAGTGCGAAGCAGCCAATGGTGAGTAGGACGACGCTTATTTTGGAGAGATAAAGATCCTTGGCGCTGGGGGAGAAATGGAGGGTCTTGGTGAGGTAGCGAGAGCTGAGGGGGAGGAGGATAAGGAGGAGAAATATGTTTCCACCGGCGGAGACGGAGAGGGAGAATGCAGCCTGCGAAATGGGGATGGAGTATCTGGTGGAAACGTAAAGGAGGAGAATGTCGAGCTGTTTGCGGCCTATGACGGAGAGAAAGAAGGTTGAGAGGATGAGAACCACGGCGCGGCTTTGGAAGATGAATTTGGATGATTCCCATGCCTGGTTGAGCAGCTTTCTCGGCTGGGAAAGACTTGGTGTTTGACCGAGCCACAGGTCATCGACCACGGCACTGTCTTCGGTATCCATGGATTGTCGGGTTTTCGATTGTGGAGGTCGCAGTTGGATTGTCTCAGGGAGAACAAAGAGGAATGGGCAGCTCATGGTGATGACGAGCATTCCCAGTAGGAATGGCAACCATGGACCCTTTAGAGCCATCAAGCCAGATGCAACTGAAGGAGCTATAAGTTGAGCTACAACCACTGCCAATGTGGTCCTAGAAAATGCCGTGACTCTGGAAGATATCTGGAGTCAGCCGTCTAATGCGCATGATACTCGATGACAAACATTTGCCAACATACCGATTGTCCGGCTCAACAATGTCAGTGATCATAGTTATAACCATGGCGTTGGTTACTCCCAATCCACCTCCGATGATATTGAATACTGATCCAAACCATATCGCTCGCAAAGGTAGCACTCGAGAGGATAGGGAGACGAACACGGTCCAGTAGAAATTCAACAATAGACCGAGTATGCTCATTAACAATACTATTTTCCGGCCAAATTTGGGATTGTCGGCCAGGCGGCCATATGGGATTAACAGAATAATGCCTAAATGACTAGTAAGTAAACAGCAGAAACCACTTTCACCGTCGACAATTCTCGACTTGACTGCGATAAAGATAAAAGACGAAATGCCAGTCACCTACTGGGGATCGCATCAAAGCTAGATATCATGGCCTGGACAAAGGCCACTTCGCCCTGCACGGGCTTGATCTTGCATTGTTCCTCTGGGATTTCACCATATGTAAATCGACCAGGCTCATGTTTATCATAATAGTTTCTGCACACGATATCCTCAAAGATACGTGTTTGAGGCGCGACGTTCAAATACGCTCCAAAATCGAGCGCAAACGATGCGAGAGCACAGAGCAGGACGAAAATCGCAGGGCTACGTCTTCCGGTCTTCCTCGCCAGCGTGATCGGAGGAGGTTGATAAGAAGAAGAGTCATCGTCTATAGGACTGGGCAGTTCGGCATCAGCGAGGAGTGGACAATCATCGTCGTCGCCATCACGGTAATCGGACGATACAGTTCGCATCCTTGACAGATGATGGCAGAATTGTGATTCTATCGTTTCTTCATCGAAGACACCGACGACGAGTTTCCACTGTCAATAACGAAGGAAATAGAGAATGGATTCTTGACTTATTACGGTCGATGGAGAGGCGATGCACAGCCCATCATGTATTACGTATAGGACATAGCTTCTGTGGAAGCAGCTGAGTGCAGGGGTGCTCCAGGCATCAACATACATAAAAGACGAAGAAGAAGAGTCAGGACTCAGGTAGTTATATGTGACTTCTTTCTGGCTCAGAATACGAAACACGGCCCGCTGATGCGTCAGGATATGCACTCCATCGGACATTCTCGACTCGAGTGTCCGTCGATCAAATGGAGGCGGGCTTGAATTCTTGTTTCGACCTTCTTGAGCTACACAATCGGGGAGTGCAAGCCTTCTATGACTGCTATCTTATCTATCATGTCCGTGATTTTTCTGGATGTATTCTGTCTTTGAGGCATCAAGTCATCGAGCTCATCGAGCCTTGTTTCCTGTGTATATTTGATGACACGTTCTGACATTTTTCATCTGGATACTGGTCTCTGATCAGAGTAAATATAACGCATGCAAGGGCTACACTGAAGGCAAGAATTTACTCAAGTCAAATGCTGAATTGGAGGTTCCATATTTCGTTTCAGCAAAAGCCTGCGACCACACCTCGTTGAATGACTGCGATGTCGCACAATACATATAACAGAGAACGAGCCAGAAACTGGATCCAGATCGAGGGTCAGTTGCTGTTTGGAAAAGGGCAAGCCCCTGATGTGATTCGAAGTGCTATGCGGGTGCAAGGTTAAGAGCACTGGGCTCCTGACCGAACTTCCCTAGAAATCACTCGACTTGCTGCTGCGTGGGCAGTATTATACATAAAGTGCATATGAAGGAGCCGCAGAGAGCAGAAAGCGAAGCCATAGCCATGCCCACCTCCTGTGCCACGAAAAGCATTGGATCGAGGGCGAACGGAAGTTTCTCAAAACTGCAGATGCTCTTTCTAGTTCATTTTTTGCTGTATTATCTATTTCTTTTTTGCTGTATTATCTATTTCTTTTTTATTCGGCCAAATATCTGAATCATTACTCGACCTTATGAAAAGGTTAGAGGTAAGCTCACAGAGCTATATGCATAAGAGCTTGCCATCTATCTACTTAAAGGCATTTCAGTAAATAAGCATCAGGCATGAAACATTGATGGTATGGCTTGATCATCCAAGTCATGGCCGTTTCACAAAATGCATATAAAATGTGTTTGTTGAAGCTCTCCTTGCGGCGATCGGCCTTCAAAACGGGTTGAATATCACATTCTCTAAGACAATATTTGCAATAACTAATGCCTGAGGCAGCAACTCAAGAGATCAATGTGTTTAGATTCTTCCTGGTTACATAGTTAAATAAGGTCTGTTGGATATCTTAGCGCACTTGTTGGTAGCTTTCTCACTTAAGCTCTGCGTCTTCCTGGCTTCATCTTCACCACCATCGATCACATCACCACATCCAAATGTGCCCATGTTTCCAACCTCATCTGACACGACATTTTCAGGCTTATCTTCAGCAATATAGAGCTTGTTGTCCTCTCGGTTTTCCCTTCCCTGCCTTCGACGACTAGCCATAGTCCTCGCGTTGTTCAACAATCCCACATTTGCTGTTTAATTTTCCGGATTCCCAGCCCCGAAACCGACACGCTGAACCAGAGCTCCTTTCACATTCACTCCGGACTGTCCTCTGCGACTACGTGTTCTTAACACTTAGCATATACGCTTCGTGGATATCTTCGATTTATCGCAGCTTGGAGGTCGCAACGCACTCACATATTCACGATGTCTGGAGAAGCGTGGTTATACCTGCTCGCGGTTCTGATCAACGCCGTCAACCTTTTCCTACAAGTTTTCTTCACTATCATGTACAGCGATTTGGAATGGTAAGTGTGCATATGTGGATTCTCTGCGTTGTCTTTTTGGTGCTGCGGCGCTGCGAAAAATCAGCGCTGACGCCCTTTGCCAACCTGCGAATTTGAAATTTTCAAAAATTTGCGCCAGGTTTATGTCTACAGCTGTTGCTATGAATTCTCACTGACTGTGGACCCTCGCGTAGTGACTACATTAACCCTATCGATCTCTGCAACCGACTGAACGCATATATCGTTCCTGAAGCCGCCGTACACGCATTCTTAACCATTCTTTTTGTCGTTAATGGATACTGGTTGACTATTCTGCTCAATCTGCCCCTGTTGGCCTTTAATGCGAAGAAGTACGTTTTCATAACCGCCTCGACTGTATTATAATTATAATTTCCCTTGAATCTGGGCCGCTGACCATTTTGCACAATACAGAATTTTCGAAAACCAACACCTTCTGGACGCTACTGAGATCTTCCGGAAACTTAATGTCCACAAAAAGGCAAGGACCTGCACTCGATGTCGTGACTGCTAGGGGTGAAGCTAACGTTCTGCGCAGGAATCATTTATCAAGCTTGGTTTTCACCTGGTCATGTTCTTTTTCTACCTCTACAGCATGATCGTGGCCCTCATCCGTGACGAATCCCATTGACTACGTGAGAAAGCGAGCTATGCAATGAAGCACGGTCGACCGGTCGGGTATTGAATGTTTATATAGTCGCCAGCCCAAGTAACCTTACGCCTCGTTACCCTACCGGTACGGGGGAACCCTCCATTTACCTTCCTACTCGTGAGGAGGTATGTTCCGACTACGTGTCGAGTCCAATATTTGGGAGCGTTTCCACACCCATAATCCGAGTTTACCCAACGGAAGAATGGACGATAATCAATTAATATGTTCTATAAGTTCAACAACGAGGCCCCTCTTTTCTTTCTTCGAATTGACAAAGTGTGGGGGGAGTACTCTGAATGTGATTCTAGTCGGCGTATTGCTTTCTCTTTTCTGCGATACAAGGACTAAGATTGTACCCATTAGCGCGGGATTTACAGTTGTCTTCTTTTGTCCATATGATTGTATGCTGAAACGTGGGTAATGAAAAGGAGAATGATGTTGAATATTTCCCCTTAAGCTGCATCCATGAGCACTCTTTGGCAACACGATGGCAGGGGTAGGCATCAGGTACCTGTTCTCTCGAGATCTCACTGCTAGCCATGCGCACTGCTATGCATTAAGTTGACATCATCACATTATTTGGTCTAGAGATTTCTTCTATCACCCGTTGCTTGGGCTTGCGTCGTACCGTGAATGTGGCATACCTTGACTCATGCGGCAACGTACCCAGATTTTAAACACACGATTCAGACAAAATTCTAGCGTGAAATCCATATTATCTTCCCTCCATCATACGCTGGTTTACTTTTATGAAATAAGGCTCTCTGTTCACTAGTGTCTTTGTATTGCCAATTTTAAGGAAGTATTGCAAATTATCACTCTGAAAGAAAATACTTCTTCCAAATTAGGAATCAACATGGACAAATTTCGAAGAATCGGCGCTGGGTTTTGTGGCACCGTTTGGACTTCGCCCTGCGAAGAAAGTGTTCACTTTGGCCGCGCCTTCAAGCGTGAGGATGGAGGCCCTGGGCGTTCTCTACTCAACGATTTTCGGATGCACCAATCCGTTCTCGAAGCCCGTGAGAAACTTTCCGAACTGCCTGGATTTGAGTCGAGCTCAGTCCATATATACGTTCCACGATTTGCAGAGTTTATAGGTCCAGAGGATGGATGGTGGAATAGCAACCTCGAGTATTTTCCTTCGGGGTATACGGCTTGCAATATGATTCTGTCTGAACGCATTCCAGCTGTATCCCAAAAGGCTCGGGAGCTCCTTATCGACAGATACTGCCCGAGCTCCTTTGCCGCGGAGATCAAAACTAGCGAAGCCAATGAAGATTGCCTTATTCGCCCGTACCTAGGAAGACGTCGATATAATGCAGCGGCCCATACCCGACCTTCACGGTTCAAAGCCTTTTCTCTTCGCAATTATCCATTGCACCTCGACCAAATGGAAGAACTGGGTCTTGATGCCGCTGACCTAGTCCATTACGTTGAAGTAATGGCAGAAGCTCTTGCCATGATGCACTGGCTTGCGGGAATAGACGCCAACGATGTCGAGTTTGTGCTTGCGCCACCGCGTTCTGCAGAGAAAACGCCTGCTGTTATATCGAACAAGCTTGGTGACCACGTCATGTGGATTCTAGACTTCGACTGCTGCAACAGGCTGTCTTTCGATATTGACGGGGTAGATCAAGCTGTGACGGCGTTCTTTAAAAACGATCCATTTTATCCGCGGCCAAATTCCAGCTCGGCATTATGGGCCGCTTTTCGGCGGAAATATATCGAGGTCAGCAATGACATACTCCAGACCAGACTGCTCAATGATAACGACAAGGATGATATTCAAAAGCTTCCGGAAGCTTTCATGCAGAGAATTGAAGAGAGAATATAAGTTAAAATAGTAAAGTCAAGGCCGGGGTTTCCAGATTGCACCATTTACGAATCCAGATGTAACTATATAGCTCCTCCTGACAATACTGATTTAAGTTATACGAAGTCTAGCGGTCGAGAAGAAACCTGACCGCTCCGAAGGGACTTTCGTAGCTTTCCGGCAACCGTCGATCAACCGAATGAGTCTGGCCGAATCGTCTACTCTTGTATCCTTGATATAATATACTGGTCGGCAACTCTCGGATTCAAATCTGCTTTTGTAAGCTTTGGAGATTTCGATGCAGTCATAGTCCGCGGAGCAACAATTCGGAAGAACTGATAAAGGTCCAGGGAGGACCTTGAAAATTCGACATGGCTAGTCGTCTTCTGTACATTAGCAGTTGCTACAAAGTATATAAAATGCTATAGTTACTATACAAATTATAATCATGGGGAAATAATTTTTAATTTTTTTTTATATCCATCTCAACAGCTTCAGCGAATATGTAAGGGAGTGCAAACTTGACAAACATTCCAAACATTCCAAATATTGCCACAAGCCACTCTTGTGTGGCGCGTAGAGAACCAAGATGTGGCTTGAGCTTGCCAGATTAGGTAAGCAGGATTATTGAGGTCCACGAGATGAGAGAACAAACGCGAGAGTGACAGCTGGAAATTGAATCGATGGAAGCTCATGCAGAGAGAGCTCGAAATTAAACATGGCTTCCCTTTTGGGTATCAACTATGACTCTTCCAGTGATGACGAGGCAAAGCCCATGGCCGCCGAACCAACTCACACTCCGATCATGGCAGCTCCTGAGGTGCCCGTAGAGGTTTGGTCCCTGCTGGCTTTGATGTCTCTCGAATCAGGCTCTAACGTTATTCTACAGGTCGGCAACCACTTGCAGCTCGCGCTTCCGAAGCCCACTGACACCGCTCTCACATTTAATGCGACTTTCGATGAGTTGACTCGACCCGCGGCCGGCCCTGCAAATCCCTTCAGTTCCACGCATCGCACGAAAAGGAAAAATGTTTTGACTGGACATGCTGAGGAGGCTATGATCAGTGATGCAACGTTTACAGCGCAGCATCGTACGTTCCAAAGTCTGGGGTATACAAAGGATCCGAGCATTGCTGGTGCATATGTGGGCAATATGGAAAATGTGGCACAGTTTGGAGGGAGAGATGTGGTGCAGATGCGACCCTCAAAAGAGGTGAGCGCGACGCTGAGGAGGAAAAGGCAAAAAAAGGGCGACTCGAGTATTGTGGAAGGAGAGGGGGCATATTTAGGTCCGTGGGCAAAATACGAGGATGGGGAGCAGGTGTACGAGCAAGATCTGGTCTTAGCAGGACAAGAACTTGCCAGTGATGAAGAATACATTGAAGAAGCGATCGTGCCGTCTAATATACCCGCCATGGACAAGAAAGCCACGGCGTACCAGGAAGATGTGTCGCAAGCGGAAACGACGGAGTTTCATGGTACGGAGCAGTTCGATTACCAGGGTCGGACATATATGCATGTTCCGTTAGATTTGGACATCGATCTCAAGAAGGAGGTGGGAAGCGTCAAGAATTATATACCTAAGAAATTGATTCATACCTGGAAATCTCATACCAAGCCGATTACGTCAATACGGTTCTTCCCGTCGTCAGGACATCTGCTACTCTCTTCTTCCGCTGATTCGAAGGTCAAAATATGGGATGTTTATCATTCACGGGAGCTTTTACGAACATATTCTGGCCATTCTAGCTCTGTCTCTGATACCACCTTCCACCCAACGGGGACCACATTCCTCTCCGCGTCCTATGATCGCCAGATCAAGCTTTGGGACACAGAATACGGGAAATGCACTGGTCGCTTCTCGACTGGCAAGACGCCCCATGTTGTTCGATTTAACCCGGATCCCAATCACTGGCATGAATTCCTCGCTGGCATGTCAGACAAGAAAATTGTACAGTTTGACACGCGTTCAGGAGAAATCACTCAGGAATACGACCATCATCTCGCTGCCATCAATACTCTCACTTTTGTTGATAATAATCGCCGGTTCATATCTACCTCCGATGACAAATCTCTCCGCGCGTGGGAATACAACATTCCAGTCCCCATCAAGTTCATCGCAGAACCCTATTTATATGCTCTCGTCCGTGCTGCTCCTCACCCCAATGGAAAATATGTCGCTTTCCAGTCTGGAGATAATCAAATCGTCGTTTACGCATCGACAGATAGGTTTCGACAAAACCGGAAAAAGAATTTCCGCGGCCACAACAATGCAGGTTACGCGATCGACGTTGCGATCAGTCCTGATGGCCAGTTTGTCACTTCTGGAGACAGTGGAGGCTATGTCTGTTTTTGGGATTGGAAAACGGGCAAAATGTGGCACAAGATCCAAGCTGGTGGGAAAGAAGGCTCCGCGATTACCTGTGTGGACTGGCATCCACAGGAGACTAGCAAGGTTGCTACAGCGGGATTGGAGGGGGTCATTAAGTACTGGGATTAAACCGTTTCTACTATTATTAAAGTTAGGGTGTTAGGTATCGGGGTTCGCCATTTGGAGACTCGTTTTGTTTATTCTTCGGACTCAATGGTCTTTAACTGGCGAGATGATGGGCGTAGGGATGTATCATGGGGATTGAGCTGGGCAGACCCTGGTAGTATGCTTGTACGCATACACCGTTCAGCACCAAATACTACGTGCAAATATCCAATGAAAGATATACGAGGCACAGGATGGCATATCGTTGCCAGATCTATTACGGCTTGACTCCCTTGTAGACGAAAATCGAAGCCTGAAATTCGGCCGAAACTTGGACTTTCACTTGCAAGAAGCGGGTGGTTGTGACATGCTATGATAGCTATGATGTAACCAACGCCAACCGAAACAGTAAATAGCAGGCCCTGGGTGGTTTGACGGAGACATCTTCCATCAACATATCACATATACTAATACTGCGGGGTATGATGGTAGACGTTTTATTTTAGACAGAGTATTCCCCAGCTCTTTTCTATTCTTCTTCTCTTTAACTAGAACGAGATTGACGACGAAGCAGTGGTCTGAAGGCAGTTACCTGAATACATATAAGAACAATGACGGATGTCAACAAGCCTCATCGAACGCTCCCAACCTACCATCCTGGTTCTTCAAAAGAGGCTATAGAGAATGAACCAGACTGGGGAGAGGTGCCCCATCATCGCATTGGGTTTCGAGACAAGAATGGCCGAATTGCTGGCATCTCACTTCCCGAAGGTGACTCGGAAACAGACAAACAGTTTCTCGAGCACGCGAAACAATTGGCGGAAGAATTGCGTCGCAAAAAGGAGAGAGGAGATCTTTTAACCGTTGTAGATTATATGAAAAACCAAGAGGTACCTTGTCTCTGTGAATCAGTCCATTAGGACTTAACGTTTTATCCTCTACATCCGTCTGGGTTTGATGACTTGCAAATTAACGTATGGCAGGATTATCATCTGCGGTGGCCCTCGAAACACCCTGCTGGCTGGCGTTATGTGCTGCATACTACGGAGAACTTTCTCAAATTCGAGCAAGAATGGCCAATTAATATCAAGAAACGAGAAAAAGAACAACAACAGAAGGAGGAGCAGGAGAGGCAAAAAGGGGAGGAGAAGGCAAAACGGGAACATGAATGGAGAAGAGAACGCGGTGAAATAACAACTCACCATGACGCTTATAGCATCGAACACCCGCCAGAACAAGAGGAAGCGAAAGTGAAAGAAGGAGAGGCAGAAAAAGAACAGGAACAGAAGAAGTCCAAAGAAAAGGAGCTCCAGGGAAAGTACTCTCCACAAGAGTTAGCGTTTCTGCGGACGCTGAAACGTGAAAGCGAATATGTCAGTGGGCTCGAGATTGATTCGGGAAATCGAGTCTCTCCAAAGGCTAACGATCCTGTTATGACGACTATTGACGAAGCCGATCAGTATACTCCGGACAATTGGATCCCGCGGCATCCATCTCTTATCCGCCTAACTGGAAAGCATCCTCTGAATGCCGAACCACAACTGTCAGCGTTATTTGACGCTGGGTTGATCACTCCAAATGACCTACATTACGTTCGAAACCATGCTGCTGTACCTCATATTTTGTGGGAGACTCATGAAATAAACATAAATGATGGCCAGAAAATCCTCACAATGGATGAACTGGTCAAATTTGATGCCATTAATATTCCTATCGCGATGGCCTGTGACGGCACCAGGAGAAAAGAGCTCAATATGATTCGGCGTTCGAAAGGTTTCGACTGGGGCTGTGGCGGTGTGAGTTGCGCATTTTGGAAAGGCGCACTTCTCCGAGATGTCTTGATCTCAGCAGGTGTTAACGTGAAGTTTTCATCACACTCTCAGGTACGCTTGTGGGTGCACTTTGAAGGAGCCGACAATCCCAGTGAAGGCAAATACACCACATGCATTCCATTAGAATATGTGATGGATCCGACAAACGATGTCATACTTGCGTACGAGATGAACAACAAGCCTCTGCCCCCTGACCACGGGTATCCAGTTCGAGTAATGATTCCAGGATACGTCGGCGGCCGATGTGTCAAATGGCTGCAGAGAATTTGGATAACCGACAAAGAAAGCACGGCCTATTATCACATCTATGACAATCGGGTGCTTCCAAGCTTCGTCATTGAGAAGGATTCCGAGTTCGCAGAGACCATGTTCCACCACCCAAGCACCGCTTGTAATGAGCAGAATTTGAATTCCCTTATCGTCAAGCCAGCTCAGGGTGAGAAGATCGACCTTAGGAGTGTTAAGCCTGGGCAAACATATAGAATTCAGGGACTTGCTTATGATGGTGGAGGGTGCGAAGTGCAAAGAGTTGAAGTCACTTTGGATGGTGGGGAGACTTGGTTGTACTGCACCCGCACGGTATGAAATCTTCGCAACTTTTGTTCCTCCTCAGTGTCCCTATGAAACCTGTTCAGTGTCCGGTATCATTAACAGGAAAGCAGTTCCCTGAAGCGCCGGTCAGACACGGAAAGAAGTTTTGGACATGGCTATTCTGGCACGTTGATGTTGAAGTTGCGCATATTGTTAATGCGAAGAGTATTTCAGTTCGCTGCTTCAATGTCTTTAAAAATACTCAGCCACAGAAGCCAAATTGGAATCTTATGGGGTATGCTATACTACTGCTTCTGACACGGAACAAGCGCTAATTGAATGAACAAAAGGATGATGAACAACTGCTGGTATACTCTCAAATCTAAACCAGTCACTGACGAGGAAACTGGTGCTTTGTGCCTGATGTTTCAGCACCCGGTTGAGCCAGCAACAGGCAAAGGTGGGTGGTTACAACCATCGGCCGAAGTACAGATAGAAACCATCAAACACGAAGTACCAGGGCCAAAAAGGGAGTTTACCCGTGAAGAAATAGAAAAGCATAACAGCGAGGATGATTGTTGGATTGTGATCAACGGCAAGGTTTATGATGCTACTAGCGTCTTAAGTTGGCATCCCGGTGGCAAAGCTCCAATCTTGGGGCATGCCGGGAAGGTTCATACTGAAACTACTGAAGAATTTGAAAGCATTCATGACGATTATGCTGAAAAGAAGCTCAGTGGTATGTGTTGCCAGACCAGATATTTCACAATGGATTATTACAGTGAATTGACACTAACTTTGTTACAGAATGCGTCATTGGTGTGGTAACTGACAAAGCGAAGGCTTACATGAAGAAGCAGAAAGAGAAGGCTGCTAAGGATGCTGCAGCCTCCTCCCAAAAGCCCGGAGATACTGCATTGATTCGGAAGAGGTAACGCACAAGCTACTTTTCTTTGAAAATGAACTGAACATTAACTCCTCTCCTTTAGGTGGATTCAAGTGAAGCTCATTAAGACTGAGCATCTATCGGAGGATACCCAGCGGTACAAATTCGCGCTACCCGAGGGAGCTAAGAGTCTAGGCCTTCGCACTGGCGAACACATCCAGCTTGGATTCCATTTCCTCGATCGAATGATCACCCGTTCTTACACACCAGTCCGACCAATTCTCGAGGACGAAAAGGACGGCACCTTTGACCTTGTTGTCAAAAGTTACTTTCCCACCAAGGACATGCCAGGCGGCACAATAAGCAACATTCTCCATGAACTTCGTCCGGGCGAAGAAGTCGAAATCAAAGGTCCCATGGGCGAGCTGCACTACCTCGGGCACGGCAAATTTAGAGTCGACAGCAAAGAACTTCAATTCAAGAACATATCCCTAGTCCTGGGCGGTTCTGCCATCACGCCGGGCTGGCAATTGATCAAAGACATCCTCAAATCCAAGGATCCGCATGATCCTACAAAGATCGCGCTTGTTGACGCGAACAAGACGGAAGATGATATCTTACTCAGAGAGGAGATGCAGGAACTTATGAACGAGCACCCGGATCAATTTAAAATCGATTATATCTTGTCAGAACCGGGCCCGGATTGGAAAGGCGAAAAGGGATTCGTGACAGAAGAGCATCTCAAGAAGTATTGCTATCCGCCCGAGAAGGAAAACGTTGCTTTGATTTGTGGTCCTCCGACGATGATTGCAAAGGCAGTATTGCCGGCGCTGAAGGATTGGGGGTACAAGGAGGAAGTGAACCTTTTCGGATTCTAGAAAGGGGGAAAGATCGAAGATAGTCCGTCATTGATTTCTAGAGTTAAGGCTTTGGGACGACTCTTGGCTGTTTTTTTGCAATATTTTGATCTTGGAGATGGGATCATGTAATATGACATTCAGATTGAACCTTTTATGCTCCCACGCACCATTGCTCATGCCAATGATTAATAGCAGCAGCACTAAAAGCAGCAATAATGCTAGTTATACAATCGTCACTTCGTAAATTTGTAATTCCAATTGAGACGAACAAAAGACGGAAATTCTTTTCCACAACCGAACCCAAATCACAAAAAAAAAGGGCTTGCAACTTCCAATGAAAATTTTCGAATTATCTAAAAGCTGATCATATCAATCCAACTACCCACAAAACCTAACCTGTTCCCCCTTTCGCCCTGCATCCGCATCGCAAACTCCTCAAAGTTTAACTTCGCACCCGTTCCGCCCCGCTCCTTGGCTTCTTTCTCAACCTGGTTCAAGCGGTGCCAGCGCGCCAGCGTTTTAGGAGATGGCGGAACAGGAGGAGAGGGCGGAGGGATTGGCCGCGTTGCGGAGTGGGATGAAGATGAAGATGAGGAAGTAGTAGAGGACGATGGGTTGACGATCTGGCTGGTGTGGGACGATGGAGGTCGCCGGTGGTGTGGGTGTGGGTGGAGGTGGGGTTGTTGGAAGCGGAGGCGGAGCGGAAGAGTGGAGTTCGGGTGTTGTCGGGCTTGGCGGGGCGGATTGGAGCCGGAAACGGAAGCGGAAGTGGAGGTGGAAGGCGATTCGTATATAGGTACGTAGTAGGTATTATTATTCGTGATGGAGCGATTGGCGAGGGTGTTGGAGGTGGTTATGTCGTTGATTTGTAGGGCTTCGGGGAGATCGTCGGAGTCTGGTCGGAATTGCGGAAGAGTAGGGTCGGGCGGTGGGGATATGCGACCGTGAACGCTTTCGATTTCTTCCTCATCGAGTTCAAATGGCATATTTTCAGGGGCCAGTGGAAAAGGCTCGATCTCTGGGCCGTTTGGCCGATTTTGTGGCAGCATAGGGTCCGATGAGTAATCTGATGGGTATTCCTGGTGATGGCCATCTTCTGGCTCAGGAGTCGCGTCAGGAGCATCAGACTCGATCGGGCCATGACCTTCCGACTCAGGCACAATAGAATAGCCTGCTTCATCCAAGAGCTGTGGAAGCGACTTTTCTCCAGGGGGTATGTCGCCGAGTTGCTCACTGATGTCTTCCACTGGGGACCCAGAAACTGGTTTCTTACCATCCACTGCTGAGCGTCTGGAATGGGCCATTGCGAAATTTTCAATTTCTTTGGCCCATCGTTTCCTTTCTGCACGAGTGCGATACGCTTCCATCAGTAGATCTTCTTTCGGTTTGAAAATCATATCTAACAGTTCGTTTAGGCCTTCCTGAGTGACTTGATACAATATCTCCTTTCCAACGTCTCTTTCGGCTTCCGGGATCTCGAAACCACCCCATCTTTCACCAACAGGGATACTGCGTGATGAGGTCGATGGATTGGATCGTGTTTCGTATTCATTGTCAGTGACATCATCCTGGAAACGAACTTTCGATGATGATCTTGATCTGGGTGATGGAGCGTGAGATTCCATCGCGTCTGCATCCTCAAGAACATCTTCATCTTCATCATGGTAACCCAGAGGAGCTGTAGCACCATCTTCTTCATCGATATAGAAGCGTCTACGCCTCCATCTCTCTTCGATACCAGCCCGTCTTACATCTTCGACTTGCTCTTGGTCTTCAACATGGAAACGTTCAGCAACGCATGTCCCTATGCGAGCCCTGTCAACATGATCAGTCACCTCCTCGTAAGGAACATAAGCACCCAAAGCGTTAACTATATCCTGGGGCTGGACCTCTTCAGCCGGTAGCCATTCCTCGAAGTCTCCAGAGAATTCTGACGACGCATCGTTTCTATCGTGGTCCTCATTGCCACCATCATTTCCATAAAAGCTCAGTGGTCGCGGCAAGGAAGGCCGCAGAAACTGGGGCCTTGATCTACCATACGTATTTCTAACAGCAGCATCTCCAATTATAACATGTCTATCGCATGCGTCTTCCCCATCATCTCGCAAGATTCCTTGATTATCGGCGATCTCCATGTCTCCATGCAAGTTTGCTTGTTTGCCTTCACCAATCCTCGATGGGTCACCCGAGGGAATCGACCCAGGAAATGCTGAACTGATTGGTTGACTACCGAGAATGACATCTCGGGTACCGCCTTCAAGAAAGTCATCTTCCATGCCTGCAACCAGGTCTCTAGTCACTTCTCTGCTAAGGGTATAATACGCCCTGAATATCCTCAAGAAGTCTTTTCTTTCCACATAGCCATCTCTGTCAATATCGTATCCACGGAATATCCGTTTTAATCGTTCATGCGTGCTCTTGTTATTGAAACTAGCCAAGCCCTTCAAAAATTCTTCGAAACCTATCAGATTATCACCATTGGTATCGTAAAAAGAAAACATTCGGTCGTAGATGAGACTAGGAGGCGGAGGACGAAGAGACGTATTTGGCACAAAGCATCGATCAAAAGTCTTGCGGTCGATAGCCATGTTGAATTTATTTGGATCATTTGGCCACTCCACATTCGCCAAGCATCGAAATTGATCCCAAAGAGCATCAAGTTCAGTATTCTCAAAATTCGTTTCTTTCATTAGCCGTTTCGCCAGAGGTCGAGACAGATTACGAGGAAGCATCATCGGTTTTCCTGGGTACCACACCGGCTGAGATTGTCGAGGGTTACCTAGGAACGGCGCCGGGATTCTCACTTTATAGAATAGATGCGTCTTGATATGTCCTTGCATTGCCTCGCATGTTTCACAAAGGTCATAATCGATGCAATTGGCACAACGATACCGTATCCCTTGTATTGGCATAACTCCACAGCTATTGCAGGTGACACCACGGTGAATATACCCATCTCGCCTCGCTTGATCTTCTGCGATATGATACAAGAGATTCAACAAATTCTGTCCTTCCCTAGACGGGGCTGTATCGTCACTGCCGTCCCTCCAAGAAAATACACTTTGATTATCCCCAGCAGTCTCAGTCAAATCCCGGCGCGTCTCCAGCACCGTGTTTCCGCTGATCGCCAAACTCGTGGCCTCACCATTCCTCCTTCTCCGACGTAGATCCGCACCAAAATTAGGATCTTGATTAAATCGATTAATCGCTTGGACGACACTTGCTTCTGTAAACCCCCAGTCCAGCAACTGTTGTAGTAAATACTGATGTTCCCCATTCGACTGAGAGATAACATGCGAGGGCGGATATTCAAAAGCAAAGAAGTTTTCTAGGAACGCGTCCTCCATCATCCTGTGCATTATCTCTGCCTGGTCCTGGGCAACATCAAGTTCCCGCTGTAACACCTCGTTCGAGGGAAAGTCCAATGGCATAAGCGGACACTGATATGTACGACCGTTTTCTACCTCAACTCTAAAAGTTCCGTAAGGAGTATCTTCTGATTCGAGCTCCTGGAGCCTTTGTATAGCCTGGACAGAGGTAGAGATATCGTTAGGATCACGGGATGCTGATGAAGCACCGCCTCTCCTTCTTGAAGGGGGCCGTCGGACTGCATTTCGTCGTCGCAGGCCAGTATGGACGGCGTTTGAGGGATAGAGATGTCGGTGGATAAGGAGAATCGCATAGGCGGCTGCGAGTCCGGTCGCAATGTATAAAACGGGGCGATAGCGGCCGAGCGACGCGCGCGTAGACGGGCTACTGATTGGCATGGCCATAATGAAAGCGTCAAGCGGAGCTCTCAGGACGGTGGCAAGGCTTCATGGTTGAAGTCCATTTGATGATCTGTTGCAGAGTTTCTACAATAAACAAGTCAATAATAATAGTAATTGTCAACTTCTCTTCTGTTTTCAATAGTGAAGGTGTGTCGCGAAAGTCCTTTGGGCAATCATCACTGAATGTTGAAAACAGCTTTTCTTTCACAGCTGATCAGCAAGTTAAAGCTCTTCCCGAAATGCTGGTCTGGCACCTCTTTACGGCAGCCTATAGGGGCCAGTCCGTCAAAATTCGTATTTTACAAAAATGACATAAGGACACACACCATTTGATGTATATGATCATCAGTGTGCTCAGTACTAAATGCATTCCATCAACTAATTAATTATTATTATTTTCAAATAATATCCAATCATGACATATTATATATCAATATGTGTCTAATTTCATGTAGAATTTAATAAAAATATTTAAAAATTGAAATTCTCAACATTTTAAGCACAAATTTCATATTTTGTTCTATTTTTTAAAAATAACCATCAAACAGTGAATTATTAGTTATAATAAAATAATATATATATATATATATCTATATATTTATTTATTTTAAGATTCAAAATACTTATCATTGTGTACTAAACAAGATAACTGAATTGAACTTTTTTAATATTTTATATATATTTTTATTATTAAATAATTTAATTATATACAAAAATTATTAATTATTTAAAATCAAAATTAATGTTAATTAAATAAAAACTTTAAATTTTTTTCAGCAATTTTTAGAAAATTTTCTAATTATAATTGAATTTAATTTAAAAAAATTAAATGAAAATTTCAAAAAATTAATTTTTAAATATAAATATAATTTATAAGTTGCATTTTCTACTTTTAGATATAACTTGTAACTTGTTCATAAAAATCTGTTTACAAGTATAAAAAAATAAAAATAAAAAGTCTTGATTAAATATAATTAAAAAATTGAAATTATTTTTTTATTATTAATACTTTTTAAAATACAGTTATTAATTTTTAAATTATCTAAAAAAACAACATTCAGAAATTTCAGTCAATAAAAAATTAAAAAATTTAAAATTTTTATTAAGTAAATTTTATATAAATTTCTTTTAAAAATTCATTAATTAGTTTAATACTTAAGATTTTAATTTCAATAATAAATTTTTATTATGATTAAATATTTTTAATATATAAAAAGTATTAACAAATACAGCTTAAAAACTACTACTATTTCTTAACATATCTTTAAACAAAAAGATTTAAAATTGATTATTGAAAATAATTTAAGTTTAAAAAGTTTGTAGTATGTACTTTAAATTTTTTTACAAAAATTTTAAAATTCATGTACATGTAATATTGTATATAATTTTTTTTATACATAATTTTTAATATTTATACTGATATTATTTTTTATTAGCAATTAATTAAAATTGCATTTAAATATATTAAATTCAATTTAATTCAGTTTTATTCTCTCATCTGTAGACTAAAGTTTTTTAACATTTTGACATTTATTTCAAGTCTGTAAGTTTGAATGAATTTCAATAGTCAATCAAATTTACTAGTAATTTTTATAAAAAGTTAATTAATTAGAAAATAAAAAAAAACAATACAATGCATTGAATTATTTTATTTCTGCAGATTTATCTACTTACATTTATAATTTTTTTTATTATTTATGAACTTGTTGATACAAAAGTATTAAAAATATATCAAGATGAAAAACAAGAGAAGTATTGATGAAATTTTGAAGAAACTTTCTAATTAACAAGATTTAGATTTTTAATTAATATCATCAAAAATTTATTTTTTAAAATTTAATATTCTGATTTCTGATGAATATAAATATGAAGAGTTTTTTAGAATTATTCAGTTTTTTCATTTCAGCAGAAATTATTTAGTTTGTCAGCAATTTCATTAATTTTTATACAAAACAATAGTAAAATATGAGGAAGTCAGTTTTTTATAAGTGAGTATAATTCTATGAAGTTCAATTATATCTTCAGAAATTCTTGTTTTTTTTACTATTTTTATATATATAAGTGTGCATGATTCTCAGCAGATTAAACTTTATTGATAAAATAATTTTTCAATGAAATTTTTATATTTTTTATTCAGTATATGACACTTCTTTGTTTTCAGTAAATAAAATGATATCTACACATTTTAAATTTCAGTATTAAATTTGATTATAGTGAAAAGAAATGATGATATAAACTAAAACTTTTGATTTCACATTTTCAAGCAATTATTTAAAAATTATATACATCTGAATCTCATATATTTATAAATGAAATTATGATTTTATACTTTGACAAATTACTTCACATTTACAATAGTACAGAATGTTCAATAAATCAATAAAATAAGAATATAAGATATTTGTTCTAGTAGAAAATGATTATATTTAAATATTTCACTGAAGTAGCAAGCAACTTAACATTATTGTGATATTTAAGTACTCAAATCTAATCATGACTGAATTTTTGATTATGAAATTAATGAAGCAATTACTGAGTATATTAATAATCTATTTCTTTATTGTGTTATATTGTAATGGTGGATTTAACAATCAATCATCTTGACTATTTTAGACAATTATTCACATAATGATAGACAAACAAGCAAGTTCAGAGCTTCAGATAAAAAATAATAAGCAGCTATACAGTAGTTATATAATAAAAAAAATATCAGCTTATAATTCAAGTTGTATTGAACTGATTGCTTGCTTTTCTCAAAAAGCAAAACAACATATTTTTTATAATATACATGCAGGTGAAAGTCAATATAAAATACATCATAAGCAAAATATAACATAACTGCTAACTAGTAATTTATGTGCTAAAAAGCTTCAGATCAGTATGACAATTATTCTTTTTTTATTTAAAGCTCAATCTCAAGCTTAAAGATATTAATTTTGAATACTTGAATAATTTTTGCAATATGTGTAAAAAAAAATAAACAGTAAGATAGCAGCAATATAACTAAAAAGTAAAATGTTTAAAATTTCAATATATTTATAAATACATGCTTGTAAAGTAATATAAAATTTCAGTTATTTTTCAAGCAGTTCAACTTTTCTTCTTCTTTTCTTCAAGCTTATTTTCTTGTAAAAATGCTTGCATCATCAGATAAGTTGTTATCAGATAAAAAAAAATCTATTGCTAATTGTTGTTGATATAGCAAAAAATTTGCTTCATTATTCAACACATTTTTTCAAACAAATATTTGCTAAACATTCTGCTCTGTCAGCTGAGAAGAATTTGCTTTTCAAGAAAATTTTTGTAAAATTCTTAATCAATATTTTTTTTTCTAGCTAATATTGAATATAGTAAATGATGCACTCTGTTTCTGAGCAGAAAAATCACAATGAAACTGCTGTTAAATCATTTATCATTGTTGAAAAAAATATCATTTCAGAAAAAAATATCATTGTTGAAATTTTGAATTTTCTTGTTGCTGTCATCAAAATTGCTGTTGTCAGTGAGTATGCTGTTTTTTATCTGCTTAATTGTTAATAACATATTATCATCTGATTTTAGAAAAAAAAAATGTTTCATTTGTGTCATTGATCAATTTATTTGTTGCTTCATTGACTTTAGAATTTATGACAATTAATGTCATTTTTGTTGAGATGTTTAATAAAAAACTGCTGAATAGCAGCAAAAAAATTATTGTGCTGTGTTTCATATGTGTCTAATGTGTCAAATGATTGAAGAAGAAATTAAAATTTTAATATATTCATTCACATAATTACAATAAATGTGATCATTGTCAAAAAAACAAAAAAAAATGTATGTCATTTTTGTCACAATTGAATAAGAATCTCACAGTTATACAAAAATTTGTGCTTTTAATTTCAAAAAATACTGAAATTTATGAGAAAACATACAGAAAATTCAAATCAAAAATAAAATTTTTTTTTCATGTGATTGACATTAAATTAATTTTTAATAAAAAAACTAGCAACAATAAAGCTGCAATCAATCAGAATATCACAATGAAGCATTGCAATGCTATCATTATTTTTGCTAATAACATGTACACTCTAAATGAATTGCTGAATGAGCATTTCAGAAAGAAGTTTAAGAAAGCATTATATGATGAAGATGATGTTAAATTTGACAATAAAGAAATTTTGTAATTATTTAACTGTTGTTTCTCTGTGATATGACTTCAGTCTGATACTTAATTGTTTTTAATTTGTTTTTATGAATAAAAATTGATTTGATTTTTGTTACAGTTTGAATCAAATTCAGTTATTTAAATTAAATGCAGCTATTGCATAGCAGCTTTTTGTCTTTTAATTTGCTGTTTCTTAACTGTTGTTTGAAAATTTTGTTTGATTTCAAATTCTTGTAATAGCTCAGTAGCATTTGTCAAATTAGTTAATGATAATCATTGATTTTTATATGAAGAATATTTTTTTCACTTGACTAAATATTGAACTTCATTACAGAAAATTCATTTATTCAAGATTTTTTCAACTTTTCATTTTTTTTCATCATTAATAATAATTGACTGTGATTCAGAAGATTGTTTGCTGCTACATTACAAATAAAACTCAAGTAAAAAAACATGAAATGTCAGATTAATTTAATTATAACTTTTGAAAAATCACAGCATATAAGCTTGTGACTCACAGATAGCAATCACTAAAAAAAATTCTAAATATCAATCATTTAGTTTTTTCAAAAATCTTCAAATTTTCAAATTTTTTCTAGATAATAAAATCATATCATCAATATTAAATTGCATCAGTTTGTGTTTTTTATCATAATATATAATTTGAGTCTCAAAAACTTGTTGCAGTAATTTCACTGCTTATTATTAAATATTATAAAGCTTTTGAAGCTGTTGACTTAATTTCAGAATTTGAAAAAATGAATCAGATAAAAAATCAGTAGAAATCTGTGAGTTATAATTATATAACATAAAAAAAAAACTGATTTATAATCAAATGCTTGCTGTTATTGTATACAAACTCAGCAGTCAGTAATAACTTAGTTTAATTATCTTGCTGATAAAAGCTATAAACACAAAAATATTGCTTCAATGTTTGATTTAATCATTTCATTATATCATTCATTTGAGAATGAAAAGCAGTACTTAATCAACAAATAACATTTAGATGATAGCAAAAATCAGCTCAATAGCAGCTAGTAAACAGTAAATTTTTGTCAGAAACAATAAATTCAGAAAATTCATAATATTTAACAATTTTATTAATAAATATATTTACTAATTCAGAAATTTTGATTTTTTTTATTGTTGAGAAATATTTAATCATCTTAATAAATTTATCAGTCATCATTAATATAACATCATAAACAATACTGTCTTGCAGCAATGATGATAAATCAATGATAAAATTCATAATCAAGTGTTTTCACAATTCTGTAGCAATGAGAATAATAATCATTTTGTCATAAAACTTGTAACAACATATTTGTGTACAATTGCAGACATAGCAAATAAATATATATTTTTTCATGTCAGTTTTCATTTTATTTTAATAATATTTTCACTGTATAAGCTTTAAAATTTGTTGAATTTTATTATAATTTGCATATAAATTATTGTGATGAATTCATAAAATTTTTTATCATAAAGCAAAATTTTGAGACACATAAATTTGCTCATTTTACATTAATAAAATCTGATCTGAAGAGATTTTTCAGTTTTTTTGCTGTAAAAAAACTGCTTTCTTGTCAGCAGTTTTTAAAGTTTCAAAAATATCAATACGAAAAGCATTTTTTTTTCTGAATTTTTTGTAGCAATTCACACATGCTTAATTTTGATGAGATATAAGCATTTTTTTCACTAGTTGTTTTTATCACTAGCAATTTCAGAGTAAAACTTTCTGAACAATTTTTTTCTATCAAGATAAATGTGTTGAAATTCATGACTTTTCTCATTAAATCAAAATTCAATTTTCATTGTAAAATAAAAAGTAATTCAATTTTATACTTTTGCATATCAGAAGATTTATAATCTCATCATTGTGAAGAAGTGTTGACAGAATTCAGTATTCTCAATTTATATTTTAATGTAAAATCAAATGCTGTGAGCTTTTTAACTCAACAAATTTGTTTGTTATTTAACAATTTTGTGATAAAAAAATAACATAAATTGACATGATCAATTTGAATGCAGAATGATTGCTTAGTATTTTTTAAATAATGTTTTCAATGATAAAAAAATTTCATAATAATCAAAAACTCTTGATCATGCACTTCATAACATTTTTCAACATCATTCATTTTTCATGAATAAAAAACAATTAAATGTTAATGTGCAGTTCATTTTTCTGATTCACTGTCTGATTGCAGCAGTATAGCAACAATTGCATATTTTAATGCATCAGTAATCATCAAAATTTTTTTATTCAAATCATAATAAATAAGCAATGATGATTTTTCAAAAACTTGCTTTAAATTTTTAAAAGTTTTGTGAGCTTCTTGCAGCAACATAAATTGTTTTAATTAATTATTGCTTTATAAAAAATCAGTCAGAGAAGCAGTTAACTTAGCATAATTATATATAAATTTTTGAAAAAAATCTGTGAAATTCAGAAAAATTTGAATATTATAAATCAATGTAAATTTTAATCATTCATGAATAATATTCAACTGACTAGCATCTAGATGAATGTCATTTTTTTTAATTATAAATTTCAAAAATTTAACTTTCATTTTATGAAATTCACACTTAGATAACTTAGCATAAAGCTTGTAGTGAGATAGTTATAAAAAAACTTTCTGAACATAACAAATATGCTTTTTTTCAGTTTGAAAATAAATCAAAATATCATCAAAATAAATAATAACAAACATATTCAAAATATCTTAAAAAACATCATTGATATATGTCTGAAAGATTGCAGAAGCATTGCAGAGATCAAACAGCAATACTAAAGATTTAAAATGTTTATATTGAATTCAGAAAGCAGTTTTTCATTCATTTTTTTTTAATCTGAAGTTGATGATATGTGTCACATAAATTAAATTTAGTAAAATATTTTGTGTCATTCAATCAATTCAATAACTCATTTATTCAGAATAAGAGATAGCAATTCTTAATCATAATTGCATTCAATTCTTAATAATTAATGTATAATCATAACAATTTGTCTGCTTTCTTAAAAAAAAAATTGATGCATCTGTCAGATTAATTGACAGTTATATTCAATTTTTTTGTTAATTATTTTTCAAATATTTTCACAAAATATCAAGCTTCACTGCTGAAAAAAAAATATAACTGCTTTTACAGAAACATCTTATCTTTCTGAAGATTAATAATATGTTTTACAAAAATATCTGAAAGAATATCTGCTTTTTTTTTAAAAAACATGTGTTCAAAATCACAATAAATATCTGACAGCTCTAGCATTTTCATTAAATTTTTTTGTAAGTTAATAATATTCATTAATAATAAATAAATCATGTTATGTCTGATAATTTTAAAGAATTTTCTTGAAAATTCAATTCACAACTTTGTAGACTTTTTAACACAATAACATCAAGAAGCAGTGATTCAATCAACTAAAGAATTCATTTCAGTTAATCAATAATTATTTAATATTATATTATAACACAATACATCAATAATCAAGAAATGTTTATTAAATAGCTTAGCTGTTCTGAACAAATCAAAAATTTTAAATAAAATATTAATTTCATCATAGCAAGTTGTTTTTGTCTCATTTGTCATTTCAGCTGATTTTTGCAATTCAGCAGTGAATTTTCAGTCACTTTACAATAACTTGCAATATAAAATAAATTCACAAGTAACTTCAAAATTTAATAACACATTTGAAAATACAGAATACTTTTCAGATTGAATAAATACAGTTAAAGCAAATTTTTTTTTGTTTATCTGTCATTTTAATTTTTTGTCATTTTGCAGCATATTTACTTCTGACTTTTGTGAATTTAATGATGAATTAATTTTTTTTGAGATTGATTAAATTTTCTTTACTGTCATTTTGAGCATTTTGAACTCATGTGATTTATTTCATTACAAATAAAATAATGATTTTTTTTTGTTTTTTTTATATTTTTGCTTTTCTTCTGCAGTATAATGTGATGTAAATCACAATTTTTTTGCTGCTTGATTTTGATTTTTTGAGTTATTTTCTCATTTTTTATCAAAATTACATCATCTTGACTTTTATTGCTGTTAACATTCAAAATTTTATTGATTTTTAGCAATTTTATTTTGTACTTGTTTCATGTGAGCTCTCAGCAAAGTTATTTCAACTACTCTGCAAGATATCTGCTGATGTGACATAATAACACTGTGAAGCTTTGAAGTTAATTTATTAAAAAAATATTGACTTCAAAATTCATTCTTCTAACATAATGAGGTAGAAAGCTTCATCTCATTTCATTTATTAATGTAAACATATTCAAAATTGATAATTAATTGTGTAGAACATTGATGTAATTTCAATCATTTTTCATTAGCTAACATGTTGTGATTCTTCAGCACCTCAATTTGATTTAGAAGAAATAACTTAAATTGAGTTTATATATAATTATTCAAATTAATTAACTTTCATTTAAAAAATCAAGCTGATTGAACATTTTTCTGTAATTTTGTTGCTGTGTATTAAATTTTATTTTTTTTCATAATATATATATTCAATTTATCATCAAGATAATTCTTTATCAAATACATTCATTGTCAATATTTCTTGCAATTCTTGCTATAATATAACTCAAATTTAGAAAACTTCTTTTTCTCACTGCAATGTGTCAGCATCAAAGCATCAATCAACTGATTAAATTGCTCTTGATTAAATAAACTTGTAACAGTAAATTTAGATGTTGAATTTGTTGATTTGAAATCATTTAATTCAGAAATATTTTTCAGAACAGTAAATTTTTTTTATAATTTTTGTATGTAATCAAGATTTTTTTCAAATTAAGCTGCTGTTTTAGAGAACTGTTTCTTTTCTGACATATTTTTTTTAAATAACAGCAGCATAGCTTCAAACTAGCTATATAAAAAAAAATAATCAGAACTGTAATGATGAGTTTAACAATTAATCATTTCAGTTATTTTAAATAATTATTCACATAACAATAAATGAATAAGCAAGTTCAGAACTTCAGATAAAAGATAATAAGCAGCTATACAGTAGCTATATAATAAAAAAAAATATCAGCTTATAGTTCAAGTTGTATTGAACTGATCACTTGCTTTTCTCAAAAAGCAAAACAATGTATTCTCTATAATATACATGCAGGCAAAAGTCAATATAAAATACATTATAAGCAAAGCATAACATAGCTGCTAACTAGCAGCTCACATGCTAAGAAGCTTCAGATCAGTATGACATATATGTTGACAATGATTTATTTTTTTATTGTGTTATATATTAATGACTAATAATTAAGTAGAATCTTTTATTCAGAATGATTTATTGATTTTTATCTTTTTAAAAATAATTATATGCTTAATTTATATAAACAACTACTTTACATCTGTTAATTTATTCAAATTTTTATAAAATAAAAATATTAAAGTAGATAAAATCATTAAATCAAATAATTTTTCAAAATTTTTTTCACAAATCTGAAAAAATTATGTTATTTTTATGTCATGAAATTTTTTGAAATAATTCTCAAAAATGATGTTTTTTGTTTTGTTTGACAAAATAATAATGTGATTTTGACACTGACAACTGTTCATTCAAATAATAAATTTATTTTTTAAAAATGCAAATGTTTTTCTAAAATATCTACAAATGATATCATTGTCTGATGAATTTTTGATGACAAATCAAAAACAGAGTTTGAGATTTAAAAATTTTATCTTCATTAATGATTATAATCATTATATAAATGAAGTTAATTTAGTAAATTAATATAAATCAGTTTATTAAATTCATTAACAAGATTATTGCAACTGATTTTTTATATTATATTGAATTTTTGATGAAGCAATTGTTAATTCATACAAGATTTACATTATTTATCATAAAAAAAACAAATGAATAAAATTTTTAGTTATCTAGATCATTATAAAAAAATTATATATAAATTTTTTTATATATGATTTTGATAAGCAATTCAAATTTTCATTAACTTCAGTATTAAATTCTTCTTTAATTTATATCTAAGTCAATTTTGAAATGTATTAATTTTGTGTAATTTGTTTATATAATCAAAAAACATTTTTAAATAAATTAAAAAAAATTACTAGATCAAGATCAGAGTGCTCAATTCACACTGTTTATTTTTGTGTAAAGAAAGAATGCTGACAGATTTATTATTGAAATATAAAATAAATTTTTTATTATAAATTGATACTGAAAAATACAACTTTCAATTAATAAACATGTATTTTACATGACTTGTAATATTCACTTTATATCAAGATATTAAAAAATTCTAGTCTACAGATGAGAGAATAATATATATAGTAAAATAGTATAAAAAACTTTAAAGTTAAAAACAAATTAAATTTATTAATAATTTCTTAATTATATTAAATACTTAAATTATAATCTATGATATTATAAATTTAAAAATTACTTTAATTTACTTACATCTAATTTAATTTCAAATTGTAAGATTTTAATTTAATTTTATGTTTTTTATTACTTAATGAAATTGAAATGATAAAATGAAAATTTATTATAAAAAATAAATATTTCTAATTTTTTATTATAATAACTGTTAATTATTTTTATAAATACTGTATAGTTCTCTGAAGTGTTTTAATATTTTTTTTGAAAATACATATTTTATTATTGTCACTCTTTACTACTTTTATATATACAATTTTACATATAAGAATTAAATAGTATCAGAAGCTGCATACAATTTTTATTAATTAATTAAAAATTTAAAAATTTATTTAATTAATTTAATATATTATTACATATTAAATTATGGGTGTGAGATTTTTTTATTAACTTTTATTGATTTTTGTATTGTATCATATCAATTTAAAACTTTTAACATAAAAGCTGCTAGTTGACAACTATATTATACTTTGCTTATGACATATTTTATATTGACTTTTCTCTGTATATATATTATATAAAGAATACATTGTCTTGTTTTTTGAAAAAAGCAAATAATCAGTTCAATACAATTTAAACTATAAACTAAAATATTTTTTCTACTATATAATTATTATACAGTTACTTATTATCATTTATTTAAAGTTCTGAACTTGCTTATTCATTTATTGTTACATGAATAATTATTTAAAACAATTGAGACAGTTGATTGTAAATTTACTGTTACATATTAATTTTTTTTACAATAATTTTTTTTATAAATATAATGAAAATTTTTTTATTATATTTTACTATAGTTAATTATTTATATTTCAAATTTTTAAATTAACTGCTAGAACTGTTTATTGTTACTAATTAACAATTTAATATATAAATTATTAATATTAACTACTGTAGTCTGCAGATAATATTATTAAATTTAAATAAATTATTTTCATAAAATTAATTTTATAATCTTAATAAAATTTTTTTATTTAATTTAAGTTATATTTAAACTGATATTTAAACAAGTTAATTAAGCAAAATATCTTAATTTAATATATAACTTAAATTTATAAAACTATAATCTTCACTACTTGATTAGACTTAAACTTGTTTGTAATTTATCAATATTTAAAGTCTTCAATATTTTTAATTCAAGTATATTTTTGAAAATAATTATAATTTATTCATTATGTTAATGTAAACTTAATTGAAATTTGTATTTATATTTATTAAATATTATATTTTTAAATAAAAAGTATATTATATTTGTAAGTTGTAATATCTCAGTTATAAATTTTGTAAAAACTAACACAGTTTTTTTTCTTTATATAACTAATTTTAATTGAATTAACATTAGTGAGTATAATATAAATATAAATATCACAATATCTTATTTATTTTATTATTTAAGATAAATATTAAAGAGTAGTTTATTTTATTATTTTGATATTTTTTATATTAAATTGAATAAATTGTTTTACTTTATTTTTATATTTATTTAATTATTTAATAATTTAATTAATACAATTATTGTTCTTATAATAATATTTAAATATTATATTTTTAATTTTTTAATTAGTAATTTTTTTATAATTTTATTTGTTAATAAATTTAAAAATTGTTTAAATTTTTATTTATATTTCTAAAAGTTTAAAAATATATTTAATTATATTTTACTAATATACTATGAATATTTTATTGACAAATCAAAAGTCAATTTTTTTTAATTTTTTTTTAGTTTTTAATTCTTTTTTAATTTTTTTTAAAAATTTTTTTTAAATTATATTTAATTAAGTTTAATAAAATATCTCAGCAAGAAGTAAAGCTATTCAAATTCTGACAAAAGATTTGAAATCAGCACAAAAAATGAAGTATATTGATATATATCACATAAGCATAGCTACACTCAAATGATTTGATTTGATAAGCACACTGGTTATGTCTTGCCTTGATCATGAAATTTGATGTGGCATTAGCATTTACTACTCAATTACGAATTTTGGCGGACTGGCCCCTATAGGCTGCCGTACCTCTTGGCACTCTCTAGTTAGTTCCGTCTGAAATACAAACAATCTGAAGAAGTTCAGACGACACTGATGATATTTCTCATATAGATCTCAGCAACATGTCAATGGCTCCATCGCACATGCTCATACTGAACTTTTTGAAGAATGTATGCCCTTCAAACAATTGCAATTGTATTTCTAGGGTTTATTTTTGCGCACAGTAGATAGTACATACATAGTAGTCCATACTTTGCATAGACAGACACCCGTATTTCAATGGCTATGTATATTCCTCACGAATATCTCGCCAGTGATAATAGAGATCAGCGGTTAGTTAGATAGCACAAGAGGAACTATAGAGACGTTTCCCCTTAACCTTTCAACCTTGACGCCGTAGTAGTCCCCCAACCGACTTTTGTATGCGAAACATCTTGGACTCGAATCTCCATGTTTGGCGCGTCTAGATCATTAAATCTATAAAAATTTTCAAACTCAAATGCATAATGGTGCTTTTCATAAAACAATGCAAGGCATGATTACCGTGTTAAAACATAGTCAAGTTAGATCGTCTCAATATAATCGAAAGCGCCAGTGCCGTTTATCCCATTATTCTTCTCTCAACCGCTAAGTTTCTGCTCCCGGATAAAAGCGGAACCGAAAAGTGCAAAAAATGCTACTGCAATCATAAAGGCGAAACCGCTGTTGGTGGCGTGGCCGTAGCATTCTCGCACGATGCGTCGGGTATCGGGTTCAAGAGCTTTGAGATAGTCAAGACTCTGCCGGACGCCATCGACAATCTTGTCAATGTCTTTTCTGTGGCGAAGAGCGGAGAGAAGACTGGAGCGAAGGGTCTGCTGGACAATGCCAGACGAAAGTGAAACTCCGAGTACGGATCCCAGCGACCGAAATAGATACGAGCATGCAGTTGCAACTGCCTGATCCTCAGGGGATGCATTCGCAACTAAACAGTACGGTTAACAGACACAGAAACACATCTGGGACATAAGGCAAGCATACTTAGGTCAATCAGGGTCGTTGTAACTCCTATTCCATTCCCAAACCCACACATCACCATTCCTATGATAATAGCGGAAGTTTCGTTTACGATCGCACCAGAGAATAAGTAAATGACCACCAGACCGGCGACCAACAAGGCGTACCCCCAGACTGTCAGCCAGAAATATTTGCCAGTTTTCCTCATGACAATCCCAGCACCGAGAGACCCACTCACACCTGCCACTATCGAGGGCAGCAGCCTGAAACCAGCCACGGTTGCGGAAACACCGTCACGCGCTTGGAAAAACAGAGGGAGGTAGAAAATAGCTGCAAGCCAGGCACCGAAGCTAAAAAAGTTGACAAAGTAGCAAACAAGTAGGTTCCTGTCGAAAATGATGTGACCAGGGGCGAATGGGTCTGAGGCGACCCATATCTCGACACAGAGGAACAGCACGAATAAAGCGGTCGATACGGTTAACGATACAATCGTTAATGGGAGAGTCCAAGACACATTGGTTCCACGATCGAGTCCCAGCAGGAAACCGAAAACAGCGAATACGAGGACAATCGCTCCTAGAAAGTCGATGCGTTTTAACTTCTCTCGCCAATGGGTCTCGTCGGAGGCTGGAAGATTCAAAGCAAACACGACAGCGATAAAGGCCAGAAGGCAGATCGGCCCCTGAGCAAGAAAAGCCCTTCATATAGCAGAGTTATCAGCATCAGCGTACAAATCAAGTATCAATGAACCAGCCACCTACCAGCGCCAGCCGATGGAATCAGCCAAAAGTCCTCCTACTAGAGATCAGCGACAGAAAAAGCTTTGATTATACATGGCCTCAGCCAAACGTACCCAGTGGCGCACCCAGACCAGAACCAGTCGCATATACAATGTTAATGATTCCTTGCCAAACACCGCGGTCTCGGAGGGGAACAATATCACTCAAAAGTATGCTTACGACCGTGGTCATACCTCCACCCCCAATGCCTTGGAAGATCTGTGATATTCCTTAGCAACTGACAGAAGGTCCGAGTTCGAGGATAGTAACATACTCTTGCCGCAATTAATTCCTTGATGTTCCTAGCCAGGCCGCAGAAGACGCAGCCAAGGCCAAAAACTATGTAACCAAATAACAAGCATGGTTTACGCCCGAAGATATCACTGAGCCGTCCATACAGCGGTTGAAACGAAGTCAGAGACAAGAAATACGAGGTAGCAACCCAGTTAGTGAGATTGAGAGCGTTAAGATCACTTCCAATCTTGCCGTAGCTTGCGACGATAATCGTCTGGTCGGCAGCAGAAAGGAAGACCTATGTTGACAGTGTTAGCCACTCGTCCTGGTTGGAGGAAAAGCTTCGATATAACAATGCTTACTCCAATCGACACGGCTGGGATAATATATTTTAGTTTTTTCTGCGCATCTGGCAGACCTTGATATTGAGCAGCTCGAGCAGCATCGATATCGTCTCCTTTCAATGCCTCTTCCTCGTCTATAACGATCCCTGTCTTGATTCTGGCCAACGATCCATTCGAGGTATACGCACGGAGACACCCATTGTCCTGGGAGGCAAGGAGTTGGGTAGTCTCGGACGGTGCCAGACTTCCACCAATGTCGACCATGATCGAGGCCGTCCCCTTGCTTACAGTCTACTTCAAGGGTGGTTGAAGTGCTGGGTTGTTCACATCCATGAAGCTGCATGAGAAGTTGATTTATGTTTGGTCTGGCTGAGGAGGGGGGGCCAGCTCCCCAGATCACGTGCCCGCCGATAACCGATCTCATCCCGCCGCCAAACTCGTATTGATCGGGGTGTCAGGGACGGGACGAAGATTTACGAATGTGGAAAACGTGTGGAAGAAAGTGTTAAGGAAACCTTCATGAATCATCGATATGAATAATGCCAAAGTAGGGTCTTTATATGAGAATTGTGGAATCCCGCCTCAAAGAATAGCAACTAGTCAATCTTCATGCTTTACCCTCTCCATTAACTGAAGGCATCGGGACTGGTCCACCTGGCGAATCTGGCAATCGAGCTGTTAGAATTTCAACACCGGTCTCTGTTACGAGTAAAGTATGCTCGAACTGCGCTGATTTCTTTCCATCTATCGTGACGCTGGTCCAATTATCGGGCCAAGTTTTGTCTCTATAGGTTCCCAAGTTGATCATGGGTTCGATCGTAAAGCACATACCAGGCTTTGCTGAGCCAACAGCCTTGCTCTTCGCATAATGTGGAATACTTGGAGCTGTATGGAACAGCTGGTTAACGCCGTGACCACAATAAGTCCTCACCACACTACAATCCCGACTCTTCGCATGCTTCTCAATGACATTGCCTGGTTCGCGGAACAACATTCCCGGTTTAACGATTTCGATAGCTTTGTATAAACACTCCCTGGCTGTTTCCACGACTCGGACCGTATCCGGATCCGCGAGTGCTTTCTCTCCAACGTAGTATGTCTCATTAAGGTCTGCATGGAATCCTCCGTGGTAAATCGAAATGTCGATATTGAGGATATCTCCATCCTCCAGCAGGCGTTGATCTGGAATACCGTGGCAAATGACTTCGTTAACAGACGTACATACTGATTTGGGGAAGTTCATATAATTCAAAGGCGAGGGGTAAGCCTAAAATATGGCATTAGCTTAGTTTCGCATGCATGCTTACGCGTAGATGATAAGATGAGTGCTTACCTTTCGTTCCATGCACGCTTGATAGACCACCTTGTCAATGTGATCTGTCGTCACACCCGGTTTTATTTCGCGGGCTGCGATATCCAGTACTTCTCTGCCCATGCGGCACACATTTCTCATTCCTTCCTGCTCCTCTTCAGTAAGGATTCTGATTTTGTTCCGTCCAGGAAACTTCTGTTCAGAGCGTGGGATTCCGTCGACGGCATAATCAGGTTGAACTATATCGGATGGGACAGTATTTTGTGGAGACAAAGGGTATACCGGTCGCAGCTTGCCGGTATAAGTGAATGTCGGGAAGGGATCGTACGTTGCTACACAGAAATTTAGGTTACATCGACCTCAGATCAAAACAAAAGACACAAAAAAAGAGAAGAGAATATACTTACATTTCGACTTATGGATCGTCTTATGTTGAGCCTGTCAAGAAATCAGCTTTGTTCAAGGGGCAGTAAGATCGGCCTCAGCACCTTGTGAGACTGTATGGAAGCGTACCCAGCTACGCTTAAAGCAATCTTGGGAACAGAAAAAGCTTTCTATGCCGATTTTCAGACACGTCGGACATCGCAAACTTCCTGCTGGGTTGGTGCAGTCACCGCCTGTACATTTCTTCGTATCCTCGTCGCCCATCTTTGCAAAACCGCTTGACAGATGATAGACCCTGCCAGGAATGAAACACGATCTGACTAAAGCGAATTTATGATGCTAGTCAATAAACGTCGAGATAATTTACTCCGCAATTCTTTGGATCACCACCGAGTCTTTTAAACTTGGGCTCATCTTTCTTCATCGATTGAAGAAGATTGTCGATCAGCCTCACCGTTGGAAGGAACGAGGACATGTGACCTTCAGACTAAGTTAGTTAACTACATAGTTAACGGGTAGCTAAGCGACAGACGCGTATTAGCCGCCAGCCGAACAGAATAAGTCACGTGAATATCTCCAGGCCGGACATATTTCACTCAGAAAGAACTTTGATTTCCCCTGCCAGAGATTTCTGATTCACTAACTGTCAGAAGACAAAAGAGCAATATGCCGAAGCAGTCCAAAGTTGTAATTGTGGGCGCAGGACCAGTGGGGTCCCTAGCAGCTCTCTATGCTGCGGCTCGCGGCGATGATGTTGAGCTCTATGAGCTTCGTGGAGGTATGTCACGCGACCGGGGCTACTTTTTGGTGAAGATCGCCCTATCGTCGAAGCCAGCCATTTCGTGTTTTAAATTCTTGTTGACAGAACTATGTTTAAAGCACGAGCAACTATCTCTGTATTTCTTTTTCTCTAGTCAGGATTGCAATAGCTTTTTATCCTGACAATCCCAGCAATTGGCTAATGTTCATCTTGATATAATTGCTTTTCCGTTGACTGCAAAGCCTTGGATTGTCACGCCATGATGCATTCTATCAATTGCAGTTTGCTCATTCTCTTTTTGGGTAGATCTCCGAGATCCCTCGACCATCCCTTTGAACTTCACCAAGTCGATCAACTTGGCAATTTCCGAGCGCGGAATCCATTCCATGAAATCGACGAACCGCCCAGAGTTTGTTCAGCAAATCCTCCAGAAGGCTATTCCCATGCATGGACGGATGATTCATGGGCGTGCAAGTAACGGAACGCTTTGGGAAGACGCACAGGCGTATGATATTCACGGCCGAGTCAGTCTACTGAAAAGCTCTCCTCGAAGTTGAATGGGCAAAATTGCTTATATGGACAACAGCACATCAATGCCATAGATCGTGGGACATTGAATACAATCCTCCTAAATGAGCTTGAGAAAACACCCAACGTCAAGCTCTTCTTCGACCACAAGCTGACTGGAGCCGACTTTAAAAACAACAAGGCGTGGTTCGAGCGCAGAAGTCCCGGAGATTCCGTGGGGACATTCAAAGCAGCTTCCAACCAGGATGATAAAGCCATCAATGTCTCCAGAGCTCCGGAGCTGGAGGTTCCATTTGATTTCTTGATAGGCGCTGATGGGGCACATTCTGCCACCAGATTCCACCTGATGAAATTCGCGCGCATGGACTATCAGCAAGAGTACATCGATACCCTCTGGTGCGAATTTCAAATCAAACCATCGGAAGACAACAATTTCCGTATCTCTCCCAACCATCTGCACATTTGGCCAGGACGCGAATTCATGTTCATAGCTCTGCCATCTCCAGATAAGTCCTTTACTTGCACTCTTTTTGCCCCGTCGGCCCACTACGTTGCACTCGAGAAATCTCCTGATAAACTCCATGAATTTTTTAACACATATTTCCCAGGAGTGTCACCAGAGCTTATCTCCCCAGAGTCCCTGAGAGAGCAGTTCATGAACAATCCACACCTCCCGTTGATTAGCATCAAATGCTCTCCCCACCATTTCAACTCCAGCGTCGTCATTCTCGGCGATGCATCTCATGCTGTTCTCCCATTCTACGGTCAAGGCCTAAACGCAGGCCTTGAAGATGTCCGTATCCTCTTCGAACTCCTCGACCAACATGGTATATATTCCCCAGAGAACGCCAATAAACCCACTCGAGTCAAAGAATTGCGCGCCGCAGCCTTGGATGCATATACTCGCCAACGCGTTCCTGACGCGCACGCAATCAACGAATTGTCTCGCCGTAACTACATCGAAATGCGCTGGAGCGTAAAGTCAACCACTTACCGAATCCGCAAAGCAGTCGAAGAGGCCTTGTATCAATATGCGCCGGGCCTCGGTTGGTCAACGCAATATGCGCGCATTAGTTTCGGAAACCAGCGGTACTCAGAGGTCGAGAAGGCCACCGCTCGCCAGAGTAAAGTGCTGATCCGGACTTTGGGTGCAATGCTTTTCTCTGCTGTTGGCCTGGTTGGTCTCTGGATGTGGAGATGGCGTCGTGTCAGGGCGCTGGCAACGGCCGTAACTCATGGGGGAGTTTGGATTGGTGGAAACAAATAACAGGCCGCAAACGAGTTGAAAGGGGAGGGGATGTTAGGTGGAAACATTTAAAACCAAAAAAATGGACTGTGCAAAAACATCACATTGGATAATCCCTTATTTAACGATAGATCTTGGATGAATAAAAACGGTGTTATGCTTGTAGATATTCCAGAATAGTGAAAAATGACTCCATCCTCTTTCACGCGGCATGCTTGTGTTTGGGCTCAAAACATCCCCAAATTGTGCTTAAAAATCGATGTTTAACCAAGAAATATAGTATAACAATATGTATATCAAGAACTCCAACCTCTTTCCAGCCAAAATATAAAAAGATATTCAGAAGCAATACTGTCCGGTTTGGGTTGTATATAGCTAGCATGAGGGCCATTAGTATCTTCGGCGGGGACTATTGAAATGGCTACGTGCTATTCGGGAGCAGATCCAGGGTAATGAGCAAGTATCAAGTTTAGTGAAAGTCAATCCATCGTTCCCTGTCGAGGGTGAAATGCACAAAGCTGGGTACTCAGGCGGATGACGCAGTAAAGGAAATAAGAGCAGATTATCACGAAGGTATCGGAACAGAAGAAAGTGGCCCAAGGGAAGGTATCCAACCGACCAGCGATGTCCCGGAAAACATTGGTAATAGATATCTTCAGGAGTGTTGTATTTCCAGGCAGAGGGTGGCTCCCTTAATCAACGGCAACGGGCATTGCTACTCTGTAGGGACTCAGTGGCCAACCGCTGCATCTTCACGTTAAGCGCGTCAAGCGTTTGAAGGTCGGAAAGCCTTCTGGCATCGGTTTGGTATTAGTGATAGACCCCTAATGAAAGCTATCGGCTCCGATAATAGCATCTAATTCTCCACGCGTGAGAAAAGGATGATATTTGACCGGGCTAAATAGGACGAGATATGGATATAAGTGTAGGCCTTCTCTAGCGGACATTATCAAAGGCAAGTTTCTCTCGGTGAGTACGCCGCTCGAGGATATATTTCTCCGTCTGGACGTATAGCCAGTCGAAGAATTCCATGGCAGGAGCGTCCTTGAGGATTTTAGCAACCTGGGTTCCGGCGGAAATAAATTGAAGGATGTTGCGGTCATCCTTCAGGGGGCGGCTCTGATTCTTAGGCACATTGCGAGTCTCCAGAGCGTTCTCCAACACGGTTACAAACTGTTTAATCTGACCATTATATAGTACTCTCGCCGGGATTCGCCGCTTTGTGGCAAGCCTTTTCAAAAGATAAACCCATTCGGTCCATTCCCGGTCTTGGGGCTGTCTGACTTGCTTTTTATCCGCTTCCACAGGAATGGGGAACTGGTATTTTGCAACAAAATCAAAAGCACATTTTGACAAACGGTCATTAACATCACGAAGGATTTGCTCTTGCTCTTGCACCTCCAGAGTGGTAGGTAAAAGAGGAAGATCCTCTTCCTGAGTTTCCACAGTTATGGGAAATGGCATGTCAAGCAGCTGGGTTGGTCCGTCAAATTCGTCCCGGTTCCCTGGTCGCCGCTGCGAATGGTATCGCCCAGTGCTCCTTATACTATCCGTAGCTCGGCGCTTTAGACGCTCCGGAAATAAACTTGCTTCTCCTGAAGCGATTGCTTGTGGCGCCTGACTATTACTGCAAGCTGAAATAGGTATGTCCCAGCTACCACTGCTCGATGCTTGTTCCAATTGTACCTCAACTGGCCGGTGCACGAGATGTGGAGGAGGTGGCGGATGAGAATATTGATCATAAGACAAAGGAGATAGAGACACTCTATTGCCACTGGCATAAAGATTCCAGGACTCAGTTACTCTGGGCCGCTCAAAGAAGGGGGCCGTTCCCCCACGTTTCTGAGAATATTGATCCTTTGACGGAGACGATATCCTGATTCAAAAAGTAAAAAAAAACCACCTCAGCGTCATTCCAACAGTATATTGTGTGGAAACAATTATACCTGTTGTTGTGCACTCTCGCCATCTCAGAGGTATCCCAAGGCGCAGGCGTCCCATGATCTCGATTTATTCCGGGGCTTCCCAGTTTCGTAAGCCAATTTCCACAGGAAGGGAGTGGTGGAAAGCCGACCGACCTTCGTGAAGAGAATGAAATTGGATCACCGGGGCCTGGATTAAAGGGCGAGCCTCTGGCTTCACCGCGTCTTCCAAACGGAGCAATGTTTCCGTGATAAGCCATATTTGGTCGCGTTAACAATAGAGGCATCGAAGTAGTATATGCGTAGACGTCTCACACGATCAAGGGCGGGAGAGGACGCGATGTATATATAATGCCGTCACGAAGAAAGAGTTCGCCCGATCCGCACTAAGGATAATAATGTGTGCTCCAATATAGGCTACAAAACTCGCTGGCGCTGATGAGATGGACCGCAAGATTTTCAGAAAAAAGCGCCCAAGCGGATATTAGAGCGGGAGTCCGAAACGGAAAGATCTTCACAATAGCTCAGAGAGAATTGAGAATCACCGTCATTCATCCTAGAAACCCGCAATTCGTTGTATTCCTGATTTCTGATTCTTGATCAGACGCCAAAGGCCGCAACAGATCTCGAGAAGGACAGAAATCAGCGATACGATCGCAAAAGCACAGCACCCTACCCTACTGGCAGTTTTCTAGAAGGAAACAGGCGCTCACCCTTGTAAGTGGTTGCCATACCAAACCTAAGGGAGAAGGGCCTGTTGTGATCATGAAGCCGGAATCTCAGTGAGAAGGGCTCCCCAGTCTTTAGGGGGTGCCTCAGACATACTGAAATGGAATAGCCAAAAGGATTGCAAGGAACCCAGGCCTTTGGGCAGCAATGACAAAACAGTAAGCCCTTTCTCTGGGCTTTTATTTATATTCGCAAAATGGCTTGGAGAGGGACAATACCGTTGGTGTCAACTGCAGGAACTTTGTCCTCCCTGCCACAGCCCACTGTCAAATGGCCAGCTTGAAGCATAAGATTCCATTCTTTATTGACGGTAAGGCATGAGAGCGGTGTGTCAATGGGTAGATCCAACAGCCATCTACGTATGTACAGCCCATAAGGTGCCTGGCAATCCCCATCCTGGATTGTTAATGCGTCAGGTGGATACTGAGTTCGCGTCCTGTTTCATGAACTGAGAAGAATGACACTTCGGGCACCCGTCCTCAAGGGATGCGAAAGCTCCAATAGGAACCAGGCTGCTGCGAAAAAGCAGGTTGCAAAAGGGGCATGTTGGGCGATTGGGCAGCGATGCACCCAATGTTTCACGCCCAACACGCAACACGGAGGTTATGAGAGGGGCCGAAAAGAAATCAAGATCACCATGAATAGTCCTGTTGGATAGTCAGCTGCATCGATAGTTATGGCTGATCATGCTCAGAAGAGTCAGTTCAGCAGCTATCTTAATATTGGTTTCACGAAGGAAATACATTGACTAGTAGTTACTAACTTGTGGACCAGGAGATGCAGAGATAACTAGCGAAATATCCAGAGCTGCGTCCAGGAGCGAGTTACACATACATATCTTCAGCTTCCTCGAGGTCGGACGTGCATTCTCAGTACTTCTTGATGATTGGAAGCTGTTCTATAAAGCAACCACAGCAGTCGATAGTTACTTGGAGCAACCCGTCAGCCTGGACTACAAGGATTCTGCTATGGGTCGCGAAAACCCACCAAGTTATATGACCTGGCGTTGGGATCAGCCAAATGTCTGACGAAATAAATAATAAGTCTCAAAAGATCTGAGAGGCTTTACGAAGCTTTACCCTGCTGAACTTTCGTTAATTAATAGATAGGACTCTGTGGTGTTGTTCGCCCAGAAAAAAGGGATTCGACAGCCTAGCTGGGACTGAATGCTCACTCTTTAGCTCGATGCGATAGTTGAGTTATTCCATAAATATCTGTTTCTTCGCAGGGCAGACTGGCAGCTGTCTCATAGCTAAAGGCTCTTTTGGCTTTGCTCAATTGTATTTCGTGAAAGCTCTAGTGGAGTCTCACTAAACGAACAAGCAGCCTGTTTGCTTTTATCTTCTGGCTCAAAATAGTCAACTGCAACAGTACATGAGTCGAACATCTCTAATAATATACACGACATGCCAGTCAAAGGGAGACGGACTTCCTATCCAGGGCACCACTCAAGAAAATGACAGCCGGGAACTCCATTTTATCATGCAACTTCAGAAACCCCATTAGATCACTCTACACAATGCCATGCCTCCGATCTTCCTTTCCACGCATTCTCTGGCCTCGAAGATCCCATCCGACGTGGTAAGGAAGATGCACTCTCCAGGAGATCGGATTCCATACACTGTATCGCTCATGTTACCCCTAACAATCCGCCGGAGGGCTGGAAGATCAAGACAGATCCGCTTCGTAGGTTTGCTAATCACCGTCATCTTGGAGATCACCGGCTCGCTCTGCCAGTACTTCAGGCCCAGCCATAATCGACGGGACGCAACGTTCTCTCTCGTGACCGGTTCGGGGGGAACTTTTATATCGGTTATCGAGGGCTGGTTCAAGAGGGAATGGGGAACCGGAGGATTTGGCCCTCCAAGCACAACGGACGAAACGAATCCGGCATCACGGAGAGCAAGGAAGAGGGCGCGGTGGAGTTTCGTGTTTGGCACGGAAGTTATGGACAATCGAGCTTTGGAAGCGTTCGTTAAGTGAGAGCAAACGTGCGCAAGATGAACAAGGGACATTTTCCGTAATTATATGAGAGAAAAGGGCCCCGCGGGCCACTCGATTGAATCGCAAGACAGTGTGGTCAAGAGGAGACAGAGGAATGAATTGAAGATTGAAACTTGTTGCAGTAAAGCGATAGAACTGGCGCAACTTGCGCTACCTTGATTTCAGAAAATACCCACAGTAAGACCCTATTTAATGACACAGCCAGTTCATCCTCTGACAACGACGATGGGATAGCCCATTATTGCCGTCTTCAAGTCGAATGCTTCAGTTGCGATCGAACATCAAAAATATTACGGATAATCTGTTATTCCGTGCACAATTAACTACTGTGGTAGTTACGCCGAAGAAGAGAAAAGCCGTATGGTATCGTACAGCAATGAATACCAGCTATGTATTCCTATTGGCTAAGTTTGGTAATTCAGCTCTTACTGCTGTACTGTATCGTATAACCAATTACTGATGCTCTTTTGATACACTCCTCCAATAGAATTGCAGTCTTCAACTTTTTTGTTTAAGCGCCCGTTTGAATAGTGAGAGCATTTCCTCATTCGTCACTTGCTCCATTGCCTTGACGCCTGGCGATGCATTCCCTAAGCGCGGGGCTGTCATCAGCCAACATCGGATGAAAGCATCTCGATACGTATCTTGCCTCTCAAGTCGCTTTCGATCTGTCCGTGTAGTGAATATCGAGTTTTTGACAGCTAGTTCTTTTCACTCGTTCTCCAATTGTCAGTCTGATTTAAGGACCTTTGGGAATGCCGCCTTTACCTGGAGAAGAACGTTTATTGACCGTGTGAGTAAAGCTCCTTTGCCATGGATTTGCGGATGCTGGACTTCTGACCCCTTTTTCAGGTTTGTGGATGTCCATTATTATTTTACGCCTCCGTCTCCCCGGCCTCTTCTCCATCGATTCGATAAAGGGTCCTACCTTTACGTGCACCACGATGCGGCCCATCACAAGACTAGGATTGAGATAGCAAATAACCCAGGTCTCCCTGAGCAAGATGCTTTCGCCGGCTGTACGTTCCTTCGCAGAATATTTCCTTCGTAATCGACGAAATATTTATATTATCTTCCATAGCTCTGGAAACCGTCCTTCTACGGAACTCGGATAAATTTCCGACGCTATTTACGTTAACGGTGAATGCTCAGCGCCAGAGCGTGTCGGGAGAGTTGCCTGGCCAAGTTGTCGATAATGACTGGCTGCTGGCGACTGGTCATCCCCAGGATACTAGTGGAGCCCTTCATAAACTCCATACATTGGACTTATACTTCTGGACTTTGGAGGACGCAAGGCTTTTTTTGGCCACGGTGCAGCGGGTTCTGGCTAACTCCCAGATTGATATCATTGCAGCTCAGACGCCAGCGCAGGCCACACCCGTAAGTGCTGTTGTCCAACAATTGGAACAAGTTGCCATATTAGACCCAGGATACCACAACACTCATCCGACAGGAGCATCGACTACCGAGTCGACCCAATTGCCTGCACCTCCTCCTGGTGGACCTCCTATTCAGTCATCGACGGTGCAGGCACCTCCTGCCTCTCAGCCCTCAATGGGACACAGGCGTCCGTTAGAAGGATCTGAGAAATCACTACCCGTCAAACCACAGGAACAGCAGGTAGAAAACTATGCGCCCTTGGCTTATAATCCTGCTGCACCGGCGGCGCCAGAGCCCATTAAGCACCGCGAGAAAACTCCTCCACCACCGGACGCTGCAGCTGGAACAGGCCTAGCAGCTGCAGCAGCTAGGGATCAAGGTGCATCATTCGTACCGATATCACCCCCACCAGGGTCTATCGGGTGGGTACAAGGAACTCATCATCACATGCCAGGCTACCATCAGTCATCTGAAGGGCAAGCATTATATACTTCGCCTCCTCCCACTGCAGGCTTAGCTCAACCGACTACAACTTCTCCCCCGCCTCCCCAGAGCGCCAAACTTTCGTTTGGGCCAACAGCCGGGCCTCCTGTGACCAGTGGACCACCCTCAGCATCACTGACCTACCCACCACAGCCACCGCCCCAAGAACCAAACGTTGGTGTCTACCGACACCAGAGCTTCGGGTCGCCCCCTGTCTCTCCAGCCTATAGCCAAACCCAACAAGTCCAAGCGCAATCTATCCCTGGTGCATACGGTCAACATCAGCAGTACTTACCTCAAAGCCCGCAGCCACAGGCACCTATGGGAGGATACTCAGATTATTCATATGGCCAATTTCAACAACCTGTGTCTAATGTATATGATATTCATAATCAGGTATATCGGCCGACAGAGGCTGAGGTTATGTCCCACAAAAGCCATAGAAGTTTTCCTGCGGGGGAAAAGAAACCAGGCAAGATCACGGAAAATGCGATGCGTGTCGAGAAAGGGGTGAACAGGTTTCTCAAGAAGCTAGAGAAGAAGCTGTGACTGTACTGTCTGGTGTCTAGCTGCTTCTGTTAGCTATTTCAGTGTGGTGCAGAGTTGATTTTTGCAAACTTTAGCGACTCGCGATTCTCTTTGGATTTGTTCCCATACATTCTGCCGATGTTGATAGCGTGTTTTGACAGTATTTCCAACTTTGTGTCTCCCTTTGACATTTAAATCAGATAGAACTCTATACCCAACTTGATTGCACCAAACATTGTTCTGCTTACTTGTTGTTGCCCTTGCTCAGAGGTAAGTTTTAGGGTGCTGCTGCTTCCAACTCAGTGTGGTTAGTTATGGAGTAGATCCATGTTGTGCAACACCACAGGCCTATGTTAAAGGATTGCATCCAGTCCATGATATCCCAAAATTGTCAAAGACGAGATGTTCCCAATGTGTTGAGAGGGTGAGATTCTTTGACCATCAACAAAAACAATGTAGATTATAATAAGTTTTAAGTAATATCTTTTCTTCAAAAATTCTGTTCAAGAAGCCTGGATACAATTGTATCATACGATTCTAAAGATGCTCCCATCCCCGCTCTGCTGATGAGTAAATATAATCCACAAGTAAGAAAGATACTTAAGTGATCCGAGAAGAATAGAAGTAGAATTCCAACATTTGCCAGAAAAAAGGGGTTTGCAAAAGGAGGAACCAAGGGAAGTTTAATCTGACAAAATTCAGAAGTGGAAAAAACAAGAACATGGTTCCCGGAGAATATATGAAGTAGAAAAATTGCCGGAATTTTGTATCTAGAATTGGCTTTGTGCGAAGCAAAAGAAGAGAAAAAGAAAGGTGAGAAGTATACTCAAAAAATTATAAGCCGAGATCGATCCCAAACTCAAACAGCGGAAGACGTATTGACGATGCGATCCATTTGAGGTGAGATAATCTAAATGCGCAGCAGAAGAGCCAATCATGCCTCTGCAGCTTCAGGTTCCTTAACTTCAGCAGCTGGAGCTGGGGGCGTCTCCTCTGCGACCGCAGGTATCTCAGGTTTATAGGGTGCTAAAGGTTCAACGGCTTCTCCTTGGCTCTCTGGCTCCTGAGCACTTTGTGAAATGTTATCCTCGTCAACAGGCTCTCCTTTCTCGGGTTCTCCTTTCCCGGGTTCTCTTTTCTCGGGTTCTCTTTTCTCGGGTTCTTCTTTCTCGGGTTCTTCTTTCTCGACTTCTTCTTTCTCGACTTCTTCTTTCTCGAGTTCTCCTTTCTCGACTTCTTCTTTCTCAGGTTCTCCTTTCTCGGGTTCCTCTTTCTCAGGTTCTCGTGCTAGCGATTTTTCCTCAAGAGGTGTGGCCTCAGGTAAATTTGCCTCAGGAGACCTCGCCTCAGGAGATTTTGGCTCAGAAAGCTTTCCCTCGAGTGACTCTGCTTCAAGAGGCTTGACATCGGATAATTTTGCCTCTGGTGACTTCGTCTCAAGTGACTTTACCTCCGGGAACCTTGGTTCAGGAGATTTTGCCTTGGGTGCATGATTTGAAGCGGCGTGATTCCTGTCTGCTGGCTTTCGCACTGGGCGAGCGGTTCGGGCCGACCTCGGAGGGCTCTTGGGCTCGACCTTATCATGCGTCTTGTTTGCCGAACTAGCCGTTGGCCGCATCATCCTCGCCAAGAATGATTCGTCTGGTGCCCGTGGATTGGCGTGGCTTGAGCGTGACTTCGGTCTATCAAGAGCAGTGTTAGGAGGTGGCGCGAGCGAAGTTCGAGAAGGTTGTGTACGGATGGTGGTTGATGGCACGGGTGGTTTAGAGGTCGCTCGATCGGTCCGTAACGACGAGGGTTTACGCGTGAGTCGGTTTATGTCGTTGCGACTCTGCGGTCGTGAGGCGGGATTGTTAGTCTTCGCCGCTGATGACGCCGTTTGCGCAGTCATCGAGCTGGGGAGCCGGATGGGACGCGTCGGAGACTTCGATCGGGGCTTCTGATGGTCGGGAGAGTTGTGCTTGGAACTGAGGTTGGCGGCATTTTCTCTGGTAGCAACGGCCGACTTGGTTCGGGCCACTGGACTTAAAGATGATCGACCAGGTCGTCTGGGAGTGTTAACTCGTGGTGAGGCTTTGTTTGCGTCTTTTGCGACAGCAGAGCTATTGACGGCTTTTGGAACTTGCGATTCGGGAGTAACTGGGAATTTTGGGGTCTGAGCAGGTGGTGTCTTTGGGCCTTTAGCGACTGTGTTCCTGGGAGTGTGATGGTTAGGTTCCTTTGCAATAGCTATATTCGAAGGACGAGAGGAGGCCGTTTTAGTTTCTGGCTTAATTTTTGGTGCTGCTCCCTTTGTTAGATTGTTCGTTTTGGTTTCCTGCATCACCGTGCTCTTTGGTTCAAGTGCAGCCGAACTCAATGCCTGCAAGGAAGACCCATGCTTCTGCGACAGTTTCTGCGGTTTCGAATCTTCGAATGGTGATCCCTTCAAGATGGCTCCCAAACCATGTATAACATCGCCTGGAACGTTATGTGTTGTAGTATCCAGACCACCAGCTGGCTCCTTCTTTTCACTCATCTGTGCTGTCCCCACCAATCTGCCCGGAAAACTCTTGTGGATAGGCTCTGTGGGTGTCAAAGGCGAAGATTTTTCGATTGGGCCCCCAAAATCGTACGCCATAGGAGGCTTGGTATTGGCAAGAGAATCGCCCGAATCCGCCCTTCTCGGCCATCCTAAGGGCGATCCCGCACTACCATTGCGCTCGACAGGAATGAAGCTTGCGCGCACTTTCGAGAGCGGACGAACAGTGCCTGATCCATCCGTTCCAATTGGAGATCGGCCACGTGAAGGGGGGGAGGTCGAGATGTTGTTTTCGAATCTGGCCAACAGGCTGCGGACACCTGTCTGCGCTGGTTTGTCCGACATTGCGTGCTGGAGTCGCTGCGACGGTCGATTAGAGACAGGCAAGCAAGCATAGAGAGCCAGACGAAGGTCAGTGATGCTGTTTAAAGGTCGGTAAATAAAGCAAATAAAGGGAGATTATTATGAAACACTCCTAGGAGTTGAAGCGAAATGGCCTGCGAGTGGGTTGTCAGGGAGTTGGTGAAAGACGCAGCGTGTCAGTAGCGTCAGTATGTAGTTAATGAGTTCAGGAGCAGAACACGAAACCATCGACAAAGAGAAAGGCCTGGGGTTCAATACATTTTATAGATAAACAGCGTGGGATGAAGCATTTACTTTGATTTCAAGAAGGCTAGAATCTGGAGAAAAAGTTCTAAATAAGGAGTCGAACTTGGTGGTTGATTTGTCCTTTCATTAGTTAGTCCAACGCTACAAAAGGGGGCTTGAAGCATCCACACAGGGCTTGATATCTGTATGATCCAGCAAAACAGGAGGCTTCTTTGTTTGCAGAGGGCAGCAAGGCATCAACTGCACACATACATATGGATGTAAGTGTCTACAGATGCGATATCAAATACTTGTTGATCCTGACCTCGACGATGAAAATGAATTTATCAGACCGAAAAGATGGGACGATGAAGATGGCAGTGGAACAACGATTATCCGCCCCGAACTGCCTTTGAATGTTTTCCAGCATCGAAAAGTGAATTGGATGAACGAGAGCAACGAGCCACGAACTGTCGCTGCAGCACTCAGGACCAGATATGGCAGCTTCGAGAACACTCAGAATAGGTCAATTGCTTCTTCCCAAACCTGCAGTAATGGCCTCTGGTCTGACTTATGCGTGTTGCAGGCCTGATCCCTGGCGATGGCATTGGCAGAGAAGTCATTCCGGTAAGCGACCGCAAGCATCAAGTCCAGCTGTAGAGCTTCATTTGCTGCTCAATTGAGTAACTCCAGTGTTATACATAGGCCGGCCGCCGACTCCTGGAAGCTCTCCCAGCTTCATTGGGGTTGAGCTTCTCCTTTGTCGACTTAGAAGCTGGGTTCGATACCTTTAAACGGACCAAAACTGCCCTGCCAGAGAAAACGATAGAAACCCTAAAGAAGGAATGTGATGGCGCCCTCTTTGGAGCCGTAAGGTAAAAAGAAAAGAAAAAGAAAAAGAAAATATGCCATCTCTGCAAGCTGCAATGGCTCTGAGCGCGTCCACAATAACTGACTACTCCCTAATTCTTTCTGGATTAGCTCCCCGACCACAAAGGTAGCTGGATACTCGTCTCCCATTGTCGCACTCCGCAAACGCTTAGATCTCTATGCCAATGTCCGACCTGTGAAAACTACTCCCGGCGCTAAACTTGCTGCTCCAATTGACCTCGTCATAGTCCGTGAGAACACAGAGGACCTCTACGTCAAGGATGAAAGGACCTACGACACCCCCGAAGGCAAAGTCGCAGAAGCCATCAAGAGAATATCCGAACGTGCCTCATCTCGCATTGCCACAATTGCCGGCGAAATCGCCCTCCGTCGCCAGCAGATCCGCAGAACAGGTCAAACCGCCACCCGATCCAGCCCCATGGTCACCATCACGCACAAGAGTAACGTGCTAAGTCAGACCGACGGCTTGTTTCGCGAAGCAGCTCGCCGGGCGTTGGGACAGGAAAAGTTCTCGGATGTGGAGATTGAAGAGCAAATCGTCGATTCTATGGTGTACAAGCTTTTCCGCCAGCCGTCTTACTATGATGTGATCGTCGCTCCCAATCTGTACGGAGACATTCTCTCCGACGGAGCTGCGGCCTTGGTCGGCAGCTTGGGCTTGGTCCCAAGCGCCAATGTTGGGGATGGCTTTGCAATTGGTGAGCCATGCCATGGAAGCGCTCCCGACATCGAGGGCAAGGGAATCGCCAACCCAATTGCTACGCTCCGCAGCGCGGGCCTAATGCTTGAGTTCTTGGGTGAAGGACAGGCGGCTGCAAAGATTTACGCGGCCGTAGATGCAAACCTGGACGAAGGAAAGTATTTATCTCCTGATTTGGGAGGCAAAGCTACAACAGAACAGGTTGTTGAGGACGTTCTCAGACGTTTTTAAACAGTTGCAGAATACCAAAGTAAAAGAATTATGATTCCTATGATTCGCCTTGGTTGCCCACCGATTCTAAATACTGCTGTAAATTTATCGGCTAAAATACTGGGTTATATATCAAAACCTTCCTGACGTGCGCTTAATCTACCTCAGGTTCCTCCGGTTCTTGTTCTGCTGCTTGCTGGCGGGTTTCAACCTCGATCTCCTCATTCCCTAAGGCATTAAGCAGCAAAGTGAAAACCACCACAAAATATATATCTCCAGTGGTCTTGTTCTTCAGCACATAACGGAGTGCATGATTCTTCTTGTCTATGTATTTGGCAACCTTAAGACTAAATCCAGGTAGCCGGAGTGAAAAATCTGTTTGACAAAGGAATCAATCCCCTGCCGCACAAAATAGTTGTTGAATCAGGAGGGCAATACGCACCACTAAATCCCAGATAAGGATTCCCAAAGTCGGCTTTGTACAGCCGTCCGGCCTCAAACTCAAACATCTGGCGATTCATCTCGTCCAGAAAATGTTTCTTTCGATGGTGAGGATCATCAGGTATCCCGAGGCTCTCCCGGATTTCCTTCCCAGTTCCTTCACCACCTTCCGCAACGACCTCCTCGTGCAATTCCATTGTAGTTATTGACCCCGCCATATCATTATCTCCCAATCCTTCATCACCATCACTCTGATCACTATCAGCCCTACTCTCACCCCCATTCGCCATCGATGCTTCTCCACCCATAGAAACGGACTCGGATATCACCCCTTCACGCTCACATATCCTGAAATAATTCCAACTTGACAACGCCGCGCCGTATAGATACGGTTGATCCGCATACGCATCTCCCTCCAGACCGGGGTCAATCATCCACTTCACAATCTTCAGAGCATAATTCGTCCCGGGCGGTAATCGATCGCGAATGGGGTGGTCAAAGTCATTGCCAAAGACAAGTTCGGATCCGGAAATAGTGCGTTTGGGTATGAGGGCGACGGAAATGGCGTACTGATCGTCCTGGCGTTCTGGATGTGAGAAATAGCTGCTGGTGCGAGGGGTGTCGAATGGTAGCCCTGTAAAACAGCGGGAAATATTGAGTTAGTTATGTATTTACCACTCTGAACAAACCAGACAGGAGATTACGGCAACGACAAAGAAAGCAACTGGTCAACAAGAATATTATACACACCAGCGTAATCTCGGATTCGCACACACAGCTTCACCGTGGTATGCTCAGTTTCAATCGTAAGCGTCTCATCAGCGTTCACTGGGACGATTCGATGCGTTTCCGGGTCATATGTAGGGCCCGCAGTGACTTTTAACGTATAGTGCTCAGTTGCGTCGTCTGATGGCATTTTTGGTGATATTAACTAGACTGAGCATTGTATCATTGCGAGGAGAAAGTGAAATGAAGAGCCCTTTTTTTTTCCTTTGGGAAGGGGGAGCAGCAGAGTGGCGGAGAATAAACGTAGATGGCGCCTTCGCAAAAGCCAGTTGAGCCATGAAACCGGCCAAGTTTCAGGCCCGCCCATGTTTGCTATTCCATGTGTCTGCGGTGTTGAATACCTAGTGGGTAAGCAAACGATATACTGTAAAGGCCGCTTTTCATGTACAGTTTGATATCTGGACATCAATCTTGCTTGTCAGTTGGATTCTGGATTTTGGTCTCATCTGTTTGAAGCACATGCGTGTGACGTCAGCGCGTCGCGTGTCCAATGTATGTACATACATACATGAGGTACATATAGTATAGTAGTGATAGAAGCGCAAAGTGCAACAGATGAGAAGGGCTGACCATTGTGGGATCCTGAGACTGTCATTAGGGCCCGTCATAGATAAAGGATTTATAACAATGAAATTACCTCGTGGTTATTATATACAAAGAGAGTTGTTGACTATTTTGTAAACCATCAGCAGTATGCTTCACGAACTAGTAACTACATATGTATGGATGCATTGTATTCTTCAATACCCTCCTGGATGATATGGCAGATAGCTTGAATAGAGTCAAAACTGTGAGTTCAAATTTTATTTACTTCTTCCGTGTACTCCTAAAGGAGTGACGAGTTACTGCGTGGAACCCAGCTCCTGTGTAATAGATATTATGTCTTTCCTGAAGAGAGTACAGTTCCTTGTAAAAGCCGGACCGGATAGCATCCATTGAGATAGTTGCTCCAAAGCTGGACCAAGTCAGAAATTCGGGCTCTGCGCAGCCGGTGGCCTGCAAGGGCTTGAGCTTCTTGATCATATCAGCCTTGACATCTTCATCGAGCAAGGCACTAGCGTTGTCGTATTTGATGTCGTATACGCCGGGCAGAACGGTGTTCGTAATCCAGTAGGTATCTAGAAACGAGCCACAGCGGTGTAGTAAGCCGTGCACTTGAACTGTTTGAAAATGGATATCTCTTTATCGTCCAAGTCAAAGCCAGCAAAGTTTTTCAGATTATGTGAAATCGAGGCAAGAAGCTTTTTGGCACGAACTGTCTGTCAACCAGAGGGCATCTTAGCAACAGGTTTGACATGACTGTTATGGCAATGTAGTGATAGATTCAACTGGACTCTGAAGCCAAAAATCGGGTCCAAAGATTGCAAAGGCCTTGAAATAGATCTTGTGGTTGTCCATACTGACAAGGGTTAAGAAGCCGTCTTGAAAATCCTTAAGAACAGTAAGATTGAGGATCTTCCACAACATAGATAGTAGGTTGCTCAAGAAGGTCTCCAAATCATTGACAGAAAGCATACATTAATTCAATTGGATCACCAATTTTGTAAGTTTGTACAAAGTTGTTCAGAAAAGGGTAAGAGTAGTTCTTCCGGCAGCGAGAAAAAAAAATAAAATAAAAGCCCTTTGTCAATTCAGGATATCTGACAACCTGCCGGGCGTAGGCAACGAGGGCCATCGTCATATCTGAAGCTTTGTGGTCGATAATTTTCGCCCTTGAAAATCGGCGTATATTTGGAGCCTAGATCACCCACATACGTCTTTTTGAAATCGATTCCAAGATGCTAGAAATATTCCCCGCAGATATTCCGATCGTGAAAATACAAACTCCAAGATTAGTTCTTTTCTTCGCGACGGGATCGATGAATGTGTCAGTGTGTCATCCGAGAATATCTTCCTGTTCTATGACTACCACTGATCTCCCGATATCCCGCAATCGAACTGCAGCATACGTGCCCGACGAGCCACCTCCAATGATGCAAACATCGCGGGTAATCTTCTTTTTGTCTCCTTTTCTGTGCCACCAGCCAGTAACACATACCAGCGATACTCCATTCGCAGTAGTGGCTGTTTATTGGACTCCCCGTCTTTCAAATACCATGACGGGTTTGCAACAGGGCAAAGTACTCCTGAATTGCTTAAAGAAAGCAAAAGTTCAGGTCACAAATGAGCTAGAAAGAAGCACTTTGTCCATACTCCTCCCTCTTCAGCAAGGTTGTCCATGATATTGAGTTGATGGATGAGGTCTGGAGCTGTGTGTTTTGATTGGCCACATTGTGCTCAGTGATGATTGTATGTCTTGTTTGCATTCACACTGCAACTGCTTCATGTCTCTTCAGCCATGAGTGATGGGCTGTTGCTTCTTGAGCATCTACTTGCTTGATAGACAATATGGTTGCAAAACATGCATTTTGTTATCTGTTACTTGAGCTCGACATCAGCATGAATTGTTCCTATCCTCATGGTGAACAAAGAAGTGCCTGGAGGATATGTTGATTTCAGACACTGAAGAAGCAACTGTACTCCATGCAGAGTGTGAGGCCTTGATATTAGTGAATTCAGGTAAGTTTTTCTTAGATGAGAGGAATAATACTGATATTGAATAGGATCAAAATTTGAAAATTTCTGGTATAGACTATAGTTAATACATTGAAAAGAGAATGCCTGTTACTGGCTCAAACTCCTAGATGCACAGAGATCATGCTCGAGAGCTAAATCAAAGAGACAAAGGAAATCCTGATAATGAAGGAAGCGAGTCTATAAAATTCCTATGGACCAACAGATGCCCGCCTTCAACAAGAATATAACGGTGACGTTTCTCAGACTTACAGCGTGCTCCCTTCCAGCCAATCCTCCCTCTCCTCCCTTACTGTTCCAATTTGATGATTTATGTTTCGCTTCCGCTTTTTCCCTCTTCCAATCTCCACATTTGTGAATCTGGATACTGTTGCTGGTGTGATTGGCTCACTTCCAATGGCACAAAAGTTGTATCTCTTATCTGCAGCAACTTCCTCATTGCGGGAAACATGATCCAATAACTCAATTCCTCTCTGCCACTCTTCCAATGCCTCAACAGTTTCTTTTGCTTTTTCTTTCGCCGCGTGGATAGCTTCTTGAGAGAATAGGTGCTGGAAATCTAACAAGCGGCGCTCCAGTTGTCCCTTCTGCTCGTGTAATTGTTGATTCTCAACCTTGGCGTCACTGAGAGAGGTTGTTATTGAGGAGAGACGAACGTTCAGAGCTCCGACCTCCTCTTCATGATTTTCGGATTCTTTCGTGTTTGCTTCCTTCAGTGCGGAGATGGCCTGCTCATATTCGATTTCAAGCTGGTGTGTCCGCTGTTTGAGACTTGATATTTCTAGGTCACATTGATCCAGGTCGGCCTGAACCTTTTGGCGGAGAACTTGTTCGCGAGTCAAATTTCTTTCAAGACTTGCAATTCTTGCTTTCGACAATTCATGCTTCTCGTCTAATTTGTTGTTCGCAATTTCTAAGTCCTCGACTCGCTCTCTAGACGCAGCGAACTCATCTTCTAATTTTGAGTTTAATTGCTCCAATGTCTTAACATCATCTCTATAATCCTCCAGAGCAGCGATTAGTCGGTTTTTATCAGTTGCATGACTTTGGAGTTCCTTCCCAAGTCTCTGAAGTTTCATCCGTGCGTTCAGCATATCTTCAGCGATCATTGCTGTGTATTTTTCTAAATTCTCGTTCTTTTTGGATGTTTCTTCAAACCGAAGTAGCGCTGCGTCAAATTGCCGACGTAACACAACCTCGCGTTCTTGGTACCCAGTGACTTGCTGTTGTGCTCTCTTGAGGTCTGCGACAAGCCGGCTAATGCGTTCTACCAAAGCATCGATTGTTGCACTCCAGTTTGACAAATTCGCATTGGGTGTTTCACCCGGAACAGCTCGTTCAAGCTCAACTCTGGCATGTCGAAACCTATCTCCAATGTTGGTAATGACTTCCATGGCGTCAATGCCGTTGAAACCATGACTAGACAGTTCCTTCTGAACCGTTTCAACGGTTTGAGCAGCTTCGGTAGCGCGAGTGATTGCCGCGCGCAAACTGGCGATGACTTGGACCGTTAGGTCTGGTGGTGGGGTAGGACCTGTCTCTATGCCGTTTCTTTCGTCGCTTGGGCTTGTAGATCTAAATACCCCCTGCCACTCTTGAAAGAGTTTCCGTTGTTCCATCTTTTTCCGTTCGAGATCCTCCTTCAATGACTGGACCTCGCCAAGGCAGCTGTGAAATGATACTTGTGTGCCAGCGTCTATCGAAATCGGAAGACAGGCCATACTGGGAAGAAAATCACGAACGGGTTCGAAGGGATCGGCATTGCTATCAAAGCCAAACCCGTCGTCATCCCCTTCAGAATCTAAAGACATCCCAGAGCCGCGCTCTTCCTCTGACTCATCGTCCGTCTTATCAGCTACATCGTCACTCGCAACTCTCCCCCTTCTCAACCGGTCCAGTTCGTCCTTTAACGTTCTCAACTCCTCCTCCCTTTCCTTCTCGATTTTTTTCTGAATTCTTCTTTTCTCTTCAATCCTATTTATCTCCTCACTAAACCCTGAACGATTAATGCGCCTTCTGGTCCTCAAGTCAATAATATCATGAAACGGAATGTACTGATACGTCCGAACCTCCTCCGTTGGTGATGATGGCGCTCCTAATTTCCGTTTTCTGTGGTCTGACTGAGGATAGGGAGTCGTATGACGGCGCTGTCTGCTCTGCGCGCTTTGTTTCTCAACTCTTGTAACGGTCGGTGCGATGGGGCTAGATGCGATGAGTCTGGTGCGTGAGATATGTGGCGTTAGACCAGTAGATGGATCAGGACGGCGGTCGTCGTTCCCCGATCCGGATTCCCAGCGACGTGCTCTCTTCGAAGTGCGAGATCCAGGAGTTTGCGGGCCACGCTCCGCATCAGATGCCTTGCTCATTGTGCTGTCGGCTTGTTGCTCAAGTCTAGAGAGTAATGAATGGGATATATTCAGTATCTTGCGTCAATTTGGTTTCCACCTGTGATTGAAGCGGTAAGCAGATGCCCGCGACTAGTAAAGTCGATCGTTGTGCGCCAAAAAGATCTGTAAGTATTCACTTAAGAAAGTGGTCAGACATATGAAGTATTCTCTCTAATAGTAGGATAGGCAAGCCCATCACTAATCAGTTAAAAGCAAACATGTATGCATACCTTATATAGTTAAGTTACAAGATCAATCGCTCATCCCATCCCTCGAGAACCACTTCCTAAGACGCGTCCGGATCTGAAAAAACCAAACACGCTTTCCGCAAGCTGCCTTTATATAGAAGGAGTAATGTATGTAACTCGCAGAGAACTGGGTGTTAATCTGTGCTCAGTGTAGCTCTCTGGCCTCGCCAGCAAGACGCGACTCGAGTAAATAAACAACCCACCCACGCGCTCCTACAATTCCTTTTGGTTAACTAGATGTAACTAAGTTATTTTATCCACAAGACCATGCTTTTGTACCCCCATCGCGTTCAGCATACATAGGAAATATTGTTTCGCATAGGCAAACACCCTAGTTCAAGCTTCTGGGCTTTCAGAGCACCATTCACCCGAACAGACGCGTCGGTGGTCTACACAGTAGCTCTCTGTAGTTCTGATTGGTCAATAAAGAACCCCACTTCGCGTCGACATGATACCAAATCAAGTTAGACATCAACAGCTTCTTTGTCACGGGGAAACGCGGTCCTCCACCGACCGAACCAATCGGAGTGCTACATACGACAACAGGAGGGCGGGGAATACTCCGCTGGCTTGAATTTAAAAAGAATGAATCAAGATCGAGATGCTGTTGAAATACGGAGTAGTGACAATAATGCTATCTGAATATGTAAGGTCAATGGTGAGGTGTCCTCAATTGGACTTTTATCATTCGTTTTTTACTTCAAAACTTTGGAAGTCAAGCTGTTTTCAAGATAACTCTACTCTCCATCAACCACAGACGTAACTTTTCTGAAAGGCGTGTAGAAGGCAATTAGTGGAGAAATACTTATTCCGTAAGACCCAAGTTAGGCTCCGCAGGAACGACACGAATGGTGTTAGTATGTCCTTGACCTCCACGCCATCCCTGAACGCAAACCACAGAATCACCCTTTGCAATGATTTCGAGTTTGAGGCCCTGAGCAATACCCCATTTGAGACGGCGGTCAACATCCTCTTGCCAAATCTTAATGTTATAATCCGGCTTCTTTTCCGGAAAGTAGAATGGATACACGCCACGATAGAGGTGGGAATACTATATCATTATTAGTAGATGTCTTCGCCAATAGCAGGCTGCAAGTAATAGACTCACCCGAGAAGCAGCGTCACTGCGAGTAACCATGATAATTGGGCAAACAGGACGGTACTTGGACAGAAGACGAGCAGTAAGTCCGCTAAAAGAGGACGACATTAGTCTCATCAAGTCTATTCCTTTAGGGCGATAAGAAGACTAAAAAATAGCCTTACCTCGTGGTCAGAACTAAGATCGCACCTGCGTTGAGTTCGAGACTAGCGGAAACAGCTGCCATAGCGATTGATTCGACAGTGGCAGCGGGTCTGCGGCAAAGGTTACGCAGTTCATCAAAGACGCTAAAGTAGGGGATAGCGACTTCAGCTTGCAGACACGTCTCGTGCATCATGGCGACCGCTTCCTTGGGATATTTGCCCTTGGCAGTTTCACCAGATAACATTACGCAGTCGGCACCATCCAGAACGGCATTCGCGACGTCGGAAACTTCCGCCCGTGTTGGGCGAGGGTTATACGTCATCGACTCAAGCATTTGTGTGGCACAAATAACGGGCTTTCCCTTGATGTTGCACTTCGCGATCATCATTTTCTGAGCAATGAAAACCTTTGGTGCAGGAATCTCAATGCCCAAGTCACCGCGAGCCACCATGACGCCATCGGCTTCTTCCAAGATCTCATCGAAGTTATTGACGCCCTGCTGATTCTCGATCTTTGCGATGATTTGGATATCCTGTCCCTCTTTTCCCAGAACCGCACGTATGCGCTTGATATCGTCGCCTCGGCGGATGAAGGAAGCAAAAATCATGTCGACCTTGTTTCTTACCCCAAACTTGATATCATCGATGTCTTTTTCGGAAAGAGCAGGGAGATCGACGTCAGTACCAGGAAGATTGACTCCCTTTTTGGAGGAAATGGTCCCATTGTTGAGACATCTGACGCGGAGCGTCTGGTCATCCACGATGTCAAGGACTTCAAATGAAAGAACTCCATCATCAACGTAGATAAGTTTGCCCTTCTCAATAACCTTTGTAATATTCTTGTAGTCAACGTATCTGCACCATAAGTCAGTAATTACGGAAAAGGAAAATTGAGACTGGAAGACAACTGACAAGTTCTTATTATCGCTCTTGCTTGCATAGTCATCGTGAGTGGTGACATTCAACTCTGTACCGGCTGAAATTGGGATATCCTTGTCATCCGGGGTAAGGCCTGTCCGGATTTCAGGTCCTTTCTGTTGATCCGAACTTCGTTAATTTGCTGTCTCAAAACGCAGGTTCGCTGGGCTTTTCCTTACGGTGTCCAGGGCAATTGCAAGGGGACGGCCTGCTTGAGTTCTCTCAGCTTCTTTCGCATGGTCGATAACAGATTGATGATACTGGAAGATCAAAATGAGTTAGTTTAGGCATACAGGTTTGTCTGTACAAATCAGAAGTTTTCATGGACATACCTCATGTGTTCCATGAGAAAAATTCATGCGAACAACATTGAGACCCGCTACAAATTGAGTTAACACCAAAGCAGAGTCATTGGATAAAAATTCACTGCCAAACCTTTGCGAAGGATATTGATTGTTTCAACAGAGTTGGTCTTGGGACCTATGCGGGGAGACGGTTAGCCAGGATATTCAACAAATCTACTGTCAGTAGCTAGCACTGGAGCTTTGTCTCGTTGACCTGCAGTCTCAGCCATCAAATGAAAGAAGAATGAACTCACCAATGGTGCAGATGATGGATGTTCTGCGATAGCTGTTTGCAGGCTGGTACTCGGTGCTGAGCTTGGAAGTCCACTCCAGCTTCATCCTGTTCGAGAGATGGCTCAGCGAACTGGGCATGTATAACGAAGTCTTGCCCTCATTAGGCGACATGATGGAAGATGAGGATGAAGAGAAGTTGAAGAACCCTTTTTTAAATAAATTGAGAGATTCTCACAGTTCACCAATGCAGGGTGAATGTGAAAGAAGAAAAGGGAGGTCTATCTTTGATGATTGATGAAGGACAATGATAGGAGGGCGTGAGAGTGGTCAAGTCAGTGATTTGTTTTGTTGGGAGATGAGGGGACCTGGGCTGATCACTTGGCGTTGGATACAAGAGTGATATCACAATATTCTCTGGCCATACTCCGTACACAGCTAACTACCTAATACACAGTCACTACTATCATCATAGACCCATGTTTACTAGTACTGTTGTTTTCTCGTGCTGGCAAATCAGCTTCTTGAGGCATAATGCCAGAAAAGAGGCCATTGAATGCTCCAGAGTTCTGTTCTTCATGTGTAGATCATTCGAAGCCCGGATTCTGCTATTCAACGTCATCCAAGATCTGGGTTTTCTCCTTCATCCATGTCGAGTCTCTCTACGTTTGTTTCATTGGCAGATATTGTCGTAGTGATAAAGGAAAATGTCAAATTCACTTCTACTTATCTGAATGAAGGAAAAAGAAATTTCCACAGTCAAAATGGGTGCACAACAAAACGCGCGATTTTGCATATCTGGTGTGAAGAGCTGTCGAGTTTCAGCTCCCTGATTGGCCTGGAAGCTCTTATTGATAGCTGGAACATTTATTTGTCCGACGCCTACGGCTGGTACTACGTCTCAATCTGGCTTAGTGTACACGCTCCTGTGTCTCGGCTCCGGATTCCGGCTTTTAACCAGCACTGCGCCAGTCCGCTTTCAGTTTAGCCATAAACAAGCATCTCGGATCAGTTGCACTAGACCCGAATAAAGTTAGTGTGTTATTCTATTTTGAAGCTCCTTTCTGACTAAGCAGTCACGTGCATCGTTGGTTTATTTACATAGTAGTTGGCTACGGCGGGTGACAGCCCCACAGATGCATCATGTCCTCGGTGTCATCATCTGACATCAGCCGACAACATCACCAAAGCAGTATCAACTGGCGGATGTCAAACATCTACTTGATTTTTCTTCCGCTGCAGAATCGCAAGAACGCATACTTTTTTACTTCAGAAACTCTCTCTAGAATATCTCTCTACTCGTTACTCCTCTCCTTCGTCAAGATGGTAGGTCCCCATCCCTCACCCGCTGCCATACCAGCTCACTGCTAATCAGTAATCACGGGGATAAACTGTATGCAGATCGGCCGCTTAACCCATTACGCTTTCGATGCTGTTTTGAGTACGTTGGTTCCCTGTGCCTATTCATTGTCCATGATGCCCCGCGAGCCAAGTGAGCAAGACCGGAATCTATGCTAACACTGCGCCAGTCTCTGCATTCCTCGCTGGAATCAAGCGTTCAACAGGCCTCACGTAAATATGCCCTCTGTTCTATCATTCTCCTTCTCGAAGCGCATTCAAAAATGAAAACCAATACCCGGCTAACCACATCTACTTTTCTCCGCCGCCCGCCCACCTCAAGCCCCACGCCACCTTTTACGGGTGTCGAGCTCCGGCGGTGGTGTTCTCTGCGGGTGGGCGGAGCGCGTGGAAATGCACATGTTCTTTTAGCCCCAGCTTAAATTCAGATAAGATTTCCGACAACAAAGAAGTCAAGCGATGGGTGGATAACTACCTTGGTATTGGGGAGTGGGTGATGGATCAGAGCGTTGCCGTGCTGGGATCAACCTCCTGGTTCGAGAGACGGCGTTAGCGATGCGCAAGACTGGTTTTCTTCTCTCGACGTTGCTCCTTGTTACGGGTTTATGGTGTATGGAATATCCTTTATTGTGAGAAGGTTGAGCGGGGCTAGCAACCCTTTTGGTATTTTGAGAGTGGGAGTGGGATCGCTCCGCACGTAGGAGGGGTGAGAATGGCGAAGTCGTCATCAGCATACCCTACGATATCGATTTCATTCCTTCCTGTGACTCTTAAATTAGAGGGAACTTCACTTGGAGCCCTCTAACCTGTGAACTATCCGACTCTACTCAGCTGTATGCTGCCCTCAAATGCTCTTCGACCAATGTATGTACATAGCCTCTTGGCGCTCTGGGGTTTTGCTTTGTGAGATCGACTTCAAGACATTTCTTGTTTCTTTCTTACTCATTGCACAGATGATAATAAGTAAAGAATAAATAAGCATCTCTGGCTACCCCACGCTTATAGCCGCATTTTATCTTGAAATATAAATCCTGGTAGATTCAATATTAGCTCCTTTTTTTTAAAAAAGAAAAAGAACTTTTGTTTCGTCCCTTCAACTGAGATCAATTTCCCAAACCTCCTCCCCATCCTAACTCCATAGAAACCGTGGCTTTATCGATACAAAGCACACTAAACCGCCAAACCCGTGAATCATATCCATTGCTATGTTGCTCCCAATTTCACGTATTTATTAGTTCATCAATATCAATCCGCCGATAGTACGATATATGGCCCAACTCTCCCCAATAATGTGCAATGTGATTGTGGGAGAGGAGGATGAGCTCCGTAGGTATAAACGTATCTGGTCACGCAAGAAACAATTAGTCTTCCAATAGTGCAGAAAATACAGCCTTTTAAAGTCAGCAAAGATCAAATAGTGGTTTCTGTTTACCCCTTGTGAAATTTCTAGCAGCCACATGCCCCTGACTCCTCACTACCTGTGCTCCCTGAAATACTTCCTCATCAGCAACTCGAATTGTGCCATCTGGACCAAGATCATTAGCCAGAAAACTGATTTGGCCACGAGGGACATTTGGATCGCCAGTCAGTTTAATGGCTTCCAAACTTGCATGTGGTACGTTCTCAGTCGCAGATTCCAGAGAATCATCTGCTTGGCAGCTGGAAGTACTGCTCTCATCCTCTGTGCCTGTATTCGGATGTGAAGATGCTGAGGACTTCTGATCCGGTTGATATATCAGCAGGAATTCAGATCCATGTCCCGAGTAGTCCCCAACCCAAATTCCTCGATATGGCTTTTCTTTCGTGGGTGTATAAAGCTCAGGACTCAGCGTTGCATAAGTAGATATCCCGTCCACCACAGTGCCAGCATCAAATGCAGCCAGATTCCCACCAAATTGTATCCACCTCCTTAATCGAAAGCCCGCTTCAGAAATCTCACTCAAACCTATTGTTTTGTCCGTAAAAGCGAACGATTCAAGATTCCCATATGCAATATCGACACGCTCATCAGCTGGAATGCTCAGTGGCGGCCATTTCACTTTTGATGAGCATGCATTCTCTTCAGAAAACAACTTCTTGCAGAAGATAAAAGAGCTAAAGACCCTCTGGGACTCAAGCTCCATCGGCATTCGCATCTCCATCGGCCGCCTCCCTCCATTTAGCCTCGACGCCGACGCCACGCCCTTGTCGAGCATTATAACCGGATCATCTATCCACAATGAAACCCGCGGATCGAACGAATTGATCAAAACATCCGGGTCTTTAGGCCATATCTGCGAGTGGCGGAATGTATGTCTGGCCACGATTCGGTATCCTTCGATGCGCCCACGCGAAGCATTGTATCGGACCAGGATTGCCTTCCCCATGTCTTTCACATCGGAGAACCATATCTTATTGCGCACGAGGAACCAAAGCGGGTGATGCGCAACATATAGGGAGCGGTAGGATTCAAACGGCGCGGGGCTATGGAGGGGCGTGGGGAGGTTGGAGTTGACCAATGCAGACCAGAGGTGTTCACTGATTGCATGCTCTCGGAGGAAATGGCATGTACCGGACACTGAAGCTAGATCAAGACTTGGTAGATAAGACAAGATGTGATAGAGGAGCTCCGAGGGGAGAGAAAGAAGTGGAGGAATGTGAGTCTCGGTGACGGTCTCCCCAGCTTCGGCTTTGTTATCAACCCCAGCAAATTGATCGTGATCTGCCCTTGATCGCTCAGAAGACACGTTAGGTTCCATTACAGCTGTTTTAAATATGAAGTAGTAGACGCATGCAATGTGATAGTAACTCTGTGCGTTCTGTATAAGGAGAAAGAAAATGAAGTGATTTAGTTCAAGATGGCTCATATCGCTTTACCTTATTCTTAGCTAGTGACATGTTTTACAATCAGATAGAGGAACAAAACTACACACCATACTCTGTATATACATACATATCACTATGTTCTCAGATTATATGTGCTTTGCAGTTATTCAAAGAAAACATAAAGGAAAAGCAAGCAGGAATGGATATGCCTTAAGCTAAAACAGCATAATGAGTTTTTATTTCAAAGCCATAGCGCATCATATCATCTTCTCGTCAGTCATTATTGCTGGGATGTCTTCCAGGGAGTAATTACTCCTCTGCAGCATTTTGGATTAGACGTCCTATGAAGCGCTGGCATTGGAATTTGCATCAGCTGGTATATTTCCTGAGCCGTTCTCTTGCTTGCCATCGGGACCATTCAGCACCGGTTTACTCAAATTTGGAATCTGGAATTGGTGCCACGGACTATCAGAAAATCACAACTGCGGTCAGCTTTCTCTTTTGTTCATCGAAGCTCAGGAGAGGGAATGCCACTTACTTTGGGGCGTGGAGTACGTATCTCGCCATCGCCTCTCGAAATCGATTCTTGTACTCCTTTGGACTTGTCACTGTTGGGCGATTCTTGCCACCGCCTGCGAACCCGCGGTCTTTGATCCATGATTCCAGCTTCTTATCCCAAGTATACGTCCTTATGCAGTCAATGATCCCAACGACAAGCTCCTGACGAGCTTCATCAATTGCGATCATGAGAGAGTAGTCCATGACATTTTGGCGTGCAAGGAATAAAGTATCGTTCCAGACGCTTTGGCTCAGAAGCTTCTTAGAGTGCTCTCTGGTGAAAAGGGGACTCTCGTAGATAAACTCAACCATATTTTCGTCGAGGAGAACTTCATTCTGTTCTCCCGTGCTCTGCACCTTGCGGTTACGCATAGAGCCTTTGAGATCAAATATCCGAGTAGGGTTGCGATCATAAAACAGATTCTCCATCAGAAGTAAGAACCAGTTGAATTCTACCCCTGTGGCAGGATTCTTGATGATAACCTGGTAAAACCCGAACATTTTGGCTATTGCTGAAGGAAGTTCATGAAACAAGGCTTCGGACAGGATCTGAAAATATGCTGGTGCGAATTTTAAGAAAGCTTGAGTTTCAACGGTCGATAAAGACTTCAGGATGAATCTTTCATCGAGTGTTTTCAAAAAGAGAGATTTAGTTTTGCCGCCTTTAGAATCCCATTTCATGCAACGAGATAAGGATTCTACAATGCGCTCAGACACGCCACACTTTCTACGAAGGGCATCAAACTGCTCTGCATAAAATATTTTGCAGAGCATTTGTGCATTGCCTTCCTGGAACTGATATTTGAGGTGCGTTCCAGTGCTCTGTAGTAGTGACTGCTCGACTTCAGGGTGGGTATCCGGAATTTCAGAGTCATTCGAAACATCTGTTTGGACCTTCTCACTTGTTTCCTGAAGACTTCGGAGCTTCTGCTTGTAATCCCTCGAATCTAGAGCGAACGCGATCAAAGAGCTCGGCTCATCTTCTCGGACAATAATATCACAATCAGCGAATACATGATCTGAATCACTCAAGGGGTAATCTAGAGGAGCCCAACCACTCGCAGAGCGCTCTGCCCAGAAGTTAGCAAGCATCTTGACCAAAGAGCTCCGCTCGTGTTTCGGTAACTCCTTCAATTCCAATGCTATTTCCTCCGCAGGTATGTTGTTCGCATCCTCGACTGAATGGAACTCTTCGAGCAGGCACTTTTCACATTCACTCTGTTCACCATCGCCATCACCTTCAGCTTCCGATGGCGGGTGGCTACCTTCTCGCAGAGACTCTTGCGACGGCCTTGGTTCAGTTTCGGGTTGTTGGCCATCACTCTTTTTCGGTTGTTCAACAGGAAGAGCACGCTGCTTTTCTATTTCGTCAGTTAAAGCTGTCGATTCCTTCGGCGGTGTCGCCGATGGCAAATTCGACAGGAAATCTTCATCCGAAGGGTCGACCGCATCCTTCACACTTTGGTATACTTCCATGACGGGGTTTGAAGACGCCATTGGATACGCACGCGACTGTTTTCCTTGCGCGGTCCGCTGTTTTCTTTCCCTTTGCCGCTCTTTCTCAAACTCGCGACTCAACTGCTCAAAATGTCTTGCAAGAGAGGATACCTTGGAGTTGTGCTTTTTCGGGATTGAACGCGGTATCAAAGAATGGCCCGCCGATAACTTTGCAGGCTTCAAAGACGATAACCCAAGTCGTTTTGAAAGTCTTTTTTCACCTCGTTTTGCCTTGGCTTCTTCGTTTTGAACAGAAAAAGAATCATCTTGCCTAGTGGAGCTATTATTTCGCTCAATATTTACTGGAGAGACTCTCCCAGCGGAGTTCTTTTCCTTTTGTATATGCGTAGGTTGCGATTGAGCCCGAAGAAGTGGCGGTGAACGGGCTCGGAACGCACGTCGAAACGACTTTTCAGGCAAAGGACGCGGAATGGATGAAAGACGAGTCTTGGAGACTGTTTGATTCAAAGGCGCTGAGATATTGTAATTCATTTTTTTATCCAAAAGCTCATTTAAAGGCGGACTTGACTTGGTTTCCAAAGAATCTTCGTCTTCAACGACGACTTCATCTATCGGAGGGGTTGACGCGTCGTAATTTTGTTCAGGAAAACCAGCCTGATCAGATTTACCTATCGGCGGAGGAAGACGCTCCGCAAGGCTGGTAGGGATAGCTAAATCCAAGTGCTGAACCTCGTTCTGAGAAATAACGGGGGTTTCGGGAAGGACAGCTGCTCCCGCTTCAGCGGCAATTAGAGGCGACAATTGCTTTTCATCCTCGTCATGTTTGTTTGGCTTGCCAGAATGCTCCTCCACAACAGAGGCGAGAACGCTTTTTGCCTGCTGGGGAGACAAAGTCATTCTCCGGGCCATGCTTGGAGCACTTGTCGATTCGGTCCCTGGTTCTTTTCGTTCTGCAGGAGTCGCTGCATTCTCATCGCCAGATGTAAGGGAGGTAACTGAAACATCTTTATCAAGGAAAATTCGTTTGAGTTGCAAAGCCGCTAATCGCTTGATGTCCTTTTCCGATGGGAAATAATCGCGCTCAAACTCAGCAAAAGTTGCGTCCCATTCCACCACCTTTTCTTGCATTGATAAAAGCACATGATTCAAAGGAATGGTTTCCCAATATCTTGAATTCATGTACATTTCCTGATGTTGTTTGATGAGAGCAGCGTGTTCGTCATTGGCTCGTTTCATAAGGGCGTCAACCTCCTTCCGGCAAGACTGGGCCATTTCCGGCACAACACTGTCAACATTAATACCTCTTAGCCGTGCTTTTACTGAATTCATGAATCGCGTCAGTCGTTGTTCAGCTTTGGTGAAGATTTCATTTCGGAGCCGTAGATCTTTGTCCACCTTCCATGTCACACGCGGCCGGGGAACTATGATTTCAAGGAGTGTAATAGGGTCATAATGAATTCGGAGTGCAATCTCTTTGTAACCAAAAAATCTCAAATGATCTCTATGCATATCATGAGGACAAACACCGGCTCGGATTTGCAAATCTGCACTTGAAAACGATAGCTCGAGGTATTTCCCTAATGAATATTTCCAGGTACTCTCTGACATAGGCATTGCAGGCGTCTCATTGCCACAAATCTTGCAGCAGCTCCACATTAAAATTGTGTCCTGCAAGCCACGGAGCTTGGATGGATATGGCTGGACGAAAATGCTGACTTGTGCATCACCGTGCACATATTGCTGATGATGATCAAACATTGGCTTTTCACAACCATTGGCCGTGCATACAGTATTTGCATTGTGACACAAGTCTTCAACGTATTGACCCAGAGTGCAATCAGCTTCGAAAATTCTATCAGCGCCATGATCGTTATAAAAATCGAGTGCGAAAAGATCGGGCCCAGAGCAAGGTATGGATGTTGTGGTGCATACCAAGCTGTACAAGACGACGATGTTCTGGTGAGCGTAGGGGTCGAAAAGATTCGAGTTGCCAGAAATATAAGTTTCCCATTGTCTTTTCTGTGTTTTGTAGTTATATAGCGCCCTATCATATTCTGCATCGTGGACAGCATGCAAAACTTCTTTCACTTTTTCTGAGGCCCCAGAAGGCGACTCATGTATCATCTCAGGTGTAATGAGCACAAACTTCTGAGACCTTCCTGAGTCGTCACTAGTCGTATTTGAGGCAAAGTCTTGATCGCGGAGGCGTTTGAGGTATGCAAGTTGCCTTTCTAGTTCTCTCGCACGCATCAAAAGGTATGGTTGCTGGAACCGAACAAAGGGCGAAGCCGAGAGGATCTTTGTTTGATGTTTCTCGACCATATCTTCGTAAAATGCTGGAGCTGGAGTATCTTGCGAAACATAAACCTTAGCATCACTGGATTCTAAAGATGCCCTCACCAGATCATCCGGCTCGTCGTTCTGAAGATCTTGTTTTCGGTCTTTTTCACTTGGTGAAGTTTCTGAATCAACACCTTCCCCATGTCCAATACGAGAATATTCGCGGTTCACAGTCCTCGAAACAGATGTACCATCCTTTATCAATGGAATGTTTTCTTGTGGCGACGTCGTTGGGATCTTGGCAAATTCGTCCCTCATGAGACAGGTTTCCAGCTTGAGGTTGTATACAACGTACACCATAAATTCCGTAATCCGCTTGATTTTCACGAGCGCATCATTACTGGCTCCTCGGAGCACAATCGTGCAACCCAGCTCCTTTGGGCACCCAGATATATACATATACGTCTTCTTCCGCCCACTGTGGACGTATGTTTTGACATCAAAACTGCCACACTGACCAGGATATGCAGGCGCAGCAACTAATCGGTCCATTGACGTTATAATTTTGGTCTGCGTGCATCTCGACACGGCTTCGATGACAGATGGCTTAACATTGTAAGCTGTTGCTATACCCGCTTTTTCCAAAAGCTGCAAAGCCAAGCCGGACACATTCTTCTCCACCAAAAGTACATTGGGACGCAACGCAGATATCCTTCCAACAAGATTTTCCAAAAACTCACGCTCCTGGCGAATTACTGGTTCCAAGCTCATAAACTGCTGTTGCTGTCGCGCATATTCTAGAGGGAAGGCAACGATAAGTATATTAGGTCGCGGAATACTCCGTGACATACTTTTCAAGGCTAGGTTTTTTGTGAAGACAAGGCCAGATACATAACATGTATCGCCAGGCCGGCCACCTGGGATCTTCTTGAGCTTGACATAATGGCGTATATCCATGTCATCGCCGTGTTGAACGTCAGGCTCAACGTCATCCGTGGCCTTTAGAAGAATGGGAAGAAGTGCTGTTTCCCAACTGTGCGAGTGCGGCACGGAAGCGTCCCTCAAAAGTTGTCGAAGGAGTTTCCTTACGTGCTGAAGGCTTGCCCTGTTTAGTTCGACTGGAGGGGCACCAGCACCTCTCATTGATGAACTTCTCGTCATTTTAAAGCCGCCAGGTCCCGACACTGGCCCTCCGGACAACGTAGGTATAGTTTGATCTTGGAAGTAATGAACGATCGACGGGTTTTCTTTGGAAGGCCTCGGCGATAAACGTTGATGGACGCTGCTTGCAACACTCAAATTCCGTCGTCTTGTTGAACGCCCCAAATTCACGGCTCGAGAACTAGTAACGCTACCATCATCTAAATCTCGGCCAGAATAAACTCCGTGGCCGGACTTGTCGCCAAAACGGGAGCGACCCTTTTTTACTGCAGCAAGAAAGCCTCCAAACGTTGCTTTCTCACTCTCTCCAGCACTCTTAGAGAGAGCGTTATCGAACGCCACAGAAAACAAATTAGGTTGCTCATCAGCGCTGGAAGCATCATCTGAGAGATATTGGGCCAGATCCGGATCGATAATGTTGTCTCGGTGAAATGCATGCAATCTAGTACTACCAGGAAAGTCTTCTCCTAGTCTACGCTGAAAGGGCGCCCTGTCATCGTGATGGGATTTGAGACTGCGAATGTATTGGGCTCGGGAATGATGACGTTTATGGGAGACAGAGAGCGCCCTCCCATTCAACGCTGATCGCAATGATCGAGACGACGTGGGTCTTGTGAGCGGACGATCAGATTCTATTTCGAGAATGGCTGACCGACGATTATTTCCATCCCCAGTACGCCGCGTTGCAGGAATAGCCATTGTCGGGGTCTTTAGGACCTGATCAACCGACTGAGATACGATAGAAGAAGTGTCGTCATCTTCGGTGGAAGGCCGGCCTTTGACAAGGAAGTTTCCCAAACTTTCAGAGGGTCGAGAATTGAAAACCGCTGGACTCAAATCATCCCCACTAAAATCTGAGGAATCGGATTCATGAGCATTAAGCACCGCCTCGCAAGGTTTGCAAACCCGTACCGAGCCAGAGTGGCCGAAAGAAGTACCCGATATGATACATGTACATTTGGAATCAAAAATTTGTCCACAGGTCCGGCAGTGATGCTTTCTGCGAAACGTAGAGAAAGGCTCTCCACAATGAAAACAATCTTTAGCATTTTCATCACGCATCCAGTATTCTCTGCTTAATAGCTTGCGTTTAAACGGGGCATCGATGCTACTTTGCGGAAGGTTCAGATCGCGTGATACCCTTGCGCTCCTTGCGACACTCTTACCAACAGGTTCTAGAGTGTCAAATGAAATGTGAGGTAGAGCTGTAGTTGAACGAGCCCCAGAGGAGGATTCCGAGGATATGATATGTGACGGCCCATACCCCGGTAAACGACATTGGCTGATTCGAGGCGCTAGAGGTTCTCGTGGCTTTGTGAGAGACGCTCTGGAGGAATGGCGAGACGAAGGCTCTCGGTCTGTCAAAGAAACCGATGTAGCAACAGTAGCTGGTCCCGTGTCATTCATGGAGCTTTCGCCAGTAGAGAATTTTGTTAAACTGTTAGTCATCGAAGTTTGCACAGGTGAAGGCTCCGCAAGTAAGGACGTCGTTGAATTTCCAGTACGATGTGACACATTATGCCCGAGTTCTAGTTGCCTGCCTTTCCATTGAGAATGTGGAAATGCTGTGTCAACTTCTGTTAGCTCATTTTTCCCATCAATCATGGCAGCTTTGGTGGGTGACAAGGCCTTTTCGCAGGATAAAGGCACATGTGAATGTAATGTGCCAGCTGCAACGCGATCTCGCCTCTCGGGAATATGTGCCTCATTAGTTGACAGTTTTGGAGACCTAGGTGGTGCGTTAGTTCCTAGCTCTTGTGATGATTGAAGAGACGACATCTGCAAAGAGCCATCTATACGATCGGAGGCTGTGGAATCTGTATGTGTAATAATGCTCGCTGATAAGCTCCCTGAATTACTCGAGCTGTCGCGTGGGCCGGGTCTGACAGCATTCACGTTAACCTCGCTAACAGCAGGATCCACAGTTGCAGAAGGAGAAACCTTGGTTAGTGAAGTGAGAGACGGCTTTAGCACTCCACTGGATGGTACGGAGGTTTTCGATGACACACTTGGGGCTTTGGAAGATAATTTGGAGGACTTGGGTGCAGAGAAAGTTGTCATCGATTCATGCTGGGTCGAAAAAGTGCTTAATACAGGCGAGTGGGCTTTAGAAGTGTGCGCTGAGTTCGAAGGCGACGGCTGGTTGTCAACGCCACCTACCCCCGATACGTCTAACTGCGACGACAAAGGCTGGGAAGATCTCGACACCGCCGTTCCTGTGGACTGGGAATCGAGCGCTTTTGTTGGAATTCCAACTCTGTCCTTAACGCCCCCAACCGATGCTCTTAGAAGGCTATATAATCCGCTGAGGCCACCCTGCAGGTCTCCGACAACACCAGTCTTATTGTCCGCTGTTGGCGAAGTCACCGGGGGATTAGTAAATTCGTTGAATACAGTGAGCGTATCTGAATGACAGGCTGCACTGTGGATTTGATCGAGAGCTTCGTTTAGATTATCCCTTTCAGTTTGTGTGCTGTACGAAGCGACGGAACCACGTCTCGATCGTCGGCCAAGAGGGAGAAAAATAGACGACGCCGACGGGCTCGACGCTTCTTGAGATCTTTGTGACGCCATCGCAAAGCAATATAACGAGATCGAAGATCATAAGACGCATAATCTCGTCGGGTTCAGCATCCAGCAACTCAGCATCCACCTCCCCTGTCGTTGAATACTCGACTGTGCGGAGGGTCTTTTCGTCTTGCTTCGTCGAGTAACATGCGGCCTACATTCAAGACAAAATCAAAGGGCATATCGAGCTGATATCGACGCAACTGACTGTTTGATGATAGAGGTAAAGCCAGGTATGAGAAATCGATTTCATCCATTTCAACCTCACCACGAAGGAAGCTTTCCACCAAGGAAGGCGAACACGACAATTATTATTAGTTTGGTTGTCGTCCAAGCGACGTCACAATCCACCATCATGCTCACGGGGCAGTCGTCCAATCACCATCAACTTAGCTTACTAATACTGCTGATTAATCACTAAACACTGCCAAAAGCACGTGGCAAGCGAGGCTAGTCCCGATTTGGTAGTATTGGAAAGTGACCTCACGGGACTACGCGTTGGGAGGTCGCGTCTGTATCAAACGACTCTGTCCAGAGCAATAAGAACAGAGTGATTGATGAAGTCTTCTTGACCATGTGGAGGCTATGGGGTTCATAGTTCTATTTGGAGAGCTTTTGTGAATGATTTCATGTTTCTGATTTCCCGAAACGGTCAGAATTGGGCCCCAATAGCCTTGGTCTTCCGCATGGATGACGGAATGCTCGAACACCCGTCATGATGCCTTTGGTCATGCATATCGATGATGGATCTGATGAGGAATTGGGTTCGTCTCTACGTTCATGTAGCAATTTGCCTTTGTTTGAATGATGTACCAGACGAAAGAACGTATCGGCAGACTCGATCAAAGCTGTTGAGCCCGCAGAATGACGGGAAATCTTTCAGGATTGGAGTGCGCGAACGGCAAGCGGTCCAAGTGGTCAAAGTAATTATCGAACCCTGATCTTTGCAATATACAAACTAATACTTGATCCGTGACAGTGGCAGGACTCAAAGTCTCCCATAGAGGCGATTCTCTCCGATTCTTTCTCAACCATCCGAGGCCGCTTTTCGGACGACGCCACAGCCAGATACATGCGTGATAAGAAAGCAGATGTTCGAGCAAACACCAAAGGGGCCATCCTAAAAATTACCGATTTCGACATCGTCGTGAGCCAAGGCCAAAGTGCAACTCCCAATATAACGCTGTTTATCCGGGCGTTTGAGATTCTGGGCTGTGAAGGGACAGGGACCTTCGGCAGTCCCCGCGAAATCTCCAGTTTTCCCGTCATATCCGCTCTGGCCAGGCAATGCCAGGCAATCGGGAGTGTGGAAACCCACGAACATTTAGGCATATCACCAGTACAACCTCAGCCAGGAGTGACCGCTGTAGAATATGGCCCACCCCATTCATCTGAGCCATGCTTGGCTTCCCAGGCGGTATTTTCGACGCAGCTTGAGAATAAAAAAATGGCTGAATTCCCCAAGCCATCAAAACCGCTACCTATGAATTCTCCGCCGAGATTACCTTCCCAGGATTTATTAGCCTTTCTAACGTCAAATGCACGAAAACACAATATTGCCAAGAATCTCAACGCTCCTACGCCTGATCCATCATCGCCAGGTAATAAATCTAGCCGGGACGAGCATGCGATGCCTCCTCCTTCGATGCAGAAGGCCAATACACCAGTGAGATCGAGAGAGGAATTTCCAAAGTCACTACACTATCCAAACCCTGTCCTGGCCGGACAATGTCCGCCGAATCACGAAAAGTGTTCCCTCGAAACCAATGCTAATGAAACTGTTTCTTCAGAGCCTCTTATTGCCAAAGTTTGTCAGGAGGGGAAAAAGAAATCCCAGAGCCCTTCGTCAGTGTTAGCACGTCAGTCGAGCCAGACGAATGAAATTGGTACTGCAACAGTGAATAGCAAGCCCTCAAGCTCCTCAAAACCATCTGGACGACGAGGAAGCACAATTGCTGATGATGCCGACCCATGGAGAAATTGGAAGCGGATAAGGCGACGGGATGTGTTCATACCGGCAGACCAGCAAGAACTGATAGACAGTCCTGACTCCTGGGTTCCTCCTGCAACCGGCCAATCCTTACCTCCTGGACGAGTCCCCTTAAAGCTGTTGCAAAAATGGAATGAGATTCAAATTACGTCCAATGGACTAAGGGATGCAGAAACAAAGCAAAATGAAGAACCTCATGAACCAGAAGAACAGGGTGAGCCATTGACAGCGCAAGAGTCAGTCCAGTCATCAATATCAAGTTCATCTTCTGCTAGTGAATTCGATGTGGAATTGTGGCCGCCTTCGTCACCGGCTCAGTCAGATAAACGCCGCGTTCCCCCTGACAGTAGCCCACCAAGATTGCCTCTGGCTGATAAGTCTAACAACCCTCCCAGCGGTGGACGTACCCAGGAAAATAGTAAAACACATCGCCCTCTAGACAGCCACACGAATGATTCAGACTTGCCACAAAGGAATTGCGTTGCAAATATGTCGGCGCTTCCATTTCAGCTGCCTGCAGAGTCAGAACCAGGAGATGATTCTGATAATTTGGACATCGAATTCTCTGTTCTCAGAGGACTTGAAAATTCAACCCAAGAAAATCATACGCGAAATTTAGAATCCACTCAGGAAGAGTCAGTGGCTAGCTCCGGAACGCCATTACCTAAAAAGACTTCATTTACTCAAGTCAAGCAGTCGCCGGAAACAACTCCCAGTCGAGTAAAGACTCGAATAAGAGCTACTCTACCTCAGCATGCCGAACAGCAACACGACTTAGCCAATGGGAATATTGATAGCTCAAATAGGCTGACTTCAGACGTGGTTATTCCAGCGACTTTTGTTAGCGATGATGTCAGGCTGGAGTCTCAATTCGACGTCGAGGAACAGGTAGGAGAAACCTCAACGCCAGCCCCTGCAGACAGTAGTGATTGCGATGGTGATATGGCGAGGGAGCAGTTGGCTTCCGAGCTAGGTGAATGTATTGGAGATGTTGGCTCGCAAACCAAGAATGCTCTTTTCCAGCGGGCTATCTCTTCAACGGACGCACAGAAGAGTGCTGAAAATTCACCAGTCTCCCCGCGTCTCTCGCTGGGTCGTACTACTCCATCTAACTGCCAAAGGAAGCGGAAATGGGATGGTGATTATACAACTCCGTTACGTAGTCCAAAACGAAGATTAGTGGAGTCAGACACAATTGAGAGAGCAGCTGGATCCCACGCGACCACCAATCCAAAAGAACTGGTCTGTGGCATGGGACCCCGGCGGAATTACTTCAGAGTGGCTTCGCCTTCATCTATCGTCGAAAAGATTTACATGAAATTCAAGCAGGCATACTCCACTTTCAGTGGTGATGTTCATGCTTTTACGAATTCTTGCCTCAAACTTCAATCATTGCGTTCGAAAGGGTTGTTTGAAAAATCTATTTTGTGGGACGATTTTGTCTGTTGTGAAGCCACCCAGTATCAGGATTATGTCCAACGATGTCGCAAGCGAAAAGAGCTGCCTGAGCCTTACGAGCGATACTTTTTGGAGCGTGTTACCGTGCCATCATTTAGAAAGCGGAATCTAACTGGGAAAAGCCTCGAGCTCATCCTTGCGTGGTGCAACCAGGCCCAAAATGAATCTGAAAACGAGGATCTATCAGAAAACGAATTCAAACTGATAGCAGCCAAGCGGGGAGAAGCTCTTGAGCAAGAACTTCGAGAAAGAAGCCGCAAAAGCAGTACCAGTGATTCCGAGGTAACTGGAACGAAGACATCGAGACGTGACTCTCAGAAGCGACGCGATTCATACTCTATTCCTGATAGCGAAGAATGGCGCGGCTATGAGGCTCACGAGGTCGCCAGTGTCGAACTCGGCGATTCAGATGATTCTAGAATTCTCTCTGGTGCTCAGAAACGGAGTTTCTTGGAATACGAAGAGCTTGGAACAGAAGTTGAATCCCCGAGACCACTCACGGATGAAACGACAGCGTCTCCTGACGATATCGATGATCGCCATTCTCAAGGGCAGCCTAAACCCTCCAGCCAAGCAGTTGAGCCTATTTCGGAGACAGACGGTATTGCCGACGACGAATGTGCCATTCCAGAGCCTAAGTCTCGCTCGAAATCAAAAGGAAAACAACCTCAAAGTCTCACAGACTATTTAGGTCGCAAAGCCACTTCTTGGGACGACGGCAGCTCCATGGATGAAGACTTTTACACCACAGATTCCGTCTATCCACCTTATCGACCGCCAAAATCACCACCAATAAATCAGCAAGAAGACAATGTCACCGCAACCGAACAGCCCGCGTCTCCGTCATCAAATTGGTGGAGGGACTCAAATACCCCGTTTAAATCCTTCGCGCGATCATATGTGAACTTGCACTCTGAATTGGGTCGACATCGTCAGCGCGGGAATGCTGAGGCGGTTCCAGTGGATGAAAATGGTGTTATACTTCCACAAATGTTATTTGGGTCCAGTAACAAACCTGTGGAAGGGAGAATGAATAGCATGGGGTGGAAGTGGTGATTTTACAGAGCTGAACTGTAATAAAATGGCCTAGAATGGCCATAGACTACATACTTAGAATTTTATTTTATTCTTTTTTTTTTAAGTTAACTAAGTGAGGCATTGCTGAGAGATGTAAGTAACTAAGGAGAGGCAATGTTTTGAATATTTGATGCAGCTTGACCCTGCAGGTTGAATTATGATCGCAATGTTCAATCCAAGTCTTTCATTGATGGCATCATTCTTGAGTCCCTGAACCTTTTGAAGTAGTATCATGGATTAAATATGTAACTATGTATTTATAGAACAATTGCTGTATGACATCCTGTAGTGAACCATTAAGAAAAAGATTTCCCAGTATCCGTTTGACATATATCACCATGCTGAAACCACCACAAAAAGGATAAAGGTCTAGAAACTTTCATCCCAGAACACCAGCCTCCAGGTATAAGAACAGGGGTATTGTTTATGTATGTACAAAATAATGCATCTGGATGAAATCATTCGTGACAATTGGCCGTTACTTTCTGATCTGAATTTTCGTAGCGAGTTCAATAGGACCAAGGAAGTGGAAGATAAGGAGTAGCGCGGGAAGATTCGCAAGAAATGTGGGAGGGAGGTTAAGTCTTTTCTTTCGCTTTGTCGATGCTTAGACATGTCGATACGGTTCGTACGAAGCGCCCTGCTGCGGAGGCATAGGATTGAGCGGGACAGAAGAACCACCCATATTTTTGTCTCCGTATGGGCTAGCGACGCGCTCATACGTATATGGTGTCTTCTCAGCGACCATGCCACGTCGCCCTTTGCGATCCCTATGGTCAAACGGAGATCGTCCCGAGCAGCAGCACACGCTGAATAGCCAGAAGATTCCACCAAAAAATGCAAATAGAGTGGCTAACCAAGTAATCGTGAACATGCGATTTCCCAGGCTAGCTTTGATGTTAAATGGCTTCAAGCCGCCATTGATGGCACCAGTGATAATTCCGTAGAGAGCAGTTGCTGTGATCGATGCAAGGATTGTGAATAAAGCTGAAACCTATTTTTCTCGATTGTTAGTAATGTTCGTGATGGGTTCGTTTTATTGCAATAAAAACATAATAGAGGAAGGGAAGGAAGAACCCCCAAAAAACACTTACAGAAGCAAAGATTGTTGTTGCCAAACTTCCCCATCGACTGAATATGGCAGAAATGCCCACCACTAATTGCACAATGCTCGATGCGAGGGCAACCGCATAAGCAATGAAAAGCCACTGCGCCACTTTCTTATATGCCTTCAATCCATCAGAAAGTGCCTTCGGGATATAGTCATTTGCACTGCTAGGCAATCCCCACACGTCGATAGGGTCGAACCAGTATTTCGACCTCTTGTCAGAGCACTTGTAGCCGTCTTTCCCGTCATCTTTGTAGCAGTAGTTCCATAGGCCAACGATATAGTAGTCATGAAGTTTACCAGCAGCCTTGGCTTGTTGTAATCCTTTGGCGAACGGCACCAACTTTGCATCAATGCCTGTGGAATCGGTTTTCAAATTTTTCAAATCGGCCTATATGGTAGTAGAAGCCATCATCGTTAGGATTAGAACTCAAAAGTCGACTCAGATCCAAGGAGTTCCAACTCACTTTCACAAAATAGATGTCATTCAGTGGAGCGCTTGGTTTCGTTGTTCCCAAGGCAACTAGTATCAGACATACTACAGCGGCGATAGAAAGCATATATGGCGTGAATATACACGCTACCCTTCCTGCCTTGCCCATCTTTGCCCTTGCGAGTGTGATATGCGAGGGCTCAAAGACGTTTTCGAATTTCAACTGACTGTGATCTCAGAAGATAACCAATGTCGGTACCACAAATTGTTCCTGTGAAATTGACAGCACTGTTATGGTGATTGATACAGATGTTTAAAGAGAAAGAAAGCGATAGATAGATGTTCAACAACTAAAACAAGCACGTTGCTGGTGATTTTGAGAGTGGGCAGCGAGGTGTTTTTATACACAGATGGGATGGTTGTTGATGCCAAGCAAAGCGATGATGACGGATGATGACGCGCTAGGCAGGGAGGCTGAGAAGCAGAATGTGGCTGGAGAAGCTCGTTGGGCTGAGAAGCGGGGCACAAATACACAAATCGGGTAATTAAATCTCCACAATTGTAGAAATTGGGCCAATCAGAGCCACGATTTGCTGTCAGCACTAACTACAAGTAGTTAAGCCACTTAGCATGTTTCTATATTTGACGTTACCCCGTGATACGCCATCAAAGATCTTGCGTGGCTGTGGATTCAGCACAGGATCGAGACTCGACTCGCCTGGAACAAGCAGGGGAATTGACTGCAAAGGGGATTACAAGTACTAATGTATCTCTGAGTGCAAAACAATCTGTCTAAAGAATACATACTTCACTGTTAAGATGGATTGCTCCAATGCATTTTTTGACATGAAAATGTTCATTGCATTACTCTTCTCAAATCATGCTTTCAAAAAAAAAGCCACAGGCAGCAAACCAACCCCTTCAGGTTGCGATCGATCTAACAACCAGCTTCCCTCTCAGCTACTATCGACTCTCCACATATCCATCCCCACGCCACAGACCAGCAAGTGATGCTTTGTCTCCTCATCATTATCATCAGTGGTTAAAACTTCCATAGATGATACATCAGCGACGGCAGTATATGAGTCCTGCCTTAAGCTAACCTCTATATTTCTGTCGTTTCCTTTCTGACTAACTTGAACATGCCATACTTTAAGCCGCTGGTCGTTTCCAGACGACGCAACCATGACACTAAATCCGCCATCACGATGCTTTACATCGCCAATCACTGCAACTGCATTGATGGCTGATGCATGTGCTTGTGGGAGCCAGGTTGAAGCAAACAACAGTGATCCTTCTGGTGACTGTGGTAACACAGTTATTGAGACAGACAGGGCATTATCATCACCTCCGCACAATATGAGCAGATCGGTCTCTGAATTTCGAAGCACATCCATCGCCTTGATACTGCTTTGATGGATGACATGTCGATACCCGCATTCCAATTCGAAGGGCACTGCTGGGATCTGGTAATTCAAGTGACGTCGCATGGTGTTTCCGTCGACATGGAAGATTGAGCCAAGTAAGTACGTCAATTCCCAAGTCGCGAGATGCCCGTCAGTTGAGGTTGTGATTAGATACAGCTTTTGACCCGAGATAACGAAACGGATATGCGTGAGGCAGTTTGTGGAATACTGTCCTTGTGCTATGAGCTGGAAAAAGCCGCCCGAAAAGCTAGGCTCGTAGTAGAATACCTGGTTCGTTAGTGGCAGGTAAGATTCAAAAGGCCAAAGGTCTGTCGAACTTACTGTGACCGTTGAATTAGAATATACCAGCCCCAACAGAAAAGCATCTGCATTGCCTACACTGAGCACATCGAAATGCGTGATACGGAGGTCAGACACCGGTTTGCTCTTTGGACACTCCCCCACAAACATTGCTCTAATTCCGAGCTCAGGAATCGACCTGATTCTCCAGACATATAATTCTTCGCATCCTGAACTGCTGAAAAGAAACTTTCCGCAGGGTGACCACTGAAGGTGCTGCACACCTGCTGTGTGCTTTTTAAGGGTTATTTGACACTTAAATCTATCGTCAAACCGAGCTGTGCCCCTTACTGCTGGGAGGAACAGTCGAATGGCCGTGTCTTCGGCTCCTGTTGCGAGAACTTGGATCTTAGAACGTCCGTCATTCGATAGGAGCCTTGAAAGGCACGCGGATTTAATCTCTCTTCCATGTCCGCCAGCTCTTAAAATCCGATGAGACGGGGCCAGGCTGCAAAATAAATGAAAACGCGAAGCCTTGGTCCACATAAATGTTCGTCGTCCTTCATCGTCGGAATGATATGTCCACACTCGATGGCAGCCTCCGCATTCGGTGGCCATTAACTCTGTTTGAGTCGACTCATTCCATACTATGAAATAAACACCCTTGAATCCATACAGAATTAAATTATTTGTTTTCGGATCCAACATAGCTCCCTCAATATTTGGCCCGAAGGGCGGACACGCCTTGTGAAGAGTGTGAATCGTAAGTGACTGAGAGGATCCATTCAGAGACTCAATCAAATGAAGTTGGTAATAGCCATCCCTGCCGGTAGTAATAATGTGACTCCGGATTCCGTGGTCTTCGTTGGACAGATTCAAACCAATTATGGAGCTTATGGCATCATTGGCGTGAAGATGAAAGGCAGAAAAGATAGGGCTGATTTGGGCTAGACCGGAAACCATATCAAGCGCATAGATAGCAACGCCTCCGTGCCGTGAGCCCAGTATCAACCAGGAGGTAGTGCGTATAAATGAAGCAGCAGTGACTTGAAAATCCGGTGGCAGCTTCAAAATCATTCTAGAAAGTGGCTCGGGTCTAGGATGGGATCGAACAGTAAAGAAGATTGCGTTAGCACTTTTAACAAATATGGTAACAAAGGAGATATAAGAAGTTCCGGGTGCACAGAGAGGGTGAGGCGGCACGTCGACCATAAATATTCCTGATAACTTTGATTCAGTTTGAATTACTTTATCAACAAAACTCGTAGGATGGTGATATAACCATATTGCACCGTTCGGCTCTCCAATTATTCCCACGCGTTCCTTAGGACTCCCAGTAACGACACATTGCGATCCAACACCTCCAAGGGTCGTTATCACGCTCCAGGACACCAATGGGTCGGAGGATAATGATCTGGTTCCCGGGATTCTCGGCAAAATTCGACCAAGAAGTAGCTTTCCGTGAAGAGTAGTTGCGATGAAACTATCATCAGACACGAAGGTATAGTATGCAATCCTGCTTTCCTTTTTATTTTTCCCGGTAGGAGGCTTATCTTCAACGCCCAACGGAGTCAGCACCTCACTAACCGAATAGTTGCCCATTAGCTCCCCAGAGATACGCAAGGGGTTAGAACGCCGGTTAAGTGTAAATGAAACTAGGTTACCATCTGCACCACCGGAATAGATATTAAACGTATCTATATCTTTGGAAATGGCTATTGACCAGATATTTTTGCCTGTGTGGTATGCATGATTTGAAACATGATTGATTGCAATATTTCCTGCAACTGGTTGGGAAAGATCCGGAGTACCTCTTTGTTGTAGCCTGAAGTTCCAGAGTTGGCAAGTTGCATCTTCTCCGCGCGACAAAAGATTGAAATCTAGGCCATCTTGAAACGAGATATCCAGGAAATAGACTCCCCATATTCGTGATGCGTGACCCATTGTCTTGGCCACACATTTTTCACGGTCTAGTATGAGAGGGTCATCCGTGACACCTGTTCCAAATCCAGTCGAACGTGACACCCCGCTCTTTGGCAGAAGGTTCCCATTGTCGAATACTGGGGAACAGCAGGCGGATATATCCCAAACTCGAATTGTTCGGTCATCACTGCAGCTTGCTAGAAAGCATCTTTTTGGGTTTTCATGGCCCATCTGGATCTTTTCTGAGATACTGACACCGAAAATTGAGCCTTCGTGGCCTGTGAAGAAGTGGTGTATGCATATTGAGTAGTTGGAGAAGAGAGACTCCCCGGAACTTGATCCTAAATAACACGTCCAAACAATAATCTCTCCGAACACAGTGCCAGCAGCAACCAGGATATGGTTTGGTGATGACCAGGCAATATCAGCAGAATACAAGACTGGCTTCAAGTCTGGTGCTATTTCATGCAGTTGAAATGTGGTTCCTGTCGAATCCTGACCCAATTCCAGCTCCAGTCCAAATATAACATTGTGTGCAGTGATCAAGCAGCCCTTATAGCTTGACAATGGCTCAGGGTAGCGTCCAGCAGAGCCTTGAAAGGTAACATCCAAAATCCAGTCTGGGGAAATGAACTCCGCTCCAAGGATGCACAGCGAGACGCATTCTATAACGCTAGATCCTTTAATGTTAATTTCCAGTGTCCGAAGAGACTGGCCTCCCCAGACAAAAACTCTGGAGCTGCATTCTGGACCTGATACACAGTAATCCAAGATCTGGATGCCATGCACGTTGTTCCTCTGAAAGACCCGACCACGGCCCAGCGTCTGACTGGAAATTTCATCTGTTATAAAAAGATATGGACCATGGCCGCTCAGAATAAGCTTATGGCATAGTACCTTGAGCACTTGAATCGCCGTTATTGGCAGACAGGAATCCAGATTCTGCCAGATCGTTAGCTCCATGTAGCATCCATCCTCGCCTAGTCCTTACCGACCTCCAATACACATGACATCGAAATGTGCCTTTCAATCTGCACTCAAGTCTGAGAAGTTTTCATCCGTCTAGGTCTGGCTTTGCCCCCGCTTCATGTCCACCAGCTGAAAACATTTCTCACAGAATGATTAGTCAGTCAATGGTCTTGGAAGTTTAGTTAGTTAGGCATGTGACTTCGTGTTGCGTGTGGCGTTCGAGGCGTGATGGCCAACGTCATCCCAAGGTGAAGCCTCAGTCACCTCTGTGTTATGACAACCTCTTTGACACAACAGCGGTGCTAGGCTGAAATTGTGAGATGTGTTCCCTTTCTTCGATCATATTATTTACAGTCCAGGCAATTTTGCACGTGGATTATGGGTGTTACCGGCCTGTGGACTGTGGTTAGGCCCTGCGCCCGACCTATCAAACTCGAAACCCTGAACAAAAAGAGACTCGCTGTCGACGCCTCCATATGGATATATCAGTTCCTGAAAGCAGTACGCGATAAAGAGGGTAATGCCCTTAGAAACGCCCATATTGTTGGATTCTTTAGACGAATCTGCAAGCTTCTCTACTTCGGGATTAAGCCAGTCTTCATTTTCGATGGTGGTGCCCCGTCCTTGAAACGTCAGACGATAGCCGGGCGAAAAAAACGAAGAGAAGGAAGAAGAGAAGATGCCGCTAGGACTGCCAGCAAGCTGCTGGCTGTTCAGCTACAGAAGAGGGCAGAGGAGGAGGAAATCAAGAGAAAAGAGCAATCTTCACGGGAGGAGGAAGAGCCATTGCCGCAGGAATTGGTGTATGTGGATGAAGCTCTTATGACTCCGAAAGAGAGGAGACAAAACCGCCAGTTTCGGAAAAAAGATGCATATCATCTTCCTGACTTAGATGTTTCTCTTCACGAGATGGGCGCTCCAAATGACCCTAGGATCATGTCTCATGAAGAGCTAGAAGAATATGCACAGCAGTTCCACTCTGGGGAAAACATAAATCTATACGACTTCTCCAATATCGATTTTGATAGCCCTTTTTTCTTAAGTTTGCCCGCTAGCGATCGATATAACATTTTAAATGCTGCAAGATTGCGAAGCAGGTTAAGGATGGGCTACTCGAAAGACCAACTAGATACTATGTTTCCCGACCGGATGGCTTTTTCAAGGTTCCAAATCGAGCGCGTCAAGGAACGCAATGACTTAACCCAAAGGTTAATGAACATCAATGGCATGAACGGCGACGATCCACTTTATGGCTCGAGCTCGCGAATTGCTGGTGAGAAGAATAAAGAATATGTTCTTGTGAAAGACAATGGGGTTGAAGGCGGATGGGCTCTTGGGGTACTGGGCAACCGAGAGGGCGAACAGGAAAGCAAGCCAATCGACCTCGAGGCATACAGCAAACAATTACTGCCAGGGGAACGTGACGAATCGGATGACGAGGGTGTTGAATTTGAAGATGTACCAATCGAAGGACTCAATCGACTCCCAAAGCTCCCAATTTTTGAGCGTGGCGTTTTTGATGAATCCATCCGCCAAAATACGCTTGAAATTGTGCGGCAAAGGCAACAAGTTTACGACTATCGTCGACAGGCAGTGGAACTTGGAGACAAGGGAGCAGAAATTAAGGGAAATGCTGATAATGATGAATTGTTTGTTTCAGATTGGGCGGCAAGCTCTGCTACCGTTGCTGATCCATTGTTTGAGGACCATGATGACGAGAATCTTCATCGTGCGATGCAGATGTCATTGGACATACCAAAGGATAATGATGATGGTGATGATGCTGTTACCCATATGTTAGCGAAAGAGACACCCATTATTTTGAATGCTCAACCTAGGCCTGAGGCCGCACAACATTTGTTGGATGCCGAAGACGATGAAATAGATCTATTTGCTACTATAGCAACGTCAAAATCCACCAAGCCAACTCGCAGTTTGCAACAGACCACCCGTCCGTTTGATGGACCACTTCCGTTTAAACCATTCAAAATTACTAAAATTACAGAAGCTGGAACTGCTCAAGTAAATGCAGTTGATGAGGCCGCTGGTTGTTCTGAGCGGGAGTCAATGAAATCTCGAGCTCTCCCACCTTGGTTTGCTAGAAACACTCAACATCGAGAGTTCATTGAGCAGGAGACTGACGACCAATTTTCTGGGAAAGATCAATACAGGCAAACCACTCAATATTATGATACCTTATCTAGTTCAAAAGTCGTGGAAACCATCAATTCGGATAAAGACGAACCACAGGCGTCTGTTCGGATTGAGAGAAGTTCAGTTTTACCGTCTGTGGTAAGCTCAACACCGCCTTTTTCGGGCTTTGAGGCCACAACAATTTCCAATAACAAATCCACGAGACAGCCCCCAATTGTGTCGGATCGTGAAAAGGTTCCTGAAGATGCTTCACCCATGACTTTGACAGAGCTTCAAAAAAATACTTCCACAGAAAACGATGCCAATGCAGTGCAAATTACACAAGAAAAGCCACCTACCCCGAGACTCGAAGATGTTGATATGTCTGTGTTTATCAACCAAAGCGAGGATTTGAAACATGAAGCCAGCCCAAGTTCACATTCTATCATTCCGCTAGAGCCATCAGACGATACCAGTCAGCCTCACTTTGTGGAGGATGACTATTCCGATCCTGAAGACGCTGAGTTGATCCATCAGCTTGCCGCCGAGACGGAAGAGCATGCAAGATTCGCTTCTTCGCTTAACTTCAAAAGTCAAGCTGAAAATGCATATAACTACGAACGAGAATTAAAACAGCTCCGCGCTCAGCAGAAGAAGGATAGAAGAGACGCAGATGAAGTATCGCAGATTATGGTCACAGAATGCCAGCAATTACTTACACTGTTTGGGCTACCCTATATCACCGCTCCAATGGAGGCCGAGGCTCAATGTGCAGAGTTAGTGTCCTTGGGACTTGTTGATGGCATAGTGACAGACGATAGCGATATATTTCTCTTTGGAGGCACGAGAATTTACAAAAATATGTTTAATCAAGCGAAGTTTGTGGAGTGTTATCTTGCCAGTGACCTGGAAAAGGAATATGCCCTCGATCGCAAAAAGCTCATTAGTTTCGCACATTTGCTGGGCAGTGACTACACTGAAGGCATTCCTGGCATTGGACCAGTCACTGCACTAGAAATACTTACAGAATTTTCCACTCTTGAAGAATTTAGAGACTGGTGGTCCAAAGTGCAAATGGGAGCTACAATTCCAGATGACGTTCACTCCAAATTTCGAAAGAAGTTCAAGAAAAACGCAACGAAATTGTTTTTACCACCCGCATTTCCTGATAAGCGCGTCGATATAGCTTATTTAGAACCTGAAGTAGATGCCGATCCTTCAGCGTTCCAATGGGGTGTTCCAGACTTAGAAGCCCTTCGCCACTTTCTAATGTCTACTATTGGATGGTCTCCGGAGCGGACTGATGAAGTCCTCGTCCCAGTCATCCGCGATGTAAACCGAAGAGAGCTGGAAGGCACGCAAGCTAATATAACGCAATTTTTTGACGGTCCTCAAGGCGCAGGTGCCTTTGCTCCACGTCGCCGGGCAGGCGGACAGAGTCGCATGGAGAAGGCTTTCACGAGGTTAAGGCGCGAAGCCGAAGTTAAACATAAAACCAACAATCCGGATGATGTCTCGAGAATTACAATTGACCTAGAAACTGGAGAGATGGAACCCCCTACCACCGCGGAGTCAACAAGAAATAAGCAGAACAAGGGTCGAGCCCAGACTGCCATAGATGACGAATCCCATCAGCCGGTGGAAAATCGCCGGAAAAAGAGAAGAAAAGCCACATAAGTGGTTGAAAAGTGAATGGTGATGAATATCAATCGAAAGGAATCCATGGCTGGGATGCACAGAAGCCGGAATTTGGCCGAAAGATAAGCCTATGCCATCAGATTTTTCCTCTGGCATGAAGAGATAAGTACAATGTTTATAGCTCAACGTTTTCCAAGAACCAGTCAACGCTAGAGTCAATTCAATTCTGGTCTAGAATGTCGACGTTAACCTGGTTCCTGACAATCAACATGACAGCTAGCAATCGACGAGCTACAATTGGCTGTCCTCGATCTATGACGTAGAAATAGAAATCTCGCGGCCAGCGGTGGATTCTGAAGGAAGCTTAGGATCTGCTTCCAGCTGGCCAGCATCCGATCAGTTGCTGTAGGTATAGTGCAGGGTACATAGTGTCTGTCAGGGCTGTTGAAGATCACCAGGATGCTTGGAACAGACATTGGCATTGAGAGGTAGAGCGCGATCCAGTAACTAATGATATGTGCCCAAAAGATCTGGGAGAAGAGCGAGCTCTGTAGTCGCCTTTCGAATTGCGTTTTGGTGAGATGAAGCGGAGAATTTCGTTAGTTAACAGAAGCGCGCAACCAGGGATGTGACTGACATCACTACAAAGCTTGAATGGGGCTGTCCCCTCCCTCTTTCTTCAGTCAACAACGCCGTCCTCCATCTCCTCCACCTCGACCTCTTCTGCCCCATTGCCAGACAAGCTATATAACAAAGTGATCTATCTTGTTCGCTCGCTGAAGCCTGAAGCCTGAAGCCTGAAGCCTGAAGCCTGAAGCTCAGATAATCTATAACCTGAGAGCTTCATTAGTTAGTTATTGCAGTCCTCCGTCTCCTCTTCTGTTTTCGCCATATCATACAACCACCACGACTCCAGAGCTCTCGACGCAGCTACAGAACTTTCAACAATCCCAAAGAACGGCAATTAGCCGTATTTCTTTTTTCTTTGAGTCTCATTTCCTGCTCTCTTTCATTTAGTTTGGCAATTATATCTGCACAATGCATCGAACGTATTCCATGCGCCATTCCAGGGCGCCAACTGCTTCCCAGGTCGAAAACCCCCCTCCTCCGATATCGTCTACGAAAACAAGCAGAATTTTCGGAGGTGGGAGCCTAGGTGAGTTGATAGGATTAGTTAATTCTCAACAAGCATCAATGTTGTCCTTTTGTCCGATGTGTGGACTGCGAGAATGAGCCTTCTCTCGATCGACTCCATCTCAATTTAACCAGCGGTTTGCCAGGCTGTTCAGAGACTCGGATCACTGTGCTATGTTGATCTTCTTTTGCTCTTCCGCATTTTCAGTACGAAAACCTTACGAAAATATGCTGATGGGCTTTTGATTCTGTAGGCCATGCCTTTCGGAAATCCGCCGCCGGGGCGTTCGGGCCCGACCTTGCGAAAAAACTCTCTCAGCTTGTCAAAATGGAAAAGAACGTAATGAGAAGCATGGAACTCGTTGGCAGGGAGCGAATGGAAGTTGCTGTACGTCATTATGATTCTGGTCCGCTATGATAGCTGAAAACTAATCAGCATCTAGCAACAACTTTCCGTCTGGGGAGAAGGCTGCGATGAAGATGTATCGGATGTCACAGATAAATTGGGAGTTCTGATATATGAAATCGGTGAACTAGAAGATCAATTTGTTGACCGATATGACCAATACCGTGTTACCATCAAGAGTATTCGCAACATTGAAGCATCAGTTCAACCAAGCAGAGACAGTATGGAGCTTTTCTCGTGAGATCAAACGTTCCAGGGGATTAACTGACATTAATTTCATTTAGGAAAGCAAAAGATTACTGACCAGATCGCCCAACTTAAGTATAAAGACCCTAATTCACCCCGCCTGGTAGTTCTGGAGCAGGAATTAGTCAGAGCAGAGGCAGAATCTCTTGTCGCTGAGGCGCAGCTCTCGAACATCACGCGTGAGAAGGTGAAGGCTGCGTTCGCCTATCAATTCGATTCCTTTCGCGAGCATTGCGAGAAACTGGCTATTATTGCTGGCTATGGGAAGCACCTCCTGGAACTCATCGACGATAATCCTGTTACGCCTGGGGAGACACGGCCGGCCTACGATGGTTATGAAGCCAGCAAGGCAATTATTCAAGATTGCGAAGAAGCGCTATCCAATTGGGTCACATCGAATGCGGCCGTGAGCTCTAAATTATCAACTCGATCACGAACACTCTCTCAGAGACGCCGAAGCAATATTGCTAGATCCCGCGAAGGCGTGGACCTGGCAGCTCAAGATCAGCCAATGAGAGGCGATAGAGACTCCTGGGTTCCGGAACAAGAGCATTCGGGTTATACTCAGTCCCACGGCGAAGAGGAAGAGTTCGATGCTGATGAAACGCGTCAGAATGCAGAAACAGAGAACCACGCAGATGGAAGGATGGCAGAGTGAAAAAATTGTCACAAAAGATTGTCATTTGTACTCTGATTGTTGCATCTTTTACTTGCTCTCTGATTGTCTGTGGCTTTCCTTCGCTGCTAACGTCAATAATATTTAATACCCATCCTGCATTCACACTCTACAACAATTTCACGTGGGGTTTGGAAGATACATGTCAATGATGCTCTTACGGGAACCGACTTTCGACTTATATTTCGAAGCACACTCTACAACTGTACGCCCGTCTTTTTGATGTCCGCATTTTTGGCCAGTTACCTCGCATCAATAACGATGATCTCATCCAAACCACCACACATTCAAACATACTATATTCTTAGCCAACGGGATATCTGGTTGTGGCGCTTCTGTTTTTGTCTGGTTCTTCATGGAAAGGATAGCAATGGGACATGGCGGAGCAATTGTTATTGAAACAGTTAAGGTGTTGGGGCTGTCCATCATTCTTTATGGAGTAATGCTGGGGTTTCATGGAGTATCCAGAATGCGATAGTTGGGAAAAGAGGGAAGTTCTCACATATCAATTCATCGGTAATTGGTTTCTTGAGCACTCTTCAGGTTCTTTTTCTCTGTTTGTCCCTTTTTCAGTAGTGATGCTGTATCCTTAACTTCAGGTCTGGTCTGTGACTCCCTCATATTGTTATTTAAATCATTCTCTTCCTTTTAACTCTTGTAAGATAGGTACTATATTCAGTCTCTCACTTTTCTTCTTTTCTGTTTGTGAGCATGCATTCCATGTTTCCAACCAGTAAAGCTGGAAAAAAAAGGGGGGCAGACCTAACTGGTGAATGTACCCCCTGTTCTTGTTTGATGCCATTTGTAAAAGTTTGTCCACATATCTCCCTAGCAACCACAATGCTCCATAATACTGGATGCCATGATGAAAGAAGTTCAACAAAGCACCTTCCTCTCCAATTCCTTCACAGCATCTTTCCACAGCCCTTTCCCAAATTGCTTCCCCTTCCCATCCTGGCGCTGAATCAACTGTGTAACAAACTCACCAATTCGCTGCTCAGACATGTCTGAACTGTTGTCATTCGAGAAGCCGTAGATTTTACCCGCGGACACATCGACATCCACAACGATACCGATACCTGGTTCTTCGCCTCTACGCTGACCTACCACGGGGCGTGGTTTGATGGTAAAATCAATATCGAGTCTCGCTTTGGATTTTTTGTCTCCCGTCGCAGCGATCTGCACAGATGGAGACTTCTTATGTCGTTTCGGTTCGGTTCTGAAACCGAGAAGAATACAGCGAACTTTGAGCAGAGCCGGTTCGGAGGGCGTAACTCCAATGGTTTTAGATGTCGTAACGCCGCAATATGCAAGCATGCGAATTTCGTGTCGAATTGAAGACAGCGTATCCCATGTTTGCGAGATGCTGGAGAGGAAGGTTTTGGGAGAAATGGAGGGTTGAGTTAGCTGCGCTATACGTGTACGGAGAGCATGAAGCATCAGCTCAATCTCGGGAGTCGGATTCACACTGCCCTTATTGGATCCTCGAGTTGACTCTGGCGCGTAACTTAGCTTTATGGGCAAATTCTGTGAGTGTTGACTCTGCTGCGAGCCTGACAGTGATTGAGAATGAAACATTGCTGGATGGAAATCAAGTCTCAGCTCGCCGCTGTACCGCATTGACAAGACAGGGCCGTAGTTCGAGTTCGAGCTAGATATCGAATTGGCTGATATAATGGCCCAGCCAGTAGTCTTCTCCAAGTTTTGAACAGCAGCTGTTGCAAATTCAGCGTCGGTTTGATATCTAACATCAAAGTGGAATTCTTACTCTTGAACTTTGAAACTGCCTTTTCGGTGCACCCGCGGCACTCCTCTAGAACACCTTCTGCCTCTTGAATCTCACTCAGTAGACGCGTCTTTTGCTCTATTCCCGTTTTAACAAACTTAGAATATTCTTCTAAATTTGATTGCGCTTCTTCTAAATCAACTTTCCGTTTAGCGACCTCGAGGTCAACCATCGCCAACTTCTCCCTAGCCCGCTTTAGTTCTTCTTGATCGCAGTTCTCCATTTCCTCCACTGCCTTTTGAAGGTTGTATGCGTCAATCTGTAGCTTCGAGTGCTTCTCGATCAGATCGGGCACAACACCATCCAATAACCTTTCTTTCTTTGAGATCATTTCGTCGTCTTGACTCATCTCCTCGACATGACAATTCAAGCCTTGTTTCAACCCTTCAAGAAGTTTCATACGCCACTCATACCACATGGACTTGCTTAGAAGTCTAGCATGTGCTTTCACATTGCGAAACTGATTGTCCATCAACAGACGAATATCTGGCGGAGCCGTAACATATTCTTGAAACAGAGGGGGATTTTCAGCGTAGGTCTCAGCTTCGATGGATCGAATTATTCGACGACCCTCAGATATGTAAGATTTTAGTTCGCGACAGGACTGACAAGTACGAGTTAGTAAGATAATAACGCGCAATTAACCCAAATACTCACGTGCTGATAAAGCTCAAGCATAGGAATGGTGCAAAACCCAGCAGCAACGCAGTCCTCTAGGCTTATGTCCCTAACCGCCTTTCCACTATCCTGGGTGATATACTTTCGTTCAGTGTCGGGAGCTAGAGTATGCCGCCGTTTCGTTGTGGTGAGCTCCATAAAGTGAATGTTTGTCATTTCGAGAAACTCTGAGAGCTGAAGCGGTTTTAATTTCACGGGATCTGAACCGGCACTGTCATGAACAGTATCAAGCCCAGCAGTAAACTCTGGACTTTTGCCATCCCTAGGGTCATCCAGTTCAACGTCCTTAAACCGAGGAGCTTCTCTTGGAGTGGTGCCACGCGCCTTCTTGGGCGATTCTATCGTGTTTCGCAAGGAGAGACGAGGTTTCTTTCCTACAGTTTCTGCTTTGGAGGGAGGAGCAGGCAGCTTGATCTTTTTGACCGGGCTGGCTTCCCTAGACCTAAGTCGCTTAGGTGTATTATCTTCATCCTCATCTGCTATATCGAGTTCAATTGGTCGCTTTCCCAGAAGCCCTTTGCCTGCCCCCACATGTAGGCTCTTGCGTCCCTTCAATTTATTCTTTTTCGGGGTTAACCTGGATATCATTTCTCTTATATTAGGCTCATCATCCTGCCCTGGTTGCAGGTTACACATGCTCGAAGTTTTCTGCTGTTCCAGCTGTTGGTTTCCATCATCGGCCCCTTTTTTTAGCTCTCTCGGATCATTGAACCGAACGCCTCGTGAAGTTGGAGTGAAGGCCTGAGCATCTTCCCCAATCGATCGCCTCTTATCCAGGATTTCAGCGACACGAGGAGAACCAAGTCCTTCCTTATCAATACCTAGCCCAGATGGAGACCTTTTACGAGCTGGCAAAACAAATTTTGGAGTTGATTGGCCTTTGTCTGTGTCATCCTGGAAAATAGATTCTAGCTTCACTTTGGGCTGTTGGGAATCGGGCTTAGTTATCTTTTTTGGAGATCCATAGCTTCTGCGAGAGGGAGGGGTCTTCGTGGGCGTTGCCGGGGTCGATCTAATTGTGCGCGGTGACTTCTGCTTGGAAGGCGTAGTGATCCTTTTGACTGGTGTCACTTGTTTAGATGCCTGTCGCGTGGGCGTTGTGGACAAACGGACGCCTGAACTTCTTGGCCTTCCTGGTTTGAGTCGGATATTGGATAAAATGGGACTTTCATCATAAAAAGGAGTTTCAGCAACCCGTAAAGGAGTTGTAGGTTTGGGCGGCGAAGGCATAATGTTCTCCTGGAAAGGCGAGCTAGCCGGCTCGGCCTCCAAGTCATCATCTTGTCTTGTTCCAGGGGTTGGTCGAAGTGATGGAAGGATCTTGCCAATGGCATTCGTCATTTCCATCCCCATCGTTTCATCCTCTAGAGGCTCAGTCTGTTCCTCGATAGGAGGAAGTATACCTCCTACAGCCCCCGTCATCTCCATATCCACTTCGGTGAGATCTGGGTAGACTGCGTCGCCTCGTTGCTCGTCACTCTGATATAATTGGTCTTTGTTAGGGCTGAGAATTTCCTGTTGATCAACATTCCTGTTCAGCACACCGCCAAATACTGAAGTAAACTCCATTGTCATCTCCTCATCCTCCGCAATGTCACTTTCCCCTGAAAGCTCCCTTGACGGCGACAAGGTCTTCTTAATGCCACCCACTACTTTCGCAGATTCCGTAGTCTGCTCGTCTAGATGTGACGTGGGTGTCCGTTGAATCTTATTCGAGTCATACTCAGAAGGAGCCTGTTGTTGTTTTGAGAGAATTCCGCCAACAGGTTTCGTCAGATCCATACCTGTCTCATCATCATCGTCGTAGTCAACCCCGGATGTCCGGTGCTTTGATGATGACTGTTGAAATGGGTTTATATTCTCCTGATCAAATCGTGAACTCAGATTTTCAGCATCAAATCCTGAACGATCAGTTCCTTTCTTGATCCACGGTTTAAAAGCACCAGCAATCTCATGGTTGGTATATTCCATGGACAAGTCGGCATTCTCGTCGTACTCAATACCGTTTGTTCCAGCAATTTGCGCCGCCAGGCGTAGCGACCGCTCAAGGCGAGAACTAGAGTCAGTTGTTGAACCATCGGAATGACTTGACATGATTGAATGCTCTGTCCCATTGTCTAGACTCATCGCCATGCTTTCGTTATCAATGTCTGAATCAGAAGCACTACCGTCATTTTCTGGCGCCAGAGATGCGACACCAGTCTCGTCGCCTTCTGCACTTGAGTCACCACTGAAAGGGCTCGAAGAAAATGCTTCATCGTTTTCCACATTATCTAACTCCGCTAAAGAGATTCCAGACTTCCGTCTATGATCCTGTTGATGTAAAATTCGTTGATCCGCTGGTGACATCTGTTCAAGTTCATTACTCGTTTCTTCAATGGTAAATGGAGGCTGCGATGGGTTACTTTGGCTTAATGCTGAAGCACGTCGAGTTGAGTTAGTGGATGCAGACGAAGTCGTCGAGTCCTCCATCAGCTCAACAACATTCCATGTGTGCAGTGTAGCCTCAGGAGCAAACGAAACCCGGCGATTTGCTTCAAAGCTCAAGTTAGTAAGATGCAACGTGAGATGAAATAGTCCTGGAGGGCTTGACGTACCCATAGACTTCCTTCTAGCAGCGCGCTGATCCAGTATTGCCTGTTTCTCACGTTCATGACTTTCCCTCGCCTCCTTTTCTTTTTTTGCGATCCGCTGGTCCTGGTCTGCTTGAAATAACTCCACGTCCTTGCGAGCTGGGTTGGGGTTAAATCCATCGAATGGATTGGGCAAATTCTCAGTCCCAACAACAGGCACTGATGGAGGCGTCGAGAAGTCGATGAGAAGTCCATTACTGACACCAACCTTACTTGATTTCTGAGGACTGCGCGAGGGTGTCCTTCTTCGTGTCTCCTCGAAAGACGGAATATTTCGAATTGGGGAAACAGGAATTGCAGGCTTAAGGATAGATTTCAGAGGAAACGGCACTGTAGACTATAAAGTAGCGAGTGTCAGTAATCGAAACAATCGTTTTCTTGATGATAAGCCATTACCTTGCGTCGGTTTCCATTTCCGTTTTTCAGTGCATCCAATCCTCCTGGTCCCAGACTCTTGCTTCGGAGCTTTTTGTCTCTCCCAGATTTTGGCGGCAATTCATTTCTTTGCTGTTTTGCAGCGTTCACGCCTGAAGTAAGGTTCTCCTTATCACCCCCATTTCGAAGAGCAGTCTGGGGGATTGGTGCAATGGAGCGTCGTGATCGAGGACGGGGATCGTTTTTGGAGGCCATTTGCTTGTACTAACAAAGTCGTGAGAAAATAAGAAACTGGTTCTAGAAGACACAAACAGCGACAGGGGATATATATACAAATAGGAAATAATTATCATTCCAAATTCCAATTCCAACCCGAAATCAACTGAGCTCATTAACTCATACTCATCTTCAGACTGCTTTTGATATGCCTCGTCGCGTCACTGCTTTCTATTCCGGGACTAGCGCTGTAAACAAACCGACAAGCCCTAGCCGAAAGCCACTAGGACCAAATCCGCCTAGCGCGCTTTGAGAGCTCCCACACTGAATTCGAGACTGAAAATCAACCACAAGCGAAATTGACAATTAAATCGCCAACGAACCACCGACTCAACCATCCTGAGAAGCCTCCCGAGTCAGTGTTGGAAGCCAATATATCGCAATCATGGCGACAGAGTTGACCGTGCAGTCGGAGCGCGCTTTCCAGAAGCAGCCCCATATCTTCCTCAACTCGAAAGTGAAGTCGAAGAGCAAGAAGGTCGGAAAAGGTGGACGAAGATGGTATAAGGATGTCGGTCTAGGATTCAAAACCCCCAAGACTGCCATTGAGGGAAGTTACATTGGTATGGGGGAAATCGTTTTCTTCGCGTTGCTGCGTTTGTGTCTCCAGCGAGACGTTCCTCGATTCCCCTCCATGCTTATGATTCGGATACTCGATCTGGCCCCTATATCCTGCGATTTTAGAAGTTGAAAGAATTTTCCTTGCGCGCGTTTACACGACGGAACACATTGCATGAATTCTCATCAGTTTTGCAGGAAGCGTGGTGGATTTCTTTTGAATAAGATGGTCTAACATATGTCTTGGATTTTTCATAGACAAGAAATGCCCTTTCACCGGCCTCGTCTCCATCCGTGGGCGTATCTTGACCGGCACGGTTGTCTCCACCAAGATGCACCGTACGCTTATCATCCGCCGCGAATACCTCCACTATATCCCTAAATACAATCGTTATGAGAAGAGACACAAGAACCTTGCCGCTCACGTTTCCCCCGCCTTCCGTGTCGAAGAAGGAGATCAAGTTACTGTTGGACAATGCAGACCTTTAAGCAAGACTGTATGTGGACGCTTTCTTCCACGAGGCTTAACAATGCCGGAGTTTGCAGTTTACGGCGAACTTCCGAGCCATTGAGTACCCTTGTTGAAGGCCTTGTGGTCCTGACTGCTAACGCTCATTATCTTCATCTATAGGTCCGATTCAATGTCCTTCGTGTCCTTCCCCGCACTGGCAAGGCCGTCAAGTCTTTTACCAAGTTCTAAACGAGTCGCCATCTTGGAAGGCTGTGGTGTGATAATGACGGGTGGCGGTCCGTGAGCGCAAGACGGCTACTACTCCTTATGGCGAATCTATGATTAGATCAAATATGGGAGAACAGCTAACTGTCTAACTTAGCTCACTTTGGCATGACTTAGCAAGGAAACGCTCGTGGCCACCCTATGTTATTGATGCGGGTTTTGCTTGTCGTTCAAAGGGATTTTTGCTATTCCAACCTGATGATGGAGTTTAGCTGCCAATTCCATAGAGAAATTCAAATTTTCATTTCTGTTCAAGACCCGACTTAGAGCAAGCTCTCCTAATGTCAACGTACATAAACAGATGGGACTGAACGTAAACAATTCCTGCAATACATGACAACTACACAAGCATAACTGAGCGCGTCGATGGAAAGGTAGCTGAATATTGAAGACTATTGATAGAATCAATATGTAAAAAAACGAGACTCCGGGAAAATGAACTCAAAACCCAATGATTCTCCTCACGCGAGCTCGGTCCCTGGTGAAATCATCCTCCTCTCCTGCATGATTGGCACTAACTGCAATGCCACTCCTACTTCGAGTGACCCCGTAGTCGTGTTCTTGTAATCTATCCACCGTTTCCCAGTCGTTGTCATCCGAACTATTCACCATCTCCCAGTCATCGCTCCTGTCAATCCTCGAGCCACGCACCACAGATAGCTTCACAGGACGCTGAAATCGTTCAGCGGAGACCCGGGAAGAGTGATATGCCGCCGTGACACCTTGGAGAAAGAGAAGATATCCATTGGCCTTATCAGTTTTGAATCGCCATCCCTTTGCAATCTTGACTGCAAGCTCAGCGGCAACTTTCTCGGGGAGCTTGATTTTGCAGAAAATATTTCCTAGAAGGTAACCTGTCATCCTATCCACAGGGGTCTGCCTTGATCTCAGTCGTGATTTTAGTGGTCTCTGATTATAACGGAACGACTTGATTGTTGAGATTTGAAGGAGTTTCCTATGTTGAGCTGGGAGAGCAAGTAGGTCATGTGCCCGAATGGAGCCAACAATGTACTCAGCAGGGATGTCACCCCAGATAAGAAATTCACTATAACCACGGTATGAACGTCGAGAAATCTGTCGGCTCAAGGGGTCATTCTTTAGGATGTCAACAGCAGCAAAGATCCGTCTATCATCAAAAGATGAAATGTCGAAGATTGTTAGCATTCCATCTTCCACTTGTAATGCCCGGTGGAATGGTGCCAATGGAGTATCATAAAGTGATATGAAAGGTGATTTGATATCATATCTTGAGAGATGTGTTTTAGCCAAAGCATGTAAAACACGTCTGTCAGAATCAGGAGGCGGTATAACTTCGGGCTGAGCTTCCCATAGGCCAGCACAAAAATAAGAGACGCTATTGACTCCACTGCTTTTTCCACTCCAATATCTGAAGAGCAGACGGGGTTTAATTTCCGGTTGTGCTAAAAGCTGAGCACTATGCGGTGACGGAGTGATCGGCGGAGAGACAGGTAGCAGGACATTAGTTGCTGCTCTGGGTTGTGCAAGTGGTGTCTCTCTCTCTGTGACTGGCGTACGACGACTTATATTTGCTTCAATGAGAACTATGCCAAGCCCATGAGCAGCCTTGGTGATCGTGCGAATGAGATCATGCTCCTTGATTGGAAAAGACAAGGAGTCGATCTGGGTGAAGACGGGGAATCTTTTATCACGGAGGGTATGCCACTGGGATACAATGACTCGTGCTGGCATTCCATAGAAATATCCATTGCGCTTGAGTTCTCGGGAGAAAATATAATTGAAGATCTTCGCAAGGTGTTCCCAGTGGTTACTGTAGCATTTTTTCAACAAGCAGAGTACTTGTTTCTGGTAGTTGGTCCAATGATGTCGTGGACGTGGAGCACGAAAGTTTAGCGATTCAGCCATGGCTTGAGCATGGAATGCGAATCAATTTTTAGCTGTTGCAAGTGACACAGCAAGACCAACCAGCATAAGACTAGCAACTTAAGCCTCGAGGGCCATGTTCAAAGAGATGAGTATGAGGATGAGACTGGAAAGATTAGGGAGGAAGGGGAGTAAGAAAAGCCTAAGGGATGCAGGGGACGGGGAGAAGGAGAGGGGCAAATGTGTTGATCATGAGTTTCGAAAAACCACAACATGCTTTGTGTTGTTCCGATCAAGGGCGCAGTGTTGATAATATCATACCTAGACCATGCTATCTGAATGAGCGTAGAGAATTGCATCTATCCCATATCTTGGAATAAACAATATCTGAAACCACTCATTGGTCTAGTAGCATTTTAAAGGCATAGTTCGCAATTTGGGGAACGCAAGGCAAAGGTAAATATTCAATCATGGCTATCAATATTCTTGAGCCAGCTTGTAGAGAGAAAAGAACAAAGTATCAAGCAGCAATATGCACTTTTCTCATCATGATCAGGGCAGAAAGGAAAGAAGAGCCAAACACTCAAACAGCCATGGCAAACTTGACGAGTCCTGAATGCTAACATCGAAAACATTCAATGACATGCAATCAACCGAGCCCTCTCTGTGCTCAGTCAGATAAGTGTCCACGATGCACAGGAACATGTAGATGTAGGATGGAGGTCGTTGATGTTGGAGGATGATGGACTCGATTGGGACTCACGTGATATGGGTGTCTTCGGGGATTAGGTAATCCGAACAAAGATTGGACGGGTGGATCCCGCTGCTTTAAAGTCACATGATATGGACTAGTTCCAAGAGGGTTAGCCCTTCAGTGGTTACATAATCAACAGTGGGATGGCCAATAGGCTAAACTGACGCTCAACACATCCCCCGACAGAGAGATCTCCTCCATCTTCAAAGGCCCGATTTAAACAGAATGTTTTGCAGAAATGGAAAATATCCAGGCAGTGACGTATCTTGAGTCATTACTAAATAGAACCATTCGGTTACACACCTCGGATACTCGCCTCTTTGTGGGTGTTTTCAAATGTACCGACAATGTGAGTGTTTGTTCCTGGCAATAGATTCAAACCCGTTTCTCACAGAACAATGGCTGCCCTAGGATCGGAATATCATTCTCGCAAATACCTACGAGTATCGTCACCCAACCGCGGCTGCGTTGGTCGCGTCAAGTTGTCCGCAGGGTTCCGAGAATGAGAGAGTGGTCAAAGCCAACATGACAAGCCGCTTTATCGGACTGGTCGTGGTACCTGGGCGGCACATCACGAAAATCGAACTCGACGACCCCTCCAAATAAACTCAAGCCACCTTAATCATATCGGGCTGTTGTATCATTGGGCATCGGATCTTCAGGAGACGACACGATGAATCTTGTACGATACGGCTATCGATAGATACCAACAACCCAGATGTCGAGAGTCACAAGATCACGCGAAAATGTCAAATGGAGTTGCAGAGGCTTCCATCTGTGGTCCCTTGGCGGTAAATCAGCGTGGGGATGAAGAGAGAGAGAGAGAGAGAGGAGAGTACATACGAAGATAAGCAATGTTCGTTGGGCCGCAGGGAACCTTTTACCGATGCCCATGTACACTTTCTCATACAGAGCCATGAGTTTAACCCAGGATTGGGTAACACATACGACTGACTGCTGTTGAAAGATACGAGGGCAGCTGGTCTCTGATACCCAATCATATCCAACTCTTCCTTACGTATACAATTGAGGTTTTGCATTTCAGATCTTCCTACCCTTCTCAAAAAATGGGAGGATAGATAAGTTGCTGGGGTAATTGACTGTGTCATGGAAGCTCCCCGGATCCCATGAGAGGCTCCTGCCATTCAAGCTGTGTGGGCTAGTTAGATATCTCATCTTTAGGTTAGGGATACATGACCTGTCACATCACACAGGCACGTTTCCAAGGCGTTCAATAGCGCGTCCAAAGACTCAAAGAGTGAGTTTTGCGGACACATCGACAGGCGTTCACCTTTCTGAAGCATTAATCATTCCAACCGAACCTTTGCAGTATTTTTCTGGGGCTGAATCGGACAGCGCCCAGATCCGGATCTGCAACCTCTGCCATGTCTGGATGTCGAAAGGACCAACACTAATTTAACAGATTAATTGGTCGACAATGCGAGATTCGCAAAGACAGACTCGAGTATGCCTCCGCTCTCTGCCAGCCACACGCAATTGGCTGAGGCTTGCGACCAGTCCGAGCCATACAGAATCAGCAGCGAGCATTCAGTCAGTGTGTAGATAATGAAGGAATTCTAAGCACACGTAGCACTCCATGTCAGGCCAAACAGTGGATTATCAATAATGGCGCTGGGGTTTCTCTGCTTAAAATGTTTTGATCAACACAGCGTCTCTGCCTTGAGTGACCATCTTAAAACATTCTTTGTTACCATCATGACGCCACTGTACCTCGCACTGCTGCTGTCAGCCTCTATAAATATCTCCGCTTGCATGCTGTTCACCAGGCCATCAGCACCGAAAACATGCGTTGTGAGACGCCGCAAAGGCTTGACCATGCTTGTGTTACTCGACCATCTGGTCACATATGTATTGTCTCCTGCTCAATGGCGGGGAAGCATGATGTTGTCATTGCACAGCCTCGGGTCCTATTTCGTACCTGTAGAGAGGACTCAATCAGCGATCTAGAGGAACACTTATCACTACCGTGTACACACCATGGTTGGCGGCAATCCAGAGCAATCCGCTATGAATCCACCTGTGGAAGCTAAATGGTTCATTGCTTTTTTGCTAAGATCTCACTAACTAACAGTAATAATATGCTCGTGGTGGTGAGTTTTCTCCGGTTGGCTGATTGGCATCGCCTAGTGGGTTGAGAAATTGAGTAGCATCGCGCAGAGACAAGTCTAGACACAATCAAGTCTCATCTATCGTCAACCTCTTGATTTTTCTGCTCTCTTCAAGATCTGGTCTACCTTGTGTCTTCATTCTGAGAATTCACATTCCTGTCTTCAATTCTTGCCGTTCATCTACTTATTTGAGTGGACTCTTGCCCATAACTATACCTATGTAAGTGGCCCACGCCAGATTGCACTCCATCGCCACTCATCTTTGAAGCCAGAAACCTCTTCCTCCTCCAGGCCCATTCCTAGGATCATTGCCATTATCACTCTGTCAACTCTCTCGTTATCAGCACAACTGATTTGCCACAGTCCATTTCTTCACAAGTTCCTTGGTTCGCCCCCATGTGAGAGACGTGCCCTCAAAGCCCACAGAGCCTTCCCCCAAGCGCTTCCCTCCACAATCCCTACTTATCTATTCCTGTGCTCGAAACGAGCAGCCAAAATCACCGAACCTGGAGCCATTTCGCCGTGTCCCTTTTGTGCCCTTTCCTCACGATAACTACGATCGTCGGCTGATTAGTTCTGTCACGAAATCGTCGAAGAAATTGGCGCGAAGGACCTTTGTCGTGGAAGCTAGTTTCCTCTGCTTCATCTCCACCTTGTTCGAACCACCCTAATTACGTTGAACTGGTTGAATAACTCCTACCCTCCACAACCAGCTACTCCATTTGATCGCTCGACGGACATCTGTTGTTCTGAGTCTCGTCGCCCTTGCTTGACCGTCTATCATGGGCCAGCAGCAATCCAAAGGGAGTAGTGGTTCACGGATATCTGGGGCTGCAGCTTCAGACAAAGGCGGGCCTGAATCTCTCCAGTCCTATCCTTCGTTTTCTCGATCGGATACAAAGGATTCCAGCCGGTCAATTCGTGGCTCCATCCGGTCCAAAATACCAGGAACCAGCAAGAGCGACAAGTTCGATAGTCCTAGAACTTCGAACGGGAATTTGTCGCGTGGGGATAATGGAATCGGAGATAAGTCAGATGCAGCGTCTGTGAGATCGACCCCGTCGCACTCTGCCCGAGCGCCTTCAGATGCTTCAGCTGCTTCAAACCAGTCCGCAATTTCTCAAGAGGACGATGAACCGCTATCTCCCGAAGCGCCGGAGCCGCCACCGTCACCACTACAGTCGGCTTCCTTGGGCCGTGGCCACGAAAAAGTTGATGCAGCACAGAGATCCGGAGAAGTGGATTACGTTTCGGAAGCACCTCCCACTGGCGCAGGTCAGTCAACAATCTCTCAGAAACCCGGCGAATCAATCCTCATCAAGAGGGACAACATGATCAACCCTGTCCTACGTGATTTTGGTAAATCCTCAGGTTCGGATAGTCTCAGCGTGAATGGGTCTCCCGGCATGGGCTTAGGGTCCCTTAAGTCTATCGATGTTGACGATATGATTACACGACTGCTGGACGCCGGATATTCCGCTAAAGTCACCAAAGCTGTGTGCTTAAAGAATGCAGAGATTATCGCGATATGTGCTGCTGCACGCGAAATACTTCTTTCACAACCCGCCTTACTTGAACTTTCGGCGCCGGTTAAAATTGTTGGCGATGTTCACGGCCAGTATACGGATTTGATCAGGCTTTTCGAGATGTGTGGCTTCCCTCCAGCCTCCAACTACCTCTTCTTGGGCGATTATGTCGACCGCGGCAAACAGAGTTTGGAAACCATTCTTCTTCTATTATGCTACAAGCTGAAATACCCCGAGAACTTCTTCTTATTGCGTGGTAATCATGAATGCGCAAATGTCACCCGTGTATATGGGTTCTACGACGAGTGTAAACGCAGATGCAATATCAAGATATGGAAGACTTTCGTCGATACATTTAATTGCCTCCCGATTGCCTCCATTGTAGCTGGCAAGATTTTTTGTGTTCATGGCGGTTTGTCTCCGAGCTTGTCGCACATGGATGATATCCGCGGTATTGCCCGGCCTACAGATGTTCCTGACTACGGACTACTTAACGACTTGTTATGGAGCGACCCAGCAGACATGGAAGAAGATTGGGAACCCAACGAAAGAGGCGTGAGCTACTGCTTTGGTAAGAAGGTCATCATGGAATTCCTGCAGCGTCATGACTTTGATCTTGTTTGCCGAGCGCACATGGTGGTGGAAGACGGATACGAGTTTTTCAACGACAGAATCTTGGTGACCGTGTTTTCTGCCCCGAACGTAAGTAAATCCTTCCCTCTCTATATAGTCGTAATAGATGTGTAACGGCTTACTTTTGTAGTATTGTGGTGAATTCGACAATTGGGGCGCTATTATGTCGGTTTCTGAGGAGCTACTTTGCAGTTTCGAGCTTCTTAAGCCACTTGACTCTAGCGCTCTAAAGAGCCATATCAAAAAGGGCAGAAATAAGCGTAATAGCATCTTGAACAGTCCGGTAAGTTTATTTCAGATGCCCCCAGATGTTTTGAACTGTTATATCTGGATATATACTGACAAAACTTAGCCTGCTCTTGTATCCGCCCAGAGTTATTAGTTTGGATTACGCTGTATCCCACGGGGCGAGACTTTTGAGTTGTGCCGCATGGGATGTCACATTTGACTTCCGGAATCACGTCACTAAGAACCTTAGCTTTTTCCGTGCCATCGTCAAACGCTTTACCTGAGCTACGGTGTTGGCTCTCTCTTGGGTTTGATAACGAGTTGTGTTCATGGGGTTGGAATTTTCTTTTAGCCGCTTGATAGCTACCAAAGTTCCATCTCAGGCTCACTCTTGCTTGCACAGGGTCCAATTTAGATTGGGACAACACGCTGCCTCAACATGATCACCTTTTGATCATCCGCGCAGAATTTTAAGGGCACATTCTAGCCTTCCGTCCAGGGAGCAATCCTCAGAGACACAGACCTGACACCAGCTTCAAAGGCGTTTCGAATTTCTTTTGGGCCAGGAGAATGAACGTGCTATATTGACCTCGCCGTGTCCGACATTCTTTCTCTGAGACACTTCTCTGACTTTCTTTACACATCGAGGTATTCGAGTGCCACTCGCACGCACCAGCTCCTGCAAGTTGCAACAGATAGAGGTGATACATGGAGTTTTGTTTTTTTGTTCTTGCTTCATCAATTTTTATTTTTTTTTTCTTTTGAGCCTACTTTCTTGCAATGATGTCAGTGTATATGATTGTGTTGAGTTGCATTATTCTTATGGAATGCTACTGTGTTGATACTACTCCTACTACGATGTCTAGTTGCCACTGGAGTGATTACACTGTTTAAATGCAAGTTCCCTCTCTCTCACTCTATCTGTTTACAAAGCACGCAGCTAGGCCTTATTTGCTGTTTCTGTTTATATTTCACTTTTGCTTTTGACTTGATGAATCGATGAGTTTTTTGTAACGACTTGTTCTTGTTTTTTTTGTTTTGACCTTATGGTCTGTTTCTGTTTCGAATTTGATCATTCCTCCCTTTGTGTTTTGAAAAATCTCACCACAAGGGGATTTCTGTAATGCATTGATCACTATGCATGCACTGTGGAATGCAGACTTTGATACTTTATGCATTTCTTTTTGTTCTCCTTACATATGCCTAGAGCGATTTCTCTCTTCTTCTTTTCCCTGTTGATTCCTTCCCTCCCCTTTTTTTTCTTTTTGACTTTTCTGTAAGTACTGGCTGCAATGCCTGAAACAAAAACTAACTTGCAAAAGATCAGTGGCGAAATGACAATATTCAAAAAAACACATATTCATTTAGAGTACTCCACACAGAACAGAACAAACCAATGGCTATACATTGAACTATTCATGCAATGTTTCCTTCTTTGACCCCCCTTAATTCTAGCTCCAGTACTGTAGACCTGCAGTGCCCACGCACGAAAGAAGATGGATAAATAATACAGGAAATACGGAGCGCCCAAGGGGTCAAATTTGCGTTGGAGGTGACAAGGTCAGTAAAAAGCCTGTTTAAAGGGGCAGGAAAGACATACTTGATGCACATGAAGGGGGCAAATAAGTGAAAACTGTATGGTGCTAAAGTTCCATCGATGAACGGGCAGCAAGGATTGCAAACATGGATGAATAAAGGGAAAGAGGGTTGAAAGCAAGGAAAAAGCTTCAAAAGAATTTCAAAGGATAATGGAAACATCATGTCCTGTTGCTTAACGTGGAGAAAAAGAAACATAACAAAGAAGTATCAAAAAGTTGTAGCTTAAAAACGCATGTTCAGTTATCCACACTTATCACCAAAAGCACAACAATAACCGAATAAAAAGATAATAGGCAATACCTATCCTGTGGCTTCCAAAAAGTACGAATACGGATTTTCCTTTCTATTCAAAAAAGGTGTATTCGACGGCGTTGTTAACCATTAGATTTATCGGCATCTGCCTCTGGACCCTTCGTCGAGACTTCTCCCGCAGATATCAAGGTTGGCGCAATTCGCTTTCTTTTCGGCGCTCGGGCCGCAACATCACCACTCTCAGCTTCTTGCGCAGAAACACTTTTCTCCTTATCTTTCAAATCCTCCTTGTCTGACTCGCTGATAGCACCAAGATCTCTTTTGCCAAGGACACTGCCACTGATAGAGCTTCTCGCGCTATGTGAAATACCCGTCATAGGAGTCTGAGGTGGTGTCGTGAAGGATAGAGGTGGAAGCGGACCAGAATTTGTGGCAGTGACTGAAGGAACGGAACTTAGAGTTGGAGTAGGGTTGTTAACAACATTGGAGCTGGACGATGATACGTTGAAGCTCATCTGCGCTGAAGTTGTTGCCACGGAGCTGGCAGGGCTTGCGGGGCCAGTGGGTCCTGGTAAAATTGGTGTCGATTTCGCCAGACCAGGTGAGGATGTCAGAGTAGAAGTCTGTAAAGGAGGTGTAGCTATCGGTGGAACGGCTGTGGAGATGTGATGATGTTGCTTGTCGAGGGAATATACTTGACCCAATTCTCCAGGTGAGAATGCAAGAGTCGAGCAAAATCCATCAGAGGAGCTCATTATCAGTGTAAGTCCATCTTGAGACCTATAAACCCGTCAGTTTCATTAAATCCAAGTAAGATCTAATACAAAGACCAACCAAGTAAGATCTGTGAATGTCGCAAAATGTAAGTTGCTCACAACACACAATGGCGTTTGTTGTTGTGTATCATAGACAAGAACTGCATCTTGCGTAGCTACTGCATATACTATCCTATAGGGAAGCGAGAACGCAGGAAGTAGAGGTTGATTTGCCGCACTTGTCTCTGTTTCCTGAGTTTTGGGTGACGGTAATGGACGCGAGGGATCACTCGTGGTTGGGGGAGCTGTAGTTAGTGGCGGAGGTTCCATCGAGGTAGTAGTAGGGGCCGGGATATTAGTTGATATCATGGAATCAGGAAGCGATACAAAAGCATCATCAACAGATGAAGTATCAAGTGTAATATGGCGAGTGGTCTTTAAACCTTGTCGCAATGTGTAGAACACTGGAGAACACTTGACCGCCACAGATGGCTTTTTGTGTCCCGGAAGGTGGGCAATCGGCGGCTTGTTAAATCCGGCACGTGTATAGATATACACAGTGTTGATAATATCATCTGTGGTTTTAGATGGATCACCGTGACTAGGGAGCTTGTATTGTCCGGCAGGTGTAAAGAGTAAACTGCCATCAGGAGCAAATGTTAACCGTCGAAAAAATGAAGTAAACGTTTCATTAGCGTAGAGACTCGCGTTTCTCACACCAAGCCCGCCAAGAAAGCTTGGGGATTGAATATCAAGTGGCTTGACAGCCGGTAATGGCATTGATGGTGCAGGAGATGCGGATCTCCGGATAGATGGAGAGGAACCAAAGGAAGAGCGACGACTAAGCGAGACGGGAGGCGGATCCATCGGCAATAAGCCTGTCATGGGAGTCCCAGGAGTTGAAGGGCCCGGAGACGATACTGCGACAGAGTTGCTAGTGGTTGACTGGCCTCGAAGCGTCATCTCTGGCGGTGCAGGGCTATTCGACGATATTCGTCTCGCTGGTAAATCCATTTTAAGGAACTTTCCATGCGAAGTCAAGGTGAACTGGCCATCTTTCGTTTTTAACGTGTAAATATGAACTGAGCGATCAGAAGATTGCGTTGCAACGTATTCGTTGAGCGGATCCCAGGCAACTCCCTGTACGTAGTGAGAATGCTCTGCGATCTGCCGCACCATTTGACCTGAATACAGAGTCAGCTGCGATGTATGTACAAATGCATCTAGGGTATCATACCAGTTTGTGCATTGTAGATTCGCGCAACGTTATCCATGCTGCCCGTTATGAAGAACACACCATCGGGGGACCAAGCCAAATCGTAGATTTCCGCCCCAGAAGACCTACACATATGCTTCACCCGCCACGTTTCTCTGTCGTCGGATCTGTCCTCACCCAACCTTGAGTGAGTCTGCAACTCTGACGGCACCCAAAGGAGCACATTTCCATCATCTCCAGCAGATGCCAGCATCTCACCTGGTTGATCCTTAGTGTTCGTTCGATTCGACAGGAGAAGAGTCTGTTCAACACACCTTTGGGAGAGAAGCGTACAACATTCACAGCTTGTGTATGTTTTATCAGTGTGGTAAGATATGTGATCTTTCGTTCCTCCCCTGTAGCTTCAACTTTCCAAAGCTATTTTAATGTCAGGTAACTCGCTCGGGTTGTAGAGGAAGGGTAAGAGGGAGCAGCATACGCGAACATTGTTGTCACTACAAACAGCAATTAGCATCATTCAGCACAGGAATTTCACCAGCAAGAAGAAGAAGAAGAAGACATACTTTCCAGCTGTGGCCAGTCTCCCTCTGCCATTAGGATCAAAGTGAACAGAGTAAATGGGGGCATTGTCATCATGCCAGGCGATAAGAAGAGGGGTTGCCTTCATAGTGGACGGTGAGAGGGAGCCGACGGCCAGTGAGGCCCAACTTGAAGGAATTCGGGATCGATACGCTTAGTCGATTGTTCAGTTCTGTTCCGGAATCTGCCACAACACGCTCTTTATCTCAAGACTGAGGGCTAATCTTTATTCGTGTTGCATAGAGCAGTTAGTCCATTGGTTTAGTTAGCTCAATGGCAATCCTCAATTGGTCAGAATACTGTCCAGAACCAGAATAATAAGGGTTTGTACTTCAAAAAGAATACCAAGAGAGGAGAGACAAGCAAATAAAAGCAACAAATTTGATGCAGTTTGAGGTTATGACATGAGGATTGTTTTAAACAGCCTGAGGGTGGATGTGGTGGTTGCTGTGACAAACAGAGTAACTAGAGGTCATCACCTGTGCTAAATTTGTATGTAGATATGTAGTCTTCAATAACCACCAGTGCAGTGATCTTAGCCTCGCAATTCTACCTCACATTGACACTCAGTTTATGATACAAGCAAGATAGACAGATTAGATCCTGCAAAAAGTGAATCAAGTTTCATGTTTCCTGCTGTAAGCACTATCCTAATACCTTCATGATCGTCATCTCACATACAGGCTACATTAAGCCACTTTCTCACAACGGCTCCATTTTGATCCCGTATACGCACAGTGCAATTGACTTCTTCCGGAAGATAGCCCTTGACCTTGACTGGGGATGATATTCTACAAAGACTTGAATGATAGACACATGAGAATATGGAGTTCAACCAAGTTAAACACCAAACCCCCCTAAAACTTCCCTTCCCTTGACTGCCTTGAGATGCATCCGCGAATTCCCCAACTCCCTCATCAAAGCACTCTGCAACTCTGCTGCTGATGGATGACAGCCGACATATGTATTATCGGACACACACTCTGCCTGAAACAATTGCGGATTGGTTTGATTTCGGCTTCGACTTGGACGATAGCTGGTGTTGGCCTCGATTGCCAAAAGTACAGTGAAATATTGTCTTCCTTGATTCAGTTCGAATTATATCACCTTAGGACTGCGTCTGTATTTCCGGATTTCATGCCAGCCATTTGCCAATAGTTTCACCAAACCAGCTAGTAAACTTGGCACGCCGTTTCGCTTTTGCTTCTCCATCTGCTTTCACCAATGGCGAGACCTCCTTCATATATAGATCGCGCTGAACAGCTTGCTGTCGAAGGGCCATAATCTCCAACTCCCGCTCGTGAGGTGTCATATCCTTCAGAGGCTTTGTGGGCTTCATACCCGGGGGTACTTGGAGGCCACCAGGGACTACGACAGACTCATCCTGCAGCTTTGTATCTTCCTCCGGTGGCATTGTTATTGATTCCGATTTGGGGTCAAACAACGACTTGAGAGGCGGTGGTTCAACGCCTGCAGCTCTCGCTTCTTCCACTCGAGTTTCGTAATCCAACATTTGATGATAGAGCTTGTCTGCATGCATTTGGATTTTCTCTTCTTTTTCCTGATCCCATTCAAATTGTGAGCCATAGCCAAGGGCCTGTAAGAATTTCTGCACAGACTCATTAGCTTAAAACAAAATATCCCAATACATATCTCAATTCCAAACCCCAGGAACTATCTTACGGCTTGCATTGTATAGCATCTTGCAAATTGTCTGTTCTGTCTTGAGCACATGGTCATTCGGGACCACATCCTCTGCTGTATATCGCCATCTTTGAAGCAATTCGTGAGCGTTATATGTTCCTCGGCGCAATTTTCTAACGCTGCTCGATTCAAAACGTCCTTTCTTCTCTTGAACTGGTCCACAACTCTTTCGGCAGGCGATGCATCCGGTCCCCCCAGTTGTTCTAGGGGCTGGTAGGTCTTCCAGAGGTGAGCATATCTGCCATCAGGGAAAAGGGATGCTGCGGGGATAGTTGGCTCGCTCTCGGAAGGGGTCTTTTCGTCTGGAGGGGGAAGGTTTGAAGGCTCTTCTCGAGCAAATGGAGCTGCTTCGGAGGACGATACAGCTGTGGTCGGTATATATCTTGATGGAGTCTCTTTCTTCAGGTATTCCCGTAGTTCGGGATCTAACTTGTTCGTTGGATCATCGTCGCCAGATGAATTGCCCCAAAACCATCCCATTGCAGCTCAAGACTGATGTGAAATAACTTATAAGTAATGTTGAACCAAAACCAGTTAGCAGCACAAATCTTCCAACTAATCGACTTGCGATATAGGTGATATAAATGCCCAATTGGAGTGTCATTCGAGTAAACTATCTCGTGGAATGTAAAATCAGTTCTTCCATTGAGTGTCGCCAAGGCCGCTGACGTTCTTCTCGCCATCACCAAAAAGAGTTCCATCTCAAGAGAACATCTGATGGACCTTCAGTAAACGCGTCAAGAAAAAGCCACCACACAACCATCAGGATGTCAATTGCTACGAGTAAGATCTGAGTCGCTATTCTGGATGGATTTTACTTCCTAACTTTCGATTTAGAGCGGGCAGAGCGCCAGCAGATGCGCCAGCGCGGAGCCGCGTACGTCTCGCCCTCATAGACGCGACGAAGCCCCTTCTTATCCAGAACAACTTCGGCTAAACCGACAGATTATTCTAGGAATCGCAAGGTCAAAGATGTGGACTTTGGCTTCTCGTTCGACACTCCGCAGTTACCCTCTACACAGCCAGCTCGAGTATCGCCTCGCATAACACCTACTTTCCAACGCGTAGAGATTCCTCTGCCCAGGGCCTTAACACCAAGCAATAAGCTCTCCCGGCCTTCGACCCCGCTATCGCGACGAAGCTCGACTAGGCAGAAAAGCGATACGCCGAACAGAAGAGCTCCGGGAAGCTCTAGAAATTCAATACCCTCACTCCCATCAGTTTATGATTTTCCACCGGATGTTGAGCCGGAACAAAGGAGCCCCAAGCGAAGACGGATAGGTAAGCGATGCCTGCATTAATTCTAGTGGCGCGCCTTGTTTCCTTACGAATTCGTTTCTAGCTCCGTTTGAGACTATCGACGAAGAAGGTCCCTCAAATTCAAACAGCCCGTATGGCAAATTTCGCAGAACAGAAACTATTACGCAGTCTATTGAAGAGATTGTATCCGGAAGACAGCAGGAACAAACATTGCATACAGCTGTTTCAGCTGCGGAACAACCCTCGGTTGATTCCGTCTTACCACCTGGCGAACCAACAAGCGCGATTTCAAGCGGTGTTGCTCCTGGTCAAAGTCTTCAAAAGGTTGTGTCTGTTGGAAAAGGTGATGGTCTAGAAAAAGGTGATGATTCTCAGAAGAGACATGCGCAGGACACACCGCGGAAAAGGAAGAAGAGAAAATCTGTTCGATTACTTCGCAGAAAGCGCGTTCAGGCTCACTCAAAAGATTCCCAGCATCAGGAAGAGGTCGAAAATGCGGAACCCGTTGAGCCTCTTGGTGATCAGGAGCAGCTTTCCGCGACACAGGAAAAACCGAAGAAATCCATTCGACGTCGCCCATCGCCTTCCAAAGCGAGAGCCACGGATCTTGACGGGGAAGCAGAAACACGACATTTACAAGGGGAAGAGAAAGAAAACGAGGCTCTAAGCGGTTCAGAATCACAAGACGCAGGAAATGCAAGACAGTACTCGGAAGACACGGAAGAAAATGCCGATGCCCAAGTTAAGGAGACGGAGCGGGAAAGGACCAAAACAAAACAAGCTCAACGATCTAAATCAGCTGGACAGAAGAAGAAAGGAAATGGACGCGCAAAAAGGCCACAGGTGGAGGGCCCTGCATTGGCCCAACATGGCGACGAAGAACTCGAATCTGCGCAATCTGAACAACAAGAAACCACACAACACGCCGAGCCTAAACGAAACCGCAAAGGAAGGAAGCGCGCATCTAGAGCGACAGAAGATGCTTCTGACGATGAACGCACCACCAATACCATCCCTGTTACAGTCCACCGTCTCGCCAATATATCTGCCCTCGAAACCGTGCCCTTTGGAGATTCCGACCTTTCCGACAACGAACATACCGCGCCCAACAAAGCTTCTAGTGGTCATAAATACTTGAGTCGTAGTGGCATCAACGGCGCTGACGTTCTTAGTCAACTTTGCGGAGAAACACTCGACAAGACCGTCTCTACCATCCAAGCAAATATCGAACAAGAGCAAAACGTTGGCCGCGTGAAAGAATGGAAACACAAGTGCAGAGTCGTGCAGGAGTTTGGATCAGAGTTGGAAACGGCCTTGTTTGATATCAGTGAGCTTTTGGAAAGTAATTTTTCGCTAGCTGCGCGGTTGAAGGGCGAGAAGAAGGCGGTGCTGCAGTTGAGACATCGACTGATGAGTCTGCGCAACGAAAGAGAGGAGGTTGCGCTTCGGATTGACGATGTACGGAGGAAGCATGTGGACGATGAAAGCGAGAGAATGGTATGTCTGATTTGGTGGACTCCATTGATGCACTGGAAGAAGTGTTGCTCTGCTAAAAACTAAATTCCTTTGGCTAGGAACATGATTCACTCAACAACTCGCTACATGATCTGCAACTCGCTCTTGATCGGAGCCACAAGCGCAAAGACTCGGCAGACGACGATTTATTTACGGGTCTCGAATTTCTCTTGCGTACGGTTGCTCAAGATGTGAGTTCCACCGCGCCGGATTCGCGAGGAGGTCTTTTGAACCAGGTCAAACAGTTTAACAGTCAGCTCGAGAAAACCGCCCTCTTGTTAGAAGAGACCCGATAGTAGTGTGTTCACATCGACCTATTTTAAGCTATTATTTGTTTTGGGAAATGTTTCCTGGCTTAGTTAGGACAATCACGGAAATACTGAATTCAATGCCTTCCGATCAACACGCCCTTTACCTGATTTCTCAGCCTAAAAGGCCGAAGCTTAGCTCCATATTGGCTATTTCTTCTTAGATCCCCCAGATTTCAGAGTGTTTCGATACCCTTCTAAGTGTCGTAAGTCAGGCGGCAACTACTTGACGCGCATGCCGAAACATATTTCTATGCGCCTCATAGGCGTAGAAGAAAGAAGCCCGAAATTATGTTTGCCTACCGCTTCACGTAGAAAGGACGGAGAAAATCTCAATTGTCCGTCACCTCTGGCTATTAGGAACGCCGTGCATCTTTTGGCGGACTCCCCAGAAGTACTTTGTATGAAAAAGTACTTCACAGGGTGTGCAGATGACTTTTTCAGAAACTGATGTGATAATCACAACTTTCTGTGTCAACTTCTTCATTATACAAAAATCAAACTTTCAGAATCTGTATTGTTATCAGATGCATGCTCACTACTATCAAATGATTTTTTTGAAAATATCTTGTACAATGATTATGATGAACATTCATTTGCAAAGTGATGTTGACTTCAGACTTCAGTTCAGAATTGTTCGGCTACAGTCATTGTTGACTTCACAGCTCAAATCTCTCAGACATTAAAAGATACTGCATCAGCAGTAACTTTTTCTGAACAAGAGTCATCTCTCACAGTATCATCAATGTTCAAATTGCTGCTCTCAATACATTCAGTTTTCTCACATGACTTCATCATTCAGATCTCAAACAAAATTGAAAGTATTGTCTTCAATATCTCTTCAGCAAAGAAAATTTAAAATTGAAGATTTCTTAAAAGACTTCACTGTTCATATATCACAAGAAATTGAAGACATTGTTTTTGATATGAGCGATACTGCTTCAGCTACTACTGATTCAATACCTACAGATGATCTCACTGCAAAATACTTCAACTTCACTCATACTGAAAAAGAATATGATTTGCTTTATAAAGATTTGATGATTTCAATCAAGACATGTTCAACTCTGATCATGATTGAAGACAAGACAGAGATTCTCATTAACAGAACAATTGCAACAGATATCACTTCTGATCTGCATAATCTCAAGAAGATCTTAAGTGAAAGTATAAAGAATATTAGTCATCATTAAGATATTTCTGATGAGACTGATCTTGTGTTTGAAATCAATGCAGAAACAAAAAATATTGACAGTATAATTCACACTGCAATAAAAAAATATGAGCAGCTCAGCAGTTCAATGAAATCACTTGAACACATTTTCAAATCTTCTTCATGCTCAATATGAAGAACAACAATGATACAGATGCTGAGAAATCTATCTTATTTTTTGAACTACAATATTTTTCATTTTCTCATCAATGATCAGCTGTATGTGATCCTTGTAATGTTGCTGAGAGAGAACTTCATATCACAAAACAGATTTCTTGATGATGAAATGAAACTTGGAAAAACAATAACTTTCATCATATCTTAATATCTGAATGAGTGACTTGTTGAAAATAATATTTTTATTGAAACATTCAGAAAAGATTTCAGTTTCTCACAATTTCATCATCTTACTGAAGATCAGATATTAACATTCTGATACTCTTCACAAGGTCAGTGATTTTTTTTCTATAAATGTATGAATAATTTATTCTCTGAAGTCTGCTAAGAGTCTGAACTCACAACACAGTGTCACACTAGTAATTGTATTCAAATCACTCATATTATTTTGAATCAAAAATTTATTAAATAATATTTCTGACAGAAAAGATACTCAGAACATTCTGAAACTACAAGTTTTGATCAGTTATAACAATATAAAACACAGAACTATCAGCAAAATTGATCATTCAGTCATTGATGATTGCACTGAATACAGATTTTACAGATATAATTAAAACAAAACAGAATCTAAAATCTGAAGATTTTAATTATCAATATTTGATACTGATCACTTCATTGTCTTTCAAAACAAAGATTGTGTTCTTCACAGATTATTACAATGAAAAAAATGTATTCAAAATTATTTTTTAAGAACAACACATTCAAGACTCAAATATGCTGAGATTGACTGTTCTGTAATGAATTTTATTTAGAAAAGACTCAAAGAGCAAGAAAAGTACAACAGTCAAGATATTTCAACAACTCATGTGACATCAGAATGCATCACTGTCAATCTGATTACTCTTCAGAATACTGTTCAACAAAGAATCAATAGATTTACTGCACTGAATGAAAATTCTGAAGATTGATAACTCGCCTTGGGGTTCCACTCCGCCGTCTTGGTATTTGATTATGATCGGACGAAAAGGATACACCGCATCACCAAGACAGCAACGTACATGACAAGGTATTATTCTAGAGCGACGGGCCTGTTCATTTGAGCTGGCAAGGCACTGTATATACCCGTTTTCATACATACTAGACTCCAGTGAATGCTCCACTTCCTGCTGGAGGGAATTTTTCTGATTCTCGCCGAGAAGCCACGCACTCTGATATAAATTAACGGTGTAGTTGACACCAGTGGAATCTTGGGCGATTTCAGGGAGCGTTCCATGCACCTGCTCCTTATATTCAACATACAAAGCAGGCACACATGTATGTCATCCTGTGCGGTCAACGCGGTCCCAGCATTTTGCTTCCTCGATGTTCGAACCCTGTAAATTGTCATAGCGCTTGGCTCTGAGAATGTTGCTCCGCTTGCCATGCACACAGCAATCAGTCCATTTGGAAATCGACTCTCTGCTCATGCCACTCCCTCTGAAAATCTCCTTCTCTCAGCCTTGCAAGCATAACAGGCCATGTTCTGTCGATACGTGGTGTGTGTTCTGCAGATGATTGAAGAGTAAGCAAGACACTATCAAAACTGCATTTTGCATGTGAATTGGAGTCGCTTCATGCTCAACTGAGTCACTAGTCAAGATTCTCAGGCGATTGCAACATGTCACAAGTAATAGAGACTATACATACTCTGGGGTGTGTCTCTCGGTCATTTAGCCTTTTTTCTTACAGGCAATCGCTTCTTTTAACAGGACATGAAAGCCAAGGTTGTAAGGGGGACATAGCAGCAATTGCTAATTGTAGCCATCCTCGTGGCATCAGTAGTTATAAGGCTACACAAGCTCGTGGGCTTAATTTCCAGCACATTTTACAGCATTCTGTAAAAAGGCATGTCCGCGAGATTGTGCTACCAATTTGTCTTGTCCCACATCAACAGCAACAGAAATTAGCGTCAACTGTCCAGCTTGATACGGCCAAGTGACAGCAGAATCTCCCCATCTAGAAGCTTCTGATCTTGGACCGCAAAGGCCATCAAAACACCACAGGATCAAGCCACCCTTCTGTCGGCTAGTGATAGGCCAGCCGTTATAAAGTTCAGATAGTGAAGGGTCTATCCTCCTCCACAGATGGCATGTCGCATGTCAGGCGGAATGCTCCCGCTGAGCCGTTACTCAGGACACCCTCTGCTGTCATATGTTTTCATCCATTGATCTTTCGGAATGAATACCGAGGTGCTAGTAGCGGTGAACCAATGAACCACTTTGTTAGTCACATTTTTTCCCCAACATTCAGATATGGAGCATCTCAAGAGACATACATACATATGTAGTTATAACCCAACCATTATAGTAGACCTCATTTAGTGTGCTCCATAATCTTGTGAACAGATAGCCTCTCGTTTCTCTTGGGTCAAGACAAGAGTATTAAGACGGAGCTAGGGTGAACCTTAAGGCCAATTTTCTTGCTAGCTCAACGCCTTAACATTGCTTGTTCTGTGGTTCGCATCTTATCCAAAAAGAACAATACTACTAATCAGGAGTTCCAACAAGCCCCCCACACAAGAACAGGGAATGGGAAACCCCTTTTCTCCCTCTTGAGGATGAATGAGCAAAGCTGGAGATGCAAATCTCATGGATCACACACCGACTGTCCACTTGGGTGACATTGAGTGTGCAGCTCCACGTGGGATTAGCTGAGTCATTAAGCTTCCCCGGGCTCTGATTCGGGAGATAAAAGGGCTCGCTGTCTGGGGTCTGGAGTAAAATATCCGCAACTCCAATCAGAACACTACTAATAGCGTATTCCATGGAATCTCTAGAAGAATGAATGCCATGCAGCCGAGCCTTTCGTCCGAGATCTTAAACTAGGCATGGTTCGTTAGTTAGACTCTGGAAAATTCGAAGAAATGCTAACCAACCTACATTCGTGCCTATCGACAGCATGATGGCAGCGACGCAGGCGTGGCGATCCCAGCAGCACTCTCAACAAGCAAGAGAGCAAATCAGCTCATTAACTATTAATTAACGAGGAGGAGCTGATGATGGGCTGAGTTGTAACGTTTTCTGCTGGTTTCAAGATATAAAGCTCCTGCTCAATGCATGCTTGCTCCTAAGACCTCAAGTCTTCCAGGGGGCCTGGTCATTTCTCATGGGTCCCACAGTTAATCTTCCGGGCTCCAATAATTATGGCTTGCTCCGTACTAGAGTAGTAGTACGCCAGATGCAAACACAGAGACGCGTTTCCAGCGACATCGAATTAGCCCCAGCGTCGCCACAAACGTATGTACTAGATGGAGAAAGAAAACGCCGAATTTCCACCCCTGTTCACTGGCCAAATTTGGTGTTACCCTAGAAGCTTTCTCATCTGCACTACCCTGCGATGGTGCATGCAAAAGGCCGTATTGTATATGCCTGCGCTGACATGGATCTTCCTCATTCATGCACAGGAGCTTTCGAACCGCGCGCTCCGTCTGGATGTCAAATGGCACCAAAACTTGGCACGGACGAGAGGATCATTGACGGCGACCACTGGCAACGAAGGCCAAGGGTCACCAGGCAAATAGGAGCGGATGTCAAATATTTCTAGAGAGGGGGGAGGGGGTGAATATTGAGCCGTCCGTACTACTTCTGTGCGTGATGATGTGGATCAATTGCCCCATGGGATGGGATGGGATGCGATAGGGTGAGATCTGCCTGACAGGCATGGCTCTGCTTCTCATAACGCAATTGAATTTCGGAGTTGAAGATGGCGACACATGGGGGTTGTGCTTCTTTTGTCTCCAGACCGAGGATCCATTTCGTGGCCAATCCTGGCCTTGCTAAGATACGATCGTCGTCTCCTATCGCAACCGTATTAGTTATCTTTGCGAGGATGAACGATTTCGTGAAACATCAAGCGATTTGCATAAGCGTATGGGGAGAGGGAAGATACCGATGGGCCCCGGGAAGCTGACACGGCTACATGTTTGACCTGGTCGCACTCGAGAAGTAGTTCGAAGTTCGCTAAACGGTGACAAAGCTCTGAGAACATCTCTGCTGCTATATTTATTATTTTAGCCTGTGCCTGGAGAGAACGAGGCCTGTCAGTTCCTCATAAACCAGGCATTTGCATCTTCACTCATCTGCTGGGTATGTATGTAGTGAATGATCCTTGATTGTGTCCTGCTTTGATATTAACAACAAATGCTTTGTATCATGAATGGTTTCTGAGTGACTGAAGATCGCAGTCTTGTCACTTCTTGTGAGAGGAGTATCATATATCAAATATCAAATCCCATTTTCTTTCTGTTGTCGCCTTTCTCCTTCCTTGTCCCCTTCACCACCACCTTTGAAGGCTTCTTTCACTTCGAATCCGGCAACTGACACTGTACTCCCTCTTCCTCCCACTTTAGCACAAAGACATTGAGCTGGTGTCTTCTTTTTCACCGTCTCGATCCCATTAATACCGCCTATACATCACAGTGAATCGAGTGAACATTCACCCCCTTTCACATTTCTGGTCTGCTTCTCTGCACTATATCTAGAGGCTTTGAGCTGCTGCGGCTTCAGATATCCTACATACCATATCTAGTACTCTTTAACCACCAAGAGGGTTCTTTTCCACAAAGCCATTATCAAACGCAGCCTCGATTTTCTTTCTCATTCCATTTCGAATATATTATATATATAGTCAATCGCAGCACAGCTAGCCCCGAAAGATGTCTCCTGAAGCAGATCGGGACGCCGCCTACAACATGACTACCAAGTCGTCGATTCCCACCAGCAGTGAGGATGGTGCACATGCTATGTCCAAAGAAGAGCGCGATGTAGCCGAAGCAGCTGCCCGCTATGGCTATGGTCCATTGGCTCCAGGACACAAGCACGAGCTGAACGCGTTTGCGACCACCTTCCACCCCAGCCTTTTCCAGAAGATGGCCCACCGTGAATTCGCCAACCCTGCTCCCCTTGGTCTGTCTGCCTTCGCTCTCACAACTTTCGTGTTGAGCCTGATCAACATGCAAGCACGGGGCACTCATGCCCCGAATCTCGTCATTGCGTCAGCTTTTGGTTACGGTGGTCTTGTTCAATTGCTGGCAGGAATGTGGTAAGTAATCCTCGACAATTGTCGTCCTCAGCCTTGAGCGCATTTCTCTGGCTAATCGGCAAATGTAACTCTCAGGGAAATGGCCGTCGGCAACACCTTTGGTGCTACCGCACTCTCATCGTATGGAGGTTTCTGGATCTCCTATGGGATTATCTTCACCCCTGGCGGTTTCGAGATTGTATCGAGTGTTACCAAAGTAGACGGACAGTCCGGGCTTAATAGTGTTGTTGGATTTTGGCTCATCGTTCGTCACCTTTCAAAATCAAACCCCTTTTATCCTTCCCCCTTTTTTCTTTTCGACACTCATCACGCCCGTTTCGCACTAACGTTGAGCAATTCCTCGACCGCTAGGGATGGTTTATCTTCACAACTATTATGCTTATTTTGACAATCAAAAGCTCCTGGGCGTTCTTCCTACTCTTCCTCTTCCTCGATCTGGCCTTCCTCATGCTCGCCATCGGCCACTTCCAAGAATCTGCCCCAGGAAAACTCAACGTACCGCTGATCAAGGCTGGTGGGTTTTTTGGGTTGCTTGCAGCTTTCCTGGCGTGGTATAATGCTATCGCGGCCATCGCGAACGAGTCAAACAGCTTCTTCAGATACCCCCTGGGCCCCCTGCCGTGGGCGAACGCCGGCCGCCCGAAGACCCAACGGGAGATGGTTTAAGGATATCCCCGTTTTGGTGTGGGCTTTGGCTCGATCTCCTTATTTATGCGCAAAGAAGTGCGCAAAAATAAGTAATTATCTGCGTGGGAATGGTGTTTTCTTGAGGGTCTATTGGGGGCAATTTACACATTCTCTTGGATTTCTGGGGTCGGAGTTCTGGATTCCTAATGATATGATATCCTTATTAGCTAGGTTTTGACAGCACTTTTTTGACATTAGAGAGAGATGGGGGGAGGTTGGTTGATGCTGGTGCAATGCCGATATGTGGATGTGCTGACTGCAGATTAAGTTTTATTTATCAAGGTGTGTATATGTAAAACCCTTAATCGAAGCGACGCCTTTTATACTGTGCTGGATAAAATGTATCTAAGTGTAGGTCCCTTTTTACAGGAAGCTTGTCGTTTCTCGTAGAATAGTTTTACACAGCACATGTGGGTAACCTTACGACACTGAGCTTTCCCACGCCCCTGCGGAACTGTCACTATATATTTCATATATAGCACACTTGGCTTTTTCTATGGCATATCCACGAGATCCCGCACAAAAAGCGGAGACAAAGGGAAACGTGGTCTCCTTACCTGTGTTTAGGTTAGAAAATTTTTTCAGCTGTGGAGTTTGTACTTTTTCTCCAGAGATGCAAGGGGAAAAGGACGGGAGAGCTCCATACAGTATTTCCCCGTAGCAAGGGAAGAACTCTTTTGAAGCTCTGGTGTCTGGTCTCACAGCATTGCATATGTAGCGTGTGGGGCCAGGGCGAGTCGTGTGTTAGAAAGAAGGTGGAATGAAAGGGGGAAAAGGAAAAAAAAAAAAAAATAATTCTGCGGCCAATTAATACTCCCAGAATACTGAGAATATAGAGGTTGATAAATATGCTCTTCTTTCGCTATGAAATAGTTTTTGTATTATATTCTCACGTTAAACACCGTAGACCAGAAGTGAAAGGGAGAAGTAAAGCAATCGCTGACTGAATAAAAACAGGAAGATGCAAAACGCCTCAGAGAAGTAAAGCAAAAAGGGAAAAAGCGACCATCTAGTAAGACAAGGTCAAGCACACAGCATGATAGAAGTTTCCAAGTAAAATGCGAAGGGAATAGGAACGCAAGGTGGGATTTGAAGTGATTCAGGAGGCCACGGGAACGGTTTAATATAGATAGCAAATATCGTAGGTCTGACAGAATTGATTTCCAGACCAATTCTGATGAGTATAAAAGAATATTAAAGGGCAACTTATACAATAGAATTCAGAGAAGAAAAGGCTGGACTAGGTCGTCTGTCCCGGTCGTGGGAATACAGGAACAGTCGAAAGATTCTCAAGACCACCCATCGTCCCTTGTGGCACACCGACTTGCCAGGGCTGGCCCGTTTGCTGGTTAATAAATGCACTCTGACGGAAAGGATTTGTGCTCCCTGTTGGATTCGGCCGAAGTGGCGTCGCGACGGGAACTTGTAGATCTCGGTTTGGTGACGGTGTATTCTGGGCAAAGGGATTGTTTCCCGTTCGTTGCGGTCGTATTGGTTGTAATTGACTTTGGTCTTGGGATTGCAGGCCTGGTGAGGTTGACGGACGGGAAATCTCTCCGCTAAAAGGCATTTGAGAAAGGCGATGTTTTGCAAAGGGATTCGTGGGTTGACGGGCCAAAGTAGCAGTGGTAGGTTGTGATATTGAATTTAATGGCGACGGAGTGGAGGAAGCAAAGTTATTGGAAATGAGCATTGATTGTCGAAACGGGTTATTTGGTCGTTGCGTGCCAATTGGCATGGGCTGCTGGAATGCAGGGATGCCATTCTGAGGAATGCTTGATAAGGCAGGCTGAAAGCTGTTAACCTGAGGTTGCGGTTGTGGTTGCGAAGTATATCCACCGAAGCCCGCAAGATTATGATTCTGTTGGAATGGTTGCAACTGCTGATTAGGCTGCGCTGTAAACTGCGCGAATGGATTGGTACTCTGAGCTGATGGACTCATGGCTAAATTCTGTTGTTGTGATCCAAACCCTACAGAAGCAGCTTGCTGAAATCCTGTTTGCTGTGAAGCAAATCCCATTTGTTGTTGTGGAAAAGTGGTGGTCTGGAATTGCTGCACCTGCGGATTTTGCATATTGAATTGCGCTGTAGGTTGGTAACTCAATGGCTGCTGATTTTGCTCGATAGAATCAAAAAAGTCGATCAAATCAGGAGCCGAGGATTTGGCTTCAGCCTTTGAAGCCAAGTTAGGAGGTGGATTTGTCGTTATTTGAGATTTAGCAGGCTGATTGGAAGCAGACTTCTTTCGATCTTCTTGACTTTGTCCCTTCCCGTATTTTTGGGCACGGTATTCTTTCCGTCTGGCAGCAAAATCGGGGTCATTTAAATCATCTTCCAAGAGCTTTGCAAGGTCCGTCGAAGCGTGTTTTAGGTTAGGGATTTCCAAGCGCGTTGCACTCTCATATTGCCTTGCCACACGCAAAAATTTCACCACATCTTCAGTCAGCGCGCTGAAGGATTTATACACAGACAGAGCACGTTCGCTATCCGGTCTAGACATCTCAAAATAATGCTCTAACATGGATCGTAAGCCGCCTGCATCAATGATTTGAGGTGTGAATCACCAACCTAACACATTGATCGTCCCTTCATTCATAACAGAATACAAAGTCAGAAGATCCAGTGTTATCAACCGAAATGCGGTTAGAGATATCTCATTTTCAGGTTCTTCGCTCAACAGCTGTCGGGAATAGCACAAAGGTTAGCCATGTCCTCATAGCCTGTAACACAGAGTTCAGCGTACGTCGCATCTCAACAGCACCCTTATTTGTTTTTGAACGATCTCAGTCTCCCTCAAAAGTCCCTTCTCCACGGTCAATTTTTTCAATCTCCCTTGTCCGCCGCGGACATAATCAGTCTTCGTATCAGAAAAGGCTAAGGAGCGCGCGCGGAGGTACTCAGAATATCGCCAGATGTTGCCGCCCTGGGTTTGCACTGAATTGCAAATTTGTCAGCACATTCGTTTGTATAACTATGTTGATTTTCGCGAAGAAAAAGAATCCCACTCCTTCCTTTGGTTACGGAGAAGGGACCTCACTGACCATCAGAGACGCTGGTAATGGCAATGTTTCGAGGATTCTGTGAAAGATATCTCAACGCCGCTCCAGGTGCTCCTTCTCGTATCATCATATGTATCACAATCAGCGATTTAAATACGACCGTCCATGCTGAATCTCGTAGGCGGAGGGATAAGGCCCGAAAGATTTCAGCCACGCCAGCATCACTGTAGGTGGCCGTGAGAATATGTTCAATGTATTTCGATTTGGGAGCCGCAAGCTATTGTACCAAATCTCGATACGTTAGCCATGCTTTTTGAACCGATTGATTCTCCTTGAATAAACCCACTGACTTTGGATTTTGAAGCACCCTTCACGGATTTTTCAAAGTTGCTGCTGGGCATTGTGACAACGAGATGAGAATGTCGAATGCATGCGAAAGGGAAGGAGGAAAGGAATGCCGAGATGCTCTTAGAAGCGAAATAATAGGGCCTTTCGCTGGCAATGATGTCTTTGTTTCGTTTGCTCTATGCGGCTTGCGGCGTTGGGGCAGTCATGATCGCCCAAGGCTGAGTGCGTGGTTGAAGTATTCCGTGATTGAAAGGGGACTGGATGACCATCAATGGCTTTGAAGAATTAATCAATGGAGGAGACAAAGCATGCAAATCGTAGCGTAATTATCCCCCGCGGTTGAAAAAGTCAGTTGTTTAAGAAATAGGAGCTTCCCTGAGAATCCGCACAGGGACTGATGTTTTAGTTAGTAACACTTGAGTTGACCCAACCGTGGATTTGAGGGATCGTAGGTTAGTTAACTGATTTCAATATCCTCCACCATCAAAGTCGTCTTACTATCTCTTCTTTTGACGTTTCGCGACACATTGTGATGGTTTCAAGAGCGCTAAAGTCGACTCCTACTCTACACCACATTCCATCGAGAAACCTCTCAACCGTCGAAGTGGCCATCTGAATGCTGCTGTGAAACGTTCCTTGCTGCCAAGACTGCGTTTCAGCCATGTCGTCATTATAGCCACGAAGCCTATCCCAAAGCACTACAGGAAGCAGATGAAAGCGTTGTTCTGGAGAAATATACTGCACATGCATGATGGACTACAACATCGTGAAAATGTTTCTATCAAACAAGGAGCTGCTCAATAGCCGCAGAACCCTTAGCAATAACCCATACGCTGAGAATCGAAATGCCCAAGAAACCCAAACGCTACCCTAACGGACCGTGGAGTTGAATTCAACCATGGAATACTCCCTTTGCTGTGCACAATAGCGAACCAAGGCACCTGTGAACCAAGGCTTCGTTGGTGGTCGCTTGTACTTCACCCTTGGGAATGGATCGGTCTAATGTCGGCGCTGAGGTAGAACAATGGTGAGCTACCTTCTGATAGTTATACAACTTTGAAACTCCATGAAACAATGCCTTCTGCTAACACACAACGATCAAGGAGACGGTCAATTGTCTCACATCCACCCAATTCCTCCAACCCATCGTTTATCACTGACTGGAGCCGATAACTTGGTATCAATACCAGAAATTATTTCAAGGGTGATATCCATATCGATGTCCATATAGCCAGACTGCGTATCGTACATGCTCGAGCCCACCTGAGCCATGGAATTTATGGCGTCCATCTGAGAACCAAAGTTTTGCGTCGACGTATCATTAAACATATGTGATGGTACAGATAAGGAACGCTGGATAGGTTGGAAGAATCTTCGCAGCGTTTGCTGATTGGAGTTCGGGGTTGAGGAACGAAGAGGCGTGTTCTCGAGAGCGGTTTCGTTAGGAGCTGAGGGTACGGTTGGTTCTTCTTGGTGATGCAGTCTCTTCTGTGCTGAAAATAGCCAGCGAAGGGTTTTGGCTATTGACGCCAGTAAGTACAATATCTCGTTGAGGAAGCATTGTGATGCGAGAGTTACCATATATCGATTGCTCGTCTGGACGGTCCGGCTTGAAACGTTTCCGAGTTCGGCTGTTCAAATGCCTGGGAGTTTCGTCCATAGTTATAACATCTCCGGACAGGCATGAAATCGGAGACGTGGGATTACAATATGTTGATGTCGTACGAGGAGATGTGATCGTTGTGAAGGAAGCCTTACGCTTTAATGTCATAGTCGCAAATGGATTGCCTCAATTGGTAAAACGCTACAGTAAAGAGGAAGAAGAAGAATTGGTCACTGGAAACAGTGGAAATACAGTAACGCCAGAGCAAACTGGAGCGGGTATATTGGTACAATTTCGATATCAGTTGAGGATATCCCTTAAAGAACTTCAAGCTGGAGAAGTGGTGGTATCAGCGCGTCTCACGCGACGATGTATTTCTGTAATTAATAGTTACTTACAATTGGCCAGAAGCAGCCGTCTTTCTGCTTTTGATTCAGGTCTAAACTGAAATAGGACTAACTTGCTGTAAATTACAGTATTGAAACTCGACAGGGAAAACAAGTGCGCGATTAGTATCAGATGAATCCTTTGGGAGCTCCTTGAAGGAAGAACAAAACAAGATCAGCCAGGAGTAAAAGGAACATCAAAAAACTACTCTACTGGAAGTTCTCACAGTGTCTGTTATTATTACAAAGCCAGCTAGCTTCCTCTGATAAGATGAAATCATTTCTTTGCTATCGGCATGCCGTAGTGCATTTTGGTTTTCGGCATGCCGACTCTTTGACCCCGCGAAACGTCGAACACACTACGTAGTTAGTTACTCCACCTAAAAAGTAGATGAGTGACGCTGGAAGCTCAAGTTCTTCCATCTTAACAAATCACATATCATTCCGTATCAAACTAATCTATCAGCGAATTCGAAGATAATTACGTCTTCGATCACCATTGACCATGGCTTCTCGAGAACCCACCCATGCAGGTTCATGGTACTCTGACAAGGCAGCGACATTAACACGTCAACTCGACGAATGGATGAACCGTGTGCCAAATGAGATCGAGGGTATTGGGACTTTGCCAGTCGCTGGTGCCAGGGCAATCATTGCACCGTAAGTATTCATCTGCAAAGGCGGACACTCAAATGGACTGCTGAGTTATCTCCCAGTCATGCTGGATACGCTTATTCTGGTGCGTGTGCAGCTTTCGCCTACAAGTGTCTCGATCTATCTAAGGCGTAAGTAGCTAGGCGATGAACTGGACCCTCAAAAGATTGCAATCTACTTACCTCTACAATTATTGTTTAGGAAACGCGTCTTCCTCCTTGGACCCTCGCACCATCACCCGTTCTCCAGGATTGCTTTACCAGAAGTGTCTTCCTACTTGACCCCACTTTCACCAGATCCACTCCCTCTCGATAGAGAATTGATTGATGAACTGTTGACTCGGACAGAAAATGGCAATGGTCGTTTTACTACAATGAACAAGGCGATTGATGAGGCTGAACACAGTTTGGAGCTTCATCTTCCCTACATTCACTACCTCCTACAGCGTCTGTACCCCAACGAACCGGTGGCATCCTACCCGAAGCTCGTACCCATGATGGTTGGAAGTACATCTGCGGCTACGGAGCAAGCGTTTGGAAGAATTTTGGCGCCGTATCTGGCAAACCCAGAGAATGCCTTTGTCATCTCCTCTGACTTCTGTCACTGGGGCCTCCGGTTTGCATATTCATTCTATATTCCTGATGTTCCCACGCCAGGGCCCGTGCTTCCTTTGTCACATAGTTCCCTGCCGCAGCCCTCAGAAGCTTTGAAACTTGGTGGGGCGAGACATCAGATTGCCGCCGTTTCAAAAGGTCGATACCTGCGTATAGGTGACCAGATGCCCAAACACGCAGATGTTCCCGCGATCCACGAAAGTATCTCCGCCTGCGATATTGCATGCATGTCTGCCATCGCAACAAGCCATACTCAAACTTTTCTTGATGCACTCAAGTCTACGGGTAATACAATCTGTGGAAGACACCCGATTGGGGTTATCATGGCAGCCTTTGAGTTTATCTTGGGAAAAGATAAGGAGAACATCGGAGATCTGGAGATCAAAGAGGATGATCAGACCCAGACCCATTTGATGCGAGGAGCATTCAATTTTGTTCGATATGAGAGGAGCTCAGATTGTGTCTCGCCCGCGGATAGCTCTGTTAGTTATGTGTCTGCTTTTGCAGTGTTGTGAGCCGGCCATGTGTCGGCTCTTCCCAAGCAGCAATTAAGCGGGGAGTTATCATGTTTGAATTCAAAAAAAAGTTTGTTCTTTGGTTCGGAGCACCTCTAGTTAGAAAAACAAAAATCAGGCGAGAAATTGTACGCTAATAATGATATGCAATAGTTGACTGATAACCAGAGTCTGGCCAGAAGCATTTTACCACCCATCACGTTCTGTACCGGCAAATGTGCTAGTACATACTGTACCATTTGTTATGATCCAGTGGTCGCAATCCATACGTAGAAAGGCAGGCTATGTACCTGTTGTGAGTTTTGTGGTCTACGAATACATACATGTCGCCAATGGGCAGGGGAAGGAAGCCACGTAATCTCGGCCTTTTAAAGGCTCATGTTACCGCATTCAGAATTGGAAAGTCAACTGCTCTGTACAAATGTATGTTGTTATAGTCACCCTATACTTACGCAGTATAGACATAGTAAGTAGCTGTTCGTGGGCTTGAGTCTGGCACAGAGGGCGAGCAAGTGGCAGGCAGGTCGCTTCATTTGCATCAATTGATGGGCTAAAACCCAGATTGCTCGCTGTCGGTAAATACTAATGGGAGCACCGCGTTCTGGAAGTCATTTGCTCACCGTGACTATCTATGGAAAAATTGGTACACCCATTATATGTTACAGAAATACGTCTTTTGGATCTCTGGAGGTGACGAATATTCTCCACTTTTCTGTGATGGGGAGCGTGCTGTTTGCTGGTTGTCCTCCAATAGCATCTACCGGAGGAAAAATATTGAAGCGATTAGACGCTGAAAGGTTGCTGGCTGGATAAAGAATGTATGTATACGTACAACTACACAAAGCAGTAACTAATAAGTCCAGTCTGTAGTGGTGTGAAGTGCTGCATGTTGGCTGATGCCTGTGGGAAGAGACCAACTGCTCGATTCCCGTCCTGATTGGCCAGGCAGAAGGAGCAGAGAATGATCAGTCATCGCAAGTCGTAATGCACTTCCATTTAGAGTACGGAGTACGGAGTACATACATCGCAGTTTACTAGTATACTAGTACTAAGTACACACAGGGCCAAAATGGACGAAACACTACGGAATTCTCTGCTTATCTATTATCACTTGTGTGTCTTTTCAGCCAGTGTAGTTACAGTATACACATAGTACCTCCCTTCATTTACGTATGTACCGACGTCTATAATACCGCCTCAGGGTGGGGGAGGAAGCGCACAGTACGCGTCATTTCATTGGTGGAAGAAGCGAAAAGTATGACAAAAAGGCTGACGACGCAATGCACGCAATCGCTTTTCCTTTCTGGGCCTAGCCTGCTCTTGGGATTCGTCACTCTGGATGTTTTCATACAGACCAGCTTGTATTGTATCTTTGGTATTTCTTTGTATTACCCGGTGAACGTACTATGGAGATAGTCGCACTTTGTCTCTGAATCGATCTGTAATGCCGTTACAAAAACAGCCGCTTGGCTGGTGTATTCCGATTTCAAACGGGCTTGGCATGTTCTAGCGAGTCCTTTTTCGCCAGCCAACGTGACGCCTCGAACAGCAGGTACCAAGAGACGAAGGGTGGAGGGTGGAAAGTATCTCGTCGTGATCATTCGTATGGTCAAACGTCAACCTCCCATCATCACCTCATCTCACTTCAACCATCGCTTCGTTGATGCACACAGCAGAGACTGTCTGTCTTCTTCTCGCATCTGCCTTGAGCGCTTCTTCTGTTCTTATATCTCCTTCTTCACCTGGTTCACATATCTTACCCTCGTGGGATTCTGTCTCTGTCCTTCAATGCCACACTAGTGTAACTACTAGTTAGCGCCAAATTACCAGTTGGCTGTGCAATCCGACTTGCGACTGCGCATTTGCACGCCTCTTCCGAACAGTTGGACGCAGAATGTGCCTCTCATCATCCATCATCTCTTGAACTTCAACCAACTGCATCGCCTGTCGCCCTTTTGCTACTCGGTTCATCCGAACACTTCTCAGTACACAGGACGAAAACTTCGGACCGGTTACATCATTGAACAAAACCATCACAGTCCCGCCAGCAAGAGCAGGAAAGGCGGAGGACTCCTGTTACTGCTTTGACAGACTGATCAGTGCTGAGAGTCATCATATCTGACTATCCAGCCCTGGTCCTTTCTTGACAATGGCAGATCGCGATCACCCACGGGCCACCCGAGGCCCCTCTTCCACTGATAATCCTGCGATCGATGCTGGCGAACTCACAAAACAATTCGAACAGTTATTACGAACGAGAAGATTAAATACTCTTCAAGAACGATCAAGATCTCGCTCCGCGTCTCCAGCACACTCATCTTTCGCCGCACAATCCTCTTCATTTTACCAATCTCACCCCTCTTCGCCTCGGCCTCAACAACAACCGCCATCCTATTCTACCGTTCGAAGCTTCCCAATCGTCCCATCTCCTCCACAGGATCCCACGTCAATCAAGTTCCGAAATCTTCTTCATGTCTTATCCGTCACTCCAGTCAAATATGAGAACCCTGGCTTACTCGATGAAGCTCTTGCGTTGGTCCCCCTGGATCGTCTTTATGCTGAAGCGGAGGAAGAATCACAGATCCTGCAGGCAGAAGCAGCAAGTATGGGTGACAATGTTAAGCCGGTTTGGGGATACCAGGATTGCGTCATCAGAGCCCTCTTAAGGTAAGTTGGAATTCGTTCTGCTTGGTCTCAGAACCCGCTAACAGGTCATGTTCATTTTGGCAGATGGTTCAAGCGCTCCTTCTTCCAGTTTGTGAATAATCCTCCTTGTTCGAGGTGCTACGGCCCAACGATCGCTCAGGGCATGACACCACCCAGCCCCGATGAAACAGCCCGTGGTGCTACGCGTGTCGAGTTGTATCAGTGTTCGGAGCCAAACTGTGGAACATATGAACGGTTTCCACGCTATTCGGATGTCTGGGCCCTGTTACAATCCAGGCGAGGACGTGTTGGCGAATGGGCCAATTGCTTTAGTATGCTTTGCAGAGCTGTGGGTGGCCGCGTTAGGTGGGTATGGAACTCAGAGGACCATGTTTGGACAGAGGTGTATTCCGAGCATCAGCGAAGGTGGATTCATGTGGATGTCTGCGAAGAAGCATGGGATAATCCCCGGCTCTACACAGAAGGTGCGTCTTTCATAGATAAAGACAAAGCATGAGAGTTTATTACTTACAATCTCAATCATTAGGCTGGAATCGGAAAATAGCATACTGTATCGCGTTCTCAAATGACGGAGCGACTGACGTCACGCGGAGATACGTGCGCAACCCAGCAAAGCATGGCAAGAGCAGGACACGAGCTCCTGAAGAGGTTCTGCTCTGGGTTATACTTGAGATCAGACGAATGCGGAGAGAAAGCCTCTCCAAAGAGGAATGTCGAAGGCTAATGAAGGAGGATGAACGTGAGGAACGTGAGCTGCGCGGCTACATGGTCCAAGCCCTGACTTCTGAAATCAACAATCTCCTTCCGAGCGGGTTGCGCAGTTCTCAATCCGATGAAGTCAAAGTTCCCGTTACAGCGTCCGATGGGACCATTGAATGGGTTAGTCCGGCCGGCCAGGGACAAGCAAATTCCGACAGGACAAGAGGGGCCCGATAATACGATACGATCACTAATTCGTTCTCACGACTTAACCTGAATGTCTACTGCATGATACCTACGATTGCCATGGAACATTCGTGCAGGCCCATCTGTCGATACATCCTTAATGCCGCTTACCTTGACGAAACCTCATTCTTGTTTTCTACTGGAATCCTGTGTACGACTGAGCACATTGTGGATATCCCTATCCGTTTCTTATATTTCTGTTTGCATTGATGGCATCACCCATCCATTTGAAGGAGTCGAACAGGCGTTTGAAGCGGGGCTGTTACCATGCTAGATACATCATGTACATACATACACCTTGTCTGCTATCCCCTTTTTCTGTTGAAAAACTTGTGCCCTGTTTATCTATCTGCATTTACTGCATGTATTTCTTATGTTATTATTAATGTTCGAGACAAGGACCCTAAGATTTTGAAATTGCTAGCTTATTGCTATGGGAGTGAAAGCAGAAACTCTTTGCAGCGCCCGATAATCATGGCTGTGTCATGTCTGTTTCAATCCTTGCTGCTTTCCCATGTGCATCTGCCATATGTATATCTTTTATGGGCTGCTGGCCCTCGCCTTACTATTGATTATTCATGGTTTACTATAGTATCAGAGTCCGTACATACTACTCCGTTTTTTCTCTTCCAAGCCTTGATCCAATTATACCCTTTCTTAGAGCATTTTCCCGTTGATGCGAGGAAAAAGAGCATCGTTCTGGACCCGATCCGCAAGCAACTCGCTTCATCTTTGCTGGAGCTTGAAAATGACTTTGGTTGATTTTTCATTCAGCAAGTTCACTGGTCGTGAGTTATTAGTTACCTAGTCTAAACAGTTGAATTGGGCTTCTCAGGTTGATCATGAATATCACAGATTTTCTCAGAAAAAAAAAAGTAATTTTTTTTTCATTGCTATTTCTCACAAAGCGAAGAAGATAAAAGGTGCTCTAGTTACAGCTTTTCGTGGAATCGAATCTCAGACATTTTTGGAGGAGAGAGGTGGGGAAAGGGAAGGGGAAAGAGGAAAGGGGATTCCTTGGATTACGTGGGACCTTGATTTGCCGGGCTTCTAACTGAGAGGATGCACACATCTGTAGTACTACACATGGTGGTTTGAAGGAGCAGGAGAGAAGAGATATAGAGAGAAAGAAGAAGTTCACATAAGAATTGATCCTCACAACACATTAACAAATTCTGGAACTTTTTTTTTTCTGAAACCAGATATGAGCAACTTTCACATTCTGTTTCTTTTTGTGCTGGCATCTGATAACTACTGAACCGATATATACACACATGCTCTCGCTCTTGCTCTCTCTCTCAACACCATGTGCAAGGGGATTATAGCAGTAGAAAGTAAAGAAATTCTATTACATAGGTCCCTAGCTCTCTACAGGATATCCGTTTGTTTTTCAAATTCATCCCCGCGTTCACTCATAATCTCTAATATATCGACCTGGCAGCGGCACATCCCACATCGGCCTCTCCACCACCGCAACTTCCAACCCTCGTCGGACCCCACCATCCTGGGTGCCATCATCTGGTCCCTCGCCAACATGTCCCTGGCTCAAGGGTACAACTCCAAGTATCTCACGATATTTGAAGGTATGCCACCACCGGCGACCGCTTCGTGCTTTAGATTTCTTCATCAATTTTGTCTCTGGGGTCTTTTCGTCTTGGAGATCGGGTGCTTCTGCGACGGTTTCCTGTAACGCGGGTTTCGATTCGAGTACTTTTGGAACGGTGGGTTTAGCTTCACTTTTGGTTCGGATAACGACTGCAAAAGCGACTTGGGACGGGGTCATACCGTTGGATACTAAGCTGGAGGAGGTGGTGGTGGGCTTGATGAAGGAGGTCTCTTTTTCCTGCTCCTCCTCTTCTACGTCCGATTTGTGGTCGTGATGTGTTGCTGGGCGCTCTTCGCGCCGAAATTTGCCCAAACTCATGTTCGATGGCTCGTGGAATTGATATATTTCTTCATCATCGATTTGGGTCATATCAACTGGCTTCCGCCGGTCAAGCGGTATCCACTGCCCCTTTGATCCATCATTTCCGATGACCTTGCGTATTTTCCTTCCAAGGCCAATATCATTTTGCCAGTATGATTTGTCTCCGGCACCGGTGTTAGGTGCTCTTATCTTGCCCTCGCCGCCCTCCCCTCTCTTACGTTTTTTCGACGGAGGTGGTTCTTTCGTGGCATCCTCGGCCATCTTCGCGACGCTTTTCTTTTCGTTTGCATGATTACAAGGAGCGGAAAAGTCTTGTGATAAGTCAAACATCCATAACCAGCTTGGTCCGTACAGCCATAAACGCCCGCTTGAATCCCAAAGCGTCCCCATAGCCCTGTCCTTGATGACAGTGAACTTCTCAGGTAGGTAAGCTTTCGGGTTTCTTCGAGACCAATCCGTAAATTTACCCTTAAGTATGTTGAATTCGGATAGGTGGTGTTCTGAGGTCAGGACGACTAATCTATCGTCATCGGATGAAAAGCTGTGTGAGGTTGAGGTGCTGGAGGTGACAATATTATTGAGCGTTTTGAACTGCGATTTGGGTGGAGGACGGAACGACATTAATAGAATTCCCGATTTAAGTCGAGGAGTGGGTGACTCTAAATGGGGACGGACCCAGCGTAGACCATGAAGGTCTTTGCCTTCGCCTTCTTCATCAGAAGTATCATCATCAGATGACTTGGAGTTCGCTGCATCATCGTTAGTTTGCTCATTCGGCAATAGAGCTTTCTCTCCTTCCAACACCCATACGTCTATAAACCCTGCAAGGTCACCGCACGCAAGAATTTTACTGTCGACAGAAAACGCGATGCATCGAATAATGCTGTCGTAGGCGCCAAGGGTTCCGTGGTGCACTTTTCCACGTGGCAAATTTCGCTGTATGCGGCGTAGTTTTCTTATCCCGGGAGAAATCCGGAGACGGCCAGGTGTTTCTGTATTGTCATCGATGCTGGCCATACATATAACGTTATCTGGTTGAACAAGGCAGAGCCATTGGCAATCTGGCGAAATGGCTACCTCTTTGGCTCCATATTCAGAAATTTTGGGAGGAATTTCTAGTTTATTGACTCGTAATAGGGATCTGTCCCCGTCTTCCTTTGGAGATAAGGAGAAGGCTTTTACCTGGGAGATGGTTGCTGCTACCAGAAACTTTCCGTCAGACGACAGTGCCACCGATGTTAGATTCTCTTCGCCCTACGTTATGGTTAGCACTTCAGAAGATAGTCTCATCAGCCCCAAAAACTCACTTGAAAGAGGATCTTCGCTAGAAGCCTGTGTTGGGGCTCCAGCGATTCGGACACGGAAGCGGATGGACGGAAGACACGCCATATGCTGACTTCACGATCCCACCAACTCATCAAAAGGCGTGAAGAGGGAGATGACGACAGCTGTGGTAATCGGGGAAGGCTTGGAAGTTTTCGGTGTAGCTCCTTTCCATGATTTCGTAACGGAACCACAACTGGTATGGTGTCCAGGCCTGAAAACTACAATTAGACTGAAAATGAGCGATTATGCAGTTGGACTTTGGAGAAAAAATACCTCCAGACACAATAACACTTATGTCTTTCGTTTCGTAAACCGCAAGTGCTTTGACGTCATGTGTATGATATCGACGGTGCATAACTTCAGCCCAGCGCCTCATTTTCGCTCCTTTTTCAGGGGCTTTCAGCTTATAAATCGCAGTTCGCTGATCTGCACCAGCACTAACTACAGTCTCTCCGTCTGCGCTGACGGCTATATCCAGCACGTCCGCCTGATGGCTCTGTATCCGTTGAATAAGGGAATAATTCTTAGCATCCCAGAAACGTATTTCACCGGCAGAGTCACCTGACACGATTGTGCCGTCTGGTAAACATTTCACAGACCAGACCAGTAGCTCCTTTGCAGCCTTGTTCGGGCCCTTTCCAAGAGTCACGGTGCGAAGCAGTTTCCCATTGCGGATATCAAAGATTCGGATGGAACTGTCAGCGTACGCGGCGACAATGGTATTCCGATTCTGAAAGCTTATGTTAAGGACGCGTGATCTCTTCGTCGAAGGTCTCATCGTCCTAAGGTATTTCAAGTCCCTATCCGCTGTAGACAAAATCACAATTGTTCCATCCGCACAACCCACCGCAAGGTGTTGCCCTGAAAACTCTCCCTCCGCTGGAGGCAGTAGTTTCCCATCTTTCCCCTTCTGCGTCGCCTTCCATCTCGGCTGGACTGCCAAACACCAAATCTCGCCGTAATTCCCACTCGAATGTCTCGCTGGACGACCCTGCTCGAGATCCCATTCCGTCACAACGCTTGAATAGCCAATGCTGAACAATCGAAGCTTGCCTGGAGTTTCGTTCCCCTCAAAGTCCGTTTCACTTGGATCAAGCGTCCACACGAGACCTTCAATGCTTCGATCCTTTCCACCGCGTAAGATTGTCTCTTGAAACCAGGCTCCCTTCAAAGGATTCCAGATCTCGATATCTCCGTTTGCACGACCTATCGCTAGTCGCAAAGTCGGTACGCCGCGGCCTTGAAGGTCTGTCGATGGTGGATGTGAGAAAGCGAGGGCGTTGATGGCCTGGGGATTGTATGGCACGAAGCGACACCGGTGGATGTCCATACTGAGCTCGAAAACATCGTCAGCGTCGCAAGCTGACCAGTGGCGCAGTAAACACGAATAATATTCTAGGTTTGGAAACTACCATACCTCTTGACAGGAACTTAAGGAGCCATTGGTGCTGTTATCGTTTACTGCGCGCGGAACAAGTACACTGCCTTCAAACAGAATCTCCTTCATCTACAGATTATTTTACTTTTTTTTTTTTTTCCTTTGTGGTTGATAACTACGGGGATTCCAAAAGAGAAGTTTTTCCCGAGGGCTTATCACGTGATTTAGCAGTAATTCGGCAACACTTTCCGTTTAATAACAACAGCAGCTGGCTTGAGCTTGGATACGTATGGACATATATGTAGAGCAGCTATCAAGTAGTAAGATGATTTCCAGTATTCTCTCGTGCTGGCCACTAAAGATGAAGTTATGGCTTCATCATACGAGCATCTATGATATTCTGTTAATTCCGAACCTCCAGCGTGGGCTGACCAAACAGCATCGAATCAGACAAACGACCTGGGTATCAGACAGAAAGGTAAGATTCCTTCGCCAACGGTGGAGAGAAAAAACCTTGCAGCATTCCAGTCCCCCTTAGCTGGGTTTGTACTTCCTAAAGAGTAACAATTTCAGCCACCTTTTGTTCCAGAAGACAGGTTTAGCTCTCACTGCATCCAGGGGCCCCATGCCAGCGGATGTTTGCAATTGTCTCGTGTATGAAGGTGAAGATGCCGGCTCCCACGAACATCGACCCTTGCATATCGTTGCCGCTGCGAATACAGCGAACGTGGCACGTGCAACTTAGACATAGAAAATCCGCCTGCAAGCAGGACTCTCGGATTAGGTGCCGTATAAGGAAGAACAACACCGACATGTGTGCTAACTCGAATCGTAAATCAGTGAGCAGCCATCGAGCGTAAACAAAGATATGCATATCGAAATGCGTAGAATGTAGAAGTACAAAGATGCTCAACTGGACGGAGCAAACAATTGATTAAAACGCGGGGAGGACTCCTGTTGATGGAAAGATGTTGTGAAGAGGGGCAGATCAGCGTTTGTCTGCAGGAATGAACCTTGTGTGCCTGGAAGCATCTCATAGTTCCAATCAGAGTAGCAAACTGCTCCTGAGTTTGCCATCCCGTGCAACACCGAAGCGGATAGAGAGAGACCAAAGTATCGTCCACCAGGCGAACAGTGCACTGGCATGTGTCCATATATATATATATACACATATGTGATGGAGCATATAGAGAAATCATAACCTCGGAATCGAGCTGGAAAAAAACATCAATGATAATCGTATTGTTCACAGGTCCATACGATGATAAGAACCTCATCCAAACAAGGAAGCAGTTTGGATCGGAAAACTGTGGGGTTAGCCTTATGGCGATATATGCATGTCGTACGAAAAAATACTGTCATCCTGCATTACTACTCCGTAGCAGTTTTGCAATCGATCCGACTATCCATTTTCCACTCGTCGGATGGTTGACTAAGTGGCTTGAGAACGCGCGATGGAAATCCGCTCAAGAGTTGCCACTGAGGGGGGTTAAAAGATTCCAGCTGCCAGCGCGATCTGATCTCCCCTTCAGTAAGAATGGTCTATCGCGTTGTGCTGGAGCCTGGCTGGCTGGAGGGTTGTTGTCCACAGACGCGACAAAAGCCTCAATGCATCATTGCATAATACAGCACCTCCCTGCATATTATCAACTTTATCGGGTCCAGTCAGCTTTGTCAACAGGGGATGTCCTTCGTCTTCCACTGCACTAGCTGCGAAAGAAAATCAGGGAAAGAACATGCCGGAGTTGCAGGGCCAAAGATGCTTTCGCCCAATTCCGCGTGTTCAAGGCTGAGAGATCGTGGGGTGTTGGCGATTTATTGGTCTCTGTACAGCTGGGGTTGCCACGTCAGAAGGAGCTTCAGGGGTTCGCAATGAGTTCAGTAGTTAACCGAGAGTTCTCTGGGAAGCTTTAATCTCTCTCTTGGTTTATCCCAGCTCCACGAACTTGGATTTATTCGAAAGGATGCAAATCATGCTACTACATGGCCACGAGCGGAAAACACGCAGCTCGGAGTAGTCCGTAGATATCCAAATTTGAGCAAAATGGCTGGAGATTTACGAGGGAGATCATTCAGTGGCAATCTTGTCATTGGTTAGTTAGGGAATAGAGGGTGCTCATGGGTTGATTGGTAATGAATGCGCTGATGAGAATACTCAAAATGCCCTTATTGGCTTTGATTGCGTCTGAGCTTGAGAGTTGCACAGGATGGCTTATCCTATATGAACTCCATGAACTAGTAACTAACATGTAAGTTAACTACGGTAGTTTATAATAAATTAACTAACTACTAATGTAACTAAGAGGAACAGAAGTCAGTGGTTGACACGTCTCTAATTCATTCATGGTATTGAGCGCGCAAGGTTCAGTACAGACCTGACATACAAAATATTGACAGGTCTTTTAAAAAATGCCGAAGAAGTTCTCATGACAAACTCAGATTATTCTCAATTCAATCATTCAGCAATGGTGCTACATGCACAAAGCTCTAGCTATCTCAGGTTGAAACACGGAATGGAAGCTTGCTCCATCCCATCCGTCCCTCGCCGTAGCAGGCATCTCCCCCAAAGACAGTTGAAACAGCTAAGAGCGGTGAGCTGACAGTTGGATCTAAAATAGTACCAGCTTCATCTTGTAGTTACATATGTCCGTACACACTTGATTGTGACACTTCATACTCTGTTGTGGCTATAAGTAGACTGAAACTATTGACCTCCCACTCTAAGCAGCGACAGATGCGGAGATCAGTCACAGCAGCATGGTTGTAAAACAAGCTTGATGCAAGCCTGAGTCATAATGCTGTTGTTCTTGCTGGTTGGTTATGCAGTTGTCACCAGGAAAAGGATCATGGCTTCACAATCTGCTTTAACTAGGTACATAGTTACATGTCAGCAGTCCTCTATGTGGTATTGAACATCAAGAACAAATCGTGCCCTACTCTCTGGTTCACCACTTCGCGCTATAAAACATTGATGAATGAACAGGGGAAATGGACTCACAGCTAACAGGCTTCAGCTGTATGAATACTGACTAATATCTTGAATAGGTAGTTAGTTCAGTGGGTATTTAATTATGTATTGAGGAATACAGTAATACAAGACCTAGCCTGTCAATACAGTGAAAAAAGGACAAATTAAATACAGATGCAATAGGTAATAGGTAATTAAGCAATTTTGGGTGATGGATTGACAAAATAGACGCGACAGAAATCCAGCAATCCATCCAATCTGTACGTGTCGAGACACTAGCGACCTTAGCATCTTGAGGGAGGAATGGTCGTGTGTTTCATTGGAGAAACATTGACAATCCTCCCACCCTTGGACGGCAACTGCATTAGTGTAGGCATCATAGATTGAGCAGCCATACTTATGGAAAGGACATTTTCTTTATCCAGAGTACAGAGTGCTCAGAGCCTCAGATGTCATCTCCAGTGCTTCTGTTGGGAGTACAGAGCAGTGTTAATCAGATTCACCATGGAGGTAATTTATTTGGCTACATAGTAATTGATGGTTAATGTAACTTACAGAATTGATTGATAGTCTCCATAAAAGCCACAAGGCTGCCTCTCAAACTAGTTGTGTACTTTGTAATTTATGTTTTGTTTTGCGAGAAATTTGAAATGCTTTGATTGGATGATAAGTTTTTAGAGGCGCTTATTGACAAATTAGATGTTAGTTACCTGGAAACCAATACATAACCACACAGCTAACTGCAGCCATTCTTAGATCGAGAGACTCGAATTTATGTATGTATTGGAGTAGTTTCAATACTGTGTATCAAGTCCTCAATGATTGATTGGTCATGTGTTTCTGCCTCTCAGTCTCTGATTAACGCAGAGCACTATTTGCCTTGAAACAGAAAGACAGACTATTCATGAGACTGCCGGAGAGACTCAAAGACATGCCTTTCTTGATGTATTGTATTGCTATCTCCAAATGCTGTTGAGTACTCTGTCTTTGTTTTTTTTAAGAAGTTTTAAGGTAATGGTTTATGCTGTGGATTTTCTGATGGAAGCCCATTGCTGGAAGCTGAAGATGTATGCACTTACTGTGCAGAATAACTACAGAAGACAGAGTATCTTTCACCTTATCCTTGAAACTTTTCTTTACAGAGTACCTAGGCAGCCTTGATGGTGTTTTTTGGTTGGGAAAACTCTTACTTTCTGTTATGATTGGAAATGATGATTTTTTTGTTCAGAGGAGCTTCAGACAGACATGCGACTCCTCAGTATGGAATACTAGTGCATTTTCTCTTGGTCTCATGTCTCCCATAGTCCTGCAACTCTAGAGCGACGGTTTTAAAGATTCAGTGCTGAACTGGAACAACGTCAGTGAGAGGGAGGCATCTCTTCTGAAGTATCAGCTTTGAACTCCTCTTGGGAACGCCATTAGCCCTTTGGATCATGAAATAATCCAAAACATACTTCACACTCTGTATTCCATAGCTATGCGGAGAATTTTCTTAACTTTTGTACTCCGTACCCTGTTCTTGTATGTATGAATGTACTGTAACTTCGTCGCGCAGTAAAACTGTGGAAATTAGGCTGTAAATTACAACTGTACCGACATGGAAAGCTCATATGTGGACGGAGTAAATCTGTTACCTTTACAATACAATGTTATCAAAGGGTTAGCTGCGTGATACTTCACAGTAGAGATGAAAATTTCCCAGTCAGAGGAACAGAAGATCTTCACAAAGATGTGACAGCTTCTTGGATGCAGGCAAAAAAATTGTCTGGTGTGTGGTTAGGAGAAGGCATATCCACAGGTCTCTGTTAACTAATAAAAAGACAAACTGGAACACAGACTGTGCAGCATGCAATCTGGCTTTCGTCAGATCTTTATCTCTGGATGGATAATACATAGGTAGGCACTAAATCTATCTAACAGAACGCAGGGTTTGGCACCACAAGATCTCTGAGTGACAATACCAGCATGTAACATCAACATCAACATTAGTAATAATAGTAATAATAATGATACCTGGTAGTAGTTCATGTATGTAGACACAGATACGAGGAACGCTTCAAGGAGAAGTCTGGCGTAACGACCCATCCAAGGAAATGGCCCCAAGATTTCCGACTGGAATTGGTGCCAGGAAGTTGTCCCTTTTTCCAGGATTATCTCAAGCTTTACAATACATACAGAGAGTTCGTCTTCGTTAACGACGCATCCGTTTCCGTCTGATCTTTGGCTTGGAAACAGAAAGTCAGTGATTCTTAATTAAGCCGAGTCCACTTCCACATACAAAGAAAAGCCATCCGAGAACGTGAGGAGATTCAGTATTTAATAACTCCACGTTGGGACCAAGCAACGGAGACCTGAGACAGTTTGCATTCAGGCTAGATAGGAGGTGCAAAACCAAGAATTTGGCGACGTGCAGACCCTTCGCCATACAGGAGTGATATTATATGTGTAAACCATGCATCGATCGAAACTTACATACAAGCAGATAACGTACTGTACGTCTACCAATTGCCTAGTGTACCCCTTACGCTAGTTCAGGAAGGGAGAGCTTTACCAGTTGGTCCCCAAACCGGTGTGTAATGGGCGTCAGCCAATCAGTCTCCCAGCCCACCCAGAGCACAAAACCGAAAGGAGAGCCTGAGCCTCTAACTACCAACCCCATTTCGACTAGACCGCGAATGGTAGGCTTTGAACTCTAACCCAGTCTCTTCATCCTTCACATTCTCTTCCACTTCTTCTTCTTCCTTTCTTCTTCCTCCAACCCTTCAGGAGAGAGAATCTCCTCTTCGCCCTTTCTCTCTCCAACTCTATCTCTCTCTCCTCTCCTCTCCGCCTCTCGTTTCTCCTCTTCCCGTCAAGTTTCCGGAGAGAGTGTGGGTGAATTGGTCTCGTGGTAGAGTTGTCAATCACATATCTTCAGACGTGGTTGACTCTCGTCTCCCACCCATTAAAACTCCTCAAGTTCCTCCCCCCTTTCAGAAAGTCGAGCCTGTGTTCAATCTCCCTCCTCTCGACTTGATTCCGTCGTCCTCATCTCCTCAATTGCTTCTCACGCCTTCTCTGTCACCTCGCCCTTTTGACAGAAAAGCCATCCTGTGACACTTCGATGGTACCTCAGCCTCTGAATACCAGAAAAAGAAAAGGATTAGCAAGAAGTTCTTGGTTTATCCGTCTGCCGGTTCCTAATTGAGCTTCTTTCATAGTGTTTTGCTTTATTGAAGGTAAAGCTTCTTCGACTTCGACCTGTTTTGCTCCATTATCACTTTCCCCTGCAGTTTCCCTTCAATATACGGCATGTGGTGGTGCCCTAAGTGAAGAAATATACGCACATCGAATCGATTTCAGACATCACCTGGACCTACTCGATACATTTTGCATGGAGTATTAAGTGTCAGACTGAAATTGGGTCCCAACGTTGGAACGCTATGCAGTTGCTAGTTGTGGAAGTGAACGTATATGTGGGACTGTATCAAGCGTCATATTCTTATGAACAGTGGCCAGTTCAATTACTACAAGAACTTCTCACTGTGCCCAAGATTGTGCTTGAATGCCGGGGTTTCCCCAACAAAAATAGTTCTTCGATCGCAATTGTCACTTATTTCTCGGTGGCCTCTCTCAGATCCTGATAGCCGTACTAACATCAACCTCTCACTGTAGATTCAACTATCTACGCTTCGAAACCCCAAGAGTCGGATAAATCCGGTCGTCATTCACTACACAGTAGTGTCCAAGTCGAAAAGTGTGTTCCTATCGGCTTCCTTCCAGTGAAAGCTCCCTGGCTTGTCGTTGGTGTCAAAGTCTGCTAACACCAAGTAGGTCGAACTTGACTGCTTTAACAATCCAAACGCCGGACCAGGGATCTAAGCCCGTGGTTATTAAGGTGGAGACGTTAACTCGTCGTTCACTTTGAACAGCGTGATAGTTTTGGATCCGTTTCCAAGCCAAACCTCGAAAGGTACATGTCTTGGCAGCTGCTCCCAAGTGGTTTCAAGTTATCTGCTTGATACGGCTTCAGAAGTGGGTAGGTCTTAACTGGTTCACTTGTCAGTCATTCTTTGTGGTGGTTCATTGGAACCGTAAACCTAAATGTTTGTCTTTATACTAACACGGGGATGACAGCTCATTGCCCAACGGATACATCTCGGTCATTCGATCATTCCAAGGTGGCGCGGATTATTGTCTGCACCATTACATCTGTCTTTAATAGCTATTCCAACTAATCTTCACTCTTTAACTTTTGATTAATTCTGGCAGCCGTCCCTCTCTCCCGCTCTTTACCGCTGCACTAATTTTCAACGTCACTCGTTTTGAAGCCACGCGGAGCGTCTTCACATCAGAAATTTGCTCGAGGTCGACCACCCTGCTTTATCCAGGACATGATGGCGTACCAACCATATTCCACGTCTACTTTTCAGCCTTGTGATTCTTATTTTGTGGAGAGCTACGACAATGACTATCAACCTACTCGACTCCGCCCCAAAGAACATGCCAAGCTAATCGCTCGTGAACGCCAATATGCTATAGGAGATGAAATGACGGGGGCTGTGCGTGAGGAGTACCAGGATGATATCCTCGGGCACATGCATATGATGGATGTTGGTTTTGTCAATTCAGGATAATATGCGAAGATATACGCTGACTTTATGCTTCAATAGTCGGCAACACTGCCCGATGTCGATTCCATCGATATTCAGACTGAAATCCAGTGGTTTATGAGGCCATATTTGCTCGACTTCTTGATTGAAGCCCATGCCGCCTTTCAGTTGCTTCCTGCGACACTGTTCTTAACAGTCAACCTCTTGGATCGGTATTGCTCTAAACGGGTGGTCTATAAACGGCACTATCAGCTAGTGGGATGCGCTGCATTGCTTATAGCCGCAAAATATGGCGATAAGAAGGAGCGGGTTCCGACTATAAAGGAGCTAAAGTCCATGTGCTGCTCGCTCTATGATGATGACATGTTTGTCCAGATGGAGTGGCACGTGCTTCATACCCTTGGTTGGTCAATCGGCCACCCAACAGTGGATAGTTTCCTCCAAATTGCCGTCATCGATACGCCATATGATCCTGAGGTGGAGCATCTTTCCCTTTACATTTTGGAGATATCACTCTTCCATAGAGATTTTGTTTCGAAACATTCGGCGGATCTCGCGCGAGCGTCGCTGGCGCTTTCAAGGTGCATTCTCAATCGCCCACAAGCCTTGCATAACGATTGGGCATTCAACTATGATTCCCTCACGTTGGTAAACTTGTCCCAGCATTTGTATCAGCCCTCGCACGTTCTCGCCAGAAAGTACTCATCCGCCCAATATTACCGAGTTTCAAAGCTTCTGGAACAATTTTTGGCGCGTCAAGGCTCCATTTCCAAAGTCTATGCTCCACTCACACCCCCCACAGACCGTGCTGAAGGTTCCAAGCCCTACGAAAGCGAGATTGGCCTTGCTACACCGCAGAAGCCACATTGCCCACGTGCTATGACCCATGGTTATATAACTCCGCCGATAACTCCTGAAAATGACGCCTTTGCTCCCACAAGCCACCCGAATCCTTCGAAGGATGCATCCAGCCTCGTGTATGTCTGTCCGGCGTCGCCCATTCCCCAACAATCACTGCAATACGGACAGACACATCATTATAAACTCCAAGAGACGAATACGTATGGTCAACATCAACGGTTTCCTCAACAGCCGACTGTTCCTTACAACTCTGTGTTCTAAGCTATTATTCGAACAGAGAGCGGCGAAGCCCCATCAGGACAGGAACAGACCAAAAGATAACCAGTTGATATGGATTGCTCATTGTTCCAATACCGTTGATATTGATTCTTTTTACGGTCCAACTTGAATTCTGGCTTCTCTTGCCTGAACTAGCGTGAAATATCATTTGCCAAGGGAACGAGAACGCATATTATTTACACTCCATAATGCGTTTCGATCTTCTCATATTCGCCCCTTTTTGTGTTGTTTTTTTGAGAATTTCCTATGTCATGTTTGCACCTGCATCTCCTTCATCTGGCATTGCAAGCGCGAGTCGTTTCTTGAGGTTCGGATTCATTTCTCTAGTCATCGATATTTGTGCAGCGTTCCGCAATTACACTCGTCAAATCGTCTGTTAATCTTCAAATCATATTTCGCCCCGAGTGTGTGATGTAATCGGTTCGGTACTTTCCTTTTTTTTCTACAACAATCTGTGTGAGTAAAAGTGTGGGAGAGTTTTACCTACTTTCTCGCAACATAATACTGTTCCTTTCCCTTTTGTTACTCTTGTATAACCTCCATATACCCCCTTTTTTGATCTGTGTTTCCATTGCCCTATCAAGTTACAGGAGGGGATTTATGCTGAGGACAAGTGCCGGAAAATGAGCGTTTTTTGGGGCATAGTGGACGCCCTCGCATTTAAAAAAAAAAAGAGATGTTTTTTAAGAGAGTTTGAAGTGGTATGATGGCTAAGGATGCCTTCAAAAAAGTGCTACTTTTGTTTCTGCCTTTATCAAGACATGCCACTGTTCTCCTATTGTGCTTTGCTGCGAAGGAGGGCTCCGTCGTTGGTTGGACCTTTTCAGCTATGAAAGTAGGCAGATTGAAATAACTACAATCAAGGAGATTGCCTAGCTCCCAATATCCCAGGGCTTCAAGGCCTTCTGTTTCTTTCCTTCACCTTTACTCCATGTATGTACTGTAACTATTTGTGCACCGTAGGTTGTAAGGGCGGTTTTTCTTTTCTCCCCCTCTGGAACCTAATGTAACGCTCCTCATTAGTATCATTTCTTTCCTTCATGTTTGTGTTCAACCTTGCCCAGTCCTTTCGTGACCAATGTACCTGGCGAATACTGTTTACGGGTCGAAATTTAGGTTAAAAATGACCATGCATTTTGGTGGGCTACAAGATCAGATTCATTGTGGACACGTTCTTAGCTGAGTTTTAGTTATTCCTCCTTTGAGCGGAGCGGGAAATAGACGGAAAAAAGCAATCTGAAGGTCGGGGGTTACTAATAGTCCGCTCCACCCTCTTGGCGAAATTCCGCTCCGGGTGGGGTGTAATGTACCGTAAGTATTACGCCCCCCTGCCAAGACCACTAAAACAGGCTTAGTGCTCAAGCATGTGGAGATGCCAACCGTCAGAGAGCGGAGGACGCTAGCCCGAACAAGCGCAGAGCGGGACATGCCAAGGCTACGGCGAGCCACCCGAGACCAAAAGTCGTCCGAACACCCCTGATGATTTCTCTTGATTGAGCTTTCTCGAGTCTCAATCAGTTTCACCGCCCATGATCGCATCCCTGGACTGTTGGCAGCACACAACCCAGTTCGGGTAATGATGGAAGCGCTCTTTGCTCTCAAATTCATGCCAAGGTGCAGCATCTCTTTGATAGTGTTGCCACATCCTCATTCGTCTTCAAACGTAGACGGTTTCTTCTCCCTCCTTGGCTGTCCAGTGAGCCGAACAAAGGCGCCTCCATATCCCTATTTCTGATGCCCAAGACGAGTGGAATTCCAATTCAAGCACGCTGAGACGATCACCACTAGCGCAAGCCCCAATTATACTCTGGAGTCTGGGGGGCAGATCCACTTTCGTCAGTCTCCTGTTCTCATCGTTAATTACGTGTTTTGTGTATTTCGCTCACCCCTCTCTCCATAGACTGACCTTCGTTTTTTTTCTTCTTCTTCACCAGACATCTCTCTTTCTCTCCAGTCTGGCCAATGTCTCGTCAAGCCTTTAAGATGATTTTTTGACCAACGTCCTGTTCGACGAAGTGACGCGCGGCCCCAATTCTCTGGCCACCTTAAGACACTCGCTCATTCATGCAGAACCCAATACTCTCTCTATTGTTTTCTGCCGATGCCGTTCCCTATATCCTTCTTAGCTTCGCTCTACACACGGCTTTTCATGAAATCTGATGCCTCAGGGAGCACTAGTAATAGCAATGGACGGAATGTTAAATGGCTGGATGTGAGTGAACGACTTGAAGATCTTAAAAGTTCCCTTTTTGGCGCCTAATTTCTCCTAGTCCCTGCCGACCACTCGATTTAGCTGCTTGTTTTGAGAATTCTGTTGACCTATTGTTTCTAAACAATTTATGCTAAGTAGGGGCTGCGTGGAATTGCATCCTTTCTGGTGCTCCTCACCCATTTGGCCCGCGCGTTTGACTACAACTTGTTCAACGCTAGAGACACCGAAGATGGCCCGACTCGCTTATTACAACTGCCCGTTTTGCGTATTCCGTGGCAAGGAAGGATAGGTGTCACCATCTTTGCTTTTCTCACTGGATACGTCTGCGCGCTCAAACCGTTGAGGCTTGCGCGAGCGGGGAACCATCAGGCCGCGTTTTCTTCCATTGCCAAAAGCGCTTTTCGCAGACCGGTTCGATTGATACTTCCTGCGACTATTGCGATGATTTTCGCCTGGATAATAGCACAGTTCGGTGCGTTTACGGTCGGTAGAAGGTGTGATTCGGGCTGGTTACGCGCTTCTAGCGTGCAAGTGGATGGTTCGCTTTCCAACGAGATTGAAAGATTGTTTCGGGTGTTTCTTGCGACTTGGACAAATGGGCATATGGACTATGATGACCATCAATGGGCGTTGTTGCCACTGCTTAAAGGCTCTATGATGGTCTACGTGACCTTGGTCGCTACCATGTATGTGCAGTATCGGTATCGCATGCTGGTATATACTATAATGTACTTCTACTTTTGGCAAAATCCTGCTCCGGATACAGGTAGGGCTGCCACCCGGCCTGCTGAATAGCTTGACGTGCGTCTGAACTGACATTGTTACCATTATAGAAACCTTTGGTCAACAATTCTTCTTTGGAATGTTCCTATCCGATATGGCTAATCATCAGCCAGCGCAATCCTTCATTACGTCACGCCGCTGGAGTCGCATATTCTTTTCTTCGGTCATTGCTGCGATCGGCCTCTATGTTGCTTCCTACCCAGCACACAACGCTGAATGGTGCAGCTGGTCAAATTTTCTGCTCCAGTACTCCAGATATATCTTCCCTCCCGAAGTCAACGTAGGCAAACGCTACACGGCTCTGGGCGTCGACCTCCTCATCCTAGCCATCTACCTCTCTCCGTCCGTAAAGTCGTTGCTCTCCAAGCGCTTTTTCCTCTGGCTTGGGCGAAACAGTTTCGCCCTATACTTGACCCATGGCACCCTGCTTCGTACCGTACTGACCTGGATGATCTACGGAATCTCCGGTGAGCCGTGGAAAGAATGGAAGAACGAAAACGGCGAAGACGAGCACTCGCCCTACCTCCCTCGAGGGTCAACTCTGAATTTCGCAATTAGCATCCCAACGTGGTTTGCGTTGGCGTATATTGTCGCGCACTATTGGACGACATATGTGGATAGTTTCTGTGCGCGTTTGACGCAGAGGTTGGAAAATCATGTGTTTGAACAGAGCGAAAAGCCTGGTGTTAATGGGCTTCCAATGTGATCGTTGTTGTTTTTATATGTACTATTTATCCCTCCCCGACTACAATGTGGGTGATGTTGTATATGCTCTTCATTATTTTCTGGAAAATATGCTGCATTGAACATATACATGATATATATTTTTACAACAAAGTAATTTTTAATTCCCTTTGCACCGCGTGAATCTGGCTGGCTGTTATTATGGTATACAACTATAGAGCTATCCATCTTCATCTACCCCATAACTACATATGATTTCTCTTCCGAAGTTCTGTAGCATAACTAGTGGATACACATGCCATACTGCAAAAATGCAAGCTCTGTAAGTTTTTCTCTCATAATTTAAAGGAATAATTTTCCAAAAATTGTTAGCAGATGCTGATAAGAATCAAACTTGATTATTAGTTAAGAAAGACTTTTAAGGCAAAACACTACCATTCTTCCTAAATTGATAGATTTTACAGTTTTACAGTTTTACAGTTTACAGTTTACAATTTATATCTTCTATTTTATATCTTTTATTTTTATTTTTATTTTGATGCATGACAGTCAAACAGTCATCAGTAATGACTGCTTTGGAAAGTTCCCATTGGGCGTAAATCACAGCATATCCCAGGCTTCAGACAGAACCCACTAAACAGACCAAGATTAAATAGCAAAGTAAGAATATACATACATGCATACATACATACAAGCATAGTACAAAATAAGCCATTCGCCCCACTGTTCACAGTTTTTGATAGTCCCCTTGAATGATTTTCATTTAAATGAGTTCTCCTCTATTTTACGGAGTATAAAAATTATACTTACCAGTATGACGTCTCTTATGAACACTTGTCAGAAGGGTTCCCCACAAGGCTGAGCAGGTTGATCCACTAAAACCTTAGTGGAATACGCAGAAGAGCCAATGAAAACGAACATGAAAAGCTGCGAAAAGATGAACACTTTTCAAGTTCATGCATCCAAACAAAACAATTCACTTGTCTATAAAGAATAAGGGCTTGGGCCATAGAGCTCTAGTATACTGTACAAACATGCATGGTGCTGGTGGTCATACAAAACGAACAAAGGAAAAGAAAATAATACGCAAGTAAGCCTCCGTCGCCCGACCGCCTCGTGGTTCGCCACGGCCTTGGTAGAGAACTCCGACCAATACGAACATCGACTTAATCGTGAAGAACTTTTTGGAGCATAAAACTTTGTGCGCCACGCCCTTGTTGATGATTCACGTGGTCAGTCGCGTGCGAGCAAGCGTAGGAGTCTTTTGAGAAACCGCCTGAAGGAATCGTAATGTACAGTACAGGTCCAGAATAATCTACCAAATAAGGGTATATCCAAGCACCAGTTCCGGAAACTGCGGTGCTCCACAACAGTGACACAAGCGCACGGAGGTAATTGCAGCTGGGGAATCGTCTTGGCTATAAGTATATAGAAGACTGGGGAGTTGTATTCGGTAAATCAACCGTTCAAAAAACCGGAGCCTCAGGGTCTTCGTATGATGAGGGCATGTGGCTCGCATAGATGCCTCACTTTCAAGTGTCGAGCTTGCTCAAGACAAACGGAAGTTGCAGTCATGATAATCGTCGTGTCCGTTAATAGGTTCAAGATGGAGAGATATTCTTTGATCATCTTGATTCGCTTGTTGCTGCTGACGCAAGGTTGATTCATAAATTACCTCCATCTGACGGAGTCCCGGTTGGAACTTTTCCCGTTTTCTGGTTTGTTGCCTGATTGATTAACAGATGGTCTTTGCGTCTTGGTTCTCGAGGAGCTGTGGCTCGATCCTGCGAGAGCTCGAGAGTTTTCAAGTTAGTGAGTAATTAAACACAGAGCTTGCAACCCTCGGTGATAGAGCTAATGACGCAAAAAGTGGAGCAGACTTTGTTTAAACAAAGCATATAAAAAGGTAAATTTTACCTTGAGAACTGAAAGAACCTGCTGAGCTGGGTGCTGTACTTGTGGTGCTCCCTTGCGACGAAGTACTTGAGGAATAGGAATGAGGCATGATGGTATGTAAGGTAGAGGACTGAAAAGACGCGCAGAGTTGTAGGTTGCGACACCTGCAAAGAAGACAACGAAGTACCAGTGGCAGCTGGTAAGCTGTAGCTAGATTGAGAGAGTAATATAAGAATGCGAGATTCGACTTTCAATGAAAGTGACAATTGAAAGCGCAGGAAAATCGGTGAGCAAGCATGAGAGGTAGAATGGAAAGACATCAAGGAAGAGAAAGGAGATGTCTTCCTTTTATACTGCGACTGGATTGAGAAGTGCGACAGAGAAAGAAGTATAGAATAAAGTAACAGAACTGCGGACCAGGAACATGTTGTTCCTCGGATAGAGCAGAATGAAATGTGCTGCCTTGACCAAGAACTGTTCCACTAGGCAAGCAGCCATCAAAACGGCAATGATAGGAGAAGAGCAAAGCAGCTAATTGCAAAGCTCTTCCTGTCAGGGACGGAAATCCTGAAAATCGGAGGGATGAGAGGACATCAACCTAGGCAACCAAGCAAAAGAGCGAGGGTTACAAGGCACCAAGTAGAATGGGAAGATGAAAGAGGCAAAGCGTTCTTTGTCGACGAAGTCAGTTGGAAACTTTGGCACAGGATCGCGGTTGTAGCGATGATTTCATCGGACGGACAGACGACAGAGGTGAAACGAGATACATTGATTGATTTAGGCAGAACCGAGTTCTAGAAGGGAGCATAGCACTTCGAGACTCTGGAACAAGTGCTAGTGGTTTCTGGGGAACAGCCAAAGCAGATGGATACCTAATCGCCTATGCTATTTATATGGGTGACAAAACCGAAAAGGGAATGAGAAAGACGAAGAAAAGTGAGAGACGATGCTGATTTGACAGCTCGTGCTGCAGGGGCCCCGTGGTGCAGACGGGAAGGTCGATCATGACCAATTGGGACGAAGAAACGGACGAGGGCAAGGAATCGGTGGTTGGAAGACGTTCCAGGATCGAGCTCCAGTTCATTTTCTCCATTGGTGTTGACTGGGGGGCGTTGTGTGACCGATGCCAGGCACCAAGTGCCAATTCGCTCGTGAAGAGACGAGAGAGGAAGATGGATGTGATGGATGGGAGTCGGCGAGAGAGAAGAGGAGAACGCGTAGAAAAAGAGGAGGTTGGGTTCGAGACCGCTGTGGTTGGGTTAGCGATGGGATGAGTGCCACTAGCCGCGCCCGTCCGACTTGGGAATGGCGTCAGCCTCTCCGCTTTGGTGGCTTGGGATTGGTTTCTGCTGCTGGTGAGGTGAGCGTATCAAACCATCTTCACTCAAATGCTCATTTGGGCCCAACAGCCCGAGGCAATATAGCTCCGGCTCTTCCTGAGGCGTAGTGCAGCGCTGCTCTGAGTCAACTCTGCGCTCCTGAAAGCGTCTCCCACAGCCACGACTGGGTGAGGCTGGAGAGAGAAAGACGCGCCCTCGCGTGTCAACACGTGAATTGCGCCAAATGAAAAGCGGCTTACCTAATCAAACCTGGATCTCGACTATCTTAGCGCGTGATACAGTGGTGTGGATGTGTGTATGGATGGATGTACCTCAGCAGTGCTGTAGGATGGGAGATGTAAGTATATCCCTGGTTGTGCCATGTGTCGCGCTCATTCACATTGATTATTTGCCGTTTGCTCGACTGGCGGTGAGTCAGACCCTCGGACCCTTCATGCGCATTGCTGAGCTCAATCTCAAACCAAAGGCGTCCTTGCGGAAAGTCTGATACATACCCCAATGTCAAACGGATCTATTCTTCACCGCCTTTCAGAGTCATAGTTTGCGTTTGCTGTGCCGCATGCCTAAATCTATGGAGGAGTTGACTAGATCTTGCAGACATCTAATAGGTGATTTCCGATTCTGCACCACAGGAGCAAGGACGCGTGCAATTAGCTCTCATGATTGAAATAAAGATCGAGACGAGATGATTAGGCACGCGTACTAATGTCGTGCAAGCTCACAAGCTTTCCACAGACTCGGGCCTTCAAGACAAGCCACAACGGCGAGAAGCATCAAATCTCTGTGTCAGTATCTACGGCGCAGTCCCTCCGCGCGCAGCGTTTATCGTAGAAGAGGGATTCCTGCATTGGCAGGCCATTGCTACCTGGGTTGAGTCAACAATGTTATCCCAGTACGTTTTAAAGGCGTTGTGTATTGATGTGAGAGGCTCGTCATTTGTGCCAACTACGTAGAGAATTTCGGGCATTTGCGAGAACCATGACCCCAGCGTCGGGCGTCGATGACTCGATGGCTGTGCAAAAAAAAAAAAAAAAAAGAATAAACATCCATCGTGCTTTGACTAACATCGCATGTAGTCAGTGACCCAATTCCAGCTCTTTCAAATCTTCATTCGATGCGATTCTCTGCTCAATGCCAATGGGAACTGACGAAGCTGCGTTGGAAGAAGTCGAATTCGATCTCGGAGACTGGAGGTTTATCCGGCGGGGTGGGCACTTTTTCCGAAGTGGGATGTTCGAGCCAATATCAATCTCTCTGTCGCTCTCTCTTCGATGCTACACTTGAGATACGGAAAACAAACCCGGTGGAAACTGGTGCAATAAGCTATTCGACAAGAGAGTTGTACAGCAGCTCTACAGTCATTCAAGTATTTCCCTGGCACTCCATCAAACCACAGTCAAGATGCGTCTAAAGGAAGTCGACTATTTGGAGCTCCCTCCAACGGCAGACATGCATGTCCACCTACGAGAGGGGCCAATGATGGAATTGATCACCCCTCAGATCCGAAGAGGTGGTGTTGATACCGTGTTTGTCATGGTGAAGAGAGCAAGATTGGCCTCTGTTCATTCAGTCAGTCGTTGACGAGCGATGCAGCCAAATCTAGTTCCTCCGATCACAACAGTTGCTCAGGCTTTGGAGTACCGCAATCGATTGCAGGCCATTGAGCCGCATGTGAAATATCTTATGTCCCTTTATCTTCATATAAGTGCCCCTTCGCAAGGCGTTTTGTAAATGTATGGAGTGTTTGCAGGCTGATGGTTTGAAATTGTACTCCTCCATTACTCCGGAGATGATTGCTGAAGCTGCTGCGGCTGGCATCGTTGGTGTGAAAGTGTATCCTCAAGGTACAGCCTGAACGTTTTTGCGTCTCTCATGATCTGCTCTTGTATGGATCACTGACGCTTACTTGACGTCTCAGGTGTTACCACAAACTCCGCGTCGGGGGTAGCGAATTTGGATGACTTCTTTCCAGTCTTTGAGGCTATGGAGAAGCATGACCTTGTGCTTAATCTTCATGGGGAGGTTCCCGATGTTGACGTTATGAATGCTGAAGAAGCATTTTTACCAACATTGAAGAGAGTACATGAGCATTTCCCGAATTTGAGGATTGTTCTGGAACATTGCTCCACAGCTGCCGCACTCGAAGCTGTTCGTTCCTGTGGACCATCAGTTGCGGGTAAGCATCCCTATGCTTGGTGGATAAAGGGCACCTATTCGAGTATTGATGGAGTGAACAGCAACTATTACTGCCCATCACCTTTATTTGACCATTGATGATACCACCGACCCTTTAGCGTTCTGCAAGCCAATTGCAAAAACTCCTCAAGACCAAAATGCTCTACTTAAAGCTGCATGCGGTGACAATTCCAAATTCTTCTTGTGAGTGCAAAGCAAACACCTCTTCGTTCTTTGCAAGGTGTTTCTGGACTAATGTGGTTTTCACAGTGGGAGTGACAGCGCTCCACATCCAACCAGCTCTAAGCAGGCTGAAACACCAGCAGCTGGCGTCTATACTCAATCATTCGCAACTCAATATGTTCTGAAAGCCTTTGAGGATGCGATGGAACAGGGCATGATCAGCGAGGCTGACGTCACTCAAAAGCGACTCGAAAACTTCCTAAGCCGGTCTGGTAGGAAGTTTTACAAATTACCTGAGGAAGCTGGGAATGGTAATAAGATTGTTCTTGAAAGGAAAGGCGAGATCATTCCCCCGACTATCAAGAGCGAGGACGGCAGCGTTGAAGTCGCATTGTCACGAGGCGGAGAGAGTGTGTTCACTCTCCGATGGATAAATTAATAATACAATTTTATTTTAAAGATGTGAGCTCTCTGTGCAATTTAACATGGAGGCGTGTAGGGAAATGCTTCTTCGCGGTAGGTGAACTCTGGCATTCTATGCCATTATCACCACCTCACCCTAACAACAGAAGTATGTATGTACATACATATGTATGTAACGGAGCACATGCATGTATGCATATACGTAAAGATGAAATGAATCAACTAATTTCTCCATTTCTTATCAAAGTAACTTCTTCAGAACATCCCTGAAATAGGACAGCTCTTCATCATGAAGCAATAGTACATACAATATCTCTGTACCTGATTGCAAAGTGTTGATTGAACCTGATTTACCACACCTACAAGTCAAGTCACTGTTCATTCCCAACCTCCTCTCACGACGTACACAGACACATAAAAAAAAAGAACATGATCCCCTGCTGCTGCCTATTAAAACAGCACCGAGAATATGCGCGTCTACGAGCACACAGCCGCCTAGCAGTCTGGCTTTTTGAGATTATTTTTTCCTGCACTCTTAATGTATTGCTTTCAATATTTCGTGTCGAGAATGGCTTGTGTCCGTATGGGGACTCTTAATGGAAGCCAATTAGCTGTATTCCTTTGACGGATTTTGACGTTCGGATCAGCTAAGTGCCTCCGGGCCTCTGATCAAGGCTAAACGAAAGATTAAGCCCAGAGTGGAGAGAGAATTGTTGAATGGTGGATTCAAACATGACACGCAACGAGCTCACGGTGAGCAGTGGGACTTCGATTATCGTGAATGGAGAGGGATATTTATTTAGGCCAGAGGAGGGCATCAGTGCTGCACCTTGTGCAGCTTCAGTCAACGTGGATTGTCAATTCCTGTATAAGGATTTCAGTCTGGATAAACACGAGAAATGTAATCTGTTTGTCCGACCGTGGCATATAATTCCCACATCAGATGAAAAGAACGGAAGCACTTGTAGAAGTAGAAATGTTCCCACAGACAGATAATAGCACTTGATCCAAAATGGCAATCAGGTAGGCAGTCATGAGCACTGTAAAAGGCCTGATTCGAATAGTCTTGATTTGATGAACCGCTTGTGGATATTTGGGAATAAAGAACATGATATTAGGAGTTTCCTAATAAAACCAGAGAGACTGATGGTCAAATAGCATTGCAGAGTGTTGCAGCGCCACATATGAGTTCCTCTCCATGCCAGAAATTTCAGGAAATCTTCAATCTTGCGGATTGATAGCATATCCAGTTGTAGATGAAGCTAGTAGCTTCCTTTGCCGTCTGAAAAGCAGAATATAACAGCAAGCCATTCATTTGCTGTAGATATGTCGCCATTGCTTGTCAGCTAAAAGAACATAATATGTGAATAAACCAATTTATCCCTCAAAACAAATCCATCCTATGACTTCAAGGCTCATACATACACCTTTTGACAGTATGGAGAAACCATGGGAATGTTAGCCCTGTCACACCGCAAAATGAACAGATAAACTAAGCTTAAACTAACCTAAATTGGGGGCTTTTCTCCGCGCGGCGCCACCCAGAGCTTTCTTCCACCTTTCATCCCAAAACAGCACCGTCAAAAGAACAACACAGCCCTTTTCTTCGATTCAAATCCAACCACAGCCCTTCCAATTCCAGCAAACAGCAATGCATCTTCCATCCGTCGTGTCAGCCCTCTCCATCCTCTCCATCGCATCCCTCGCCGTCGCCTCCGATGCCCCCGACGGGCTGAAAATCGAGAAAACGCACACCGTCGAATGCAAGCGGCGCACTACCAAAGGCGACACCGTCAAGGTGCACTACCGCGGCACACTCGCGGAGAGTGGTAAACAATTCGACGCTAGCTATGATCGCGGAGAGCCGTTGAGTTTTGCCGTAGGAGCGGGAATGGTTATCAAGGGGTAAGGCTGTCTCGTATCTTGGTTGTTGCTTTGAAAGAATATGGCAGCCAGTTTTCAATTGCTGATTCATATGCTGCGTATATAGTTGGGACCAAGGCCTCCTTGATATGTGCATTGGAGATAAGAGGAAATTGACGATTCCACCGGAGCTGGGTTATGGAGACCGGGCCATGGGACCGATTCCGGCTAAGTCGACGTTGATTTTTGAGACGGAGTTGATGGATATTGAGGGTGTGCCACGGGATGAGCTTTGAATTTTGTATTAAAATATTTTATCGGATTCATATTCAAGTAATCAAAACATGCCATACACATGTATGTAGGCTAGGATTGACACAAAATGCTAATATCCGTTAATATGCAAAACATTGATCAATCAAAACCGCTGGGTATCACAAGCAACACGGTCTATGATGCACACAACACACACAAAGACAGGCACAGACAGCTTTTACATATGCATCAATCCATTTCATCCAATGCGCCTGCCCGATCTTTGGGCTCATGTTCGCTCACCAAAATGCCCACCAGGCATTCCCCAAGCATCGCGTCCCAGTTAACCCAGGGATGTACTTCCATAAAGAGCTTCTCCGAGTCCTTTCCTGCGCCCCTCAAGAGCTCTCCTTTGCCACCAGGATGAAACGGCAGATACGGAGTAATATTATATACTCTCCCCTGATATGACGTCCATGCATCATATCCCTTCCGCCCATTATGCAACTTCAAGGTCGACGGTGCCACGCGCACAAGACTAGGAGGTAAATCTTTGCCTCGAAGATTGTTTCGTGGATCGGATGTTAAAGCTGCCCAATCAAGTGGCGAATGGCCAGGCTCAAGAATGACTTGTCGAGAAGACTTTTGTGGTTTGCCAGTTATGCCTAAAGGCGAAAGGGTGCTGCTGGATAGCTTGCTGGCTGGCGGCGTACGGGAAGGAGGGACACGAAGAGAAGATGCCGCAGAAGGTGGTGGATGGAGCGGAACACGGGACGGTGGTCGAGGTGGAGGAGGCATCAGGCTGGAAGGTTCGTTTGGAGCAGAAGGACCTTGAGTTGGTGCAGGAGACCGTATGGAGACCGGCGAGGTAAGAGATGGCGGAGGACGTAAGTCTGATGTTGAGGGAATTGAGAATAAGGTTGTGGATTGTCCTGAAGCTGCCGGAGCTTCTGGCATTGCGGAGGATTCATCCAAATTCAACAAAGGTATGTTTAAGCCAGGCGGGCTTGGAATTGGGGTAGCCCTCGGGGTATTTTCCGAAGACTCGGCATCATAATCCGGCGGGTCTCGCTTTATGAAGCCATTTGCCAGTTTTGAGGAAGGTTTAGATGACTGGCTCTGCGGTAACGATGGTTCAAGATCGCGTGCGGGGAGCACACTGTGTCGCCGTGAACAGCGCCATAGTCCAAAATCCCAAGAACATGGAGGATGTCTGTACAATATGTACGAAACAGAAACGACTAGAGCACCAAATCCGACCCAGCCCATGTCAGAGGCAAATGCTCGCAAAAGCGAGTGAAGCAAGCTGATATTGCTTCTCACTCTCATCTCTAAAAGCCAAGTCCGCCTTGGGATGAATTATAGACGCAAGGCTATCGGGTATTATTTAATCCGTTATTATCCACGTGATGCGAGGCTGTCGGAGCTTCGGAATAAAGAGTAATTAGTTATTCCGAATTCAAACTAACTAAACCCAAAATGGCAACTTCCACAGCAGCATGTCTGTTCTCCTGTCTACCATAGTAACACGATGACAGCTCACTTCTCGTCCGCATAACATCCCGCGGTTGACAACCTCGCATCCATTCTGACGATGCTGAAAGAGCGGTTTCAGGAACCAGTTGCGTCAGATAGATGGCTCGAAGCAACGATTGCACCCTGCAGCATGCCAACGGTGATGTATCTTGGCGTTTCATCACCTTCTCAAGGATGAGGATTGCAACCTCTCCAGGGACAGGTGCCCTTCCTTACCATGCTTGCTTTTATGGCTTATTAACTTGCTTAATCCTACGGAAAAGCAGCCAGTGAGTCACTGTGTTCGATAGCGGTGTGCTATGTGATGTTTTCATGGTGGTCTCTATTTACAACCCCCTCTTATTCACATTGCCCTTTGCGCCTCCATCAAGCAACTGCTTATCACTATCCAGATATATGATCGAAATTGTCAAATGTTTCACCAAGTGGCTCCGGCTACATACATATGTCATCCCCGTTCTTGACAGAATAACCATATTCAATGCTCGCTATTAAGGTTTATTTTAGTGCGAGAGGGAAAAAAGAGAGAGCAATAGACAAGTGGAGGCTTTTCCGGTCCTCGAAACTCAACTCACTTCTACTTGAAACTTCACTTATTTCCTACTGGCAACGGAACTCAACCGGAAACACCTGTCAAGTGGCGAACCCATGCTTGGATGAACCGTAGCCGGGACAGGTTACAGCGGATGGGTTGGTTCTTGGTTTCACAATTGCACGGCATGATGCCTCTCGGCAGGCCAGGAGGCTGGTCTGGGAACGACTACGGAGTTTGTACTGTATCCAAATCCGTATCACCAGTGACCCTGAGTGGAATATCACCACAGGACATTGACCGTGGACCATCTTTATGTGACGAGTCTCCGCACTCCCATCACTTTGTATAGTTTACTTGTCAGACTCCCCTTTTACAATGCCATCCATGGAGAATCACACACTCCAGATCAGTTCTGGAGGTAATAGAGTGATCTTCAATTTTGAATAGGCTCGAAGAGCAATCATAAATTGATTGGACCAAGGTGATCAAGTACTTGTTTTGATGACTTGAAAGTTTGATACATCAGTTGATGTTGATGAACCTGCCCTCTCCACTCACTTTTCTTCATGGTGCAAGTGACATGTTTCGGCTGCATCATTTCCTACTACCACCGGTCCACCATGGGCCACTGGTCCAAATTGCCAAGGATGGAAAAGACTAATAAGCCTGAGGCCCTTTTGGCTCTCGCACTGCTCCCACATCTCTGCAGCTTCACACAGTGCCATGGCAACTTTGTTAACTATTGCGAAATGTTTTATCTTTTTAAGATAACCAGCAAATAGAATATTAACAGCATTACTGTGATCGTCCCGGTGATGAAACTGACAATACTAAGAAACTAAGCTTGATGAACTTGAGACTGGCAAGTGAGATAGTGTTGCTGATTAGTGAGTCCTATCTTATTGTTTTATCATTTTACGCTTTTATTGACGAGCATTAGTCTTCAGCAACCTTAGATACCTATGAATGGGATAGGCCGCAGAGTGGACGAATACAAATGACTTGTTGCAAAGCTCTTCCCTTATCCCCAAGTCCCAAAGACGATTATCTATGCTGAACCTACTCCAGAATGTTGAGCCAATTCTGATCCAAAATGATATGAAGGAAGTGAGTAAGCAGTCTACGGCATCATACCGCGTTGCTTGCGGCTGGGACAGAGAGCTTGAAAACCTGGAGCAGGATGCCGAAATCTCCTTGAGATAGAAATGGAGCGTTTGTTGATCGTTTTGTACGCTGTTGCTGCACTTGCTTCCAGACCAGATGTTGTTACTGCCCTGGCGGCTCAAGAGGCGGTTCTGGTTGTTCTCTCCGCTGAAGAGAATGTTATGGACTCTGGCGAGCCTTTACAAAATTTAGAGGACAGTTGGTGTTTTTTCGGAACTTTTCCTTTTTATTTTTTTTTTTTTTTGCGGCTTTGAGACACATTTCAGGTTCAATGTTCAGGCCTCTGAAGGCCCCTGCAGTTTAACTCCTACGCCATCAATTAGCCAACAGTCAAAAGTCGCCCAACCACATCTCCCTCGATCTTCTGCACATTCCGAATCCATTGAGAATATGTAAGAACCCAATTGCTGGGGCTTGAAAATGCTGATGCATTGCCACCATCTACACACAATAGATCATCAGTAAGTTACCATCTCCAGCAGAGAAAATCATGCAGGACCTCAAAATGTGGAGCCACAGCCTTGGCAAATCGGGTCCCACCCAACCAAAGCCTCCATCAGGAAATAATCTAGAAAACTTCTTCTTCCGCATCATACACAGTATTCTTCATTTGCGTCTCTCCCAAGCCAATCGAAACACTTCTGCATGCTAATCGGCCTCTTTAATCCTTGAAAGATCTGACCGGGAAGGGGGGAGATACTACCTACCAGCTGGCATCCGATTGTTCTATGTGTGTAGTTACATATACATGCCATTTTTCTGATGCATGGGGGATCGTTGTACGGCCCCGTTCGAACATGCGCTGTGTGTGTAACCGCGCAATGCAAAGGTAACTACATACTGTACTCCGTACATATGTTATGATTTTTGAACACCGACATTAGATGCACCACTGATCGACCTGGGGACATTCGGGCCCCAAGACTTTTAATGTAGTAGCAGGACAGCGAGTATCTTCGCGCTTGATCTTTCTTCTGTTGAAAAGATGTACAGTACTTACTTTGTGTCAGAAGGAGGGAATTGAATCAATCGGCTAAATAGTACTATACTATCTATGTATGTACAGAGTACTATTTACATGTTAAATCAAACACCCCCTCCATACGCAATGGTGGAATCTATTTACTAGAATCAGCCAACACATCGCTCCAGGGCCTCATATCTCAAGTCCCGGCAAACTATTGTAACAAAATGTTAGAAAGTCAAATCATGCAAAGAACAGATGAAAAACACACAAAGTCTTGGCCCCAGCCAAAGTCCATATAGATACTAATAAACGCTCAAAAAGTTGCAAGGATATATATTTTATTGCCCATACGCCAAGAACTTAAGGTGAAACAACTCAATCCAAAGCAGATCTTCATTCACACCCATTTTCCAAGCACAGCCATCAACCCCGCGCCCAGACACAGCAATCCAAATGCTGAGAGGACAGTGCGAATAGATGCTTGCCGCATGGACGTGCTGAACACAAACTCGTGTGCCATTAATTCCACGAGCGACGTGTAGACCAGGATCCCTGCGGAAATGGAATCAAAGATGCCGTTAACAATCAATGTGGTGTGGCCTCCCGGAGGATAGGAGTTCCGCACCCCTAGCCCGATGGCGACGGCGATTGGAGTAGAGAGCCCGAACGCAATGGCGAGCATATAAGGTGTGAGCCATTTTGATCGGGGCCAGGGGATGGTTGCGACTCGGGTGCCAAGAGCAAGACCTTCGAATGTCTGGTGGAAGGGCAGGACCACGTAGAGCGTTTTGAATTCTTTGCCGGCAACGGCGAGAGTGAGGCCGATAAAGATGGAGTGGAAGATGATGCCGAATTCAAGAATGAAGACTGCAGTAAGCTGGGCGGTGTAGTCCTCGAACAAAGCTGTGTGGGCGCCGTCCACAGGGTTGGAGGCAGCGTCAGATGGGTGGTCTTGAGAGTGATCGAGGTGATTTTGGCCGGGGCCGTGAGACTTGTGTTCCTCTCCGTGAACAATGATTTCACCAACTTCGGATTGGGAATCGTCTGGAACACCGTGGTTCTGGCCGTCATCGAAGCGTGCGTATCGTATCACCATGAGCTCAAGGAAGAACAATAGTATAACGGTCATCAACATGATCCCTTCCACCCAGGGATAACTTTTGATTGGGCCAGTAAGACACGGGTCACTGAGCGCCATGTGTGCAGGAGCCATTAAATGGACGAACGCCGTGGCCACGATGACACCAGAACCGAAGAATTTGGTTGCAAAAAATACCCAAGCAGGCACACGGATTCTCCTCTTCCGAGGAGAGTGTGGATCTTGTCGGACCAAGATTGGGAAAAGGGCCCCTAATAGAGAGCCAACCAAAAGCGTAAATATTGCTGAAATGCGTAGGTTCATATTGCCATCATACCCATTACCGATCTGACAGAGCTGAGACGGAGCATGGCGCACTTCGACGGAACGTCGAGTAAGAGTCGTCAGTAGTTGGTCCATGGCGTTAGACGGTCTCGGAAGATCGATCTTTTAGTAGCCTTAAGAGATTGTCGTTTCCAACAAACGGCAAACAAGATGTAATTGAGTTGTGAAGACACTGCACGAATTTAAACAAGAAACAAAGAAGCGGAGCGGCAATGAGCCTTTATGTATTGTACAGCAGGGAAAATAGAGTAGGGTGTGGGTGTAGGGCCCACGTGAGTGACAATATGCGAGAAGGACCGCTTATTTGCGAGAAAAAGAGCAAGGATATAGCTGATGGGTTTCTGGTGCCGTCCTGGCCCGCGCTGTCCTGACCCAGGGAAATGGATTCAATATCAAAGCGCCTGGAGAAGATGTAGGGCATGATATCCTGCTGTGATGGTGAAATGTATCTTGAGGGATGAATTTACGACGGCTGGATCCCGATTGGAGGCCTGGATGCATGCTCCCGTATAGTTCTCCAGCTCATAGCTGGGTAACACAGGCCCACGAGCAACTCGCTTCGAATCAGTGTAGCGAGACGGGCAGGAAAACGTGGGATCAGCGTGAATTTGTAGAATCGGAGTAGACCTTGGAGCGCACGGATAATGTGGGTTGGATAATTCTCCGCGCACGCGTGTTGTGGATTCCTCGTAGAATCTATATTTGCTTTTGAACACCGCGATGGAGTCCCAGATCCCCGTCAGAACGGATTGAAGAGCACGGCAAGGGATGGATGCTTCGGGTCAGGCAATATCCAGCACTCCTTGCAAGGTGACAAGGTTGAGAATATTTGCTGATTCCTCGAGGTTTTCTGTGCTTTCAAGAGAGGAGATATCGAGAATCAAGAGAGCAGAGAGGAGACAGCAGCAAGAAACCAAGAGCAGCAGATGAACCCCGAGTGGATGGCCTTACTAAGTCACTCACTCACTCACAAAGACATCATTGCGTGATGGGGACCTTGGGGGGGTTGAGAACAGCCAGAAAACTCCAGCCAATGGGAGTTCGAGGATGGAAAATCGCTGTGAGTACCTTGGTGGACAGCTGGGAAATTTGCTGGGAAACCCGCCGCTGCTCTGATTGGTTGGTTTCCAATTCCCTCGTCCCATGTTTCAACCATCCCTCTTTAGCATTAAAGCCTTTTGGACCGGTCACTTGGGATGGCGGGAGAGAGAGAGGAAGAGAGCGGAGTGCAGTCTGTTTGCTGGGAAGAGCTCTTATCGCACCGTAAACGAGTTATTATTGTTAAACCGGAAGAAAGCGGGTGCAGTAAGCGCGGATACAAAGATATTTTTGGAAATAGACAGAGAATCATAGCTCCAGAAGCGCTGGTGACGTCGCTAAATGTCTCCTTCAGATCCTGTGCTCCTCTTATCATCTGCAGCCGTAGCGGCAGTGGAGTGTTTTTCCACAGTAATGTACCCGACTTTGAAAAGGTAGAGTACAAACATCCCAAGCCCGAAGAATACTGTTGCTGCAGACGTCAAGGCCTCGCGTTTGTGGTTATCAGCTAGTGCTATGACAAGCTCGGAGTCAAGTGACTTATCCTGGCTCATCTGCCGGATTCGCCGGCTCAATCGGATGTCTTTTACCACAGGAATCACGTCCGTCATTCCTTCAAAAATGCGAAGTCCAATACCTCCCAGACTGATCTTCTGAGGAACTTGCCATGGTAACCGGGAAGCAGATCTTGTGTAAGCATCTGAGAGCACCGCTACTGCGTCTATTGGCTCCCCGAAGCATCTGGTCCCGAGTTTCTTTACATAGGCAGCTAGCCGCGGAGCCTGTGCCTGTATATCGTCTCTCAACCAGGAAAATGGAAGCTCAGGCACAAGAGCCAGTGATAAGTATCCTAAGGCCAGACAATCCAAACTCGATGGGATATCATCAGAAAGAAGGTACTCCTTCTTGCCTAGTAACTGTTGCATCGGTTCAACCAACGCTTCTGTTAAACCCTGCAGCCGGATTCGTGCTTTTTGCGATGATTTACTCAATAAGCCGCTTACTGTCTGTCGTGGTTTGGTTGCCAAGCTCTTCGGTATCTGGCCAGCCGCAGCTGTATTCATATCTCTTCCTTGTTGTCTCATCTCTTCAGCATAATCCAAATCCAGGGCCGATAGACCAAGGTGCATTGTTCTGGCTTTCGCATTCGATCGTACCTGGGGAGGAATAATCCACTGGTTCGGCCACTGCAGCAGAGTTCCATATGCCGGTGATGTAGCGGAATGGTAGTTGTCACTTGAGACATAGAGCGAGAGATCGATGAGCGCCTGGCCATTCAATTCAAGGAAAGAGGAAAATCTGCATTCCACTCGTGCAATATCAGCAGGCATGAACGTCGTCTGGCAAGGGGTTGCATTCCGGATGATTTTCACACAATTGGGGTTGACAAACATACGCCACAAAATCTGCCCGTTCCTTAGGGCCAAGCCAGCTATCTAAGTCCCATTCTCCATTCGAATATTGCTTCAAGAACTCCACGATATTACGGAAGCCGCTGATCCACCTCGAACCCGTCCGCAATGCGGGTAATTCATCTGCAAACCAAAAGCGCAAGCCACGAAGTCAGCGCAATCATCTCAAACACATCGATCCAGTATATAAGACCATCGCTATCGCTGGTACGCACTTGTAGGGACAACCCTTGGATCACTATCGGGGATCAAAACCCACTCCGCCGAATCCGTTTCGGGCAGAGCAAGAGCGAAATAAGCAATGGCGGCGAGACATTGGGAGTCGATTGACGGTAAGCCAAACGCGGGACCCCAGGTATGAAGCTCCAGTACCATATTGATCTCACTCCCTTCTCAGATTCAAGTGATGACTGCGCAATAGCTGAGATGATTAGCTGGGTATGTCTTGTTAATATGTTCTCTTTAAATGATAGCAGAGGTCAGAGGCTCTCGCTTTACAGCACAGTATTGTGGGTAGACAAGCAATATCTTTAGAATGAATAACCATCAAGTGGCATACTCTGTAGATGGAATTCACAATAGAGCTGCCTGTTGAGCAATGCTTTGGTGGCTGCCATCCATACCAGAATCCTGATATTTTTAGTATGTTAGTGCTCCAGCTAGAAAATGATTAGTCAGATCTTGAGTAAGCCTGTCAGACTATATCAGATGAATACTAACATAGAATTAAAAGAACTTGATTCTTTTTCTACAAATTTGGGGAGACATCAATGAACTTTATGTACATTCTGAAGCTCATACAAACAATCATGAAATGTTGTGAAATCAAAGCAAAATTAGTGACAAATGATGACATTCAAGATATAAATGAGTGATGAAAATAAGTACTGAGTGTTGTCATAAGTTGAGTGACACTAAAAATAAGAGAAATATTATTATCTGTATTCAAAAACATTCAGAGCAAATCACATCACAAAATATAACATTTGTAGCTGTAATAATCATAAACTGTAGTGAGTCAAAACAGTTAAATCTTGAAGTCTTTCATTGAATTTTCAACACATTCTCTTCAGCATGAGCTTATTTCTTCAAAAAATTTGTAATATCAATGAGGCCTAGAAGTTTAACAAATCATTGAAAAGCTTTACTTTCTAGAAGCTTTGTCAATCTGTCAGTGAGCATGTTCTTAATAAAAATTCACTGTACAGCAAGCTCTTTGTGCTGCACCTGCTTTTGAAGCCAGTGTTGATGAATATTGATGTGTTTAAGCTTAGTTATAAGCAAAAAGATTGAACTAATTAAAAGCTGTAAGATTTGATAATTATTTGTTTGAATTGTAAAGCTGTTGAATTCAGTGTTAATTTTATTAAAAATATTGAGCTCAAATTCTAGATTGTTAAAAATTTGTTTTCATCAAATTGCTTCTTTTCTGATGTATGTAAAAGCATAAAGCTCTGTTTTTGTAAATAATGTAATGACTGATTGTTGCTTCATGAACTTTCAGTTAATAAAAATTTTTAAAAAAAAAAATAAAAAATCTCTGAGTGCTTTGCTGATTTGTAAAATCATCAGCAAATGAAGCATTAAATGAAATAAATAAAATTTTATTTTTATAATTGTAGAAATATTCAAGAATGTATCTTTAAATTTGATATAAATAACTGATAATTTGCTTTATAACATTGTGATGCTTAAATTCAAAGTTGTGTAGAAATGTACTTAATTTGCTAATTGAAAATGCAATATCTGAATGAATTATTATAATTGCATAAAAAATAAAATCAATTTTGCACTGATAAGCATAAATTTACTGATTAAAAATTTTTTTTTTGTAAGAAAGAAAATTTATTAATTTTTTTATAATAAAAGTAAAAGCTGTATGATTTATCAGACAAAATTTATTAACAATTTTAGTAATATAAAAGTTTTGACACAATCAAGTTTTTTTAAGCTTTCTGTTTTGTAAAATTTGTATGTTTAGAAATCAGCTAAACTTTTTCATGTTTTTTAGTTTGTAAATGATATTCAATTGTTGAGTGAAAATTTCAAAAACTTTCTGTTCTGAATGCAGATATAAAACAATTATATTGTTTATGTAAAAGAATAGAATAAAATTTCTGTTTGTAAAAAAACAAGATTCATTCTTAATTAAATTAAAATTCAAAACTTTTAATGTATTGAAAAAAACAACATTTCAAAAATGAAGTGATTTTTGCATGTCATATAAAGTTTGTAAAAGCTTTCATCATTTATCTGAAATGTTGTTATAACTGAATGATGAAAGAATGTAAATGTCTTCATCAAAATAAATATTAATAAACACATTAACTGCATCAAACTGATGAGCTTTCAGGTTAAATGTCATCATTAAAACAATAAGAAAATGAAAGATTCTAGTAGTTAATGTAGCTGTGTATGTATTTTTATTTGTAGAAGATTGTAAATCACTTCAAACAATTAAATGAGTTTTGAACTTGTTGATATAACTGTCTGTATTGTATTTGTAGTCAAAAACTCACATAAAAAACACAAATTGAAATGCTTGTTTGATTGAATTTTTAAAATTTATATCTGAAATATCAATCTTCATAAAACAATTTTTTTTATGTAATTTTTTCATTTTCAAATTCATAACAGCTTTGAATTTCTTTCTAAAAAAATGCTTTTTTAGCTTCTTTCAATTTCTAGAGACTTGAGGCATTTTTTTGTGATGTAAACAAGATGTAAAGTTTGTAAATAAATGTCTTAGTTCTTGTTCAAATGCTGTGTGAAAATTTGTAAACAAGACTGAATTAGTAATTGCAGTCATATATTTTGTATGTTTCTTAAATCTAGTAAATTTATAAAGATTGTCAGAATTAATTCAATTCAGATTCTGTTTTTGAATTTTAAAATTTTTTTGAAAATTAATAAAGTTTGATTTGACACTTTCTGAAGCCTCAAGTTTCAAATGAAGCTGTGAATTAATAAATTTCTGAAAATTTTTAATTTTTTTATTTGTTGCCTGTTCTTCAGTCAATTTTGAATTTTTGAAATTTGTTATAAAGTTTTCAATGAATGATGTTGATGTTTTGTTAATAATTTCTGTAGAGAACTCTGAAGCTGATGTTAACTTGAATGTAGAAAATTTTTTGTTGATTGAGAATTCATTGAATTTTTTGATCAGAAATTGCTGATTAATTTTATGTTTTAAATTTTTTATTTTTGAATTTTTGAATTTCTGAAACTTTTTCTGACTCAACTTCTCAATTGAGAAATTTTTCTTTTTTGAATTATTCAAAATTTCATCAAAATCATCTGTATCAAGCTGATCAAAAAATATAAAAAAATTTTTTAGATGAAATTGTATCTTCAAGATTTTTCTAGTTGCTTTTCTGAAATCAAAAAACATTTTTTCATTGAATGTGATGTTTTTAATTAATATAATCTTCTCAGCTTGAAGAATTCAAATTCTGAAAATATTTGTAAAGTCATAATTAATTAAATAATCAAGCTCAGCTCTAGAAGTCAGCTTTCTGATTTTTTTGTATTAAGAGTTTTTAATCAAAAAGTAGACTTAGCAGTCAAACATGTGTAAATGACTGATATCTGATTTATAATCTTTTTCTGAATCAAGATATTTGTGTAAAATTGTAATAAATGTTTGTCAATCAAGCTGTTTAATGAATGTATAATTGAGCAAATAAGCTTCTATCTGCATGCATTTATTTCAAAAAAACTTGAGCAAATTAGCAAAAATTCTTATAATTTTATCAGTTATGATAATTATACTTTCTGAGCATTCAGCTGAATCATTTTGCTGAGATGTATAGAAAAATGAATGCTCAACAATTATATTGTTTTTTGCTGCTCAGATATTAAGATGTTCTAAAAAAGTAGTTTCATCATTAATATGAATAATAAAAATCTTAATTTTATATTTCTAATGTTTTTTAATTCAACACAAAAACTTCTGCAAAAAATTCAAATTTTGAATTTTTTGTCTCAAAATCTCAATGTAATGCAAGTGTGTAAAAGAGCAATAAATATGTATCATTCATTTGTCTTCATTGTAAGTCTTTGTAAATTGAACAAGATCAACATGAATTTTGCTGAATGATTTTGTATCTTGATTCATTGACTTCTTGAAGATTAACTGATGAGCTTTGCTAAGAGCACAAGCTTTGCATTCAACTGTAAAAAATTTGTTCAATTGAGATGCTTCAACTTCTTTAACTGTGTTAACAAGATGTTTCATGAGCTTCTTATCTGAATGCTCTAGATGTTGATGCCAAAGATTTGATTCATCAAGTGTAAACATAAAGCTGCTAAAGTTAGAGAAAGATTCAACAGAATTATACTTTATAATCAACTTGCTTTTTTGTAAAGTTAAGTAAATAAATATACTGCTGTTTTTTCTAATCAGACAGTGTTTTTGTTCATCTGTATACATTTTTTTTTTCAAAAATATGAAGCAGTCACAATATTTGTGTCAAAAATAAATATATAAGCTGTTTTAAGTAGATTTATTTGAACTTTCTCATTTGATGTGTCAACATTGATTCAAACAAGTTTATAATTTTTAATTTTCAGCATTTGATTTTCAGTGTATATGATATCATTTTCAGTTGAAAAAATATTGAAAATTTTTTTAATATCATTGCAAACATGAATATCTGCTTCAAAATTGATAATAAAGTTATTTTGTAAAAAATAATTGCCTGTTCTGCTGATAAAGTTTGAATTTAAGAAAATAAATGTTGAAGATTTGATAAAAATGATAAAAAAATTTTTTGCTGAATTTTTGTTCTTCTGATCATGTGACTTGTTGATTTCTGACTTCTGATTGACTGATTCAATCTTATTGTCATTCTTTTCATCTTCTTTATCTTCATTATCAACATTTTTATTATCTTTCTTCTTACTGTGAAGCTTTTTTCATCAATTAATTAATTTTTTAATTAAATTTTTTAAATGTAAAATTTTTTGTTATTTTCTGTTTGTTTGACAGTTTCTGAATTCAAATTTCAAATTTCAAAATGAATGTTGAGATTACAGTAAGAACAATTGCAAAAAAAGTGATGCTTGTCACAAATGCATTTAAAAGCTTTGAAAAATGTTGAATGTTTTTGCAAAATTAAAAAAAAATTGCTGATGATGCTGATAAACAAAATCTTTTTCTTGATATTTTTTTTAAATTTAATTTTGAGAAATTGACAGTACATCTTGATTAATTTGTTCATAATGATTATCTTGACTTCATTCATTGTGTTTTTTAAATATTTGTTTCATTTTATTTGTAAAAACTTCTTATCAAGCTTCTTAACTGCATCTAGAAACTGAATAACTTGTGTATGATTATTTTGAAGAGTTTCAATTTTTTTTTCATTAATTTGTTGAATTGTGAATTCTCAATTTTGCAATTAATTAAAAACTGATTTCTTAGAAAAAAACTTCTTGCAAAAATCATTATAATGATTGATTATATTGTGTTGCAGTTTGTTTTTGACTTTGATAATCTGCTTTTTAAAAGTTTTAAATTATTCATGAAATGTATTGATTTTTTGAACAACAGACAGATAATGAAATTCAATCTGATTTTGCATGAAAAATATAATATTTTTCAAAATTTGTTTTTTTTTGAGAAATTTCTTCTCTTTCTGCTTATACTTTAGCAAGATAATTTTCTTCTTAATTAAGTTGTTTTTAACAGTATTCAAATGTAGAAATTCTAGAAAAAAAAATTTAAGTTTGAAAAATTTTTTAATGTCAGAATCAATATATTCTCAAATTTTTTTAACTTTGATGATTCAGCAAACATTACTAATTCATTTCTCTCAATTGTCACTGCTGTTCAAGGTTTTTTTTGTCATGATTAAAAATGAGTTGTATAATGAGTTATAAGATGAGTTATAATGAGCTGATAAAAGAAGTTAAAGCTGCTGTAAAGCAAATTGATATATGATTTGAATTTGCTTCAAATTTGTATGTAAAAGAGATTCAAAATAACTGATTAATATGCTGAATATATAGAAACAAAATGTATATATAAATGAGTTAAATATCAATGAATCTGAACACTTTTTGAAGAATATATATAAAGCTTCAGAAATAGATTGAGTTATAATGAAATATCTCATACAAATTAGTATGAAGAATTCAAAAAATTTCAAACAAATTCAAGAAGCTAAGACAACTCTGAAAAAATCTGAACTCATAACTGTCAGATTATATCAGATGAATACTAACATAAAATTAAAAAAACTTGATTTTTTTTCTACAAATTTGAAAAAATATCAATGAATTTTATGTACATTCTGAAGCTCATACAAACAATCATGAAATGTTGTGAAATCAAAGCAAAATTAGTGACAAATGATGACATTCAAGATATAAGTGAGTGGTGAAAATAAGTATTAAGTGTCATCATAAGTCAGATGACACTAGAATTAAGAAAAATATTATTATCTGTATTTGAAAACATCTGAAGCAAATCACATCACAAAATATAACATCTGTAGCTGTAATAGTCATAAACTGTAGCAAGCCAAAATGGCCAAATCTCAGAGCCTTTCATCGGATTTCCAACAAAGCCCATATTGAACTGCTAGTTACCTTTGCCAGCAAGATGAAGATAATTGTATCTCACTGAAGAGTATTGATATCGATCTCTCAATTCAGAGGCCTACCATTTCCCCTCAAAGCAACATTCGGAATCATTTGCTGAAATTCAGGGAGCTCTTCTGGATCTTTACTACAATATAACAAGGTGAGGTGTTATCAGCCATTATGCAAGCAGATTTGGCCTGTGAGTTCCTAGCTTCTTCAAAAAATAAATTCCAAACCTGCTGGTCTTGTGGCATTATATATTCAATTACTCTCAAGGAGAAAAAGGAGCACATTCCTGCTATTTCAGAGTAGCCTTCTGAACAAGTCTCCGCATTGTCTTTTAAAAAAATGCAGAGCCCTTCAGCTCTTCCCAACAGAGGACATCTAAAGGATTGTTCCGATGCCAGCAGAGACACTCAAGGCATTTTTGCTAGGGAATTATTCCTGCAGAATCTCAAATGGTATTGCTCGATTTCACTATTTCCTCAGGGCCCGATCCTGCTTTGTCCTCCCGCAGAATTACGCTGACAATTCTGGAGGCACAGTCCCTCTAACTTATCCTCGGCGAATGCAAATTGCAAAGACCAAGAATTCAAAGTGCATTGATTGGATTTAGTGTGAGAATTTCGAATATTTCGCCGATGCATTCAGCGGTGAATGGCAGGTACAAGCTCCATACAGCTTTTTCTTCGCCTACAAATCAACCGTGTTACTCATTTCGAGGAAGAGGAAGACTAATCTTTCCAATAGGAAGCCAGAGAGCCATCATTGATTTCCCAGAAGAAAATCCATGCGCTGTCAAGCCCTACTTAATTACATATATGTGTCATTTCAACTACACCCACAAGTCCTTCGCGGCATGGAAACTTCCTGTTCTTGTGTTCCATACTAACGTACATATTTACTGCGGCGGATAAATATGTACGACATCTCTCCTCTTCGCACTCTCGCAATAACACAATCCAAAGAATCTGTTTCTGGCAACCTCCACTTGTCGCCGACGTTACCTGAGAAATCTATTCTTTTAATATGCCACAAGTCAACGAACCTCGAAATGTTCTGCTGACATTGGCTTGCATCAATATCATGCGCCTACAGAGTCACCGGACGTTCTTGAGGACCTACGAACCTGTCCTGGGGTCCGCAGCTGATATAATACGTACAACGACACGCTCGTACCAAAAGCATTGTTGTCACAACTGCTTTCGTGTCAGTCTGGAAGCAGAGACTGGCACCGCCGGTTCGGATACGGACGCGGAAGGACGTCACTGCATGTACTGCGGAGAGTCTAATGCAGGATGGCCCAGCGAAAACCTTTTTGAGAAAGAAAAGCATTGGAAAAAATAAAGACTTTCAATCGCGGTGAAACCAAGATGAGAGATAAAAATGAACTAAGAGAAGCTTGATAATCCCATGAACAAGCTGTTTCCGGTATGTGGTTCTGGTCTGGTCCGTGTTCACCGCTAATGACTTTCTAATATTGGACAAATCACGCCATCATCAACGTGCTGGAGAGAATAACGTGCAAAAACCAATATGCTACAGTTTAAGAGGATTCGAGAGGATTTAGGAGTCTTTAGATTCCAAATTACACCTCTTACTTATGAGAGGAGATGGAGTGTTTTGTGCCATAGTCCCAAATTACTGTACATACAATAGAATGATCAAAATGCTCCCAGCGCCAGGCTTCGATGAAGTATTTTCAAATGATTCCAAACATGAAGCAGTTTCCCAGAGTATATCCACATAACTACGGAGTCCCCAAGAGGGTTCTCCTTCAATGCAATATCACCGAAAATTTCAATAAGTCATTGCAACAAAGTTTCACCTAGTATCTTACATATTGCAAGTGATATTCTCACTCTAAAAAAGGCACATGCGAAAAATAAAACAGGGTGCTAAATGCAGACAAACAAACAAAAAGAACAAAAGAACAAAAGCAAAAGCATTCTATTTGATTGTTTCATACTGCGTTAAACCGTATGCAGAGTTATGACATATTACATTAACAGTATTAGCTCCCGTCTTAAAACGATAAAAGCAGCAGCAGCAAGTGGTGGATGTCAAGGAAAATAATCAGCAAAAAAAGGAGATAAAAGAGAAGACAAGCAAGAAAGCAAGGAGTAAAAGGACAATGATGGAAATCAGAGGTGCATTTTTAGCCCGAAAATTCCACTGGATGAGTGTTATTGTTGAAGGCGATTCAAAATTCTATAAGACACAGGGGAGAATGGAACCAGAGGCTGATGATAAGGTGGAGAAATTTTAAGAAAACCAAAAAGGAGAAGACAAGATGCAGAATCAAACCATGGCATCTGTGATCAAGCGAGCACAAGGCAGACTGGCACCACTAAGAGACCATGCAGCAGTCACGTCAATGCTATGTAGGCAATAGACAAACTCGCCGAAGATCAGCCGAAACTTTTGTGGATGTGAGCAAAGGCTAGGCGATATGCACTTCTGCTTTCTTTTCGTTTTTTTTAATCGATACGAAGTCGAAAGGGTGGTTGGGCATAGGATAACGAATGGGTTGTCCTTCTTGCACTATTGAGGAATCGAGGCGTAAGGCAAAAAAAGGTCTTTCTTTTTTGTCAAAAGGTAATACATTGGCACCGGGAGCAGGGTTTGCGAAGCCCCACGGCGGACCCGAGGACATAAGGGCGTCATGTTGCATGAATCCAAAAGGACCGCTCCTTTTTTTTAGCCTTTCAGTTCGGATACCAGATTGAAAATCACCAGACAGCGGGACTCCTCTTTTTCCTTCGATCTGCATGTTCTGAAGATTTATTAGAATCCGTCTGCTGTTTGCGGATCCAGAGTATCCGTAGTGTACGCCCCGCCCTTGCTTGGTGGGACGTCATTAGGCACACGTCACAAATCATCCATCGCAGAGAGGATTCTGAGAGCAGACAGGTTTGATTCGCTAGCGGATCGCTGAGGCTCATCAATCACATCTGTGCTCGTTATTTTCTTTTCGTAAGTCCGGACTAATGCAGGTCACAGCCGGGGATATAAGACGAGCAGGGGTTTGATAATGTCCGTGGTCATCTGATTCCATGTGGTTACCCGGATATTTTGCCCCACTGTCAGGAACGTATCAACAATCAAGGGACGATGCGCGCGCGATATCGTTTGTCGAACAGATAAACTAGTTGAGTGCAAGAACTCAAAAAAGACTTTTTATTCTGTTTTCCTTTTTTTCGCCTTCTTAATGCCGGTGTTGGATTCGTGCCTTGCCCAAAAGAGCTCTTGATGACCGATCAGCTTGAAAATCCGTCTGGTGTTGAAAAAAGAGAGGTGCATTGCGAAAAGGCGCTATACTACTCAGTTCTGCCCCGCCAGGAGGCGAAAAGAGTCCACTGTAGGAATGAATGCCGCTTGCATAGTTATGTAGATAACCGCTTTTTTTGTACTGCAAGTTTTCGATTCTGTCCGAAAAAAGGCGAAGATTCTGTATGCGAGAACTGGAAAGGGTAAAAACAGAAAAAATTGATAATTGATAAATGATAAATGATCAAAAGGCAATGGGGTATCCAGAATAAAATTCTTTTAAAAGCAGCCAGCTGCCAGCTAAATGATTCACAAACGAGCAAGAGGAGAAAATGCTGCTGTGGTGACTGAGAAGAGTTGCAAAGCCCCAAGATGCGAGCGGAATCCGGAGGTACGATTCTCCGTCCACCTATTTTGGAATTGGCGGGAGAGGGCCTTTAGGTGGGGGACCAGGGCAGGGAGGGTATTGCGACGAGTAGGACGGCATTTTGAAGTGTGTTATTATTGGGGTCTCTCTGTACAAGAGAGAGACAGAGAGAGAGAGAGAGAGAGGAGGGAGGGTGACAAAAGGTTGACTACTCGAGTCAACGGTGAAGAATGTATATTACGGTTGGTGGGATAGATGAATATGTATAGGTATGTCCTGACGAGGAGATGGTGTGCTAGCGAGTAGATATAAAAACCAGTGATAGGAGCTTTGTTTGAAACCAATTTGAGAGTTAAGAAAAGGGGGTGATGAAAAAAAAAATCTCAAACCGTGAGACTCGAGACAGGGCGAGCACACAAGATATATAGGATCCATAAATTACGGCTCCACCGCTTCTCTGACAGCTTGTAGACATCATCATCGGTAGGGCTCATATAATAATATCAACCATAATCTAATAATAATAACCGCCTCGTTTCACAGCTCTTTTTTTTTTTTTTTCCCTCCCTCTGTACTCCGTATTTGCCTTTAGTTCGTCATCTGTGGATACAGTTTTTTTTTTTTTTTTAATTGCTCTTCTTTCCTGCTGCCGTTGGGGAAGGAGATCCGGTTTCCAATACCAACTTAGTTTGGCGCCCGTGCAAGCCATCCTAGAGCCTAAAACCTCGAATGCTGGAAGACTTGACGCCGCCTGATTAGCGGCATTCCCTGTTATCAGTAGTATCATGTATTCTTTCTTTCTTCTGTGTCCCTTTCGTAACTCCCGCGTCTCCGTAAACAGTTACATACATACATACTAAACTACTGTAGGGAGTGCTGGGATGGACGGTTGGTTATGATTATCATTATAGGTATCATCATTGTTGCTGGCGTCACATGAGCTCCTGATCCTTGTCGTGAGCTCTATTGCTCAAACCGTTTCTTCGTCTTGCTTTGCTGACTCCGACGTGTGTGATGGTTTCTGTTTGACCCATCTTGCCCTACACACGGAGTACCGTGTCTCGTATTTGCAACACAGTGAGTGTATGGTATTCACACCAGCCTCCCGCATTCCTAGACTCCATGGCAATGTCTGCGGAGGATCCTGGCCAAAAAAAAAAAAAAAAACGCATCATTGCTATATCCCCAAGTAGGCGTATGTACTCTATACTCTATATGCAAACACATATTTCTTCGTTTTGTCTGTGTAACCGCAATTGCATGCCTTGAAACCTGCACAGAGCTTGGTGCAGTAAGGTTTGATGAATGCTGCTTGATGCATATATTCTGTTTTTGTGAAGATATGGTCTGGTCAACATCAAGCTGGTTTTCACCGCTTCACTCTGTAGTTCAGAGCAGTTGTGGGACTAACATGGGAAGCATGCAAATAGATATAACTATCCACTTGGCAGCATTCACAGAGGTAACTCCCCAAACTCAAGCTGCTTCAATTTTGAGATCAAAGCAAAACCAGCGTGTATATGTGAATGATGAATCATCTCTCCACACTAGTCTTCCGAAAAGAATCACGAGGCTGATCCTTGTTGGTTTGCCCCTGTCTCACTAGATTAGTTTGACGCAGGGGTTTGACTTCTGGGAAACAAACGTTGAGGTGGATGTGATGCACAACTTTGTATGTAATATAAGCCACTTTATCCTTCCTTTCCTTTTTTTTTGGCCTTTCAGCAGACAGAGAGAAAATTTTTTTCCTTTCAGTCAGCTCAGACTCAGAATCAGAGTGATCCTCTAATCTTTTTTTGGATCCGGATTGTCGGGATGATCCGCTGAAGCTGCACATTCTGCGGGAGCAAAACTCTTTCGTCGATTCCTCTATTCGTGCCTTTCATTTTGACATCGAAGGGATGACCCCTCTTGTTACCATCCTCTGGCTCCATTCAATATTTTCTGATTATTCCAGAAGAATGTTCTAAACTGAATTTTGCTCGAGGATCTTCCATCGTCAAGGTCTGGTTGGCTGAAATATGAAGATGTCTCTGGCCCTAATCAAAAGCAGTTTAGCGGACAAGAATATGCATAATCTTAAAATTGTGACTCCAGCTCCTTCAACACATGGGAGTGGCGGCGGCTGGCACAATAATAAATCCATCGTTAATCGAATTCTCTTTTTCCTCTGGATGACAAATCTTCTCAAGGCCACAGTTTTTGACCAGACTTTTCATCGGTGAGCAAAAACGGTATTTAGAGAATCCTGTCCGTGATGTAATCAGATAACTAACTAAGCCGCACTATTCAGTACCACAAAGCAACGCTCCCCATCTTCAACATACATAGTACTGTACACTGAGTCTGTATGTATGACAATCTCACAGTCTTTATGGTGTCCTCCGAGCATCATGCTTCAATGGGCGAAGGATATGCATATCCGTCTTTTCATTTCATCCCTGTTTGGTAGCATGTATAGCAGGCTGACGGGTGCATCACCGCTAGTTATGTACCCTGTCAATCCAACAATCAAACCACTTCGATTCACTCTGAAATCCAACACTTAGTTGGCAACATAAAGAGAACACGATTGGTCCTTACTGTGACTGCCACAGCATTATTACCTTCGCCAAGTGCCAAGGCCCGGGACGTGGATGAGGTCATGACGACTCACTCTAACGGTGAAAATGCCACGAGGCAATTCTGAAACTCCCGGTTTGACCGAGATGTGTTTCAGATGTGACGGCAGCCAGAGGCACACACGCAGCTTATTCGTCGTGGGACTGAAATCCCAACAATATTATTAATCCATTGGCTTTTATTTGTCTTCTGCTGCGGTGCTCCTTCGCCACAGCTGTGTCTACTGTGTATGATTCCGTATCAGAATAGGTACGTATGTAGATACGGAGACCATAGGAAGTACACGACATGGCTAAGTTCTGTCAAGCGAGCCGCGCGCTCGAGTTATTTCTTGGCAGGCGAAAATAATGGTCCCACAACTTTGCCGCTGACATCGGGATGTTGTCTTTGTTATTGCTTTTGGCAGTGTCGTTTGCTTCTTTTTTCTTCGCGAAGCCTGATGGTTTGTGGATGCGAACCCCCTACTCCGTACGGAGTAGTCGGGGTAGTAATAATGTATGTGTATATGTTACACTCATTATTCATAACCTTTAATAAGTGTCTCATGTCCTGCAGATCGGAGGATCCCCAGTTTGCAACTTGAGCTTGCTTTAGTTACATACTTGGTTATCTGTGTTGACAGCCTCCCCAGCAGCTCGCAAGCCTTGACAACCTGTACTCTGTACTGTGCTTTCAAATGGCATCGCCAAGCAGACGCCTTGAGTAAATTTCCTACTAGAGCCCCGTATAAAGTACGCCTCAACATGGCTTGGTTGGAATATGCATTTTTCGTTGTCCATGCAAAAATAAATTTATAAGAAGCTGCTTCGTACTCGGCAGCGCTGCATAGCCGCCCTCGTCAGCGCTGAATATTGAAGTTCAGGTGGATCCATGGTCCATCCGTGAAAGAGAGTGTCTCGGAGACCCGCAAAAAACGTGGTTCTCCAGACGCTTTCAGACCCAGGTATACTTACAACGTATAGCAGTTGCTTCGTATTATTGTACCCATGTGTGTTGTGAGGTTATAGTTATATTTGCACCAACAGAAACGATTTTCTGTGTAACAGACGTATGCGAAGTCTAACCGACTGAGTGATCAGACCTGGTCATTGGTCGGGTTAGAATCAGCAAAGGCGACTTATGCTGCAAATAACGAGCTATTTCGGCAGGTGGCTGAAGTTGATATCGAGATAGGCCCCAGGGGTGAGTTTTATCTCTTCAGAGAATCAACAGTATGTGCAGTAGCTCCATCCTTACCAGAAATAGCCTGGCGAAGACTATGATTGCATCAGTCGTTCCGGAACACCTAAATTCAGCAAAAACTTTTTTGATTTTTGTTTCCTGGCTTGCGGTCCGCGAGATTACTCCGTCCATATTCGCCCTATCAAGCTGAGTATCAAGGTACAGCATACATAACAGTACAATCCAGGAGTTCTGGAGGCCTAGGTACTGTGTAGACTGTGCCTTTTTTGGCTAGATTCAGCATCGCGCCTCTGTCCCAAGGATCTCGATTGAAGATATCACTTGCATTGGATCTGCTCTCTCTCCGAAGACGTTAACACGGGATGCTCCATCCTTATTGCCCTTCATTATTGCTCTTCTCGGTGAGCATGTATGTCATACCGCTGCACCACCAAGAATAATAATCTTGACTTGCATTAGTTCCATAACCACTAGTTAGTAAATTATCTGAGAGCGAGAATCAATGCGGAGTACCCCATACTTCGTCATGGCTATCAGATGACGTGTAATTGGCTTTCCGCTCCGTGCAAAAGCTTGGATCTATCCAAGATTCACCTGTTGACCAGCACTTAAACTTGATATGATACTGAAAGGAGGGTTGCTTTGCGAAGGAAAGTCCTCCGGTTTTGACGTGGAGGTTGCGCACCCCGCATGTTTGCATCAGAAGGCGTTTATGTATGTAAGTTACATACCTAATTGGGCGAAAACAACCCCGTACATCCACTTGATATCCTGGACTGCATTGCGATAGACCATCTAGCAAAAGGCCAATCACCAGCAGTCGGCCAGTACTGGATGACGAGTCGATCTCATCCGATATCCAAGTCTTTGGCCATGTGGTCCCATGTAGCTAGTTGTGTAGTTATGGTTCACGTCATCAAAGCTCCATCCAGGATCCGAAAAGGCATTCACGGCGATCCAAAGCCAGTGTAACCAGCTGATAAATCAATGAATCGTCGACTTTCCAGTGCTCTGATATTTTCGTGATGCTATCAACCTGACCCTTCTTGACCGCTGTTTATAGCTTCAAGGTCCGAGCAATATGCCCAGTATCGATACATACACAGTAACTAACAGCCCGGCTGTCACACCCTCCCATGTCAAGTCTTGGCATACGGTAATAATAATATACCGACATGGATAGTTAGCCTAGACGCATCCCGAAATATTGGACGAGAGAGCGGATGTCTTGCATGTAATTGAGACAACGTGGAAGCCCGACGATGCAGCTCGTAAAATCGATCCTATCAAGGACCTTGCGGCTAGGTAACTTCGTATGACGAGATAATTATAGTGCTGTACAGTATAGTGCATTCGAGGCTAGGGCTATCAAGCTATACATACATGCATGTACACATCACAGTACACTGTGTATATAGGCGAGGGCAATGTCTCGCCTGAACCCCTGCACGGAAAACCGCGTGTTTCAGGCTGGGAAGAGGTTTTGTGCATGCGTCCTTGTGCTTGACCGTCACTTATCCATTTTATCCCAGTTGCTTGGGGAACTCCCCGAGCCACGTGGAGTCGTAAGAATCGAAAGGCGGTGGCCTTAGAACAAATGTTCAATCAGATGGTTTCGATGTCGGTTGGGAAGTTCGCTCAAGCATTGAGATTCGAGAGTTGAAAGAAGACAACCAGCATTGTCATCTTTGAGAGATCGCTTTTTTACGCGGTATCTAGGTTTACGACAGCTGACCTATATTGCTGGGAATAGAGACGCAGAGGTCAGTGCCCGACGCAGCTTCAATGCAAAGGGACGCCAATACATACGGATACATTTTTACCAAATCTTTGATCCAGTCATTCCTGTGGGATGCTGACTACGCAAGGAGACCGTGGTGGTGGATCGATCACAAGGAGTCCGTTATGGGAAACCCGGGAGATGTAATCGGAATATCGCCTTTAGACTTTCAACTAGCTCCCAGCCCATCATCCTTCATCATATTCCTGAGGTGCTTGCGGACAGATCCACTCTTCCATCAAAGCTTGATTCAACGACTCGCCGCGCGCGCGCGTTGGCTTGGATTTGTCTTTGCGTGAGATGAGAAGGCACAGTATCCAGCCCCAAATGCTGAAACCTTCGTAAGTGGTGGTCATGCCTAATTTCTTCTCATCTTGTGAAACAGCCTCGACTGGCGTTTCAGCTTTGTTTCGTTTTGTCGGACGTTGAGAGGTTTCATCATCTTCCTCGGCCGTGCTGGGCCGGCGCCGTCGTAGCTGATGCTGACAGGAAGGCTCTTCATCTTCTGAATCAGTGGGCTGAACCTCAGGAATACCACGTAATCCAGAAGTTGCGTCTTCTTCCTCTACCAGAATCGGCACTGCCTGTTCACCATCGTCGTCAGGAATATGGATCGGAGCATCGTTGCTTCCAGTTAATCTGGTGGAATTGCTGCTAATTCTACCCCCGTCTTTGAATGACTTATGTCGTGTCGCAATTGAGTGACGCGTGCCTGTTTCTCGTAGGAATATCGATACTTCAAAATCATCTATCTCTGTCCATCAGCATTCCAAGAGCCATTTCGATGAGTTATCAATTAGAGCGCAAGCCAACCTTCGACCAAGACATCTTTAACGGGTTTGTTCTTCTTCTTCGCTCTCGCCCGTTCGTTTTCTTCGCGCAGTTTGGGGAGGACTAATGGCTGAATGCTCTTGAACACGCGGGGGAGCACAGGGTCGCGGGAATCTAACAACCAACGAGAATCGGCGGGATTTTCAAGGTAAATTCGACACTCTAGCACGGAATACTTGCTAACTCGCAGGTATCGTCGGATAGGCGCCATTTGTAATTACTCCATCCCCGGTTCAACTGTCTTCAGTCGAGGCTGGATTATTTTGCGACCTGCCAGATGCTCTGAACTTGGGGTAACTGACTAACTAACTTAGTTAGTAGTTATCCGCCGCTAAAAAGTTGCAAACAGTGCAAACAGCAGGCAGCATGGCGGCTTCTTATGTCATAGTTTGCCGTGAAGCAAAGTGAGCTTCAGACACAGTTTGTGGGAAGATTTCTCCTGTCTTTGCGTGGAGTTTGATCTTATGGAATTCTGTTTAGAGAGCAATCAGAGCACATTCTGTTGGGAGTGAAGGCATTAACTAATTTCTTGATGATTCTAAAGTGCATTTCAGTTTTCTTCAGCTCAAAATCAGTTTCGAGCAAATCTATTGCAACAAGTTCTCCCAGGGCTCTCTCTTCTATTTAGTGCAAGAATGGGATCCGATGGACCATCTCCCCCGGAAGGGATATTCTCACTGCTAGATACAGATTTGTATAAATTGACAATGCAATGTGCCATTCTCAAATATTTTCCAGATGCTGGTATTGTATACGCTCCTACTTCCTGTGCTTTCGTCTTATATCTCTGTGTCGTGACTCACATGCTTGAATTGCCAACAGAGGTAACTTATGCCTATACGAACCGCACAAAGGACATGAAATTTACCAGGGAGGCGTACAGATGGGCGAAGTCACAGATAGATAGTAAGTATCTCAGCAGATTTATTTGAAATGTCGAGGAGCCCTTCTTTATAGTATTAGTCGCAGAAGAAAGCTGACAGAAACTACTTACTGGGCAGAACTATCGAATCTCTCGTTAACACCCGAGGAGCTTGAATTTCTCCAATCGCACAGTTCATACCTCAACCCTGCCTACCTACGATATCTCTGCAGTTTTCGTTTCAGACCATCAGAGCAAGTTGATGTCTCTTTCCAGCCTATCAGCGATACTGGAGCTGATTCGGATCTCGGGGACATCAAAATGTCAATTAAAGGTCTCTGGGTCGAGACAATTCTCTATGAAATCCCGCTCCTGGCGATAGCCAGTGAAGCATATTTCAAGTGGTGCGACCGAGATTGGGACTATCACCAGCAAGAGGAGAAGGCTTTCCGGAAAGGCTGTACACTGCTTGAGCATGGGTGCGTCTTTTCCGAGTTCGGAACCCGACGAAGGCGGGATTACCACACCCAGGATCTGGTAATGCGGGGATTATGCAGTGCGGCGGAGAAAGCCCGCGAGCAAGCCTGGAAAGGGACATTATCGGGAACCAGCAATGTTCATTTTGCAATGAAATATGGGTTGGAGCCAGTTGGCACTGTGGCCCATGAATGGTATATGGGAATAGCTGCTATCACGGATGACTATGAAAACGCGAACGAGATTGCGCTGAGATACTGGCTTGGCTGTTTTGGAGAGGGGGTAAGGCTATCAGATTGCCTCAGCGTCGGCAATTTTGGCTTCCACCGCATGGACATGAAACTAACAGACTGGCTAGGTTCTGGGAGTCGCATTAACTGACACATTTGGGACGCCCGTATTTTTAGATGCCTTCAGCAAACCGATACCAGTGTACACAACCGCAGCAGAAGGCCCAGAAAGTGCGTTGCCCTCTTCAGCAGATAACTCAGGCAGAACCGGTGGTTTGGCGCAAATACAACCACCAATTTCTGCTCCAATTAAGTCTGGTGGCCAGCAGCCCACGAAGACTTATGCAGAAGTCTTTACCGGCGTACGACAGGATTCCGGCGACCCAGTGTACTTTGTCAAAATGGTGAGAGAATTTTATGATAAACAAGGAATCAACGACAAGAAAATCATTGTCTTTTCCGACTCCTTAAACATACAACTGTGCTTGGACTATAAGGTCATTGCTGAAGAAGCTGGCTTCTGTCCAGTCTTTGGAGTTGGTACTTTTCTAACCAGTAAGCTTATTATTATTATTTTTATTTGTTTACCTTCCTGTGCCCTCTTATGTCTGACGACTGAACTGACGCATATCAATTGTCTGCAGATGATTTCACAAATCTATCCGATGGCAAAAAGTCTGTGCCACTCAATATTGTGATCAAGATCTCCAGTGCTGGAGGTAGACCAGCGGTGAAATTAAGTGACAATCTTGGCAAAAACACTGGAGATATCCAAACCGTAGTCGAAGTCAAGAAACGGTTGGGATATGTCGAACATGAATGGGAAGCTGGAGATGAAACTCGGCGTTGGGGGAAAAAGGGAGATTAGACGAACTCGATTTCGGCGGCGCTGTGACTGTTTCGAGCAGGCGTATCATGGCTTTATAGCCGCATTTAGATGGGTGGACACGCTTAAACTATGTATGATATTGCTGTTAGAATAGCTGTATTTCGAGTTGTTGCTGTGTTAAACAGCTCTAGGCTCTAACAGAGGGATACGGAAAGTTAAATCAGGGAGATCACCTCGCTGGCATAATATCTCCAACGTGGCAGGCCTATAACTCACGAGGAATAGCTCAAAATTGTGAATATAAACGACTCGGTCATCAAAGTGATGGGAGATTAAATTTCCCGCGAGCATAGCAGTGCCCCAACTTGACGGCCAATTGCGGGGCTGGCAAATAAATCGCTGCTTCCAGGAGAGTGCAAGTTACCGACATACGACTTTGCATTCAGAATCTCTACTACACAATTAGCTTTTTTATATCCTTTGCCAGTTGAATCAGATCACGCAAACAAAAGGGTGATATGGACCTTAAGACATAACAATGATAACCTTGGTTAATTTTGATTGAACCAAGATTGCGTACACTGCGATGATCGGTTCAGTTCGGTTCCTCAGTCAGCGCTAGAGGCAGAGGGCATACAATGGTTCGTTAAGCGCACTGCAGTCTCCGTTTGCCGCAACAGCTTTTCCTTGACCTGTGTATTGGGGGCCTGTGTAGATCCAGATCTGCACAGACTTAGTAGGGTACCTCCTAGGATATCACGAAGTACGCTTTTCAATGGCAAGAAAGGAGCAAGGAAAGACATTCTCACTTCCACTGGACTTGCCAGGCTCGCATCTCCTTTCATAGCCGCGGATATGAGCATAAGAATGAGGCTCAGAGTCTTCGGCTTGCAGAAATAAAACATGTCTTGTTGATCTCGCCCTTGATAATGCCTTTTAAGAGTCAGTTAAACGGGAGATGCTCAAGGGGCGGAATGCAGCACATCAGCTCGAGGAGCAAGTGGCTGCGAAGACCAACGGTCGAGATACTGCCGACGATGCATGGATAGACATTGCCGATTCAGCCTTGTGCATACGCTAGTGCCACGTTTGAGGTAGTATTCAGTTCCAGTAGAAACCCGAACAGCCATCTATTTTGCAAAGTCGATTGGAACACAGCAATGCAACTGGCTATGTAAGATGCTGGTTGTGAGTGAGTTCGATGTCGTTTGTGTGGTCTGGGATGACATAAGCTGACGCAAACAGACAAACAATGGCATTTTGCGCTAGCCCAGAAACAGCCTAGTGTTTCGCTCAGACCCTTCGTCCACTTCGACTTGCTGCCGCGAATGCATCTTGCATGCTAGTTACTCGTCGACACCATCTTCCATTGAGCATTTGGGTTCCAGCCTCGGACTGCAAGCCTGGCAGTGTTTGGCGTGTGAGGGTTATGTATACGGCTGAGCTTTGCCGTACCATGCCGACTCAGACTGGCAGTCCCTTTAACGAACCGGATGTGGTGTGTTTGCACTTGACAGATTCTTCAGCAGTTCCGGAGTTTGCGGAACGTGCCTTGTTTGCTGTCCCACTGAGGCAGCCCCGGCTTAGAACGCTAATAAATCCTGGGGAAGGTTCTGTCGTCTCCTTGGTTTTCTTTATGTGTACCACTTATCAGTCCAATGGACGTATGGAGGGCCAGTCCACGCTTTTGGTGACAGGATGATTATGGCTGCCCAGAAAACGTTTAGGGCAACAAGTGCCAATGTCAGTTTATCTGAGTAGGCTGCGGAACTACTCTATAATAATAGTAAATTTTCTCGATGTTTGGGATCTCGAGTTTTGCTGACTGCAAAGCCTTGTCACGGAAGAGAGCCTCAAAGCATGTTTGGTCACAAGGGCGGATTACGCAGTCTAGCTTTCTGCAGGACCAAGCCACCAACAGTTTCTCGACTGCGTGTGTCGTGAATTATTACTCGACAGAAATGTGTGTACATATATATGTACTGCACACAACTCTTCTCCGGGGATTCTACCTTGAACGGAGCGGCAACCACCGTGTGACTAGGCTGCCCGGCCAGTTGATTTGGGAATGTTGATCGAGGAAACACATTTGAATTGTTACATTCTGTGTTCTGCTGTGCGGAGGAAAAGCATTGCCTCGAGTGTTGGGATACATTTTATCTCGTCATATCGCCTTTTCTTGGTATATATATATATATATATATATATATATACATATCTTTTCTCAGCACCCATTTCTGGCATGGGAATTGACAAGAACTACACATATCTGTAGAGCATACAGAGGAGGTTTTTACTCTGTGGCAATTGAACACTATTGGAGACGCACTTCTCCGAGGGGTAAGCCTTTTCTTGAAACCGTTAATATACTTACGCCTCTTATGTCACTTATTTTCTTTGTCGGTATGTAGTAATAATGGGCCGTTGATGGATCCTGCAATAAGTTCTCAAAATATTCCAGTCTTTGTTCTTGAGATGCTTTAAGACTGTCTCTACATATACAGAGTAGTTGCTATTATTAGTGGTCAGAAAATCAAAATTCAGGCTGAATATCAGTCTGCTTTGTCTCAACATTTGTTACCATGAATACTCCGTATATAGAGCAACTATCCAAAGGAGAGGATAACTGCTATGCATTGTATGAATTTTTGAGATGGTACTGGTTCTAATATGAATCTCGGTTACTTCACTAGCTTGCGCGCTAGTCTAACTACATACATAGTTATGTTAGTGGCTATGTGGACTCATGGATAACCTCAAAGATACAAAGAACTACAGTTCTGATTGCTTTCCAGCTACCACAACCATGGTTTTTCTTCAAAGAGAATTGAAATCACTGGTTACTCTGAAGTGTGAATCTCAGTCCAGGATGGTACTTGGTTCTCTGAGGAATCTCTCACCGAACACAGGTGAAAAAGCACTGATATACAGCAACCTCGCCCCTGGGTCTGTTGTCGTTTGCGGGAACTGACTTTTACGCTTGCTCCAGCCTTTTGTTTGTTCTTAATCTCCCTACTATGACAATAAGGGTGTTCACCCTAGCCAAACATCACTTCCTATGCCATGAGCCTGTCTGTTTATGGTGTGGGATGGATCCCTGGGGCAAAGGCATGCATATCTCGGCCACCAGGATCGCCACAATGTGATACCAGCATTCTGGAAACGAATGGGATCAGGCGAAACACTTCATCGCGGCAGTTCCTTTTTCAATGAGCTTTTATCGCGATTTGGCACTTGTGCCCCCCTTTTGCAGATGGGAACGGGCTGGGCTCGCACTTCACACCACGAGCACCTAAAGGCATTCCGCTCAGAAGTTGCTGGGATCTTAAGGCTTTGTCACGAAGTACTTAGGACGCACTGCTTCCCATCATGCTCTCTGGCCCTTTCTTTTTCTCGTTTACCGAGTCTTGTTCGTCCTGAACATGGCGTTATTGGCAGATATCATTCAGGTGGTTGCACAGCATCCTTACATGGTGCTGTGCCTGCTACTGACTGCTGCAGTGTCTGGGCTCTCTGTGTATAGACTATACTTCCATCCTCTTGCAAAATTTCCGGGGCCTAAACTGGCAGCAGTGACGCTCTGGTACGAATACTATTATGATGGAATCAAACAGGGCCAATATACGTTTGAGATTCAGCGCATGCATGAAAAATACGGTGTGTTCTTAACAGCTCCTTGCAAGGAGCTTGTTGCTAATAGAGCCTGATTTGATTCCTTTCCTAGGGCCCATTGTTCGTATTAGTCCACATGAGCTTCATGTGAACGACCCTTCATTTATAGACATCTTGTATGCTGGCGGCGGAAAGCGTCGAGATAAATATGAGTACTATGCAACACAATTTGGGTACGTGACCAGCCCTGTTAATCCCTGCATGGGCTGCGGACTAATTTGTCGACAGTCTTCCTGAAGTAAGCAATATAGAAATAAAGACACCAGTCTAGGGAAATGTCGACTTACCTCCTATGATGTAGAGCCTTTTTGGGACAGCGAATCATGATCACCACCGCCTACGCCGGTCTGCTCTGAATCGATTCTTCTCGAAGGCTGCTGTTACGCAACTAGAGCCAATGATCACTAAGAAGGTCCAGGACATATGCGATTTAATTCAGGCACATGCAGGGTCTGGCGAACCTATTTCTCTATCGAATGCGTATAGCTGCATGACCAGTGACATTGCGGCGGAGTATGCATTCGGGCGAAGTACAAATTTCGTCTCTCCTGACAATCCGAAGTTTGAGAGGAATTTTCGCCGTCCTATATTGACTGGCTCAAAGTTGGGTGTACACACAAAACAATTTCCGTGGATCCAACCCATTCTTAACTTGATACCGATGTGCGTCATTTCGAGTGCACATATTGATTGCACATAAGCATACTCTAATATATATCACAGATCCGTTATCAAATATCTAGACGAGGGACTTGCGGGACTTGCGGAATTTCAAAAGGTGCGGACAATGCGCTGAAGTTCAATTAATCAAGTTTCCATGCTGATATGACTTGCAGGGGATATCAACCCAGGTTAAAGATATCTTAGATGGTGTAAATTCCGAGAAAAAAGGTGGAAGGACAATTTTCCATGAACTACTCGCCGGAAATCTGCCACCAGAGGAAAAGACACTTACACGACTCGGGCAAGAGGGTCAGTTGATTGTTGGTGCTGGAACTGAGACAGCGGGATGGTGTATGCTATGTTCACCCCCATACGACTTTTTAACTAGATCTTCTAAGCTATATTACAGCACTCTCGGTGACAATATTTTATCTTTTGTCTCAACCAGAGACTCTAGCCAAATTGCGTCGAGAACTCGAGCAGGCTATCCCAGATCCTTCCAATCTCCCGCCAGTGAAGACTTTGGAAAAGCTTCCGTATCTGATGAGTATATCCAATTCGTTCCTGCCCGGCAGAAAACTGATTGTTAAGTTTACAGCGCAGTCATCGCTGAAGGCCTACGATTATCTTATGGCGTTGTTAGTCGTTCGCAGCGTATCTCGCCAGATGCACCGCTCCCGTACGAATCACCACAAATTCCTATCCGATACGAGATCCCTGCCGGTACTCCAGTGGGTATGACGGCATATATGACCCATCATAATCCTGATATCTTTCGTGATTCGAAGAAATATATTCCTGAGCGGTGGCTTGACCATGAGGGAATACGCCATCGACATCTGGATCCGTATTTAATGTCATTTTCGAAGGGGTCCCGGCAGTGTCTCGGCATTAAGTATGCCATTTCCTTAATTGTTTGCTACTAGAGATACACGACACGTCGCTGTTGAACTCCAACTAACGTGGAGTTTACTTTCAGTCTCGCATACGCAGAACTGCATCTCGGACTCGCAGGCGTGGTTCGGAGATTGGGTGATCGTTTGGAGCTGTTCGAAACTACGTCAAAAGATGTGGAGTTCAAGCATGATTACTTCTTGCCTATTCCGGCCACCAGCAATGGTGTCCGAGTCTTGGTACAGGCAGACTGAGATGAGAGCCGCCTTGAGGCTTCGACATGCAAATGATTGTTACGTTTGACGACATCACATCTTTCTTTTTTGCCTTTACTCGTCATCACAGTGATTGAAGGGCGGACAGACATTTTTCGTATCTTATGAACAAAAATTGGATAATCGAATGATCGCGTACACGGTATATACTTACCTACATATGTGTGTAGGAGCACAACGGACTAATTCCTTATTTCATGCCTGAAGAATATTAACTACCGGGAGTATCCACGATGAAACTGATGGATTCACAGGGAGAACTGTCTCCTCAGTTTCCTTGTAAAGATGAAGCCATTGGGTCGACTGGCCATGCACTGGCCACATTCAAGGGTCAAAAGTCAAAGAACTTGTTCTCGAACCGCCCAGCTTCCCAATCCGTCCATTGAAAACGACTATCGGATGAACGCCTTATCGATCGGATGGAACCAGGCTTAGAGTTCCTTGTTGAGCTTCACAAGCCGTTCTCCTTGTTTCCATCACATAACATTATCTGGCGACCCTGTCTCCGCGTACGTTTGAACTGATGGAGATTCTATTAATAGATCCTCTATGGAGTACATAAAAGAGTGTATGAGGTATGCTAACAACACATTGATGGTTGACTTCATGCTCGAAATGTCAAGGCTAGGAGCAAAAATGTAGAAGTAAAGAACTCGTCATCTGAGCCGCAGCTCGATGGCATAACTAGCTGTATGGCGTGGGCAAGGGGACCTAATCGCCAATGCACTTTTGCATTTTCTAACCCCCGCCACGCTCACTAAAAATACATGAAGTTCTAGAATTCTGGTGGTGGTTAAACGGAGGGCTGTACATACATATATGCATTCTCTGTCCTCTAGTTACCATGGGTTGCGCAGCTGGATTCGACAGCTTGAATCTTGAACTGATTTCCCAACCCCGGTTCGGCTGCAAGCTTCTTGAGACTGTTCACGGAAAAGATGTTGCCTGGAGTGTCTGACCATGATTGTCTGATACCGACTTGCTGCTGCATTTGTTAAAGTTGAGACGAAAATCACAAATGCAGCTTTTATTATGTAATCCACGCCCACCGTGACGATTTGGCCACTAAACCGTATTAGGCACAGTGAAATCAACCTGAAATGGTAAAAACTCCGTATGCGCGTAATTTTGAGGCGTTTGGGTGGCGTAACGGACGTGTCAGTGGGTTGGCAGAAAGTTTCAGCTAGTAACTTTGGAGATCTCCTTTTCTCAGCTTCTTCATCAAACTCCATCCCAATAATCACCTCCATCCACCCACCACTCGCCCGTCTTTCCATCTTCTTTTTCCCTTCCAACAGCTCAGTTTCTTCTTCTCACCAGACTCTCTGTTCTGATTATTTCTGGAGGATACACTGCGGCTTTCTGAGAGGGGTTTTACTTGTTTTTCAATTCCCTCTTCTTCCTCCTTCTCTCTCCCGCGCGTCCTATCCAACTCCCGCCTTCATTCGCTTCCTCTCCTTCGTCTCTCCATCTGCCTGCCCTGTTCTCGACGACACAATCAGTTTCATTACATTTTTGAAATTTTAAATTCATCCATTAACTTTGACTTTGGGAAGTTCTCGCGATTCGTCCTTGTTTTCTGCTGCTTGCTTAGATCTCTCTTTTTTTCTTCTGTTTTTCAATTCATCAGTGACTCGGTGACAATATGAGTGTAAGTCGGGCAACCTTTCAGGAGCATAACCAAATCAATCATGTCGCTGTTCTTGTCGCAGTGCTGGATAGCAGGAATTGAAGCTTTGGAATGCGATAAGATACTAACCTCTTTGGCTCCTTTTTAGCGGTCAGGTAATAACCAGGGCTATGGCTATGGTCAATATGATCCTTACTCGGCGCGTCAAGGCGCATACAACCAGGGTGGCTATGAGAGCCAGTCTAACTATGGTATGCGAAGGAGCACCGCTCAATTTCGATCCACTCAGACTTCTAAACGTTCGATGTTCTGATTTTTGATAGAGATGAGCTCGATGCCAGCCAACCCTGCCTACAATCAATATAACGCGCCTGACCCCAATGCTATCTTAAACCAATGCCGAGACATTGATAATGGCATCAACACCGTTGAGAGTTATATAGCGCAAATCGATACACTCCATAAGCGCCTGCTCAGCGATGTCGACCCAGTCCGGGAAAACGCTATTCGCGCTGAGGCGGATGAGTTGGCCACTCAAACCAAAAGTCTCTACCGCAATCTGATTGAACGCATGAAGACAATTAAGCGAATGCCCGATGCTGGAAGCCCACGCAATGCCCCTCAGATTGGAAAAGTCGAACGAAGGTTGAAAGCAGCCGTCGAACAATACCAGAAAGTCCAGCAGTCATTTAGAAAGGAGTCTGAGACACAGATGGCCCGACAGTATAGAATAGTCAGACCAGATGCAACGGAGCAAGAGGTTCAAGAGGTAGTTCGGGACACCTCGAACCAGCAAATCTTCAGCCAGGCTGTAAGTGTTATGGAAAAATTCTCCCTGTAGTTAACACCATCTAATCGAACTGGCTAGTTGATTCAAAGCGACAGACGAGGAGATGCGCAGAAAGTGTCGCAGATGGTGCGGGCCAGACACGAGGAGATCCAAAAAATCGAAAGAGATTTTGTTGAATTGGCACAAATGTTCCAGGATCTTGATGCTTTGGTTGTGCAGCAGGAGACTGCTGTCAATCAGATTGATGAAGCGGGCGAGGAGGTTCTTACCAACGTGAATAAAGCCAATGAGGAAATTGGCGGAGCTATCGAAAAGGCCCGAGCCCGCAACCGCAAGAAGTGGTGGTGTCTTCTTATTTGCAGTAAGTACTTGGGTTTCTTTCAGCCCATCAACGCCTGCCGCTAATCAGAATGTATAACAGTTCTCATTATCATTATTATCGCGGTTGTGGTCGTTGTGGTCGTTCTCGTCACCAAGAAATCGTAAAATATACGCAGCTGTTGATTTACTCACCTACCTGCACATATCGTTCGTCGTCCGAGCACTTTTATGGTCAGTTTGGAAAAGGGAAATTGGTTATAGCCATGGAAGTTTGTATATTTCAAGGCTTCTTGCTGTCATACCGGAACACCCGACTAGCGCCCAGTCTTTCAAACAACCCTCCTTTCTTGATATCCTCCACATGCCCGGTTTTACTCATGCACTACCTTTCTGCGATGGATTAACATCATCACCAATAACCTCAATCTTTCATTCAGCACCTCTCTTTGGAGGTATCTATCCGAGGCGGGACTGGTATGTCGAAATCGCTGCTTTCTTTTTCTTTCCCTTTCTTACTTTTTACCTTTCGATGAAGCTCCATTTTCTTTAAAATTGCATCTGTATCTCTGTCTCAGTAGCCTTGGTTCTCTGTTCTCTTGGGATTTTTATCTGTTTACTACCTTATAATCTTGGCTACTTGACTACTTGTCTGCTCACTGTGCTCCCTGTTATAAATCTGACTGTATCAAAACTGCTCTCTGTACTGTTTGGCAACAGTTATGACTTTTTTTGGTGTTTATAGTGTACTAATTAACTCTGTATCGGTTCATCTTCGATGCTGGAAAGCACCATATATGTTTGAATTCATGAGCTTTCAACGCCCAAATACTGTGAAGTCGGGATGGAAATTGATCTTGGGAATTAGCTAAAGAGCATTTCATTCTATCAGAGCTGCGATCTCTTTGGAATAAACATCATCTATTTATACACAAAACGAGGACCGTTGACTTCTCTTGACACATTCTGTGCCAATCTATTAACAGGGTTGGGACGCTGTTCTACCGTCTTTCATCCACCAGGCTGTCCAAACTCTCAAATCAACACAGCTACTTTGGGTCTCATCCGCGACACTCCGCCACTGCATTTACAGCCGAAAAAAAAAGAGACGAAACAATCTCAAACACCTAACTTTCTATTCAGCTTTGGCCTGCATCTCCCTCTCCATTTCCTCTGGCGTCTTCGTTCTCAATTGCAGCGCGTGTATCCCTCCGTCCTGCGCCATTTCATCTTTCAGTAAGCCATATACCATTCTGTGTCGGGCAGGCTGGGGTTTGGATGCGAATGCGGAGGAAACTATCGTTACGCTGTAGTTATGTGTTAGTAGGCAGGATCTGGCTCGAGAGCGAGAGAGTTGGGAAGAGAAACGGAGGCGAGGGTATGGGGTGTACTGGAAGTGCGTCTCTTTGGAAGTCACTCCACGCATTGGTGCGTGGTGGGCGTGTAAGTGTGAGTCGTTGCGGATGGAGAGTGTGGTTGGGGAGAGAGCGGATTGTAGCTGCGAAGGCCGCGGACACGAAACGGTTAACAGTGAAATCTTATCGGTAGTTTTTTTTGTTGCGCTGAGAGTATTGTGGGTAAGTGGAATTGGGAATTATTTTTGCGTACCTTTGTCCGAATACAGTCTTCCATTGGCGTGTTGGAGGTTTGGGTGGAGGAGGCTGCGGGTGGAGCGGACATCTTGGAGACGTAGCGGAGGAGGGGCGCGCGGTGATGGCGGAGGAACGTGAGAGGGCGGAGCATCTGGTAGTTGGAGGTTAGGATTAGTTAGCTGCTCCGATAGTATCGTTTTGTATACTGTAAAGCTCCTTTGCTTCGACAAATTGAATGGATGGGGGAATTTGGAGGCTGCAGTTTGCAACGGGGAACGCGACGTTTAATTACTCCGTACGGAGTACATAGTTTGTGTTTTTCAGCAATCAATCTTAACAACCACAGCTTAGATTTCTCTTCAAGAGCTTTCCGTTCAAGTAACTATACAAGACAAAATGGAAGGAATTTGATTTTCGTTCTGCTTGGATTTAATAGATGTGATATAATCGAGGAATTATCCACTTTTCGCGATGCTCAGACACCTTCACCCCGGTCATCTTCGGGCATGCGGCCAGGAATTTCAATTGCAGCCAATCTATCACTTCATGGCCTCAACTCGCACTATTCCTCTTCATACCCGTCGGCAAATCTCGACATTACCTGACCTTCCCCTATTCCGAGCTCTGGCATCCCACGACCCCAAAAACACTTCGATCGTCCACAGCATTTCAGGCCGTACTTTCAGCTATGGGAGCCTGCTTGGTGATTCTATGCGCGCACAAGAGAGGCTCCTACGACTTGCCGCGCAGAATTCAAAAGTTGGAGAAAGTGTGCAGGGTCGACCAGTAGCGTTTTTGGCGGAAAACAGCTATGATTACGTGGGTATTGTTCAGCCCTGTTGCCTTGCCAGTGGTTCATAAATAGAGGCAGGATTGGTTGACAGATAATGGGGCATTAAAATGGAAACAGTGACGCTACTTTCTATCCTCGCTTCGGATGGCATTGCCCTTCCGCTTTCACCTGCTTTTCCGGTTGCCGAGTTGAGATATATCCTGGATAACTCGCAAGCAGACATACTGCTTGCTACCGAAAAATATGTCTCGAAAGCACAGCAAGTTCTTGAAGGAGGTGTGGAGGGTGTTTCCGCGCTGGAAATGATTGAGAAGACAAAGATTGGTGGAGATCCCATTTCGGATGTGAAGTTTGAAAGTCGGGAGCAGCAAGGGGGAATGATGCTTTATACTTCAGGCACGACGAATAGGCCGGTATAGTGTTACCAAGATTTAAAGCAGGGTATTTGAGCTGATTGATATCTAGAAAGGAGTTCTACTGCCTCATTCAGCGCTCATGGCGCAGACGCAGTCGTTGATGGAAGCATGGGAATATTCTCCTAGAGACCGACTCCTCCACCTCCTTCCACTGCACCACATTCATGGCACAGTGAATGCGATTTTAACACCGCTTCTGGCTGGTTCGTCTATTGAATTTATGTTTCCCTTCAATCCTACTGCCGTATGGAACAGATTTGCAGCACCTTTCGCCTCCTCCGGAAAAAGCTCCCAAGCCAGCAACACCACGCCAATAACATTTTTCACCGCCGTGCCCACCATTTATAACCGACTTCTCTCTACTCACGCAACTCTTCCCCCGGAAATTGAGGAGTCCGCTAAAATCGCTATATCACCCCAGCATCTCCGTTTAAACATTTCCGGCTCTGCAGCTTTACCCACCCCCACAAAATCCGCCTGGACACACCTTAGCAACGGCAATGTTCTTCTAGAACGATATGGAATGACCGAAGTTGGCATGGCCCTCAGCTGCGGTCTAGACTTCGCGGACCGCGTCGACGGAAGTGTGGGATGGCCACTACCGTCCGTAGAAGCCAGACTAGTCGACACAGACACCAACCAAGTCATATCACTCGGAGAAGAAATTGACCAAAGCGGCCGTGAGAGGGTAGGCGAGATTCAGCTCCGCGGCCCGACGATATTCAAAGAATATTGGCGAAACGAGCAAGCCACAAGCGAGGAGTTTGTCTCTGATGTGGACGGGAGGGGAAAATGGTTTAAAACCGGAGACGTGGCGGTGAGACGAGCCGTTGAAGGAGCTGGCTGCAAGAGTTCGCAGACCTGGGCTCGTGGACCCATGTATTTCATCCAGGGACGGAAGAGTGTAGACATCATCAAGACGGGAGGAGAGAAAGTTAGCGCTTTGGAAGTTGAGAGGGAGTTGCTTTCTCTGTAAGATTCACCTCCCCCTCTTTAAAAAATTCCATCCTCGCTAGTCGTTAGAACCCTATTGCTAACTGCAATATAGCCCCCAAATCACCGAAGCCGCTGTCGTGGGCATCCCCTCCGAACAATGGGGTCAGAAAGTCGCTGCCATCCTCGTCCTCGAGCCCGCCTACTCCTCGCCCTCATCCGGAACAATAAGCAGCGATGAGAAGCAGAAAGAAAAAAAATTCAGCGTGCTCGACATGCGTCGCGCTCTCAAGGATAAGTTGGCCGCCTACAAGATCCCCCAGGAGATGCGGATTTTGGAATATGGATTGCCGCGAAACGCAATGGGAAAAGTTAACAAGAAAGTGCTGGTTAAGGAAGTTTTTGGAGATACGTCGCAGCCTTCGACTACCGAATAGCACTGTCAGATTTAGGAATGCAGAGTCGTTGGTTGTCGATTCGATTCTTAGATACATAGACACTGTACTATAATATATACTTCGCTGGCACTAATCGTTTTAAGAGCAAAGAAATGGGGATACCGCTTATGGCAAAGGCCATTTGGATTTGCTATATGAGAAAGTATCAATGTTGAAGGTGCCCATTGGAGGAGCTGGTGATGAAGGACAAAGTTCCTCGACAGAAGTCACAATTACTGAACATGGACGACAATTTCAAGCGGCACACACCGAAACAGATGGGACTAGGGAGGGAGCCAGGCATAATTGCGAAGCCCCAGTAGTTCATATCTCTAAATAACATAAATCATCCATGGGTAAACTCCGTGTCTCGTATGTCATAACAGAAGTTAATGAAGAGAAAGACATGATAATTTCCCAGAAATGAACACCTCTCCAATTCTCCTTTCTGGACTTTTAGTAATAGACATATGCCATGACGATGTTCCTTCAAACCACGAACTTCGCCTTAGCTCTAGTACTTCCCGCAGAGGCGCTCTCCGTATGGCCAGAGAATTCCAACTGATCTGCATCCTTCAATCTTAGCACCTCCTTGAATCGTCTACCGATCGCCTTCAAGACCTCTTGTCCCTTTTCAGCAGAACGGCCATCAGAACCGGGAATGTTCTTGCCAACAGTTCTTGTCCAGAGACCAATGCGGTAGAAGCCCTTGCGCACGTTAACCACAACACCCATAACTTCATTATCACCGTCGTTCTCGAGGGTCTCGCCAATAGCCGCGAGCTGTGAGTGGAGCCAGAGTTCGTCGATCGGGACACTACGTTTATCTCTGAACTGGAAGGACCATTTGCCGCCGTGTTTGTTCTGTTGATCTTCCCATTCTGGTCGAACGCCCTTTTTGAAAAGGTGGTAATCTGCTTTCAGACCGAGTTCGGAGGTTGGCGTGATGTTATTCTAATGAGATAATAAGCATGTCAGCCCGAAGTACGTATTGGGAAGACAGGAGAAGAAAAGTCCAAAGGACTTACATAGATACCCCAGAATTCTTCCACGGAGTTAAATGTAACGACTTCCTTCAAAAGATCATTCCAATTATCGCCCTAATACATATTGTAAAGTACGAGGTCAGCAGCTTGTCAAGGATATTCAAAGAGCTTCCGGGGCTGATCAAGATATCATACCTTGCCACTTGGAGGCTTCGTGAACCAGAGTGTCCATTCGTTCATGAGAGGGTGCTTCACATTGAAGTTATTTGGATCATGGAATACTGTGACCTCTTCGTGGTTCTTAATCTCAGATTCCGTTCCATTTGGGGGGCTGTTTTCATCTGCTACAGGAGCAACGACATTGCCTGCGACGGCAGCGGCCATTCTGCGTGTAGTCCAATTGAAGTTGAGTTCTCGTTCAGGAATAAAAGAAAAGAGATACGCCTCTCGATGTACAGACAGAGTAAAGGTGAATTTAAGGAATCAATCGAGATTGAGGTAAGTGACGGTGCGGGTGGTGATTTTATATTAGAGAGGAGGCGCGGGAAGGCTCGACGTGAAATGCTTGCCCCTTCACAGATCTAAGTTCAGGGCAGAAAGAAGCTAATGAGAAGAAAGAGAGTACTGAGGGAACCCTGCTCCAGGCAGAACCGAAGTAATTTATTAGAAATGGCTGTTTTACTTTGGATATTAACTGAAGAGTTGAAGTTCAAAGCAATAAATGATTTTTTTTTTTCTCAGTTAATAAGTGAAGTCCAGAGCTGCTGAGGTCGTGGTCACTGTTTGTCATGTTTGACGATCCCCTTGCTGACATAATCAGCATAGTCTGGGGAAGCCTTTGGGGGAACATCGGATGGTGAGCAATGAGGAGAGACTGATCAGTGGCATTATGAGAAAATCTTCTATCATTTCTAATAATACATCTTGATATACACCATGTAGTAATCTAGTCTAAGGTCTAGGACTGCGTGCCATAACGAGTCTTACCAAAGTACTAATATAACAGAAATCATCCCTGCCTGTACATCTATGCGGAATGTCTGTGCTGCTCAGAGGATATTGGAGCACGTAGTCCTTGTTTTGGATGCCTTCAGAGTATTTGTGGCTGTTTCTTGTTGTTGATAAGACTGAGGACACAATTCCATCCTGCTCACAGAGTTAGTATTAAGACACGAATCAACTGGCGCTGGGGTTGAACTCACCTAGGCTCACAATATTCACTACTAATACTCGATGTTCCAGTGGCACAAAAGTAAAGTTTGCAGCCTGTACCCATGGCCACAGCATCAAGCTTGTTTTAAATGCTGGTAAGAAGCTGGTTCGAAGCTTCTCAGCGGGATCGTTACCTTCCATCACGGACATCGAAGATAGGAACATGAAAAGGTGTGTCGGAGTGAACAGAAGCTGGTCGCTGCACACTCTGGCAACCAATGTGAGTCTGCGACTTTGGAGAGCTACATGTCGGGCAAGGAATTTGTACCACGTCGTAGCAGCAGGGCCAAAGATTGCTTTAGAGACAAAAAGGCACCCCGTTAATTTCTGACGAAGAAGGAGGGTTCTTCAGCGGAAATATCATACCGCCACCGTAGAGTGTCATTCGCCCAGTTCGAGCATAGTCATGGTTCTCAATTCCAGCTCGGTCGACAAGTTGCTGTGCTAAGATATCTCCGGCTCCAAAAAGTACCTAGATAAGGTGACCAGGATGGAGTTAGCCGCAATCGGAGATTCATCAGAGTAAAGGTTCATGTCGAGGTAATTTACAGACTCACCGCGCTTCCAATACTCTGAGTGAGCAATGGCTGTCGGGCCAATCGAGCTTGATACCTTGTCAAAAGTTAAGTTAGCCAGTGTTCTGCATTCAGCCTGATGGAAGAGCATTTTACCAACGCAACATCCTCAGCTATTGGTCTTCAAAAAATTCGATCTTTGCAGTGAAATTGTTCAATTGGCCATTGCTAGCAAAGTAGATGCCCAGCAACAACACTTCGCTGGGGATGGATAGCCTCGATAGCCTCTAGTTATAGTTGCTAAATTCAAGTTGAGACTTCAGGATACGCGTACTTTTATGGTGATGAAAATGCCGATGGGGTCCATTCGCGTTATCGACACATCCATCACTGAGGTATCACCACGCGCAATTCTTGTTTTAGACCAATTAGGGCTTAGGGTTTCCAAGATAGGGCTTTCCCACCACCCTCGCTTAGCCCTGTCTTACGTAATGCACCACCACCGCGGTCAGCATCACCAAAGACAGGCAATTTTCGATTCGAAGGTCGAAACGGCGATAAGCACCAAGTCAGCCCAGCCATTGACAACGACACGTCGTCTCCTCTTAACCTCCTTTGTCGCTCTCTCATTCACCAACTTCCATAACTGAGTATGGCCGACGCTCCGCGTGGAGGTGCTGCCCGTGGAGGCTTTGGTTCACGCGGCGATCGTGGTGGCCGTGGCCGTGGCCGTCGTGGACGTCGTGGACCCAAGAGCGAGGAGAAGGAATGGCAGCCCGTCACCAAGCTCGGTCGTCTCGTGAAGGCTGGAAAGATCACTAGCATGGAACAGATCTACTTGCACAGCTTGCCTATCAAAGAGTATCAGATTGTTGATTTTTTCTTGCCTAAGCTGAAGGATGAGGTTATGAAGGTACATCAACCTGTTTATAATACACGTTTTTGTGGATGACAATATCGAGCTGTGCGGATGCGATGATATGGGAGATTCGGGATACCGTGATACAGAGAGGTTCATTGGATCGGTGCTAATTCATAACGCTTTGGTTTAGATCAAACCCGTGCAGAAGCAAACCCGTGCCGGTCAGCGGACTCGATTCAAGGCTATTGTCGTCATTGGAGACTCAGAGGGCCACGTCGGTCTCGGTATCAAGACATCTAAAGAAGTGGCGACCGCTATCCGTGCAGCTATCATCATCGCGAAGCTCAGCGTTCTCCCTGTTCGCAGAGGTTACTGGGGTACTAACCTCGGTGAGCCACACTCGCTGCCAACCAAGGAGAGTGGAAAGTGTGGTTCCGTCACTGTTCGAGTACGTCAGACGCGGGATAACGCAATTTCTGTGCTAGCTAGGATTTGGTGTATGCTGATATATATGTCCAGTTAATTCCTGCTCCCCGTGGTACGGGTCTCGTCGCTTCCCCTGCCGTCAAGCGTCTCCTTCAGTTGGCCGGTGTCCAAGACGTTTACACATCCTCATCCGGATCCACCAAGACCCTTGAAAACACGTTAAAAGCCACCTTTGTTGCCGTTGCCAATACATATGGTTTCTTGACGCCCAACTTGTGGAAGGAGACCAAATTGATCAGAAGTCCGCTTGAAGAATTCGGCGATGTTCTTCGGGAGGGAAAGAGATACTGAACAGAATATGTCTATTCGAATTCTGTTTCTTTTTATTCCCTGCTTTCTTCCTAGCTAGATTGAAAGGCGTCTATATGAATGAGAAATGCCTCCAATTCGAGATGACTTTTTAAGCTAATGCTATCGGATTTGATTCTGTTTTGATGAAAAACCTATTGGCTCCAATGCCTGCTTCATGGACTACAATGGACTGCATTTCTCAAAGCCCTTTCCAATGCATGGGTAGTAATAGCAATCGTACTATCTCACAAATTATTAGTGCAAAAGACTTTTAAACTGGTACTACCATTTAGTGCCTGAAGGAGTCCCTTTTCTAGAAGGCAAAGGTTCTTACTGTTTCAAATATCATTTCCACCGGTGCCCGATTCATTCGTTGCTTGTACCCACACCGAATCAGAGCAGAATCACAAATTTGTCTAATCTCACCTTGTCTAAGAGGTGAACATTGAAACAGAAATCTGTGCTAAACAGAAATCTGAAAAGTCTGCGTTGACACAGGGCATCTTTTTATACATGCTCTGCGAAAACGACCTGTCCACCCAATCAACACCCAAATTGTTAGTTAACTACACAATCCGCTCCATGAAGAACAAAGCTGTCTATATGTAAACGTACTTATTTTGTCCAAAAAACAACCTGCGTGTCAGGGGTGTGAAGCATATTGCAGAATGCCACTGCTGTAAGGGGCGCAGCTCGCAGAGGAGATACAAAGAAACACATTATTAGTGCAGCCAACAACAAGTCTAGCCTTTTCGGAGAGCATTATTGATGCATCAGGTACCTACATAGACTTTAAAAAGTAAAGATATTGTTATGGCTCTCTATGGATTTCGATGAGTTTGTTACACCAGCTTCTGAAAAAGCTCATGGCAGAGAGATGGGTTTTGTAGTAGAATGAACCAAGAGAGGAGCACTCATGGCTCTAAGGAGGAGTAAAGTATTCTTCATGGCCCACGGAAATGAAGGAATATTCCATCGACTTTGCTGAGTACTATGTAGTAATAACACATGTATTCAGTCAGCGTTTTTCTTAGCAGCAGCAGTGTTGATTTCGTCCTTCATGGATCACTATCATCACAACAAATCTCATCGTTCTCAGGGACGACATTGTTTCTTGTTCATGACACACTAGGATTTGGGCTAGTGAAGCCAACAGGCCAAACATAATAGGAAGAGAGAACTGGGTTTGAGAAGATGTCTTGTCATGGAAACAGGGCTGCTTTTCTCCAGTGTTCCAAAGCGCTTGATAGTGATGATGAGATGAATAATATCTCCGAAAAACATCCAGGTGAGTGCAACCATTAGGTATCCAGTGCCGATAAGTAAACATCCGGAGGGCACTGTGTATGTGCAGTTAGGCTCATATACTGGAGAATAGGTTTATACAAGAGACCATTCTTCTATCTTCCTAGTCGAGCAGCCTCCCCAGCCGCGTCACCATCGAGTCCAAACGCATTGTACCGAACCATTTTTAAGAACCGTCCGCTTAGTATGAGTAATGTCCCACGTTTCTCTATGCGCTTCGACAGCGCGGAGATCAGTCGCATCTTCGACTTCGGAAGGGCTACACGGACCCACACCGCGTCACTTGGCAGTAGCGGCTCTGACCTGTTGCAGTCCTCCACTGGGCATGTAGCAAACGAGAGCAGCGAGGTGTTCCACGATGACTTGTGCTGTGCTGAGGGATCAGCTCAATCCATCATGTCCTTTCGTGGAGGCACTGCATGGCGCCAATTGGACACCGATCGCGCTCAGCTTTGCCTCGATTTATTCTGGTCGTCTCAGAAGGAGAACCCGTTTCGCCCAGATATCATGCCAATTCTCGAACTTGCACCACTTTCCAACTTCCGGCGCTTGCGCGTTCTCAAGCTGACTGGCATGCTTCAGTCCTATCAAGTTTATATCTGGCAGGCAGTCTGGCTCAACCCAGCTTTGGAAGACCTGCACTTGGAGATGGCATTGGAACCTTGCATCCGTCAGACTTTCCGCGCCAGTTGGCCAAAGATTAAAGGAAATTGGTTTCCGCGAACTGCAGCTGCGGTTCGAAACCTCTACTAGTACGTGGGACAATGAACAAAGCAGAACGCAGGCTATAGCTAGTCTGCTGAGTCAACTAAAACAGAACTGACTTTCTCCTACAACAGTGGCAAGAATGGACAAGGTGAATTGCAGCGGCGTGTCGGCTTCGGAGAGTATCTCGACAAGCATGCAATTGCAACAGCAAGAGAAGCTGCTGAAGCCTTAGGGCCCATTCCCGAAAAACTCCCTATTGTCAAATTGACACTCATGGGTTTCGTGGTTGATTCGGATCCTTTCTTCCTTTGGTTCAACCCACATCGGCTCCGCAACATTGATTTCAAGGACCACTGCGTTGACGCCGGATTTGCCCTCCCAGCTAGCATGAGCGAACAAGTCGTGGTTTCATGGCCCGAGGAGGATCACATTAAAGAAGCCATGTCAGTGAGAAGCGTTCGACCCGAAGAAATCAAGTGCATTGATTTGGGCTCAACAAAGAAAAGCGCTGCCAACAATCACAGCGGTAACAAAGGAGGGGTTCAGAGCAAAGGTAGGGCGTTTGCAGATGATCCATGTGAGGGAGCTGCGTCGAATCCAAGCCGCAGTCCAGGCAAGCTGAGAAAAAGAAACGGGAACCAGGGCAGAGATTCTCCAGCTCACAACACGCAGGCATTTTCTTCTGGAGAGACCTCTCGCGGGATTGCAGGATGGTTGAATCTCGGTGGTCGTCAATTTCTCCGAAAGAAGAACTAGGGCATCGCCGCTCTAACATTGATGACTACAGTCATTTGAAATATTCTTGCGACATGGGCTGATTTTGCCCCATTTGACCATGTAGCAAAAACCCACAAAAATCAAATGTGTTCAAAATCATATTTTCAACAAATCCATAGAAAAATCACTCTAGATATCTATTTTTCATACAATTTGTTAGTAAATTTGATCTTCAAGGCTCTCTCTATCCCAACATATCAAAAATTATCAATTTCATCATGTCATCACAGAAATCTCATGATTCAAATCAATTCAAGCAGGTCTTCAGTGCAAAAAAAAGTTCTGCTGTTCAAACAGATCTCAAAATCATTCTGCAAAAACTTAAGAACAAAGCTGCTAAAGTTGCTGAAATTTCAGAAGATTTTATTTCAATTTGTAGCAAGAAAAATAACAAGATAAAAATACTGAAAAAATCTCAGTGTTTTACTGCAGAAAAATGTGATTAAAATTATAAAAAAAAATATTTTCAGAGAGTTTGCACTGTTTGTTGACAAAAAATTTGTTAAAAAAAATTTAACTGTCAATGTCAGTTTTTTAGTTTATATTTAAAACTCTGTCAGCAAAAATTGCATTGCTGACAATACAAAAATCATTAAATTTAATAAATTCTTTAATTTAAATACTTATCTTCATCAGTACACAGATTCTGCTGTTAAATAAAAATTTAAATAAAATTAAAAAATTGAATTTGAGCATGAAAAAACAGTGATAAATTTTGTGAATCAGAAATTTAAAAATCAAAAATTTTCAATAAACAGTTTTGTGAACTGAACTGATATGATTTTTATTCTGAGACATTTTATTGAGCAAGAAGCAAATGTCAGAAAGATTAATATAAAATTTAAATTTATAATAAAAACAGACAAACAGCAGCAGTAATAATAAACTTATGATTTGAAATTTACTCAGCAAGATGAATGATTTGCAAAATCTTTATAATTGAGTTTTATATTCAACAAATCTTCAGCTGTAAAGTTTTCTCAATCAACTGCAATAAGTCATTAATTTTTTGAAATGAATAAAAAAACAACAAATTCAACAATGCAGCTGACAAAAAATATATTGAAACAATTTAAATGCAATAAAACTGCATGTGCAAATTATGACAAAAAAACTTATTGAATTTTTTTGCTGAATGACAATCATATGTTTATACTCTCATTCAATTTAACAATTTGAATTGAACAAATCAAAAAAAATAATGTCATTATTTTTAATTCATTTCAGAAACTCATCAAGTATTGAATCAAAAAAGTCAGCAAAAAAAAATTTACTTTTAAAAAATCAGTAACAGCTTTTACTGCTTCTGCAGAAGTAAATTTTTTAAATTAAATTTCTACAATTGTTTTTAAGTCTCAACAATCAGTTGCTTCTGACTTGAATGCAAATCTGATGCAGATAATGTTATTGAAGCATTTCACAAGCAAATTCAATAATAAAAAAATATTTTTTTATTTTTTTTATTCATATCTTTTATATTCTTCTCATTTCTCATATACAATGTTAAATTTTTCAGCAAATTTTCTGACAAACTTTCTCATGAATTTTCTCATGAATTTTTCTGCAAAATCTTCAGAAATATCTTCAGCAAATTCTCTACAGCATTTTGTTATTACAATGAAAGATTTTTTTTCAAAAAGCTTGATGCAGTCACTTTCTGATTTTTCTGAGAGTTTTATTCTGTCTGCAGTCACAAACAACATAAATCAAGATAAAAAAAATGTTAGATTTGAAAAAAAAAAATACTCTTGAGGTCAAGCAGTTCAGTTTCACAATATAATGATTATAACAAGACAATGTTTCATGCATTTTTTTTCTAACTAACATTTCAGAGATTCAGTCAACAGAAGTTTTTACAAAAGACAAAAAAAATTTTTATGACAAAGAAATATAAGCTTGATCAGTTTCAAAAAATTCACTTCAAACAAATTAATAAATTGAATATAAAAATGAATATTTTTAACATTATACATGATGATTTGAAGAATTCTGCATGGCATCAGCATGCTAGAAGTTTATATTTTGAAATGAAAATCAAAAAAATGCAATCTCAGCAGCTAGAACTGAATGATATGCTTGATTTTAAAGCTTTTGAATCACTGAAAAAAAAGACATAAGCTTCAGATTAAAAACAAGTCAAATAACAAGTCAAATAAGCTGTGAATTGAATGTAAAATTTGCTGTGTTTTTTTTATATATTTCAGTTAAATTTTTTATATATTTCAGATCAAATAAGCTGTAAATTAAATGTCAGATTTATTGTCATTTTTTTATATATTTTTCTACTTTATTTCAGATCAAAATCACCTCACATTCACTTCAAATTTTGAATCAACTAGATTGTGAATTGATTGTCAGATTTGCTGTCATTTCTCTATATAATTTGATTTGTTTTTTTATATATTTCATGTCAAATTTGCTATTCAATATGAGATTTTCAATAAAATCTTCTGACATTCTTTTCTTTCATGAAATTATCAACTGCATGATATAAAAAACTCTCAAAATCATCAACAAACTTCTTACTGTTTGTCATATTTCTATGTTTTCAAATTCATGTCTTTAACACATGAAATGATTGTTCAATTGAGTTGAAATCAGATAAATATGATGATAAAAAAATCAGTTTAATTTTTATTTTTTTGTAAATATTCTTAAGCTCATCTGATCAGTGAATTGAACAGTTATTCATAATTAAGACTGATCAATCACATTGACATTTAGAAAAAACACAATGCTTAACAAATTTATTAAATTTCTAAATGTTATAAAATTCATGAAAGATGTTTACTGCAATATAATTATTGATATCAAAAGCAAAAAAAATGCTTCAACAACAAAATCACTTGCAAGAAGTTTAAACACAGCAAAAATTTTTTTTAAAAAATCAGTTATATCTACAATCTAGAGTTCATTCATTTGCAGCACTTTTATTAAAAAATATCAGCTGCTCTGATAATCAGTTAATTAATTTAATTAATTAATTTGCACATAATTCTTCATTTCTTTGAGCAATTACAAAATGCATTTAATCATGAAGAAACAATCAGTTCTACAGATCTAAGCAGTTTGATTCATGAAATATTTTATTTTTTTATGTGAAATGTTATGAGTTTTTAGTGCTTTTGAAACTGCAGAGATGCTGATCTTAATGTTATATTTCTTCAGCATAAATGCTACTGTCTCATCAAGATACATTGTTGAATATTCATTAAAAAAGTCTTTCAAATTCTTCATAATCTGACAAGAAAGCTTTCTAGATTTTTTTACTAAATTTCTAGAATCTCACAGCTTCTCAAACATTCAATAATTGCAAGCAATTCAATATACTGTAGCAACATGACAGTTGACAGCAGATGCAATCTTATGAAGATTATTATCATGCTTCAGAAGCTCAATAATCAAATTGACATCATATTCTGACAGTTTAGAAGACATAGCATCAAATTTACTAACAAATTGTATGAAAAATAAATATCTAGAGCAGTTTTTCTACAGATTCATTGAAAATACAATTTTAAACACATTCAATTTTTGTGGGTTTTCACTACACAGTCAAATGGGGCAAAATCAGCCCATTTCGCATGAATATTTCAAATGACTGTAAACACACCTTTCCTTCTCACTGCCATCCACCAGCGAGTCTTATGCTCTTCATAGTATCAGTGTATCAACTCTTCCCTTTCGCTTCATATTGTCGATGTTTTCTCATGCTGCTTGCTTTGATACTTTTAATTTCCAGTGGCTACACTGTACATACATTACTGCATGTATTTACTGCCCCTGATACTGAGCAGTGGATCAGCCTGACTGACAATTGAGGAATTATGAAATTTAGCTAATCCTTCACGAACCAAGCTTCACCTCCTAGCAAGCCCCTTAGACTTCAGAAACAGTGTCTGGAAAGCAGGCCACAATCTCAAATACGGCACGACGACCTGAACGACAATTTTAAAAGTTCACATCTGCCTTCCAACCCACACAACAAGCATGGCTACAGATGAGACAGCCTACAGGGGAAATATAACAACGTCCAGTCCAAATGAACAACTCCCCAGTGGCACCTGTTGCTCGAGCAAGACTTACCGCGATCAGAATACCCATGAGTGTGCCAAATGAAGCGATCCTATAGCAGGTTGCGCAGTGACTCCCATACCAATTCATATGTCGAAGTTGACCCACACATACTGGCATTAATGATATGTGAGAGCTAGAAGCGAAGCCAACAACCAGAGCATACACAATAGAAGTGCCTTGATGATAGTTGTGGAGGAAGAAGCACTTAGGGTAAGGATTGAAGCCGGGAACCACAGGCCTACAGTCACTGCTGTACAAAGAGCAAATGTGACCATCAAGTTGCTGAAGTGACCTAGTTTGTTGGAGACGTGTCAAGGTCCTCATCGACTGATGCACTCGTATGAGAACTCTGGTGTTATGGTGCCTGTCGACAAGTTGAAAGAAGAATAGCAACATGTCTACAGTATGTCATTCAGAAATGATATATTGATTTCAGTATTTTCATATGCTTCAAATTTACTCAGATGAGCTTCTGGGATGAGCTTCTGAGATTTATTATATAGCTGCTTTCATTAACTGAAGAAAATAAAAGTCTATATTGCTTTCAACTTGAATGTTGAAATTTATAACAATGTTCTTTTCAGACATTTCAGAAACAATCTTGATCTTGAAAATCATTTTTGGAGATTTATCAGTCTCTTTGCAAGCTTTTCTTTTTTTATTTGCACTTTGTTTCTCTGCAAAATCAGACTTCTCAATAAGTTTATACTCAGAGAATTGGGTCATAAAGCTTCAGAACTCAACAATATTATGTCAAGCTTCTTGTTCAAAGTCAGACTTTTTATTAAGTCATGTCACAATTTCACTTGCACTGTGAGATTCACATAAAGCTCTGACAAAAAAGATTATTATCTAAATCATTTTGACAGAATAATACTACATACACTTCATGAATCATCTGTCTGATACTGACAGTTGGTGTCTTTTCAAGCCTAGTCTTGCAGCAAGGTATCTCCTTCAGAAAGATTGAGGCCGGTGAAGGAAGCATCTGATGATTGGAAGAGACCCAGACAATAGGGAGTATCACAGATGCTGCAAGCACTGTCGGACAACTCATAGGCCTTCCATCTTCGCAAGCAGTAGGTATGGGCTTCAACAGCGAACGGCGTAAACCTGTTAACCGTTTTTTGCGTTTTATCATGCTGAGCCAACTAAGAATAACAACCGATATCATGGACCTCCACGGCGCCATCTGCTGTTAAGGCGGATGGGGTGTACCGCCGTCGAGCAGGAAGTAAAACTCCAGTGAGGCGGTGACCAAAACTGCCTTGAGTTTCATTCAGAATTCTTTTCTTCATTGACGATCTGGTGAAGGACTGTATGGGCGCAGTGGAAGATGGAGATCAATGGTGGATGATAGATGAAGATGGATATAAATCAAGATCTGATCAGAGCATGATCAAGGGGATATGACTGCCTGCTCCGATCAACTGGTTACATATCTACCGAGGACTCGAATAGTTAAACCATAGGCATCCGCTGAGAATATCGCAAGTACATAGTTATAAACTGAATAAATTTCCATGAAGGGCATGTCAGATATCAGATATCTCCTGTCAAGTGATTACATATCTATTGTACGCAATAATGCTCCCAGGAGACAAGCTCAAGCTGAAGTAATTCAAATTAACCCTAGTAACTCCCAGCGATATACTTGTTCGATAGAAACTGACCACTTATGCCCAGGTAACTGATGGAAGACTTCAAGGATAAGTGGTTTGACGAAGAGACAGAATCGATTAGGACAGTAGTTAACATTAGCGACACACAGTCTGATTGTCCTCAAAAAAAGGAGATGAGTCCTCACAGCCAAATTCATCGCAATCGCATATCGAAATATTCATGCACCGAGAACGAATTTTGAATCCAAACGTGCATCCTGCCCCCTGCATGAAGTCAAGTGCGTTTCGCTTATTAGAAGTCAAAAAAAAAAGGAAGGAAAAGTTGAGAGAGGTTGCATGCTCGCTAGCATCGCATCGTTCGATCGAGTTAATGATCTTGTTAAGTGATTCCTTGCATCACACCTTTCGATGCTAACGTTCGCCCACAACAGGACGCAGCCTCTACGCTCCCTCATTATCACCAACTCGAATGGCACCTTCGTTGCCGACACCATTAGACCAGAATCCATCGATGCTCAGAGTGCTATTATAAGGAATCAGTACGCGAAATCGTTCAAGTGCGGGCTTGAGCTTACATGGATTGCATGCTGTCATGTGAAACAAGGAGCCAGTATCCAAACACGCCCTGGGACAGGACATCGAGAATGGCGTAGATAATAATCTCGGCATCGATGCTCATCCGGCGAGCGTTGGAAGAAGCGGCCCATATCCTTTTAAATTGTCAATTTTAAAACGATCCTGCCTTTCGACACAATAGAACGACAACTTACACTGGATAGATCAGAAGAAGGACGAGGAAGTAACCGGCAATTGACGCGTAAAAGGCCCTGCTCTGGTTATCCTTTGCCAAGGTCGCTCTGCGTCCAAGGAATCCAGTGTGGTACACGACGGTCAGGTACGACAAGCAGGAAATCGTAAACCAGGCCCATCTGGTGCCGCCATGTCCGCCGAATACGCTGATCAACCCGGTGACGAACATGATGGCGTTCGCAGAAACAGAAACGAGCAGACTAGCTCCATTCAATCCAGACAACATAGCCAAGTTGATAAGAATAAGGGAAAAGGTCAGGCCCCAGTTAAGCCAGCGGACCCAAAAGACCTGGCGGAAGATCTCGTCAACTGTGTCGGGGGCATTCTTGTGGCGATGACGGACGGTGACGACGTTGTAGGCGATTCCCTCACCGGTAGCCATAGCGAAGTAGGCGAGGAAGGAGATGGTTGTGACGAGGGAGGTTAAGACATGAAAGAGTCGTTTTTGCTGGGAGACATCAGCTTTCCGACTCATTCATAAGCGAATTAAATTGAGGGCTATTTGTCTCTTCACTCACCACTACTACTCTGGCGCCCAGAATGTAAAAGATTAGAGAAGAGACGAGCATGAGGATCGTAACAACCCTAGCACCAATGAGTTCAGAGCTCTCTTGTTAAACGGCTGCGTATCAGACATACCATAGAGCTCGCCGTCCCGTGTTCCCCAGCTCCTGGAAGACAGGAGGGTTCCCAATGGGAGGAACACGCGGATATGTCGTCAGTCCTGGAGTCTTCAACATGTTGTTCTCAGAAGGACCAAATTCCCAAATACTCTCTGTATCAAATCAAATAGCAATTAGCCACAAATGCTGAAGATTGCTTCCAAAGGACAATCGATATTGCAAAAAAAGGCTTGTAAAGAAGATACCTGCCTGCCCACTCTCGATATATAAACCTTCGCAGATGGCAAATCATTACTCGACTAGCCACCCTGGACCTTGGACCCCCTCATTGTCGCAGAACAAGATGAGCGAGCAATCGTGAACCAGCCCATCGCCCCCCCGGCAACAACGTCGTCATCGGTTTGTCAATTCCCCTGCTCGCGTCCAATCGGGCGTCATGGACTGAGACGGTTGGCTTTCTCGAATCCTTGGATTTGTTGGAGGCGCTCGAGTTTAACACCCAGCTGACTGGCCGAGTACCACTTGGCTGACGGAGGAGGTGAGCTAGGATGGCGGTGATTGGAGTTGCCTGGCCGCTAAGCTCATCACGCAGATAAGTTAGTAGTGCAGCATCATGGAAAAGTATTGTGATTGCTGTGTGAGGTCTTGCAGAGGGGAAACAACAGCAGGATATTGGCCAGAATAGGGCTGAGCTGAGCTGAGCGATGAAGATCAAATACTAGGTTTAACTGTCGAGAGCTCAACTCTGCCTGCAACAATGTGTGTCTCGAACATTGATAAATCGTCATAGCCGGTCCGAGTCTAAATCGTCGGTTTAAAAATGGCTGGCGAGTATTGAAATTCAATCGAAGAGATGAAATATGCTCCAAATCTATCTATTGTACAGGACATGATCGCATCCAAAACTCTGGATCACAATACTAATACATTCAGTATTCTACGAGCTACCACTCCCCGCAGCTCCTGAACGCTGCAAAGGCTCACTCCGAATCTCATCCAGTTCACAAACAACATCCTCACATCTCTGGCACAGAGCTTCCTTTGCTGTCTTCTCCTCGGGAACAAGATATCTCCAGCATCTTGCACACTTCCCTTCAACAGGAGTATATATCCACGCCGTGCCCATCTCGCCACTAGGTAACTCAAACTGACTCTCATAACTCCATTCCGCACACCTCACCTCGGCAGGGACTTCGCTACCTTTCCTTCCCACAGTGACGGAAGACACCACGAAGAAATCAGCTAGATCAGTGATGCCAAGTTGTCGAAACACGCTGGCCGACTCGGGAACCTCGAGATGAACGTATGATTGGAGAGATGAGCCCATTTGCTTTTTGACTCGGGCAGTTTCTTGCATCATTTTCACCGCAACATTCGCGGCCATCAACACAGGATAGTTCTTCTCCAAGAAGGGATTTTCCCATTCTGGATTGGGAGGTGCCATGGTGCGGCGGAGGGGATGCTGGGTGCTGGACTTGATGGTTTCGGGAGTATGCTCCCATGATTCTTCGACTAGGAGTGGGACAATGGGCCCTAAGATGCTTTGTAAATGAGAATAAATGTGGAAGAGCGTGGTTTGCGCTGCTAGTCTGCCTAGTCCGTCGGCTGCATCTGCATAAAGACGATCTTTGATGGATTCGATGTAAAATGCAGAGAAATCGGCGTTGGTCCACCGGTTAATGGCAGTCACGGCTTTGAAAAACTCCAGCTTGGTGAACGCATCCTGACAGCTAAGAACAAGCGATCGCAGTTGTGATAGAGCGATTTTGTCGGTTGCGCGCAGGGATTCGTAAGGAATCTGACCCTTTGGATCAAAGTGATGAAGAGCACCGAGAAGAAGTTTGAACGTTACGCGATATTTGTGAAGACTGCCGTTGGTGGCTTTAAGGATCTGCTGTCCAATGGCCACGTCCTTCATATAGTCGCTTCCGGCTACCCAGAGTCGCAAAGCGTCTGGTCCAAGGGCATCGTATACAGGTCCAGTGGGGTTTTCTTTTGCACCTTTGGATTTCTTAATTTTCAGAGGAGGAAGAAGCGTACCGTTCATGATCTCGTGTGGTTGGATTATATTTCCAATAGATTTGCTCATTTTGTGACCGGACTGGTCGAGTGTAAATCCATGGGTGACAAGCGTCTTGAATGGTGCTTTGAAAGAGTTATTTGAGCCATTCGAGAGTTGATGTGCGATGTATGTCAACAGGCTCGATTGAAACCACCCACGATGTTGATCTGTCCCTTCAAGATACATATCAGATCTAGAGGCCTCAACTCCATCTTTCTTTTTCATCTGCGTCCAGCTAGTTCCGCTATCAAACCACACATCCATGGTATCGGTTCCTCTAACGTAGCCTGGACCAGCAGGATCGCGGAGAGAAGGCGGTACCCAAACGATGTCATTTTGATCGTCTGTCCACCACGCATCGATACCTCGTTCCTTGATCACGTTCATAATATGAGTGACACTTTCTCTCGTTAAGACGGCTTCACCAGTCTCCCGGTGATAAAGAGCGGGAATTGGAACTCCCCAAGCTCGTTGCCTGGAGATACACCATTCACTTCTGTTTTTCACAAAAGCTTCTAACCTGGCCTTACCGGATGGAGGTACAAAACGAACCGTCTGTAGAGCACTAACGGCTTGCTGGCGAATATCGCCCACATCAGCAAACCATTGCTCCGTCGCACGGATAATAACTGGTAACTTGGAGCGCCAATCGTACGGATATTTGTGTTTGTACCTGTGCCTATGGAGTAATCGACCCTCCTCTTCCAGATGTTTGATGACTGCTTTATTGCCTTCGTTTAGAACATGTTTGCCACTTAAAATGGAAGGATTAGAAGGCATAGCAGCATCAGTAAATCGACCTTCTCCGTCCACAGGTGCGGAGGCTGGCACTCCATGTTCTAGACAAACTTCGTAATCTTCCATGCCGTGCCCTGGAGCACAGTGAACTAAACCAGAACCTGATTCATCTGTCACAAAGCCAGCTGCAATCACAGGTTGGCGCTCAGCGTCCGGATCTTTGAAAAGTGGACGATACGTAGTCCTCGATAATAAGTCGGCCCCTGAAAAACGGACAAGCACCTTTAGGTTGTCGTTGAGCATTTCTTCAATATAGTCTTTCCGGGACTCTGAAATCAAAAGCTTTCTATGCTTCTCAGATTGCACAATCACGTACTGTAGATCCGGGCTGACGGCAATTGCTGCGTTTGCTGGTAGCGTCCATGGCGTGGTTGTCCAAATGACTGCATGGACGTCATCGCCAGAGACCAAAGGATGCTCTTTCAATTCCGTTGGCATCGTCTCAAGCTCAAACTTCACCAAAGCCGCATGCGACACATGGTCATCTCGATATTCCAGTTCCGCTTCCGCCAACGCGGTGCCCGTCGACGGCGACCAATAAACAGGTTTATACCTCCGATATATCAGTCCTTTATCCACCATCTCCAGAAACACCTCTAACTGCCTCATCTCAAACTCCCTATCCATCGTCTTCCAGTGGTTTTCCCAATCGCCCATAACACCCCACTCACGAAAGCCCTTCATTTGCTTTACTACCGTCTCCTCCGCCGATTGTCGCGCAGCCGCACGGATCGCAGCCGGCGCCACATTCTTTCCCAAATCTTTTCTCGCATCCAACGCTTTCAATTCAATCGGCAACCCATGACAATCCCATCCCGGAATGTACTCCACTCTCCTACCCTGCGCCAATTGCACGCGACAGATGATATCTTTGAGGATTTTGTTCAGCGCATGTCCGATATGTAAGTCGCCATTAGCGTAGGGCGGGCCATCGTGTAGCACGAATTGGGATGAATTGGCAGGTCGATGGCGACGCTGCCAGGCGTAGAGGTCATCGGTGCATCGTTGGAGGTATTTTGCCTGCTCGGCGGCCGAAATCCGGGCGGGGAAAGTGGACTTGGGGAGCTTCAAAGTCGATGACCATGATCGAGCGAGGGATCGTGACAGGTCAGGCATACTCCCTCTTCCCGCTGTTATTGCATACTTGCAGCTATGAGAGCGTCGAGCTTTTGAGACCTAAAAAGCTGGAGAATTTGCATTGTTTGATTGGTCCAAGAAGTTAGCCATACGAAATATTACCAAAATTACAATTAATACAGCCAAAAGTGACAGTTATATGTTGGAATCTCTACAGTAAATTGACTCCTTGATCTTGTGTGTATTTGCCTGGATCTTATGGACCCTGGCTGTAGCTCACTTATTTACATGCAGAGATTTTTTCTTGACACCTTCTTACACATGATTACATTTCCAGTCAATCAGAAGTCACAGTGTTGTGTTTTTATTTTTTAACACATTTTTGCAAACAAATTCACACTGTTTTTCTAGTTAACAACTCATTTATAGATTAAATTTTCAGTTTCTGAGTTAAAGTTGAACAATCATAAATTTGTGAAATAAGCTGAATTTTGCTCTGATTTGCTTTTTTTTCAGTAAATATATGTCTTGTTAATTTGTTGTCATTGTTGTGACAAATTAATTTGAGCTGAGATTTCATTAATTGTGATTTAATTTACAGCTTTAATTTTATTTAAATTCTTCACAAATACATTATTTAAATTTTTCAAATTTTTTTCATTCTTAAGCTTTTTTTTTCAGTACTTTAATATGACATTCTGCAGATTTTGCAGCTCTAGCTGCTTGTAAAAGCTCTGAAACTCATTCTTGAGAAGTACTTTGATCAACTCATTGATAATTATGTTGTTTATTGATATATATATAACTCAAATTTTTTCATTTATAATCTTCTGTCACAGTCAATGATTATGAATATTAATGTGTCATAATTTGATTTGCAATCTTGCTATATTTTTATTAATAAATTAAATCATTTATTGATTATCACATTGAATTATCACTTCATGTTACTCTAGATTTACAGTCAGTTTTTTTAGCAGCAGATCAATATAAATGCTTTTCTTGATTGCTTAAAACAGTGTTAACAGCTTTGCTTCAGTTGTAAATGTGATGATAATATTTTGCTTGTTGACTTATTAGTTAATCAGATTTTTAAACAGCTTCATAACATATATCTAAAAGCTTTTGCAGTCAAAAATGTTGTCTGTAAATGATACATCACTAGTTATAATTAGCTTGTTTTCATTTTCATATGTTAGAAAGAAATATTTAAATTAATTAAAATAATTCAATATTCAGTTTACAGTTACATGATGTTTGTTTAATAAATTTATCATGAATCACAAAAGTTTGAAGACTGCAAAAACTATATTCAAACATGTTGTAATGACAATATATAAAAAAAATTTAATTTTTTATTAATATTTTGTAATAAACAGTTAAAAAACTTGAACATCATTCAAAAACAATTTTTTTTTGCTTATTGAAATATTATTTAATGTGAATAAATCATCTGCAAGCTTGAATATTTTATTAATATATAATATTTAACTCAGTCAAATTTTGTCTGCAGCACAATCTTTTATAATTTTTATTTTTAAAAATTTTTAAAAATTTTTTTTTCTCAAAATGTTGAGATTTTATTCAGTTTATAACATTTTTATTATATTCTTTGCTTTCAGCTCATTTTTCTTGCAGAATTTTAGTATTATATCATCAACATAAAAAAATAAAATTATGTTTTTTTTTAAAAAGCAGCACAGCTTATGTGATATTTATTTGAATTTTAATTTCAGTAACTTTTGCATAAAAAACTTTTGTCAAAAAATTGAAAACTTTCTTAAATTGTAAAAAATTTTATTTAATTATAAAATCATGTTTTTTTTTCATCTGTCTGATGACATTTGCATGTAAATTTTTTCATTTAACAAAATATGTACAAAAATATTAACAGCATCATATTGCTTCAATTTTAAATTAAATCAAATTGCTACAATCATTATAATTCAAAAAAATCTTGTTGCTAGAATTGCTGCATACATATTTTTTGCTTTAATTTTCACTTGTTGATTTTTTCTCATCAGAAGTTTTGTCTTGCATTTAATATATTTTTCATGCTTGTCAAACTTATATATATATACTTACATGCAATCAAGAATTTAATAATCATATATTTTTTTTTTGATGAATGATCACAAGTTCATCAATTTATAACTTTACAAATGATTTTCTTCAATTTGTTTAAATTGTTCAGCTAACAAATAATTTTGCACTTCATCTTGACAAATTATGATGTCTGAAAGATTCTTGTGATGTAAAATATATAAATTTTTAAAATTATGTTTTATTAAACACTTCACATTTGTTTTTGTAATTATTTTATTTTTTATATGTTTTATTCATTGTATTTTTCTTTCAGCTGTAAATGCAGTTTTTCAGAATTTGAAGAATTAATCAAAACAATAAAATTTTTTTTTATATTGTTGTTTTAATTATATAATTGTTAAAAAACTTTCTTCAGATGTTTCTGAAAACATAAAATACAGTTCACAAAAATTCATTTCAATAAAATCTTGCTTAGTTATTGAAAAGAAATTTTGTATGTCAGTTAAGCTGTTTGTAAAATTCATAATATTTAAAAAAAAATTAAATATTTCATCATTTTTAATTTTCATTTCTTTCAGAAACTTTTTCACTTCAGTAAGAAAAATTTCATATCATTCTTCTTGTGATGAATTTCTAAATTTTTTTTGTTGAAATAAATTTTTTGATTTTTTAAATTTCAAAATCTTCTGCACAAGTTTTTGCAGCTTTTCTACATTTAAATGTTTAAGTTGATTTTTAACTGCTTTCTTAAGCTGCTCAATATTTTCATTGAAGAACTCATTTTCATTAAATATAATATTTCAAATGTGAATTATTACATTGATTATAAAATTTCAAATTCAGTAAATATTTGTTGAATCATACTTTATAAAAAATTTTATTCAGATTTTTGATTTGAATTTTTTCAATCATTAAGTCTTCTTCAACACTTCACTTGTTAAGACAAACATTTTACAATTATATACACATAAATGTGCATATTGAAATTTTTTTTTTAATCTCAGCATCATCTCTACATGAAATTCACATGTAAAAACAGTTATAAAAAATTCTTCAGTCATACATTCATTTTGAAATTTAATTGTACAGATATACAGTCATTCAGTTTATTTTTAACTATAACTTGTTTAGCAGTCTTGTTGTTTTTCTCATTGCACATAATTTTTTTTATTATTGTTTTTAATCATTCTGCAGCTTCATTAAAATCTTGTGTATGAGATGAAAATAATTTTTTTGTTATATCTTTCTCATTGAGAAAATCATTGATAATTTGACTGTTAAATATTTCATTGTCAAATTCAATGATTCACACTTTGAAGTCATGAAATTTCATGAGCACTAATCAATGTTTTAAAACTGTTAGAATTTTCATATGCTTGTGCAAAAGTAAGTAATAGTCTCAAGCAAAGTTTAATCAACAATTCATTATAATCATCATTCATTTTGCATTTCAAATTTCTGATTCATAATTATGAAAATTTATTGTTATTTTTATTTTTAAAATCAACAAAAATTTTTTAAATTTTCTTCAAATTTATCATTTTGTCTTTGAGCAATCACAATCATTACATTTCACAACTCTAGAATCTTGAATTCAGATGTTCATAACACATTTAACAAGTTGTTTCAATTATTCTGAGTTGATATATTCAGTTTATAAATGTCAGTATAACACATTTTCACTTAAAAATTTTCAATTCATTCAGATGTTGTAAAGATTTCTGCAGATGAAGAACATTTGTTTGAAATATAAATGATTCACAAATATGTTTTTTAAAATGTATTAATTATATGCTTTTGTTAAAATTGTTATTTTTTCATTAATTAACTTTTTTCAGATGCAGTTGAACTTCTGACATGTGTCTCATCAGTAGTTTGATTGTTAAAGCTTTCATAAAAACATCAGATTTATTATAAAACTCTCACAATACACAACATTGTAGAGTTTTAAAATTCTTCATCTGTTTTTATTTTTTCTTCAATAACAGACATTTATATCAACATCATCATAATTTTTTATAAAAATAATTATTTTGCTCATAATTAAATTGTCTTCAGTTGAAGCAATTTGAAAATGTAAAAATTAAAATATTTCATTAAAAACATAAAGTGTAAAGTCTGAGTTCAGTATTAACAAGTTTTTCAGTGAATAATTTTCAACTCTGAATGTTACTTGATGACTTAGTAAAAAAATTGAATTCTGAACTTTCACATTTTTTATTAACTTTTCATTCAATTTATTAAAAATTTTGATAGAAGATTTGAAATTTTTTAAATTTATATTTTTAATATTTCTCATTTCTTCATCTTTCAACTGAAGCAAGTTTAGTCATTTTAAAGTTTTTTATTCAGTTGTATGCATTGCAGTTCATTTTTGTTTTTTTTTAATTAATCATATTTTTTTGATTTTTTTTGTTAACTCAAAAAAATGCTGCAGAATTTTTTTTTGTATTTTTGACATTATAAATCATTCAAATACAAGTTTTAGAAAAACAATTCAACATGCTTTCAGTTTATATCTGACTGATTTACACACTTCACAATTATTCAGATTTGCAATTCATGACTTAATTGCTAACTGCTGCAGATCATTGAAAATTAAATTTTTGTTTTTTTGTTTTTTTTTATGAGCAGATGTTTTATTTTTATTTTCACTTCTTGATTTTTTTGATTCAGATGATTTTTTTCTAAAAATATTTTCATTCAGAAACTCAAAAGCTTCTGAATCATCTGCAAATCAAGCAGTGAAAACACTTTTTGTAACAATTTCATGTTTTTAAAATTTAGCTAAAGCTGATTTTAGATATTGACAGAAATAAGCAGTTATCTCATAAAAATTGAGATTTTTAATGTTAATTTGATTTTTAACATGTATTTTGTAGAAATTTACTCAATTTGCATGTGCAAAGTCTTGTTGCAGTCATTTTTTTAGCATTTTAAATCAATTCTTGCTGTCAAACATGAATCATAGTTTTTTGATTTTCAAACAATTTATTGTTGAGTTAAATACATTCACTCATTTTGCTCAATTTTTGACAAATGTTTTCAGATTGCAAATGTATTCAAAATAATTTTTTAATTCATCATTCATTTTTTTAATTTTATTTTGTATTTTGATTTTCAGCTTGAGATATTAAATTGCAAATAAATTTTCAGATTTGTAGTATTTAAATTTATAATTCTTGCAAATTATTGCTTTCATTCATGCATTCAGCTTGTTAAATACATTTCATTGCTTTTCATAACTTTTCAGATCACAGTTATATTCACAAAATTATGATAAATGAAATTAATATTTTAAAATTTAAAATTTATATTTTTTGTTAAATATTTTGTTCATCAGATTTTTTTGAATAATTTCTGCAGATGTCTGCAAGTTAGTGACAGAAATGTTGATTGTAAAAGCTTTTTAAATATTTCTCATCAGTAAATTATATTTAACAATTCATTTTGTTTCATAAATATAATTTAAAGCAAAAAAAATTTCTGCAAATGCTTTCTGAAACTTCTGCAGTGACAAAGCTTCATTAAAAATTTTATTTTCAAGCTTTAGAAACATTATTTTGTGTTTAAAGTTATTTTTTCAAAACTTTCAGTTATATAAATCATTCAGAATTATTTCAGCTTTCTTATTGTCAAACATCATGTTAATTTGAAGACAAATTTTCAAATAATTATAATAAAATTAATTTTGAATTTTTAAATCAACAAATAAAACAAGCAAGTAATAAAAATTTTAAATAATGCAGAACTAACAATAAATCTTTTTGAGTTTTGTGACTCTTAACTGTTGGAATCTCTACAGTAAATTAATCTCTTGATCTTGTGTGTATTCATCTGAATCTTACAGACTCTGGCCATAGCTTGCTTATTTACATGCAGAGATTTTTCCTTGGCACCCCCTTACACATGACTATGTTTCCAGCCAATCTGGAGCCATGGTGTTGTGCCTCTATTTTCCAACATTATATGCTGGAATAATTGTAAGAGATCAGAAACCATGAAATAATATGAATACTCCATATGAATCATGATATGGGATATGGCGGGGTTAAATTTTAATACATCTTCTGGCATTAGTTAAACTATCTATCTCAATGAGCATAATGATCCAATTTGCCAACTCTAGCCCTGAACGCCCCCAGCATAAATCTAGTAGATTGTCAAACAACTGACCGCCCCATTCTTAAGAATCTCAAAAAGCAACCCTGGGAAACCAAATAACTCTGTGTTACCAAGCGCATTCACATCATCTTCGCCAGGTTGATCACTGTGTTTATTCCCAGTGCTTTCTTCCCAACCTCCCAGAAGTTCAACACTGCTTCCAGGACTATCTCCCCATCCTCGATTGAGAACCATGCCTCTTTGGAAGGCTGCTTCTTCTGAAGAATTCGAGTAGTATCCTTTCCAAAGCTTCTTGAGCCTCTCTGATACTTTTTCGTAAGGCACCTCTGAGTTAAGAGCACCGTCGCCATCGATGTCAAGGACCCATCGGCTCCGCCTATGACGGTTAAATGGGTATGAGCCAGGGATATTTCCATGTAATAACAACTTGGTGACTGTGAGCTGTGGTCCAGTCGCTGTTGGCGGTAAATTTGAAGGCGAAGAACCTGGGAACGGGGGGCCAGCAGGAGTGGGCTGAGAAATGAACACATCGAACCCGTGGTTAAAATAATTATAGAAGCATTCCCCAGCTATAGAAGAGGGATCTTGTTTTCGTGATGATAAAGAGTCGCCGTCCGAATCTTCTATGGCACTATTGTCAGGAGTTTGATCAAAATCCGTAGGCTCGGTAGGAGCTTGACTGGGCGAAGGACTGGTACCGAGATTGGCAGTGTTGTTCGAGACTCTTCCGCCATGGATCAATATTCGACGGTCACTTTTCCGGTAAATTGCATCGGGTGGACCGAGTTCCGCAATTAAATCTTGTGGCGTGGTCTCAGATAAAGTAATCCAAAAGGAGGAACCTGCTTTCCGGATGAATTCTATGATACCTCCTCCGTGGACCTTGACTAATTCGATTTCCTCTGCAAGGTACTCTTTATTCTTTCCGGCTAGTGCTGTCAATCGAGGGTATATTGGCTGGCGAGTAAACAGATCAGACCGTGCATCAGCCCAAGATTCACCCAAAAATACGGCCATGGATGATGCTGGAGATGCAGCCGAAGACGACAACAGGGAAACGAAGTCACGTTCGGGGGACCAGGCAGAATGCAGGAGGGGAAATGAAAAAGCAACCCCGGGATACGACAAGATGTAGGTTCCATGTGTCCCGTTTACGGTTGGAGGAACATACTCTCCGGGATATGACAAGCCAAACAATCGATTGTAGACATGTCGAAAATTGGGGCCAGTTTGCGGTGTTCTGTCCGATTTGCTTCCTTTAAGGATCTCATTGCTCTTATAGGAGAGCGGGATTTTCGTAAAATCCAAAACCTCGATCAACCTAAGCCTCTGGTCCGGTCCATCAAACCGTAGGCGCAGTCCATTCTCAGGGAGATTTATCAATATGGGGTTATGGATAGGATCTGACGAAGAGTAGACCAGGTCAATCGTCGGATATGATTGCGGGAGTCCCTTGAGACGAGTCAGGACGTAGTGGAGCGAGGCGCCGAGAGCTAAAAGAGAATAAAGTCAGCCAGAATCTGGACATCAAGAAACCAGCAGCATACTTAGAAAGCCGATCCCCCGGCCAGGGAGAACTTGGGCGGGGGAGGTGCTTGGAGATGTCGTCATGGTCTGTAGCCTGAGCCACAAGAGAGGTCATTCTAGAGGTGATCTTCATGGAACTCTCAAGATGCCACCCTCTCCAGGAGGGATCAAACATGTAGTCTCAAAGCATCAGACGACAAGCGTTATTTATATATTATACATGTTCAACACTCTTCAGTGTTATCAAACAGAATGATGAGAGTCATAGCCACTCACACGCGTTATCTTATCCATCCATCGTCATGGACTGTTCATGTGACTTGTGTCATTCGGCCCGGGGGTCGCCTGGTGCTGACATAACCAACTATTAACTAATACAAATTGGGGCTAGGTCGTATCTGATGTTGAGCCAATCATGTCAATCCTGAGCTCATTGTTTATCTTTTGCTCTTTTGGGTGTCTATCGACCTCCAATATCATCAAGCTTTGATTTCACCGTCAGCCAGATCAATCTCAATCTTTCGACAATTTTGTTTCCGAGCTGTTAAAAAATTCAAGTGTTTCCGGACTCACGCATGAAGATAAATAATATCTATTGCTTGAAATTCCACGATGGCCGGGACTACACGGTCACAAACTGCGAAAGATCCTAAAACAAGGGATCCTCCTAAACGAGCACCACTCCGTGCTCCCGCGAGAACGCGACTGTCTACAATCTATGATCGATCAGGAACGCCAGCTAATCCAATTAGATCCTCAGTCCCCAGTTCCGTGCGTACAAACCCTTCGCCTAACCTGCACTCCAACGCTGGATTGAAACGAAAAGACCGGGAATTCGAACATGAAGTGCCTGGAGACACAAACATCCACGTCGTTGTCCGTTGCAGGGGACGAAATGATAGAGAAGTTAAGGAGAATAGTGGCGTTGTTGTTGATACGGAAGGAATTAAAGGCACCACGGTTGAACTGTCGATGGGACCTAATGCCATGGGAAATAAAGCATATAATTTTGACAAAGTCTTCTCCCCAGCTGCAGATCAAGCCATCGTATTTGAAGAAGTTGTTGTTCCAATATTGAATGAAGTACGTGCGCTTGTACTCAATTGTGGATGATTCTGGGTGCTGACCCGAAAGTGATTCAGATGCTTGCAGGCTACAACTGCACAATTTTTGCATATGGACAAACTGGGACTGGAAAAACATATACTATGTCAGGCGATATGGTTGATACACTTGGATTGCTTTCCGACGCCGCTGGAATCATTCCTCGCGTTCTCTATGCACTTTTCAAACGACTCGAAGAGACGGAAAACTCAGTGAAAGTCTCTTTTATTGAATTGTACAACGAAGAACTAAGGGACTTGCTTTCGGCAGAAGATAATGCAAAGTTGAAGATATACGAAGATGGAGCTAAGAAGGGGCATCATGGTACCATGGTACAAGGAATGGGAGAATCTTATATACACTCAGCGTCGGATGGAATCAGATTACTCCAAGAAGGCAGTCATCGCCGGCAGGTAGCGGCGACGAAATGCAATGATCTCAGCTCTAGAAGCCATACCGTGTTCACGATAACAGCGTATATCAAGAGATCCACCGACAAGGGCGAAGAATTCGTTAGCAGCGGAAAACTCAACCTTGTCGACTTGGCTGGAAGCGAGAATATCCAACGCAGTGGTGCAGAAAATAAAAGAGCAGCCGAAGCTGGACTGATCAACAAGAGCTTACTCACTTTGGGTCGAGTAATTAATGCTTTGGTGGATAAAAGTCCACATATTCCTTACAGGTTAGCAACTCAGTCCCTAAGTCTATCGAAGTGAGAACCAGCTTACATTATTATATCTAGGGAATCGAAGCTTACTCGGCTACTTCAAGACTCGTTAGGTGGGCGGACGAAAACGTGTATTATTGCGACGATATCCCCATCCCGCAGCAATCTTGAAGAGACCATTTCAACATTAGACTATGCGTTCCGGGCAAAAAATATTCGGAATAAGCCACAGATCAATTCCACGATGTCTAAGAAGACACTCTTGCGTGAATTTACGACTGAGATAGAAAAGTTGAAAAGCGAATTGATAGCCACAAGGCTAAGAAATGGCGTGTACTTATCAGCGAGCTCATATGAAGAGATGACTGTGGAAAGCGAGTCACGGCGGATCCTGACAGAAGAGCAGAGAGCCAAAATCGAGAGCATGGAAGCGAATTTGAAAAACAAAGTCCAAGAATTGTTCACGTTAACTAGTAACTTCAATACATTGAAAAGAGACAATGAAGTTACACAAACAACATTGGATCAGACACAAGACGTCTTGGAGAAAACTGAAATTGTTCTCCAGGATACCCAGCAAAGCTTGGAGGAGGAAGCCATGTTACGGAAAGCCCATGAAGCTACTGAACTCGAACTTCGTGAAATTGGCACGGATCTTATATCACAACTGGAGAGATCAGCAGCGGATGCTGATGGCTTACATTCGAAACTACGACGGCAATCTCAACTTCATCATCTGAATAAGGATACGTGGGAATCTTCAACCACTTCTATGCTGGATATTGCCAAAGTTGTTGGTAATCGGATGACTGCATTCCAGTCTGAACATAATTCTCGCCTTGAAAACCTTTCATTCAGGGTGGAAAGTTATGTCACTGAAGAACTGAGAACGATCGAGCAGGGTCGCTCACTTATACGTGACTCGGATGCATCCCTAAAAACCATCGAAGGCGATGCACAGATGAGAATGGCGTCGAATCGAGATGAGATGAATAACATTCTCGAGGAGATTAAGATTTTGAGAGATGATGTTCAACAGAAAGTCGGCGAAGGCTTGAACGGTTTGTCTTCAGCGGCCGCCCGTATCTCTGGCGAAGTCATTCATGAGCTTCAGCAGTTCCAAGGGGAGGTAAGTGGATATTTAAGCAGTATCATAAAGGACACAGGCTAATTATCACAGTTTCACGAAATGTATCAGTCCCTAAATGAAGATTTTTCTTCCATGTTTAGCTCGCTAGTGAGCCATCTTCAGCTTCAAAAAGAATACGTCAGTGACATTCGTAGACAGCTGCAGGAAGCCAACCAAAGAGCTGTGCAAGCGAGCGAAGAAGCAGCGTCGACACTAGAGACAATCCTTGATGAAGAAAAGCACAACTCGGAAAGAGAGCGAGCTGAGCTCATGTCACAAATCCAGGCTCTCTTAAATTCATCCGCAGACAAACAAAATTCTAGACTCAGAAAGAACATCAACGGCGTCAGAACTGAAATGAAAAGGTCACAATCGGCATTGCAGCAAGCTGATATTTCCTTTGACGGAGAGATGGACAATTGGGCTGCAAAGGAGGATAAATTCATGAAGAAAGTTTTGACATCTGAAGGGGAGTTGAAAACGAAGATGGCAGACAGCATGAATGTAAGTCAAAAACCGATTGACTTTGTGTCGACTGTAAATGGTTACTGATTGGTACTTTAGGTATTTTCAAGGAGGCACGCTTCAATCGAAGACACTAGTAGTGCGGTGCACACGGAAACTGTACGCATTGTTGATGAGCAAAAAGCGGACATGCAAGAACAAATGCGAGCGCTTGATGAGTTTGTGACCCGTGCGAGATCGGAAAACGACGAGTATTACGAGTTAAACTTGCAGACGGTCCGTGACTTTGCGTCGAATATTCGTGAAGCCCACGATGGAAATCATGATCATCTCAACCAATTACACTCTGGTGTGGAGGAGTTCCTTTCCACTATCGAAAGTGACCACCAGAACATGGGAGACTTGGTCTCAAATCTCACAACGGATGTATTGGAGCCGCTTTCAAAACTCCAGAGCAATATTCAGGATACGCAAATGGTAAAATACAGCCCAACTGGTAGCACTCCGGAGAAAGTACAATATGACTGCTCTGTTACGCTCCCGCAAACAGAATCCCACGATAACCTTATTCGGAGACTGAAAGGCGTAAAGAGCCCAGTGAAAAGCCCTATCAAACGGGCACCCGTTGCCCCGGATCCACTAACTTCTCCTATCGGATCTCGGCCATCATCTCCGAGTAAAGGGCTAGTGTATCAAGATGAAGACGGTTTAGCCCAATCCCCAAGCAAACCATCATCAACTTCGTCGGGGTTAAGGGAAATTGATATTAATATATCTCGTCCACCGAGCAGCAGTTTGACGTCTGAAGGCACCCTCGCAGCGGCGGATGAGGATGTCAATAGCCTCTGCAAGGACATGCAACCACCATCCAAAAGGCGGCTTTCGGCGACCCTTGCGGCGAAGGCGAACTTGACTGGGGAGAGTAAGATGATTGCCAAAAGGGTGAGGAGGAATGCTACGACGCTTGGTCCTGGTGCAGTGCTTGAGGGCAGAGAAAATCTTTTACCCTCGGCGCTGGGGAGTAGTGTAGTGGCACCCGTGAGAAGGGTGAGGAGTGGGCCTCAATGACGGGATTTGCTTAGATAGCGAATCTGGGATGTGCGATGCATGGTTTATTTATAAGTTTGGGATACGGAATTTGGCCATGGTTTGTCGGTTTTGGTTGGTTCCGCGAGGTATCATTGGCATCAACTTTTTCTTGATTCTGAGCTTTGTTCATTGGTGTGTTTGGGCGCATAGAGTAGTCTTAAGGAATAGGTTTAAGAGGAGCAAATCGTTTTCCTCAAGTTAAATGAATTACGGCCATCATTTCCAATGCTGCCAGAGCAGTTTGCAAACATTAAATGATATCAAAGGGCCTGCAGGTCTGTATCCTATTCCAAATTCCAAAGTGTTATCAGATTTCCAGCCATATCTAGCATGCTCAAACACCAGTAATTTCCAGAGCATAAATCTCCAAATACATTGAGTCTTTCCTATTATTCACCTTAATTCCGCCGCCTCATCCCGGTCTCCCTCCTCTTGAGCCTGTAACCCGTACTCACTCGCATCAACAACCTTGCGTAACTCTCCCATCCGCTTTTCAAACAGCTCCATCATCTCCTCTAGTGACTGTTGGCCCGCTGCCACGGCTGTATTTCCCCGCACCCTGTTCGTGTGTGGCGAACCTGCTGTTCCTTCGATTCGGAGCATGCACCCGCCGATAGGGAATGGGTTGGGAGGGTCTGATGTGGTGGTGGTGGTGGTTTTGGTGACGGCGGCGGGGTTGAGGGAGGAGTCGAAGGTGGGTGCGGGGGTGAGATGGGTGTTGAGGATTTGCCAGGTGGGGGAGAGGGAGTGGGCGGAGGTTATTTTGTAGTGCGCGGGGAGGGGGTGGGTTGTTGGCGGGAGAGGGAGGGCGGCGGGAGGGTTTGCGGCGGGTGAGGCGGGGGGAGGAGCGGGGGCGGGGCCGGGGGAGGTGGAGGAAGAGGTGGCGGTGGCGGTGGTGGTTGTGGTGGGCTCGATGTCGAGGATTATGAAGTGTTCTTGGGTGTTGGGAATGGGAGGAGGGAGTTTGCCGGTGTATAGGTGGTCGGAGGCGGAGGAGGATAGGTCGGGTTCTTGTGGCGTTGCTTTCTTGTGGCTCTTGCGTGAGGGATTTCTCTTGGATGAAGGGGTTTGCACTGGTGGCTGCTGCTGGTCCAGCGATCGTATCGCGGCTTCGGTAATCAGATCCGTGTCATCGTCAGCAAAGATATAATGTACGGTTGGATGGTAGAATTTCGAAGAGTTCGCGTCTTCGATCAGAGTGAAGAACGGCCTGAATGTGGGGGCAGCATCGTGTGCTGCTGGTGACGGTTCACCTTGCAGGTCTTGCTGTTGCTCTGGCACTTCTTGGGCATGGGAATAGATCTGATGCTGGCCATGTTGATAACCCGCAGACGTCGTAGTACTTTGGGCTGCGGCCTCGTTGCTCATAGTTGGAGCTTTGAGGGTTCCTGCAGCTGGCCTGGATGTCGAGGATTGCGAGGTGGTACGCTCCTTCAGGAGGCTCATGTCTGCGGATTGCTGAGAGCAGTTTCTTCACGGTTACGTCCTCATCGACCAAGGTATCCCTATTGTCAAAAGAACGTTTTGCACCTGTTATGTATAAAAAGTGTGAATTGGTTTTGATGATCAGAACTACAGAATTTTGCTGGGATGATGAGATTTTTATATCTATAACCACAGTTTCGAAACACTAGGAAAGACTTCAGTTCCAGCAAATATATAATATCAATTGATCTCGAATGGAAACTCCATTAAGCATATTTCGTATTCGTAGGGGGTATCATAGTATTTTTTGATCGTTTCTCGAAGACACCTAAACTCCTAGCTGTCCGCACCGGGTAGAACATCATTCGTCGTCTCGCTTCCACTCGAACTCTGGAGGCATATTATATCAGTGACTGGCTGGGCAGATCACAGCGGGTAAAACCAGCTGAGCTTACTTTGTCTACACATGGGGCAGAGCCCTTTGGAAGATTCTTGTTGAATCCAGGTCAGGAGACAATGCTGCATTCGGTTCATCAGCTCTTCTAGATATTGTAGGCATATTATTTCTGCTGAGCCCGGAAACCATTTACCATATGAAACGAGTGTCCGCATTTTCCAATCACTGTTCAGAAATCCAATGAGCTCCAATCACCCAGAGGGAAAAAAAGCAATTTGTCGATCCAGGGGAGGGGATATAGAAAACGCGGTCTAAGACAGGACTCACATAGGGTACAATCGTCGCCAGGATATTTGCATGTCGGACAGGTGCCATCAAACTGAACTCGACAGATTCCGCAGACATCTTCCTCTGGCATGTCCCATCGCCATGTTGCCACGGCGTTCCATTCCCTGATCGTGACCTTCATGATAGCCCTGGGCTCTTGACAGCAATCGCTTTGTAATAGTTCGCAATGTGTTCTCTCCTGTGGAGCTTCAGAAAAGAAGCTTTCGGTGGGAGAAGTTTCCCCGCAGGCTCACAGGGGTCGAGCAGCAATTCGGCGATCTGATGGAGACAAGTCTCTGTGGTATAAGTAAACTAACTGACGCTGAGTCTATCCTCTTGCTGAATCTGCTTTTGTAGTCGTTATTCCCTTGATCAGTGCTCTGTACAGGAGGCATTGAGTGAACATTGGAGAGTGTGTTCTTCCATCATTGAGAATTGAAAGAGAGACGCGGGTTCGCCACCAGCAACACCAACCCCGCGCGATCCAAACTTGCTGTCGATCGTCTTGAAACTCTTCTTTTTCGTTTTTGATTTCTTCGCATCACTCTCTCTCACTCTCACATCATGTAAGAACCAGTTACTCAACTATCAAGGGCCCATTCCCTTGACAATGGCTCTTTTAACTCTTCGACCCATTGTTTTCTCACAGCGCACTCTTCCACGTCTTAGGTCTGCCATTGTCACCAGTCCTCTCCTCCATGCGAAACCCCAACAACGTTCCGTCTCCTCATATCTCGTCACCCCCAAGGAGCTGAGCGACGGCTTAAAGAAGAATGTGCGAACCAAAATTTCGACGTCGCCTCGGGTAATTCCACTGTGTGCGGCGTGGTTCATGCCCAATGACCCCGAAGGCCGCACTGGGATTGAATCGTTCAAGAAGAAGCGAATTCCACAGGCACGATACTTTGATCTCGAAGAAGTCAAGGACCCCAATTCGCCGTATCCTCACATGCTACCCACAAAAGAGAGATTTGCAGAGGCAATGCAGATATTGGGGATCCGCCGCGATGACGAGATTGTGGTGTACGACACGGAAGAGCTGGGATTGTTGAGTGCTCCACGAGTCGGCTGGACACTTCGATACTTTGGACATCCAAATGTTCGCATTTTAAATAACTTTAGACTGTGGGTTCGTGAGGGGTACCCTACTGAATCGGGCGAATTTACCCCGGAGGAGAGATCCAACTACCAGGTCGGCACTTTCCACCCAGAAATGGTGGTCGCCTTTGCGGAAATGAAACAAATCGGTCAAGACTACGGAAAGGAGGGCGCGGACAGTGTTCAGATTTTGGATGCTCGGGCTGCTGCTCGATGGTCCGGAAAGGCCCCTGAGCCCCGTCCGGAGTTGTCGTCTGGACATATGCCAGGTTCTGTAAATGTGCCTTTTACAGAACTACTGGATCCGGATACTAAAGCTATATTGCCGGAGGCGGAATTGCGCAAGATTTTTGAGTCTAAGGGAGTTGATCACTCCAGGGCTATCATCACTTCCTGTGGCTCGGGAGTAACGGCTGCCGTCATCGACCTCGCGCTGAACGAGGCGGGGTACGGCCCTTCGGAGTCCAGGAGACTGTATGATGGCAGCTGGTCGTAAGTGTCCCAAAAATATATAGTCGACTGTATCTACATTTTTGCTAACGAATGAGCGACAGGGAGTGGGCGGCACGCGTTTCTGAGGCCAGTGGATTGATCCGCAAGGAATGATACCAATCAGCTCTGCATTGCAGTACTTCCATTTTGAAAAAACACAACCTGAGTTATCCATGTGTATGTATGTACATGCTTGTCCCTCAGCATTGAAGGCCATGTATACTCTTTGATCTGTTCCCAAGTTCAAGTTGAGTTTGAAATCAATGGACTGAGCATGAAATTTCCAGGATGCTGTCTTTGTGTAACTATGTATCACTGATAGCTAGCATGGAATTGCAAAGAAAAGAGCAATTGATCCATTTTGCATTGATCCAAGCATAATGAGAAAACATATATACATAGATACTAATCTATCACATCCTCATCGTCTTATCCGGAGTATGTAGTTCCAACGTATGGACCCGACACTTTAAAGCTTAGTCATACGCTGTCGAGTTCAACTTCACCTCATTATTGATCGTCCTCGAAAGTGGCATCATTCGACTACCAACGACACACATCCTATATCGCTCATCATTGCAGTGCTTCATCTCTCAACCGATCACTCATTGGCGCTCTCCCTCGGTCTATTTCTTTCACAGCTTGCTCTGTGCCGGCTTTTATTTCACTCGCAGATCCCAAAATGCTTAACCAGATTATCTGCAGTGACCTTATTCATTATCGTGAGTGTACGACCAATCTTCTTCACATCTGCCTCTCCAGGTCATGTCTTCGTCCTTTTCCACCCACTTTTCTACTTATCCTGTCGACTATAAACCTACATGTCGACGATGTTATATTTGTCTAACTACCTGTAGCGCATACGTGTGCACAAACTCCGTGATAGTTGATCTCCTTTGAGACTGCACGTCCTCCGCGATCAGTGAGCGAATATTTATCCTCCTAAGGAACTCTCTACCATTATCGCATCCATGTCGATCGGCCGCAAGGTCTTCCACTGTGTGGTGGATGACACTGCTTTGACCACTAGTATCAGCGATATAAAAAAATGGACTTCGCAGGGTGTGATCACTCTCATCGTGCCCCTCTACAGTATGGATCCACACGATGTCCACTTAGCGTGGTGTCATTTCCGCCTTCTCTTGGCTAATACCTCACAGCTCTTGAACGTCTTCGGTCTCTCAAAAAGGCTCCCTCTCAGACAGGAATGAACGCGCGCGAGTCGGTTCGCTTTCTCGATCGCGTCACTTCTGGCAAACATAGCACTCCGTCATCCAAGGTCGTGCTCCAAGGCCCGATGGAGCAGTTCGAGGCTTGGGAGGAAGCGGAGAATTATCTTCTGCCAGAATTCAAGGAGGAAGTTGGGAACGTTCAGACCCCGGTTGCTGCCCCTCCGCCTCCCGTTTCGATTGTCGAGCCAGAGGAAAAGCCTATTGAGGTTGAATCCGAGGTTGCCAAACGGATCGACGATCTCAACGAGATGTCTCAGATGCTTCTGAGAAAACTGAATTTCAAGCAAGATGTGGATACTGTGTCTGCGAATTCAGCCGGAACACCTAGTCTCCCTCTGTCCCCGATGACCGCTAGTTCGCACCCAAGTCCGGAATATACTACGCGTCAACTGGAAGGGTCCCAAAAAAATGAAAGCAGTTCCGTCGACGAAGACGATGGACCTGAACCCCTATATGTGAACCCCCGCGTTCCGGAGGACATCAAGCCGCTTCTGAACGCTGTCCTTTGGCGGCTCCATGCGCACCCGGACGCCGCTACAGCTGCATCCGGTTGCATTCTTGTTACAAATAACCGCTCTACGCAAACATGGGCTCAAAAGTTTGGTATCATTGTCAAGAATATTCCGCAACTCCGAACCTCTATCATCTACGAAGAAAAAGAGTTTAAGAATCATTGTAAATATCTTGAGAAGAATCCCGCCAACGAACCGAAATCGTTTCTCTCTTACGATGATGAAAGTGACGAAGACGTTCTTGTGTTTGTGCCGCGCGGTCAGGCGAAGGCTGAAGCTACTGGGTTTGACGGACGGGCTCCTACCAATGCTTCTCCTGTCGCTCCTCGAACTGCGATCAATGGTCATGTTAACGGTAATGCAAAAACAAAGGTCGACATGGCCTCGGAACCACAGGTCGAAGTACCTTCCACTCCGATTGACCCGGACTCCTTCAATCGGAATTTCAGAGTGACAAAGCAACAAGGTTCGATGAATCCCAGCAATGCTAATAACGTCAATCGTGGACCACCTGGACACCTTCCTCGGTTGGGTGGACCAAACCATCGTGGAGCTCCGCGGGGAGGCGGCATGTTCCGAGGTCCTGGTCGAGGCCGTGGAAAGCTCTGGGTTCCTTGATTTCATACAGATTCCCGATGACTTTTGTTTGATAAGTTTATCGGAAAGTGATATGATTTACACCCAGAACTCTTCATGATCGAATACGACCAGTGCTGGATCGATGGCGATAAGTGTTACGGTATCTCAACAGCAGCTGTAAAACACCGATCGATTTCCAAGACGTCCGAGGATAGGATGACCATTTTCTTTCACCAAATCGCAAATGAGGTAATGCGAGGCGTGCAATGCACAGCATGGGATGCAAGGCTCCCTTGGGGCAACGACGTCAATTAATCGTTGCAATGAAACACACGACGTCTTTCTCGACTTCCCGTTGCGGTTCCATGTTTACCAGACAGTCTTTTAGGATGAAGATCATGGATGAAGTTCTTGATGGTGTTTGTCTCTCTCCCTTCTTTTTCCTTTACGAATTCGGGTGTCTTTAATGTGCTGCAGCGTTAAGGCTGAAAGGCTTTTTCAAAAACCTGTCTACTCGAAAGTGAGACTCAAACTCCTGCCATTATGTAGTTCGGTGATGCAGTCTTGAGCTTGATATTGAGCTGGCGATTGTTTACAGGTGTTGAAGTCCAAATCAACTTATGTGGAGCTATGAGTCAGAGGTTGCTCTTCAACATTTGTTTCCTTTTTCTTCTGCAGGCCATGCTGAAAATTCAGTTGTACTCTTAAAAGCCTAGTATCTCTCTGAGTGGGTTTCAGCTATTTCAGCTTTAGCATTTCTCCCTGGCTATCACAGTATGGCATTAATCCCTTCAGATAACCATACACAGGAGTAAAGGGCCATGACACCAGATGGTCAGTTGCACAGTATAGTTAGTAGCGTGATGTTGACCAAATGCGGGGCAAAAGTGACATCCTCGGCGACATCACCAGTAAATAAACAAACTTGCTGGCTTGTCCACCTTTTCTTGATATAAATACGATCTCCTGTATTTGTCGCACTTCCTGTGAAAAGAACACTTTAGCTAACATCTTCACCTATACCGCATCTACGTACTCTATACTTCTAGCCTAACCAAACACAACGCTGCCAACATGACCGATTCTCCCCTCGTCGATGAAACCCCCATCTCACCCACAACTGAGCGCCGCAGCTCGCTGGAGAAGCATCTCCAACAACGACCTGACCCCCAAGATCTCAAAGACAGACATATATTGCTGGACACAAACGCTGCTCCGTACGCATCTCCCACCCACCCCTCCATAGACACAACAATCAAACCACGAAAACGCTAACCTCGAAACGTTACGTTAAATAAAAAAAAACCAGCTCCCTCCAAGCAACCCAGCAAGACCTCGCCCGCCACCGCGCCATGGACACTCTAAAACGCAACCTCGAAAAGCGCCCAGACAGAGACGAGCTTGTCGAACGTACGTATTCATCCCACACACTCCTTCTTACCTTTTCCCCCTTTCCTCCTTCCCCGTGGCTAACAAAAACGGCCCCGGGCTCCTCCCCCCCCCGCGCGCCCAAACGCGCGGCGGCGCGCTTTTTGGGCCCTTTTTGCTGTTTCGTTTATGTAGGCAACATTCTCCCCTCGTCAAACGCTGCGCCGGCCCTGCAGGCCCACGCGAAAGAGTTAGAGAGACATATGCTCGCGGACTCGCTGGAGCACAAGATTCAGAACCGGCCGAAGCCAGAGGAGTTGATTAAGCATGGGATTTTGGATGAGGAGGATGATCCGACGAAGGTGTGATGGGGAGGAGATGGGTATGGTGCTGTTTTGCGGGGTCTTTTTTTTTTTTTTTTTGGATGGGATTATGATACCTGTTGATGTTGTATATGTGTTGTCGGGGGCGTTTTTGGGCTTTTTTATGATCGGGACCGATTGATGAGATGGTGAATATGATGTGTTACGAAATGCGTCGCGATGGATGGATAGGGGATTGAGACTTTGGTTACTCCACTCAGTCTGGGAGAGGCGGTTGTGAATTGGCTTTTGGAGAGACACGGATGACATAGCTTTAGACATGCAAGTCAGACAGAATTCTGCTTATGCTTTTACTTGGTAAAATACATACAGGCACTCATAACAATTTGGCCGGAAACTCGTTCAAACACGCCAAAGACAGCCTAATCGTCAATAACTCTCCACCGGCGCGACACTTGACGACAAATCCGGTACCCATCCATCCGGTCGTTCTTTGCCTCTAACCAGCAAACCATACGCAGCTTGTTCTACCTTCTCCACACTCGTCCGCATAGTCTCCATCTTCTTGTTCACCTCCTTCATCGGCCAATGATTACGCGAAACATTCAACTTCTCAAACATAGCCCGCAACTCCCGCATATCAACAGTGATTCCGTCCGCCGACGATCGTCTGCTTAAAGCTGACCCAGATTCGTCACTAGGCCCGTCCACATTCGCCCGCGTCATCGTGTCTCGTGGACAACCTCCTCCTCCTCCTGCACCCATCGTTGTGATGGCAAATCGCATCATTTCCCCCGTTAAATCAAATAGTCCCAGCACATAGTCCGACTCGGTGACTAGGACTTCCGGCGGCAACGAACGGCGGACTTCCTCGAGGGTAATGAGTTGTTGCGTTTCAATGTAGTGCTGGAATGAGAGGGCTTCGATGTATTCCTGTATGGCCCAGAGTTGGGACTGGTACCGCCAGGCGTTTAGGCCGGAAATGTCGGGGACTATGGATTTGAAGAGGTTGTTGATCTGAGTGAATCGGTCGGCGTTTTCTTTGGAGATGTGTTTGGGGATGGTGGTATTTAGTTTTCGTACTCTGAAGCGCGTCAACAGAGGTACTTTTTTTATAGGGGAACGGGAGGGGTTTGTTTTCGGCAAGTAATAGAGCTTTTCTTTTTACCTTTGTAAAGAGAAGATGCTGCAGCCATGACGGTCAGCTTCAATTTCTATCACCCCATGAAGTCGTCCAATATGAGTACGTAAACTTACATCTTCTTGCTCAGCGCCGTGATATCGCGAGACGCCTTGATAACACGTTCGCGGCGGTCATGATGCTCGTCCAATTCGCTCCGGAAATACGTAAACAAGGACTGAATGGGAGAAGCTTGTTCGGTGCTCGCCATCTCTGCTTGGTTTTCAGCCTTTCTGATCGGGTTTCCTTCCCAAGTCCGTTTGTTGCCGGCCATGTTGTCTGGAGGCAGCGTCACGATCTTAAAGGCTGGAGAAATCGTTATGCTGAGATAGGTAACTAATCACGTGGCTAACTAACTAGTTAACTTAGTTATATGTTTGTGCTGTTTGATTGGTTAGTTGAAGACTTAATTACATCATCCGTCCCGCATTGGATGGTTCGTCACGTAACTAACTGTACACAGTAGTTTATGTACAGTACAAAGTACATAGTTACCTCCACAGTACATAAGTTAGTTAACCACATGTTATGTATGTACTAGTTAGTAATTCCTATTTATTAGATCTCTCGCTTCAAGACTTTCGATCTTGCTATCGTATTGCTGAGAAGAATGGAGTTGGGCTGTTTTGAGATCTGCTCCTCCTCCCAATTCAACATCAGCTTCGTGACATGAACTCTTAACTCTCTCTGCGGGACTGCCAAACACACTCTGCTTGTGTCATTGCTGGGCATCAAGAATTTTATCAGCCGCTTTCATTGGCTTCAGATTAGCAGCATTTCCAGCCAATCAAGGCACGTCGCCACTTACAACTCTTCAACGCCAAAGCTCAACGCTGCGAACCTTGTTTGGCAGCGCGGGGAAACACTCTGAGAGTCTGCAAACGCGGAGCGCCTGGGGTTGTGAACAAGTCTCTCTGTCCAGCCGCGTGTGGGACCAACCTGTTTTGCACCACTCGACTGCGTTCTCGAGCACTGCAACCACTTAGATTGAATATCGACAGCGAAGACTCGGGTTGTTTTCGTCAGTTGAAACTTCCACTGGGCTAAGTTTACTCTGTGGTTCCTCGTCTTTCTTACCCTATCATGCCGCAGAGCCAGAAGCTAATTAGTTCTGTAGTCAGCTAGTTATTCGCCCCTCTCAAATCTGGTCCTCCCCATGCCTTTGTCTTACAAGAGCTGACGAGATGGCTTCCTCTACTATTACAATCTCTCGAAACCTGCGACATACTAACGAGTCACTGAGTGATGTCGAAGCATTGGCAGCGGCATTTCGATTATGAATTTTGTGATAGCCTTTGATCAATTCATGAACCACACTCGGTAGTTTCCTTTTCAGCAGTCCATGAAAGTTCCAGCGAGAAATTTCAAAGATCGATTTGTTCAGCAGCCAGAACTACAATAGTTCACAAGATTATACTCCCGCATTTTATGACCCTAACGTTTGTTACTTATGTCGTCGACTGATCGCATCCATGTTCCACACGTTCGAAGGGTTCGAGAATCCCGATAAGGCCCCGGGTCAAAGCCGTGACGGTCGTGGCAAGGCCGGAAAGCGATCTTCAACATTGCGCGCCTGTGAACAATGTCGACGTCGTAAGATTCGCTGCGATGGGGAACAGCCATGCGAAGCGTGTCAATGGTATAAAAAGACCGATCTGTGCCACTATTCGGACCCTCGACCATCCAGAAGGTATTGCTCCATTTTCTAGTTGTTGCCGAATCTTCAAGGAGTAGGACGGAATGCGGTGTCCTTCTTGACGTGATACCTTTCTTTTATTTTGACCCATCCTTCCGTCTCTCCTCGATTGCGAGCTCTGCATCGTCTGATTGATAAATTATTTAATGTCAATAGGCATGTCGAGAAATTGTCTTCCACCGTGGAGGAATATCGATCCCTATTCGAGAAACTTTTTCCCTCCACTCCTCTACAATCCCTTTTAAACCTGTCCCGCGAGAAACTTCTAGAACTGGCCTCAAATTCTCAGCTGCGAGCTGACTCTTCCCCCACTCCTGTGTCTGTAACCAAGTCCCCACCTCCTGCAGATAATCATGCATCCCAATTTCCTCCAGAAGACGCGAACCTGGAATCGCTTCAGACAATGCCCGATGATTCCACCGAGAGTCGCGAATCACGCAGTCCAGATCTCGTGGCTACGGTCTCAGACGATGTGAACGCATTATCGCTATCAACAAAGCGACCATCAACATATCTCGGGATATCGTCTGTCAACGCAGTGATGCGGGTCATAATGTGGATGGATCCGGACAGCACTCGACACTTTTCGGAGACTCCTGATCGGCAGCCTCGCCCAAAACTCGAGCAAGGAGCTCCCCCAGAGGGCGGCGCCTGGTACCTGCAAACCCCGGCACCGAGTGTGAATCACATTGAAGTAAATACGATGCAGCTTATCAACGCCTACTTTGCATATTTTCACCCCTTCAACCCTTTAATAGATGAGCAGTTGTTTCGCGAGACTGTTTTATTGGGTAAAAGGTTCGACCCACGCTGGCTAGCACTTCAGAATATCGTCTTTGCTCTAGGGTGCATCGCTGCATATACAGCTGATGATACATCGCATGAGTCATACTATTTGAGAGCTAGGCACTATCTGAGCATGGACACTCTAGGAAATCCACACTTGGAAACTATTCAGACTTTGGCCTTAATGGGAGGGAACTACTTACATTATATTAGCCAGCCGAACCTGGCGCATTCACTTATGGGAGTTGCTCTACGTATGGCTACGATGCTCGGCTTGCATAAGGAATTTACTGGAAATCAGGATCCTGCGAGCCAAACTAGCCAGAGAAAATTCTCAGTTGATCTGCGAAGAAGGGTGTGGTGGTCGCTTTTTTGCCTAGATACTTGGGGTTACATGACACTTGGTAGACCAAGTATGGGACGATGGGGCCCGGGAATTACAGCCAAACTCCCACAATATCAGGGAAATATGGTATATTAGCATCCCTTGTTTTCCCGGTTCGGGGTTTACTTTCGTTCTTACATATGCACTAGGAACTGGCAATTTGTGTGCTTTCATTAGTTGAAAACACCCGGTTTTGCAAAATCGCTACCCAGGTGGGAGATGCGCTCGCAGCCTCCCCAATTGTTACACATCCAGAAATGGTCAGCCTCGATAATCAGATGGTTGAGTGGCATAACAGTCTTCCTCCACTCTTGAAAGATCACGAACCGTGTTCGGATACCGTTTCAACGACTCGCACCGTTATGCGATGGCGGTATCAGAGCCAGCGTATTCTTCTTCACCGCCCAGTTTTACTAAGCTACGCCATGCGTCGCGTTCCTTATGTTGCCCTCAGAACAGAAGAGCGATATGCTATTGAAAGATGTAGAATGGTTGCTGATGAGACAATCCGAGACGTCGCGTCCACCACTCGACTAAATCAAATGACGGGATGGAATGCTGTCTGGCTCCTCTTCCAGGCTACACTAGTTCCACTCTTGGGACTTTTTATTGCAGATAGCACTGCCACTCATATGTATGCAACGTTGGAGAGCTGCAGAAATCAAGTGGAAACTGCCATAGTTGCGCTTGAGCGGTTAGAGTCCTGGAGTCCAACTGCCAAAAGAACTTTGGAAGTGGTTTCACGGATTTTAGAAGCAAGCCAGCGGCCTCGCAACACCACTACTAGCAGCTTGGCCTCTGGAACTCAAACCCGTACCACTAGTGCCAGTGCTCATTCCGTCGCTCCGTTGGCAGAAACATCGACTGCCGCGCCTTTCATCCATACTATGAATCAGCCAACAGTCCTTGGTAATGCATGTTTCCAGGATTATCAGGATATTGCTCATTATATGGAACCCTCAACTCAGCAAATGTTGGATTATATCTCCTGGGGTGACAATAATATCTGGCCGAGTGTGCAGGAAGATTTATTTCCTCATCCAGCAGCTGCTGTGGGGCTGTTTTGTCAGGGTGAAGATTATCTTAAACCTCTTGATCATGGTGTTGCTGTCGCAGGTGGCAGACAGGGGACGTATCATACTGGATTGGCAGCGCCTAATCTTGTGCGATTCCAGTGAGGGCCATGTACACTATGATAACTATTACGGGTGATATATACCTGAAGCATAAACAGGAGCTCTTCTTTATTTTTCAACATATTCTCTAAAACCGGCCCAATTTCGAGATTGTAGTGCAATCGAGCGTTCCTCTTCCTGGTCACGGATGGAGACCTAAGTCGCATATCAAAGATGCCTAATGTAGACCTTCTATTCCTGTATACTTCTAACAGCCATTCGACAATAATGTGATGTGATAGCTAGAGACCTTGAGCTTTCGCCTCATATATCCCTTGATTCACATGCGAAAACGCGATCTTCCAATGTGCTTAGTCAGCCAACGAGCAACGCGTAATCTGGGCTCGTGCTCGGTCCAAATTTTGAAAGACTTACAGTAAACTTGATGCAATTGTTCAAAGAGCTCCGTCTACCCTTTTTTCTGATCAATTGATTGTGGCCGAAGCAAAAGCTGCCTTTAACAGGCTCATTTGCGTTTTATCTGCGTTGTGATGGCCTGTCGAGTGGCTGTGTGACCTACAAGCTGTCAGGGAGCTCTGCGGCTCTCTCGTTGGATACAGACAATCGATGCCGAAAGGCCAGAGCTGCTCGTTGTTCTGGCTCAAACAAACGAAGGCCCTTGTTGATTTCCCTATAAATTATTCCGTCGGTCCGCTACCATGGCAACATCATTTTTCTCCTCCCCTTATCGAGTCCTCTCTGCCGCAGTCGTATTGCGCGTGGTCCTATTCTTCTACGGGTTCTACCAAGACGCCCATTCTGCCATGAAATATACAGACATAGATTATTATGTTTTCACCGACGCTGCGAGGTTTGTGTCGAGGGGCCAGTCGCCTTACGAACGGGCTACGTACAGGTACACTCCGCTCCTTGCGTGGCTTCTTGTACCAACTACGTGGACTGGCTCGGGCCCACTTGGTGGTCTGTGGTTTTCGTTTGGCAAGGCGTTGTTTGCATTTGCGGATATTGTGGCGGGCTGGTTGATTGTGGAGGTTCTCATGAAACATCAGAACATGGATATCACTCGGGCTCTGAAGTACGCGAGTATCTGGTTGTTGAATCCTATGGTGGCAGCGATTAGTACGAGAGGGAGCTCGGAGGGATTGTTGGGAGTAATGGTAATTGCGCTGCTGTGGGCTGTTTTGCAGAGAAAGGTGGTGTTGGCTGGGTTTTTGTTAGGATTGGGGGTGCATTTTAAGATTTATCCGTTTATCTATGGGCCGGCGATCCTTTGGTATCTGGATGACCGTGAGAATGTCGAGAAGTTGACTGAAGCTGGAAACGTGGAGCTGGGCTTGGTGCCGCAGATTCTGCGGTTCCTGACGATGAAACGGCTGAAGCTTACCTGGACGGCGTTGAGTGCTTTTGCGGCGTTGAATGTTGGGATGTATATGATCTACGGCTTCCCTTTTCTGCAGCATACGTATTTTCATCATTTGACTCGCGTGGACCATCGGCATAATTTTTCGCCGTACAATATGCTGCTCTATTTGTCGTCGTCAGATGCGGCGAAAGGGATCCCTCGGAACAATTTTGAATCTCTCGCTTTTATTCCACAGCTTGGTTTGTCGGCTGTTTTGATTCCAATTGTACTGGCGAAAAAGGATCTCGCAGGGAGCATGTTGGCGCAGACATTTGCGTTTGTTGCGTTCAATAAAGTGTGCACCAGCCAGGTTTGTCTACTGTTGCGTGCTCAGAGAGAAGCTGCTAATGTTGTGAGTAGTATTTCTTATGGTACATGGTATTCCTACCGCTCTACCTTCCATATTCTTCCTTCGTGGCACGTCCTCTTCTCAGACTCACGGCTCCTACACTATGGGTTGCCGCACAGGTACGTACTGTAAAGCCTAGAGCCTGCCTCCCGGTCGTTCGGTCCAAGGAATTCACTGACTGGCCCCTTCAGGTTCTCTGGCTTCAACAGGGGTTTAAACTGGAGTTTCTCGGTATCTCCACATTTATTCCGGGTTTATTCATTTCTTGTCTGATGTTCTTTGCAATTAATGTGTGGATCCTGGGGATCATTGTGTCCGATGTTGGGAATTATTGCTCCTCTCCCAGCGGCGAGAATGAAGGAGTTATGTCTGCTCCGCAAGTGAAGAGGGACTAACTGAAATATAATGATGTCTTTACAATAGTTCACAATACACAGTAAATGGCACCATTACAAGCATGCCTAGTGATAACAAATATACAACAGTGAAAAATAATTTTTTTTTTTTTCTTTTTTCACATAATTTCGAATTTGGCATACTACGTAGTGTTTCTTTTCCTCATATAATTGAATATTTTTATGGTATATGACATAAAAAACTTACAAATTTTTATTCTAAAAGGTAAGATGGCCGAGCGGTCCAAGGCGCCAGGTTAAGGTCCTGGTAGGGGAAACCCTGCGTGAGTTCGAATCTCACTCTTATCATCATTTACTTTTTTTTTTCCTGTTTCCACTTAGCTTTCCTCTGGTAAAGGTATGGATGAATTTTTCAAGGGTAAGTACGTCAAATTAATAAATCTCTGAATCTCATCAGGTGTGGTCAACTTGCTGCGTCTTAAACCGTTCTGTGCACGTGGGTAGCCCTACTGACCCACTGGACGTTAGCTTATAATCTAACCAGATGCAGCTAGTGCCCGCCACTGACCGCAATGCAGCCAATGACGGCCCGTAACCCGGACAGTCTTGGTTTCATTCAAATACAGTCCCATACATACCATTACGGTACCATTGTGACGCTCGCAGAACGGGCTCAGACCGCCAAGCCTGCCCTCACACGCCCTTCTCCCATCGACTCTCGCTATCATCACCATCATCCATCACATCATCACTCGACTTCACTTCCCGGCCCCTTTTCTTCATTTCCCCCATCATTGACGGCTTAATTTGATGTTTCACTTCTCTACTGACTTCATTTTGGAGGCTCTTTGTCCATACTACTAGATTCTTTCGTTCACGTTATCCTGAGAGACCCTGCTGCTTCATTTTTCCTATCGTTTTCTTCTGCCTCCTTCTCCCCTCTTATCAAGATACTACCCTCTCAGTACGTTCGTCCCAAGAATTGGCACTCGATTGTCCGCTTCTAAACCTCGTCTTCGGCCTCGTACGACTCACTGTCGCCATCGTTGGCCAGTCTTCTCCAGTCGTGTAGACAAGGTGAGTCGTGAAACAGAGGACTGGTCGTTGCAGTGTTCGAAAGTGGATCTCCAATGTCATTCTAAATTAGGAAACTGATCGTGGGGGCTAGGACCATCTGCTAATAATGAAATCAATCACTTAGATACGATTTCTGCAGAAAAGCTCTTCTGTTCCAACCGTCCCTGCGTGCCTATCTCCTTTCGATGAGTTTGCTATAGATGCCCAACGACCCAGCAAGGCTGAAATCATGCTCTCTACTGTTCCGCCCCCTCACCTAATCGCTATCGACCCTCTGCTGAAACCATCCCCTCCTACCACCCTTGAGACGCATCCCTCAGAGCCATGTATCACATTCCAAACACCTCACCAATTCAATATATCGTCAGATTCCTTTGTATCGCAACCAGAATCAGTCGAGTTGGAGATGTCAGACCTGGATTATACACCATTACAGTTTGAAGATCTTCCGACGGAGATCCACGAGGCCGTTTTAGACCACTTGTTTGGTGTAAGGGGTGCTGCTCTCGCCTCTGTCACACCCGCGTCGTCGACCGCGTCCAGTTGGAGCAAAACTCTACGCCATCCGCGTCGAAAGGCCCTGGCTGACCTTGCTCTTGTCTCGCGTACGTGGAGACCTCTAGTACAAGAAAGGATCTATCGACATAGTTAGTAGTACACTTTTGGTCGTCTAGTGTTTAACCGTGAACTGACTCTATGTAGTTCAAGTGAAAGGTACGACAGATGGCCTTCAAGAAAGCGCGGAATGGTTCAGCTCCCATCCTCATCTCGGTCCACACGTTCGTCACATCGAGATCTGGGTGCCTGTCTGGGGCGATCGATTACCTCGACCGCATGGTTTGCAGCCGAATCGTCGAGAGATCAGCGATGCAGAGAGCCAGCACGCCGCGGATTCTGTTGCGTTGCTTCAGGCAGTGACTGACAGTATGGAACATGGTCGTACAAATCACAATTTCAGATTCGCCAACCGTAATGCTACCTTGCAGCAAATTTTCTATCATGTCGCGTGCTTTTTTCCCGAGTCCAAGATGCTTACGTTGGAAGGTGGACACTGCAAAAAGCCACCCATGATCAAGCACTTTTGCGACGATTCGATAGGAGAACAATGTCTAGAGATTTTGCCAAATATTCAGACGTTCATTATGAGAGGGGCGTGGAATATCATGAGAGAATATGACCATTGGTGTAACGTTTCCTCGGCGCTGCCTAACATGCGCGAATGGAATTGCACTTATGCTAAACCGAAACGTGAAGCACAGGCTACTATATCAAGAATTCTGACTACTTTCCCTCGAGGGCTTACCCGACTCAATATCAGCCTTGAAGGGTTTTGCAGCAAGACCAATCCCCAGTCGCGATTGTTGAATGAACCTCAAGCGGAACGACACCTTTGCCGATTATTAGGGGATATCGTCCCACAGCTGGAGTCGTTGACGTTCACCGGAAAGGTTTGCTCCACTTTATTCACCGCTGCGCGGACCGCGACCATCAAAAGCGAGATGAGGTCGAGGTTGAAGGCCGTTGACCTGGTGGTGAAGGCCTGTTGTTGTGATCAGGCTAAACTAGAAGGCAGTCTAAATTTTGTCGGCGATCATTCTGGGATTACCAATATGACATTTATCAAAGCGTTTGAAAAGTTGATTGTTGCTGCGGTGAAGTCACTAGATTCTCTGACAGCCATACAGTTCATGAGAATCCGATACATTGATCTTGACTCGATATGTGGGCTCCTCAACCCTTATTACCAGTTAGTCGGGAATAACTGTACCGGATTATGGAGCGAGGAGATTTTGGAAGCCCTTCACACAACCCGGCCCACCACGCAATTTGAGGTGTTGGACGATGGAATTCTTCCAGAATACGGTGTGAATTCACATACAGGAACAACAGCATATCCCCGCAGTCGGCCTCGCAGTATGAGGACCAGCGCATACGAAATCATCGCTGATAAATCGAAGCCCTAGGAAAACTGAATTACTTATCTAGATACCACCATACGTTTTTAAATTTCTTTCATACCCCATTACCATATTCGAACTTTTTGTTGCGACCTCGGATTCCCGCACCAATATACCACCCTGTCTGTCGTGATTAGCGTGCCATCTCATTTCGGTTTTCCTTCTTTCCTTTCTTCATTTCGGCGTGGGATCTTCGAAGGCATTTTATTTTGTAATACAGGCTGGTTGCAGGTCGTGAGCTGTTTTAATGTTCGGGAGGTTTTTTTTTTTTTTTTTTTTTTTTTTCCTGCAAAATCGGAGGCCAGATTTGTCTCCATTTCCCCTTTCATCAAAGATAAAAAAAGAGATCTTGCATTCCTCAGTATAAAAACATTACATCCATCTCATTTCCTTTTTTTATTTTTCATTTTTTTTACTTCAATCAAAAGAAGCTATCACAATAATGACCGTCCGTTCCTTTTTTAAGGTTTCCTTTGAAAAAAACGGGCTTTTAGTGCCCGGAAATGCCCAAAGAGATTCCCAACGATCTCAAAAACTGCCGAAATGAAAGCTTAAAAAAAGAAGAACACGGCATTAAATCATGACAGGCTAGGGAGAAATAAATATACATTGTATGTAGCTAAACATGGCTGCAATGGGGATTTTACCGAGGTGCCGAAGTCGGCTACTGTCGGGGCATGCAGCGTCAAAAGCAGATGGGGTTAATAATCGTCTTGACCCTTTTTTTTTTTTTTTGTTTTTTTGTATTTTGATGCGGTGAGGTGGTTGAGTCAAGCATGGGACGGGACTTTTCAGAGATGGTGCCTGTAGTGAAAAAGGAGAGATGTCACCAGGTTTGCCAAGGCAATACTGTGTAGTGGGAAGGGAGGAGGAGCATTTTACGGGTTGATTGAGGTGAGTCGTGCTTGAGGATAAGATTGGCTAATGATATAACTATCTGATAAGAGTCCTTGTGGTCTGATGATTTTTAAAATAGATCTAGGAATGATGCGAATGATGCAGATGCAACGAGATTATATGCGAAGTCGGGTGAAAGAAATTTTATATATAAAGCGTGATAGATAGGGCCTAGATGGGAGAGAGGGATGTAGAATTTGGCCTTTTTGAATAGAAATATTGTTGAGTTATGGATCCTCAATTTTTGGGCTTATTGTGTGGTGTAATTCTGTATAGATCCCCCTCGCGTCTTGTATACGGAGTATACCAGGGTCAAATGATATCAACTGATTAGGTATATCAGTAACCGTCATCACCCAACTATCATCTCAGATTCATTGAAATAAAATCCAGTCATACCCTGGCTTTGCACATAAATTGATCCACTGAAGTGTCTCATTTGGCCTCAATGGATCAATGACAACACGTTATACCCTTCAAACAGGTACGCACCCCAAGTTAGCGTAAGCTCTATATCTCATTTCAACAGGACATACGTAAAAGTTAACTCACCGCAGGTGCAAATATCGTCAAAGAACAAGCCCATAGTTGAAGATAAACCTACCTTTGGAGTTCGTAACCCTGAACCAGATCAATGGTTGGGTAAGGGCAGGTCAAGAATAGTGTGTAACACCCTACAGCATTCGCTGGGGAGCGTAATTAAGGAAATACGAATGATAAACGGGTATGGACAGGATGGAAACCATCAGTATCCTGCGAATCGATTTACATTCTGTTCACCCAAGACTCAAGAATCTGCAGAATCCGACAGGCTGAATCAGAAATTGACATGCGATTCCAAATATGCTGCTTGATAAGCATACTGCACACCAGAACGTCGCATCGACCTTCTCTCGTAGCCATCGCAGTGCAAACCGCTCTGAAATTTCCTGGCAACACGAAGAATCCAGGCTATTCCGGCTATCGTATCCTTACTTAATAATAAACACATTCTCATGTCAAAAGGCGGAACGCCAATTGAGGAACGAAGCTGCTTGTCTCCACAATTTCTCCGAGTGCCACCTGCCAGGACCGTTTCGTGTTGGGCCCTAGACCAACCCACGGCCCGAACCTAAAAGGAAGAGCCGAACAACCGAAGACAGAACTGCCGAAACACCGTGGTCGGGGCATTGGCGGATTAGTCATCCGAGTCGAGTCGTTCAAAAAAGACCAAGACTTCACCACGAGACATCACAGTTCCAGTCCCAATCTCTTAGTAGCCATTTCCCAATACCATCATACCGATCATACATCACATCGTGGTGGGCTGCGTCACCTCCCATTACTGCCTGGGTAGTTGCCAGCGGAAAGTATTCGTCCATTGCAGCAGTAGCGTCCATTGGCGTTTTCAGCTCTGCGAGAATACCCGCTGTCATCATATCTGAAACCGTCCGGGCATACTGGTCGTCTTCCGGCCGACCGGACTCTACCAGCTCATGGGGATAGTTGGCTAACATGACATCGCCAAGACGACATAAGTCTGTCCCAAAACCACTGAAGCATGCTTGTTGGTTTGGAGTCAATGGAGTTGGCTGTGGTCGATCTGCAGATCTAACAACTTTCGGTGCCTCGTCAAGCATGCTCTGCATAACTTTTAAGCTGCCAATAGCTGAAGGCCATCGTTTCGCCAGTTCCTTTTGAGAACTATAAATGATACGGAGATCCTGCTCCGCTCGTTCCCACAGATGCGGATACGGGAAACACGAAAGAAGGCCTACGCTGGCCGATAGAAGATAGAATGTGAAGATGGGCCCAAGGAAGCGAATCTCGTCGCGTGCCAAGAAGTCTTCGAAGATGCCAGCAACGAAAGATGAGGCGAGGATGCAAGCCGCTGATGGGAGGTTTGATGACGAATTTGGTCGATAGAGGATGGCGAGAGTAATGAAATACGGGACATGCAGCTGACGAGCTTCAAAACTATAAGGCGACAATGAAAGCCGGTATGCAGGGGATCCGTCGTTCGGACTATATCTTCGAAACAGGCGAAGGGGCTCTGGCAGTTCTCGAGTCCATCGGTAGAGAGCATTCTCAATAATTACTCGCTTCTGCCGGGAGAGCCCACGCCGACAGCAACAGTGCGTAAGCTCGCCTAACAGGCCAGAAACTTCGACATATGCGATAAATAGTTGTCCATTTGAACTACTGGCGTAAAAATCTTCTGGTGTTAAAGGCCTGACTTCGCTGTCATCTGGGTTAATAGCACGCGGCCGGCCGTGTCCCGCGGAAATCAAACAATCTCGGGCCTGTAAAGTCAAGTTAAAGACGCGTTCAGCCCAGAGAAAGCAGGCACTGGCCATAGTTGCATATCAATAAAAGTATATATGATACTCACATACAAAGTCCACCACAATCTCCTGCGAAGTGGCCCTTCTCGACCCAGTGGCGGCTCTCTATGTAGCCCAATCTGATAAGCCAACCCAACCCCAATCCGATTCCAGAATCCACTCGTATTGATAGAGACGTGTTCTGGCCCTTCGGGATTATACCAGTGCAATATACAGACTGCAGTGATCACAGTAATCGTATTTTTCTCATAACCAGACCAAAAAAGTGCCTTTGCCCGACGATAAAATTCATTTGATGACGCATAAGCAGTTACGGCTGGTGCAGATGAGACTCTACTCGCCGCGAGGAAGACGGCTTGAAGAAGCAAAATCGACGGTTGGTGCCCATTACTCTCCGTGAGCCAGCTCCTTTCCACAATAGGCATCCACGGCGAACATCGCTTCATGAAAGTATCTATGAGGCTCTCTCGAACGGCTCGTGGAGGTAAATCAAACGCATGTTGGAGATGAAGAATCCTGAGATCTTCTTCGGTAAGAGATTCGGTCACAACGGCGGGATATGACCCTGCACGATCCTCGTTGAAAGGAACCTCGCCGCGGATATGCTCCGACCGGCCCAGGAACGTCGAGTTTGGTGTGCCTGGCCTATAAGGACGTGATTCCTGCGATGGTTGTGATGGTCGAGCAAATCCCAGCGGAGCTGTGTTTGGATAGAAAGACGATCCATCGGACTCGTGAGCTGTCGAGGTTGGAGGCGTTTGGTTCTGAGCTGATGTTCCCGCCCCGGCCGACGACTCCGAAGGAGCCGAAGGGTGTCCCTCGGCAGCAGCAGAGCGATGCTGATCCCAGTGCAGAAGTACAGAGTCCCAATTCGAGCGTCTAGGAGGTGCAAGGCCGGGGCTTTCGTGGTTTATTTCCGCTTTTGTAGGTACCGGAGCGGTTTCTTCGCGTTCAGCAGCGGTCTTCCGACGTTTGCGTTTCCGTTCACGGGGGCTACGGAAAACCAGGTATCAGTGCCTGGTTCCAGTAATGAGAAAACACAGGATCTGAGAGCACATCTCACGAGCAAGTCCAGTGGTTCCTCGCGCAGTTCAAGCACTGTGAGCTGCCTTCGGGGTATATGCAGCGTATCTATCCGAAACCACCGTAAAGTCAGCGTCCAGCAACAAGAAAACGAGTCTTCTGCTTTACCATTAACTGTCAGGACCTTTAGGTAAACACCTACCTTCTTCTTATTGCACGCGACACAGGCTGATGCTGCGCGAAGACGCGGCGGGCTTTCGCCAGCCTTGTTAGCTGGAGTCGTAGCATGAGACACAGCAGCAGCAGAAGCGGTAGTTGTGGGCGGCGCCGGCTGCGAGACAGAAGTCTCACTCATACGGATACAGCTTCGTAATAGCTCACAAAGGATTAAAGGTTGCTATGAAGGTAGAAAGGGTAGAATGAACGAAAAAAATTGTCAGCCCGACGGCAGATGTGCGACCTATTCGATCGGAGTTGGGGGATCGGAGCTCTTCGCACTTGGGACTAGCTAATTAAAGGCGGGCAATGGTCGACTCGTTGACTAGTTAGTTAGTTCGCCAGCCAGATCGCCCCGTTTTGCTCGCTGCCCGCCCGTTTCGTTGCTTATTACGGAACAGTGAGGCCACCCGCCAGGCTTCAGTGAGGAAGCGTTGATGACTTGGGTAACCTCTCGTGGGGCAGGGATCACCACTTCCGGCCGGGAATTCAAAAGTGAAACTCGACTGACTTTTTCGTGACGGCAACGTTGGGCTGCTAAGAGAAAGGTTTCGAGACTATAGTTAGTGGGCAGCTCAGTGGATTCTTCATTAATAGCACGCTTTTGATCTGTTTCAAACATCTAGCTACATTGTATGTACGATTCCGTATTCAGAATAGAACGAACGACTCCAGATGTGACATTTTTATCGGCTATTGGATGCCTAATCCTATCCCTCTCTTTTTACAGGGAAGCAGAGACGAAAAGATGTTTCCAGATCTTCAATAGATACACGCCATTCTGCAGCCAACATCGCCGGCAGCAGTGGGACGGATATCCAGTACGTCTGACACCGCTCGTTACATGAACTGTAGCAGCTGTTTGATCTCAGCATCTCTTCGGCACAACCCCAGCCATGGAGAAAAAGGCTGGATTGCAATTTGACATCAATGCTGGTCCCTGTTTGGGAAAATTTGGAAGCGTGTAATTCGCGTTATCAACTGCACAGATGCAATCAATTGTCATATTATTATTAGTAGTAGTAGTTGCAGGGTGATTAACAATTAATGATAGATGATAGCGAATGGGGGGAAAATCGAGGTATTCTAGATGGCCTAACAAGGTGCATCAACAGCTCGACGGAAACATTACAACTCCCCATGCCGCAACGAAGGCTGTTGCGGACGAAGTCTGCCTTTCTTGATCTCTTCGAGTGCCAAGTCAAATCGTGCGCCCATCATCCACGCAGCACCGAGCTGTATGACGCAACTTAGTAAACGATATCTGTGGTCTTGCTATAAAGACTTACCATGAGTCCAGAAACAGCGATCAATATGCCGACAAGTGAAATGACGATGAAGATAGTGTCTCGTGTGGCTTCGGCAGCCTCAGCAGCTTTCCTCGTGGCTTCTGCACTCTTTTCGTTATTCGCTCTCCGTCGAGCGTCTTCAACGGATTGTGTTGGGAAGATCGACTCGATGAACTTCTCAATCTGCATGCCGTTAACAATGTGGCTACAGGGACAAGTTTCCGATAACTAACCTTTCCGCAAGCCATGCTAATGTTGAGGAAATTGGGGTCCCTTGGGGTATTCTTCCTGTGGATTGCTCGGGCGTATTGGCGGAAAACATCACAAATCACCCGAACGTTTTGTGTTGACTGCCACATTAATCGGCAGGCTTCGCCCTTTGTAATCTTGACGTTACGGTCGAACATGGCTGGATTTCGGAAACATAACTCTAGAGTTGCAATGGCCATTGACTGGGGAATAGCAGCAAAGTTAAAGACACTCTGTTCCGTTAAGCCAGCCAAATAGTACAAACAGTCATCCGCATGGCCAAGAGCATTCAATACCATCTCTGAACTGCAATTTAGGGCTGCTGCACGATGCTCGGGTTTGAAGAGATCCTCCCACCTGTCAACATGATTTGACCAGATTTCCTTTGGCCAGAAGCGACGGTTGTCGTCTTCATCCTCTCGAACATCACGAATGATGTTGGTCTTTTGAAGAAAAAGGCCCATGGACTTGAAAAGGTCAGGTCGTTCAAGAAGTTGCGGCCGAGCAAACCCAGCTTCGACAAATAACCGCGTCAGACCCTCACCGACAAGTCCGGCGACATACCAACAGTATAAGTCGTATTCTTCCACTGTGTTCACATTGACATTCTCAAACTCAGCTTTGCGACAGTAGTCGGCCATGCCATTGCCCATTCGGTCAGTAATGTCCTTGATGATCACTCTATAGGCGGGTTTGATCTTCTTGAATTCAGTTATGACGTTGTGGAACTGAACCAGCAGTTCACGGTCTTTCTCTTCTGGGCGATTACCATCGAAAGTCCACCCATCGACCTCGAGAAAGTCTTTGAAATTACGAAGGATCGGCTCCTTCACCTTCAATGGTATAGAGGTATCATCTTCGATAGTGTCTAGGCCACGGAGAATGAGATAAAACAGACAGACGGGGAGAAGCAACTCTGGGTGCAGTTCCATAATCACCGCGCTGAAGCTGCGGCTAGTGAGTTTGAGGAAGTGGTAGCATTTCTTTTCGCTCTCTGTTTCATTTTGTGTATTTCTGGCATGTACAGGCTCATGCCAGACTTTCCTGGACGCCATTAGCTTGTGCGACAACCCCCTCAACGAAACGGGCAGACTAAACTACCATTGAATAATTGACCTCAGCTCTTGCGGATGACAGAGAAGATAAAGGGCTTGTGAGAAGGAAACCATTGTGTCTCGCACAGGGTTGAGAGGAAGGTTGAGGATTCAGAGCTTTCGAGTAACGGTATAGTGAGGGTTCAATGGGACCACTGCTTAGAAAGTTTGGAGAGGTGAAGAAGGGGGAATCATGGGGTCGATTAAAGGAAGATATAAGTAAGAATTACAAGTGAAGAACAGACATTGAATTAAAGGTGTAGCCTAGATCACTCACGAAGAGTGGATTGCCAGAGGGAGGATGACGACGAGAGTGACAGTTGAAGAGAAGAGAAGAGCACAACTTGGATGAGAATTTGCGAAGGAAAAGGTTCCAAGTTAAGCTTAGCGGGAAACGGTTGTTGGTCCGCGCGCAGGAACGCCGAAGCCTATTAGTAAGCACACCAAAGACAGCGCGTTACAGTACACAGTACTAGCTTCCTCGGATGGTCGTCTATTAGGTAGAGAGACATGCATCATATTGGGATTGTCGTCCTAGGCGCAGGGTGACAGGCCACTCGAGAGGAGCAAACTCCACGGCCAAGTCGACGCAGGATCACGTAATTGAAGGTGTGTGCAGCATGTCTACAAACCATAGCCTCTGTTGACCGTCTGAAGAAGTTAGTATATCACGCTGTAGAGAGTTTATCTATTAGGTCATGTATGTATGTACATACATACTATACGTCCCATCTCTGGTATATGTATAACCAGGCCACAGCGCTTTGTAGACATGAATTGCCGATCGAGACTCTTCCTGCATTATTTGTTGCAATCTGCGATTCAGGCTCAGCATGTTAGTTACTAACCTAGTTGTAGAGTCTCTGTAAGTACTCCAACTCCCTGCTATTATTATTATTTACATAACTAGCTGGAGTGGCGCCACTGACGCGTCAGTTGCTAGTGGCAGAAACAGCCAACACGCCCACCGCCTTTGCTATCTGCTTGATTGACCCCCCGCCTCCTGCTTACTTAAGGAGCAGGGTAACCTGGCCAATCACGCTGTCCGACAACCATGGGTGGGAGATTCTGAGCTGAGCCGTAGTTGCACAGACTGATTGCATCGTGTCGGCGCTCAAGCTCGCTGCTTCGGAAGAGATTCACTGACATTGTTGCCTACAACAGCTTATAATTTGCTTTTCTCACTGTTTTCTGCCTTTTCAGATTACTATATATGCCTTGTCTTCTCCAGTTATTGATCTTTTGCTCTTGACAACTGAACTGATTTCTGTATTGATTCCTTGCGAAAACCCTTCAGTTATCTGGCGACCTTACCCCACACTATAAGCAGTGAACATGGTAGCGGACACTGCATATTACGACACTCTGGGCGTACCACCTACCGCCACGGAGCTCGAAATCAAGAAGGCCTATCGAAAACTCGCCATTACAACCCATCCAGGTTTGTCCGCCCATGCCACTTCCTTGATCCAGTTTCGGAACTAACCACAACCCATAGATAAGAATCCAGACGATGAGACCGCTCACGAGAGATTCCAAGCTGTAATTTACCCTCCTGTTCTCGCGTATCTGCTTTCCGGCAATCCGGACGTCGAATTAACAAATTTGAATATCTAGATTGGTGAAGCATACCAGGTTTTGAGCGATGAAGAGCTGCGAAAGCAATACGACAAATATGGCAAGGAGAAAGCGATACCCGGAGGTGGTTTTGGTACGATACTGCACTTTGCGATTTGCCATGTTTGGAATGTCAGTTAACCTGCAGCAACAGAGGATCCGGCCGAATTCTTCAGCATGATCTTCGGAGGTGATGCCTTTGTCGATCTGATCGGAGAGATATCCCTCATGAAAGATCTAACGCGTACAATGGACATCACAATGCAAGAAATGGAAGAAGATGAATTGGTTGACTCTGCCGAGGAGAAACTGAAAATACATGAAGAGAAAGAAAAAGAGGCTCAATCACAAGCGGCCCAGGGATCCAGCACCTCCCCTCCCCCGCCGTACGCCTCTCCTGACGAGAAAGGAAAGGAAGAAGTGCCCTCCACTGCGTCACAGAAGTCAACGGAACCTGGGACTGGCACCAGCACTCCTCGGAAGATTTGGGGTCAGCAGGCAATCATGGATAAATCAGAAGAAGATGCCAGAATGGATGCTGCTGGCCTAACTCCAGAAGAGAAGGAACTGAGAAAGAAAGAGAAGAAAAAGGGCGGTCTTACAAAAGAGCAGAGAGAGCGGCTGGCCGCATTCGAAGCTGAGCGGAAGAAACAAAGAGAAGAACGTGTGGGCACGCTCTCCAGGAAATTAGTAGATCGTCTCAGCGTGTGGACAGAGACAGACAAAGGCCCCGATGTCACACATGCCTTCCAAGAGAAGACCCGTTTGGAAGTTGAAAATCTCAAAATGGAATCATTCGGTTTGGAAATTCTCCACGCCATTGGCGCGACTTACATTCAAAAAGCTACCTCCTTCCTCAAATCGCAAAAATTCCTCGGCATATCAGGTTTTTTCTCGCGGCTGAAGGATAAAGGTACATTGGCGAAAGAAACATGGACCACCATCTCCACCGCTCTCGACGCGCAAATGACCATGGAAGAGATGGCAAAAATGGAAGAGAAAGGAGGCGATGACTGGACGGACGAGAAGAGAGCCGAATACGAGAAGAAAGTGACCGGAAAGATCTTGGCAGCTGCATGGCGGGGGAGCAAATTCGAGATCCAAAGTGTCTTACGCGAGGTTTGCGAACAAATACTTAATGATAAGGCTGTGAAGTTAGAGAAGCGGATAGAGCGCGCTCATGCGCTTGTCATCTGTGGGAAGATCTTCCAGCAGGTATGTCACTTGGAATCTGTCCTCTTTTTTTCTTTTTCAACTGTTGTCTTCTTTGTCCGGGGGGTTTTCTTCCGTTAGTTGTGCTAACCGTACCACACCTTTAGGCTGAACGTGACCCAGACGAAGAGGGCGATTACATGGCGTTCGAACAATTGATGGCAGAAGGAATGACGAAGAAGGGTAAGACCGAAAAGAAAAAGGATCCCAAGAAGATGAAACCAGAATCGAACCCTGAAGCAACTCCATCGTAGGAGAGAGGGATAGGGCTTCGATCTTATAAGGAGGCGGGGAACCGGGGGGAAAGGAGATTGTTTTCTGAATTTCTTTCGGCTTCGACATGACTATATCTATGCGATAATCCCATCATAGAGATAACGATTTAGCTTTGCATTCTCTCTCTCTCTCTCTCTCTCTCTCTTTTTTTTTCTTTTTCCTTTTTCTTTTTCTTTTTTTCTTTGAAGCTGCCGTATTCCTGATCTTGGTGCAAGGTTCGAAGTCTTTTCTTTCTGTATGGGTCTTCTCATAATACTATGGTATACAGGCGTTGCACAGTCAGTCTCCAGCCCCTTTCCCCCCCATTTCCAAGCATCACGCAAACTACTTGCATATTTCCAGAACTCCTAACCTGAAAATCGACAAAAATATCTCAAGCCCGCTGATAGACAAAGAATCTCTCCAAAGAGAAAAATTGACCTGTTCTCTTCTCTATGTTTCATTAAGACTCTCATCATTTTAACCTAGACATAAGAAAGAGGCAAAAGGGTATCTTGTTCTGCAAATGTACTGATGTTTATAGGAAAAAGGGGGGGAGACAAATGGTAATAGTACACCAACAAGGCAGTCAGAGGAATGGTCCACCCAAAAGAGAAAGGGAAAAAAAAAAAAAAAAAAAAAAAAAAAAAAAAAAAAAAAAGGTAGCGATTGGTATGATTCGTCTTTCTTATGACTCCTCTGATCCCGACCTCCCAAAATAAAACCCCTTTTCCTAACCAGGTTGACCCAATTGTGTGAGACCTATTAACGCCAAAGGCCCGGCTTCTCATCTAGACTCAGAGGAAGAAAAGGAAAAATTAATAAATAAAAAAAAATAAGAAGAGGTATTCTCCAATGCATGCGCCATGCGCCGTATTGCCGACCGATGCCAGGGAAAATTAAAGAAATCGTCAGCAATGTAGGGATTATACAGCCAAGAGAGGAGTGTTGTTTTCCTTGAAAAAGGTATTTTTACAGGGCTGACAAACGGATTTCTGTTTCACTGAGGGGAGCAACAAGAAGAAGCAATCTTCAGTGCGTTTGTTCATTATTATCATCACCATCCGACAAAGCGAATTCCGCCAAGACAGCATGATCAGTGATGCTGTGCTCGTCCAAAAATTTAGGTATTTCCGTAGTTGGACTCAGCAAACCTCTGCTGCCCTCCCAATCTCCACCAGCATCGTCGCGAGCAAGCACGCGTCCTCCAATTTCTATTTCGCTAACGCGAACTTGATACTCCAATGCTTTTTTCCCTTCCATAATAAGACTCTCCGTCCACCCCAGGCATCGTCTTATGCTTTGATTTAGCTTCTGGCTATCAATAAGCAGTTGTTGGTGTTTAGCAAGGTCGTCGAGGACGTATTTTTCATCCCGAGGACAGTGATGATGCTCACTCTCGGCACTTTCACTAGGGCTTGCTGCTTCTTCATCCCATGACGAAGCATTATCATCAGAGTCTGAGGGTATATAATGAAAAGACTCTTCGCTTATTGCACCATCCGTCTCACTCACAATGGACAGACCCCCTCCAGACACAGACCGATGAGAGGACGTTACAGAGAGACGGCCAGTGCGGCTCAATCGGCGATATCGTCGTAGCTCTGCATTCTGTTTCTTCATCTCCCTCTCCAGGGCACGGTTAATAGCTAGTAACGAGGAGTTACTGATTTCAAGGTCCAATACCTTCCGCTCTGTACGTGCATTCGTGGCTAGTTCATTGAGTCGCTGGGAATTAGGATTTGCATCTTCCTTCGAAGGGCTACCAATTCGTGGAAAAGGTTGCAAGATATCTCCAGTTGTAGACGATCTATTGCTACTCGGCAGGGGGCTGTGATTTGGTGAACTAGAACTACTTCGATCGCCTGCAAGAAGGGCAGGAAGGCTCGGAGGGCTCACAAGCGGGGGTCGAGCTTGACGAAAGCAATAGGATCCATCGACGCTCGGGGATTTCCCGTGTGAACATTGGCGCCGGATATCTCGAAGCGTAGGAGATAAACGAGTTTGCGGCCCAATCGATTCCTGTGGATGCACGGATTGTACATTTGCGCGATTTGAATCACGGGTGGTAAAGGCAAGTTCCCTGGGCGAGGATGTCGGCTGTATATTTTGTAATCTCGGCGATACAACAGGAGATCTGGGCAGTATAGCAGAATGTCCCGGTTTTTGCCTTTTGTTATTCGCAGATCCTGATTTTCGTGATATATCGCTCAAATTACGCGATTCGTCCGCCACGCCATTAGCGTAGATGAAAGGCTGATTGTTTGACTGGGCGGGTCCGTGGCACTGCTTCATGTCTGCGTCGTAAGATGAACTTGGCGATCGGGCATCGTCGGCGTGAAAGAACATGGGGTTTCCACGAGTGTTGCTGCATGACGAATCGGGGCGAGATAATGAAACGTTATGCACGGCACCGTTCACAACACTTGCGGGTCTCGACGAACGTGTCGGGAGGCCATTGTTATCGCGAGGACTCAGATTAGATTCGGCGGGGTGCCTTTCCGGAGGGTGAGGTAAACGCGAGCAGGGCTGCGTGGAGGAAGGGGTGCCGGATGGCGAAGAAGAAACAACATCTCTTCGCGAGCTTCTCGACCCTGACCGGGGTGTAATATTCGCGTTTACTGTGGTGTTTGTCCGGGACAGCTTTTCAGCGGTGTGAGATAGGCCAGCAACAGGGGAGTCGGCGCGGTTGAGCTTTCGGTTTAAGTGGGAGGACTGGTACCCAGCTACTTTGGGAGTCAGAGGTGCTTTGGTGGTTTTTTTAAAGGCTGCACTCATCGACGGCGTGAACGGTTTGTTTGTAGGGTTGTGTTGTTTATCCAAAGATCGCATTGTTGTTTTGGATGATGACAGGCTCAATCTGGGGTACAACTGATCTTGCTGAATGACATTGCGAGATTCTGGACAGCACAAGAAACATGATGGCCAGAGCCGACAAGAGTGAATTGGGAGTCTAGAGCTCCTATCATCAGTAGTTAGAGAATTCAATAGGACAAGAAGCACAGAGGAGAGTGAAGAAGATCAACAACAGCTATTGATTGACTCCCAAGATTCTCGTGTCGGGAAATCATCACAGGTTCAGCCCAAAGCAGTCTAGCGGCAAAAACTGCATATCAACATCTTCTTCCACTGAAAACAATCACGACTTCACTTTGATAAGAACAAGCCAACTGAGCTCAAAAATCATGTCTTCATCAGTTATCTCATTACTGACATATCAAAGTCTAGATAGGCCTACTAACTTATGTCCTGATACTGTACATCACCGTCAACTCCTCGACGAGACCTAATGCCTGAGACTGGAGACTGCCAATGGCTTAATTGAAAAACAGACGCTTACGGGACTCTCGCTCAGGGGGGTCCCCTGGTGCGGTCTTCCGTTTGGTCACTGGCGGAGACGCATTGTCTACCAGCGTTCCGTTGACTGCCTCCTTAATCATATTTTTTGAAAGGCAAAAGTCTACATGCTGATTGAAAGCCTTGTCGTCTGCGGGCTGCGGATATGAACATACCGGACACATCCACGTCTCGCTGACTGCGCATGCCTTTAACTCTGCTTTTTCCTGCCGCGACGATTCAAGCTCTTGACTTAGCCTCTCCAAGGTTTCAATCTCGTCCGCTCTTTCTTCGAAAGCTGCGGTTTCGAACTCCTCTTCAGTCAATGCCACTGCTCCGCGAGAGGCAGCATTCAGCTCTGCCGTCGATGATCCATGTGAACTAGTCCCTTTCACATCGAAGAAATTTACATCGGGTTTCTTCGTGCTGATGAGATTGGTGCAGCGAAGTCCCATCAAGCGAATTTTCAAGTTCGGCGTCTCCTTGTTTATTTTTGTTAACAGAGGGAGCGCGTAATTGTACAAGTCGTCTGCGAGATAAACAGGTTTCGGTGTTACCGCCTGCCGTGATATGACCTCGAACGTATGCAGCTTCACTTTCAGAACCAGGGTTCGTCCCTTACATTCCGTTTTACGCAAATCCTTTTCAAGCTCTGTCGCGGTTGATTTGAGCTTCGCTTGAAGATTTGCAAGGCCCTCCAAATCTCGAAACGTGCTCTCAGTCCCCACACTTTTCCTTTGGCGCTCTTCTGCTGGTGCAATGTTTGTCCTTCCAAGCCCCAAATAGCACTGCATCAGAAACTGGAATGCCTTGTGTCCAAATAACGGAAACAGCATGCCCCGAAGTGGATAGATGTCCCTGCAAGTTTTGATCCCTATTGCATCGAGCTCCCGTTCAAATACCCGTCCCACACCATTCACTTTTCGGACAGGTATTTTGGCCATGAAATTCATTATGGCGGTACGTTCGCTGGGAATATAAAATTGGCCATTAGGCTTGTTCCAATTCGATGCAATTTTCGCAATTTTGGCGTTTGCAGCGATTCCTGCTGAAACCGTTACCTTAGTCTCCGCTGATATTTCATTCCGGAGTTTTTGAACAGCGTCATGCGGTTCCATGTTGTTTGCCATACAGTAATCTGTGATATTCAGATACGCTTCGTCGATACTGGCACTCTCAAAACGGGGGTCATAGTTGGCGATGATAGCTCGAATTTCTTTTGCTTTAGCTGTGTACTTTTCATAATTCTGTGGCAAGCAGATCAATTGTGGACATAGCTTTTTAGCAACAAAGCTGGCCATGCCGCTTCGGCAGCCGTACTTTCTGGCAACATAATTGCAAGTCGTCAACACACCTCTGCCCACGGCCATCGGAACATGCCGTAATTCCGGGCGGTCCAACTCCTCTACAGCCGCGAAGAATGCATCACAGTCAAGGTGAACAATACATTGAGAAAGGTCACGACCTAATTCTAATTCCGCAATGTATTCATCGGCTCGACGAACATACGCTGAAAGGTCTTGCCTCTCTAGCTTTTCTTTCTGGGCGAGAATTCGTTGGATTTTTTCTGTCAGTGCTTGATCACGCACTTTTTCATGATTAAAGAATTTAGACCCTTTGGATGCTTCGTAAATGACTTCTGATACCTGATTGCCTATGAGTTCAATCTGACTAGCGACAAGCAGCAGTAAGGAAATTGTCCTGCAACGTACTTTCTGTTGATCGACTGTTTCCTGGCCAGCTTTTGTCAAAGATGGGCCTAAAAGGTGATATTTTAGCGTTTCGTCAGATTCGTTGATCTCGGCCTCGGGCTGTTGGGGTGTATCTGCTGTGGGAGGGTGTCCCTTCTCCAACGCGCCCATTATGGCTCAAACGCGATGCCATAATCGATAATCCGGCAATTGGGGTTATGGAATTATCAATGATAGTAAAATATGGTTATTCTCCAGTCAATCATGGCATATCGTAGACTCCAACAAGAGGGTTGAGCCTGTATTCATCGCTTGCAGGCATCAATCTGACAAAAGTCGTGTGAATTGGCTTCGATCACGTGCTCACGTGTCTCGGCGTGTCTAGCTTAAACCCTTTGAGGACTTCTCAAGAAGATAAGTTCGTTCAACAGTGACCACTGGGTCGTTGTTTTTTTGAAGGAGTTCATAGTGATGACACGGCATCACTTTCAATATGTGGATATTATCATCTGATGGTGACTTTCTCCGAGGTTTGTGATATCGCCTCTACCCCTCCTCTGCCTCGTCAGCCGAGTTTGCTCATGTTGTCCTAGGGAAACGGATATGGCTGAAACCAGGGAAAAGATACTTATTTGGTCGTACTAAAGATGGGAGTAAGTGCGCTGTGGAATTTGGCTGCCAAATTTAACGAGAGACATACTAATTCAAATCTGCATCTTCGCAGCTTCTCACGCAATCGACTCTTCTTTCATTTCAAGACGTCATCTGGTGATAGAAGTCGGGCAGGTTCAACAAGGAGACGGTGTTGGTTCTAGAAACATTGTAACAAAATGGACGTGAAGCTGAGGTGGTTGTCCCAGGTACATATTCACGCACGATCTAAACTCATCGTTGCCGACCAAAAATCGAAGCATGGCACTGTCGTTGACGGAGAAAATATTAAAGGCAAAACCAAGGAGCTCGGTGTGCGGGATGAACACACAATCTTCCTCGGAAGATATCCGCATTCACTAAAGTAGGTAGAAAACACCTGCTTCGTCAAATCCAACTTCGTCTGACGCACTAATATCATGATCTCGACAGGATAAAATGGTGGCCAGTAGTTTTGAGCTTCTCATTCACGGCCGAGGAAGCGAAAACCGAAGATTCATTAACTCACGCTCAGTCTCGTCTTGAGGATTTGGACATTAAGACCGTTCTTCCCTACATCGTCGACAAAACGACCCATGTGGTGCAAAAAGAGCGTTTTACTGCAAAGGGCCTGCAGGCGCTAATAAATGGAAAATATATTGTTGACCCGTCTTATATTGAAGAGATTGTGTACGCGGCAACTTCCACTGATCTTGAGCGCGAAGAGGCTCTGTGTCCATTGGAGCAGGATTTTGATGCTGCGTGGCCAGATCCTGTGGCCCGTCTGCCATCCCGGGGAAGCGAAGCAACCGATCTACCTGATTCTGCTTATAAGCCTCAACCGGAACGATTGAATGTATTTGAAGGCTATACTTTCGTATTCTGTGATAGCACAAGGTTGGAAGAATTACAAGATCCAATTACCAATGGCCATGGAAAAGCACTCTTGTGCCGTGTTGAACCTGAAAAAACCACTGTGCAAGAAATTGTGGACTACGTGACCAACGCTTCGGGCAACAAAGGGCTAGCCCGTGATGTGGATGGTAGCGGTGGGGTTTTAGTAGTACGGTCTGGAAGGGAACAGAACGCAGAGTGGTTCGAACACATTGAAAGCGAAGTTAGCCGTCTGACAGGCCAGCAACTCGTTGACAGAGCCGACTTCTTGGATGCGATCTTACGAAATGAGGCATCGATCCTTTATAAGCCACTGGCCATTTCAGAACCAATAGCTGAATCGCAAGTTCACACGATGAAACAAGCTGAGCAATTATCGACGTCCCAGCCTGCAGCCGCCACAGGGGCAGCTACTACTGCTGTGGAGATGCAGAAAAAATCCAGACCTCTTAAACGACTGCGAACGCAAACTTATGTTCCCAAATTTAAGAATTTTGATGATGGTTTTGACATGGAGTCAATTCCGGCCCATACTATAGAGGCAGAAGACGTTTCAGGCGAGCTATTCCAGGTACGTGTAAGACGATGTGCAAAACTCCCCCATTTTACTGACATATGACCAGCCTGCTGCTTTCGACTCTTTGCCGGACCAACCACTGCAGGAAAGTCAGATGTTGGATGATGATGATGGAGTCTCAGAGCTTCTTCCAGCCGCCACTGCTATGAGAAAACATTTTAATGGTCGGGCCCGCCGTGTGACTAGCCCACCACCAGAACCAGAGCGTAAAGTTAAGAAGCCGAAATTGGATGTGATGGAAGCAGCGCGCAAACGTCGCGAAGCGGAAGACCGAGCTGCTATGATGCGACGGGAAGAGGAAGAGGCAGCGGCTATTGTAGATGGCATGGACCTGTCCCGGATCCAGAATCTTGTGATAATCGAGGAAATGCCAGTCCACGAAAAAGTGAGGCAAGAACAGCCATCGAATGGCTCCAATGATCGATGGGACGAGCGATGGAATGGCCGAAAGAACTTTAAGAAATTCCGTCGCAAGGGTGATGGTGGCGTGCAACACAGGGTACAAGCTGTTATCATTCCAGTTGAGGAAGTTAAAAAGAAGGATTTTGGCATTGGAGACGAATATTGGAGTTATAACAACAGTGCAAGAACTGAACGGAATCAATCCGTGGTGCAAGAATCAAATGATACTATGTTAACGTCTCAACCTGTGTCGCAGCAAGCCGACTCCACACCGGCCGCCGGAGCGAACAAACGATCGCGGGTAAGAGACTCGGATAGCGAAGATGGGTTGAGATTCCGCTTCCGCCGCAAAAAGAAGAGGTGAAGAAGGGGAAAGGGGAATGCGTCCGGATGGCATCGCTCTGAAATTTTCACGACATGACGACAAGTCCTTCTCGCGAAATCTGGCAGGCTATGTATAGCGAGATAAATAAGACAACTAGCGGTTATCTGCTCGATCCGCAAATAGCACTGAACTTACAGCTGCGCATCGGAGACGGCCTAGGAATAGTTTGACTAGTCAAAAATCTGCTTCGAGTGACGTTTTGGCCGCCCTCCCATGAAATGAGCTGCCACACGACTCTTCCTTGCTTGAGTCAACGAATAATGCCTTCATGGCGCCAGTTTCCAAACCAAAGAACATATTATTGCAAAGAAATTGTGTTCGCCATATAAGTTATAGGAGCAAATACGACTGCAAATGCCATTCTCAACTCCCTGCAAGAGATTCAACAGTCAGTTGCGAAACCACAGTTGCAAACGGCCACCGTGGGCCTGCATATATATATAAGAGTCTTCCATCGTGAAGTGCTTGGGTCCATAAACAATTGGTGGGAAATTGAAGCTTCTTTGTCACTTCTGTCCTGCTCAGGCGGAGTTTTGTCGCCATGTAGTATCTATCTTCCTAAGAACTGCATACATACCTACCTACATAGCCAACTATATATTAGCGCGACCCAGCATTAATATTTCACCATAAGCGAAAAGGACTCTGGCAGGAACATTCAACACATTAACAGACTTCCAAGGCCACGAGTGGTGAAAAGAAAACCCTGGGAAGCTTGTTAACATAACTGGATTTAGCCTGCTGGACCTAAAAAAGAAAAAAAGTCTTAATTTTTGCTCCCACTCAGAGTCGAACTGAGGACCTCATCATTCCATGATAGTACTAGTGATGCGCTCTACCAACTGAGCCATAGGAGCTGATTGGAAAAAAATTGACTTTTGAAAATATAAGAACCACAAACATCATGTTCGCCAACAACCTAGAATCTAGCAGTTCAAGGCATTTTGCACTTCATTCCACAGAAGTCAAAGCAGATTGATGGCCACTGTGGCTGTCTAGAGCACTTTCTGTTGTGGCGTCACTCTTTAGGGACAAGATTAACTACTATTCTCTTGTCTACATAGTATTATGTTTCTTAAATTTGTCGGCCCGTGTGGCATGACATGAGTTTCATAAGATACTGATCTGCCTGCTTTGCTCCTTGATGCTAATGGAGATGGCTCTCAGTGTGAAGGACTAAAGCAAACACCAAAGAAGCCTTCAGCCTGTAGAATTGCCGCATCTTCCAAGGGCAATCTTAATGGAGTCAGATCTTACACATGCTGACTGCATCCATAATCTAATATATTATGTGAATGTGGGAAAAGCAAATAGAAAAAGGAGGAGATGAAGAAGGAGATCTATATCCATGACCTGCCAGGCTCTATCACCTGCTCCTGCGGGAATCTTTCCTCAATATCCAGATTTCTCTGGCATTTGCGAGCCAGATTACCAGGCCTTGACAAGCAGCGCATTTCAAGGAGTTATGGCTGCCATAGCCAGTGGTAGCAAAAATTCCTATAACTCAATCTTGCAACGAGCGCGGAGAAAATATATGTATCAAGAATTATTCCTTGATACTGGCCGTGTGCCTTATCAACTTCAATTCCTGACCCGTCTTGTTCCAATAATATAAAAAGGGAACTTAAAATTGATAGAACCCTTTTTATTTCAACAGGCGGGCCTCGGTGGCCGAGTGGTTAACACTGCTGCAGCAGTAAACCATCAGGACGCAATCCAATATGCCCTTAATGTGTGGGATCTTGATATCCTGCTGCCTTGTAGCTTCCATGCTCTGGTTAGAGTAGTAGTCTGGGCTTCCTGGACGAGGCTCACACAATCATCATGATGAGAGGCTGGTCACCCATACCTGAGGTACCCAGGTATGTCCGCCAGTCCTCGCACCATTCCTTTTTTGCTATCATTCAGAGGACATGCTACTGGAAGTGAGTGTGTTTGAAGGGGTTGAGAGTTCGATTCCCAGGCTGGTCAATCTTTTCTTTTTTTTTTCTTTTCTGTCTTCAAAGGTACAGATGTACCGGTTCTACTACCGATATAAAAAGGAGCTAAAGCAATTCGTATATTGCTTTTCAAAATAGCTCTGTTTGTGCCGCGTATTGCAGCACGCTTCTCGTTAGCTTCTTCTGTTTCTGCACAGCACATTTCCTCCTGCGACGTCACTGACATCAAGCGTGACTGCTCTCTTTCATCCTGACTCTCATTGTGGTCTTGCTGAGGATGATAGGTGCTATTTTGGTCCGCCGTCGAGATGAATAGACGAATCACTCCGAAAATGACTAATATATATATGAAGGACCTGACATACTTTGAAATGTCAACGACTCCCTGAACGGAATCTAGCCTGTTTCGAATCACTGGATATTGCCTTTAACCGTCGTATGCGCGTTTATTTCTGGCTGAGTAAACAGCCTCTATATCCATCGTTGGCGTATATCTCTTGGCCAACCTAGTATTCTCAGGTATATACAGAATAACCTGATACCAAAACGTAACGCTCGTGTGCATGAAGCCTTAAGCAAATCAACAGGGTTTGTCTAATTCTTTGGCATCGCTTTCCTCGTCATGAGCGTCAGGCGCACCCAATCTCCCTGGTCTCCTCCTCGACCAGTAAAGCCGCCAAGATCAAACTCCAAAAGCCCAGGCTTCCCGTCAGAAAAAGTGATATCCTCAAATCCGTACCTCGCATAGAGAGGGTGTCCTTTCGGCGAAGCTTCGAGATATGACTCTATTCCATACCTATCAGCGATCTCAAGACCATATTTAAGAAGGAGGGTTCCTGCACCGCAACCCTGACGGTCAGGATGTGTGCAAAGGAGCCCGAGGACTATATAAGATAAAGATTTGTCATCGTTAAAAAAAGCCCCATACATTCGCAAAAAAAGGGGAGATATGTGAAATCCCACTAACATACAGCAATGCTCCCTGCCCTCCTCCCCAAACCACGCCCTCTTCGCCTCGCACAACCTCCCAGTTGCATACCTAAACCCTTCCTCATCCACACCGTTCGGAATCTGCATGCTCTCTCCCGTCATCGCCCCATCCCTCCATCGCTTCAGCGCATCTGGCCCCAGATAAACAAACCACTTTGCCATCGCAACAATTTCGCCCGTCTCATCGTCCACTGCACCGAGAAGATGGAAGGTAGGGTCTGATGCGAGAGCATCTCGCAGACGGGATACGTGGATAGTGTGTCGTTCTGCGGGCGAGATAGTGCGCGGGTTGCCTTCGGGTACGGCGCCAATGGTGCGGAAGAACGCGCTGTCGGCGAATGTGGTGAATTGGATGGAAACGGCTTGGGAGATATCGGTGGGGGTGGAGAGATGGCGGATGGAGAGGGGCATGATAGTGTTGTTTTGTGGGAGCTGAGGGAGAAGTGTCCTGAGGGTGTTATTATGACGCATGAGAAGGAGCCAAAAGGGTACATAACTATTGTGCCGCGAATTGCTGGAGGGAGCTTTGATGTCAATGTTAACACTGTGCGAGACCGAACTGATATATGCATCTGCTGTGTTCCATGGGTCACGGAATTAAGCCGCAATCACGAACCATCTCGGCGAGATACAATGCCTGGCTTAGCTATCCTTGCTGCAGACTGGTGGAAAGTGGAGATATAGTTAGTCGATTTGCACGAGTACGAGCACGCCGTCTCTTGCCAATCAGTCGAGCATGCAGGGATTGCTCAAGGTTAAGCTTAAATACGCCACATGGCATGCATGTGAATTGTTGTATTGCTGTCGGAACATTATATTAATTTTAGTACTAAAGCTGTTCAGGAGACCGAATCCACACTGCAGCCTAAGGATGATGTGCACAGATTAGTCCAAAGGAGCTGATATGCTTCAGAGAGAAATCTAGGTACGTAGTGCCTGTCACCCCTGAGATTGGTGCTCATTGACAGCCAATGTGATTACATAGAGCACAGGAAATAACTGCTTCAAAGGCATTACAATTGATATTATCTTGGTATGTACGCATTGAAAGACATATTAGTATAACCCGGCAATTCCACACTCCCAAGCCTCGCTATTTTTCAAACACAACTTCTCACAATGAAAAAGCCAGAAGCATCTCAGCCAGCCTGGTACACAGCCGGCCCAGCAACAATATGCGGATTCAGCAGACTCAAATTAAACGGCGTAACAAACAAATTCTCATCCGTAACCGCCACGAATATCGTCCCATTGACTGCTGGGTCACCTGCAAACGTATCCAGCGCTGGCTGCGTAGTCTCCGCCGTACTCGCATTGGTCCCGTTCATACCCATCAACGGAGAGTATGTGATATTCAACTGCGTCACCCATGCCACGAACGCAGGCTGCCCAGCCGTCGATGTGGTAACATAGCTATTGTTAGGACCAACTAACATCCCAGGCTGTTCCCAGGACAGTCTCACAACCTGTCCTGACTGGGAAAGAGGGGTGGTTCGATTGCTCGCGATCGCTGGAGCACACGTCGAGTTCAAGCAGATGGCATCAGGCGAGATTGCAGACATGTTTGCTGCACCGATTCCGGGGCTCAGCGTCGTGTTCGTTGTCGCATTGGTCGAAACACTCACGTTGGACAAGAATGGATTTGGTTGATTGATAATGTTTAGAGCCGGAAAGTTCTGCCACACGAGTCTGGGGTTATTACCAGGACAAAAATTGATATATGGCGCGAGCAACGTCCACGCCCAAGACTGCGGGATGCCGATCTCGAACCAGACCGGCGCGGGGAGCAGACCCTCAAACTGACGGAGGAGCAATTGTTGGCGACCAGTAATGGAAATGGCCTGAAGGAGTAATTGCGCCGTTGCTCGCGCATCCAGATGCGGGACAAATCCATACGCTGCAGATTCTATAACTTTGCTGACCTTTTGGGTAAAGTCAACAAACTCAAGTAGAGTCGTAAACGGGAACCGATAACTGCATCGTGTGGGAGCTGTACGGCCAAGGATGTTAGTCAATAGAGTAACATGGCCTAAAACTTCGAGACGCATGAATTGGACCAGATCACGGTCTGTGGCCGTCAGACCCGCTTGAATGAAATCCTGTGTGGAGAATTGAGCGAGACCCGTCTCGAACAAATCAAGCTGGAGCCAGTCGCAGTACAAAAGAAGCGCCTGTACCCTTATGCCTTAGCTATCATCTGAAAATACAGGGACAGATCCACCAGACACATACAACAGACTGATAATCATAGTCGCTCTGCACGTTATAAACCGGAATCGTGCCATTGGTACCTAATCCGCCTCCAGGTAAGAACGGAGCTGGCTGTGTATCATGTAGCATGCCATCGCTGGGATAACTGGTTTCTCTGGGAGGCGGTGGAATTGGTGTTATAGCCGTTCCTCGCACGGAGCCCGTCAGAGCGCCGGTAGCGGTAGCCACGCCGGTGAATGCCCCAGTGGCATGAGGCAAGCTGATTCCGCTGACTACGGACGGTGTGGCGGGCACCACGATGCCACTGGCAAAGGAAATATCTGCCGGCTTGCCATTTACCACAGCGGGAAGCAAGAGGGGACCAGCAAGTATCAGAAGTAACGAAATGTAAACCATCCTGACGTCTTGCAAAAATTCGACAACAAGCCACTGAAGAATCCTGAGTTGACGGTGCAACTTTCAAGAAAAACGGCTGGAATCTTAGGGAGAAGAGGAGGACACACTCGTTGCTCGAGATTCCGAAAACATGGCTGACGCAATCTCATGCAACGCGGGTCACAGATAAAGGACTCCGGAGGATCCGCGTAAGTTCTCAAGGGTTTGGTTCAAAGCAGAGCATGGAGCCTTTTCCACGCATCCTTGGTGGCTGATCAACAGGCGACGTCTATGGCCCATGGTTGACCGTGAAGTCATTTCAAGTTCGTTCAATCGCCTTTCAGTATCATTGACCTCGAGTTAGCAGAAATAAACTCAAGATGGACTAGCCATGTGATATCAAGAGTCGCTGCCAGAGGAAGACAGAAAGCAGAGAAAGAATCGCCCATAGTCAGTAAGATTAAGCATTAGACATCGAGCCGCTAAAAAACATTCGTTAAACTTTATACCTAAAAGTACATGGGGATCGCCGTCATACCGTTAGCTGCGACGCAGAATAAGCTATAAGTCTATCGATTTCGTCATATCGTCCTTGTCTTCAAAGGTCGTTCAGAAATAGGAAAAACCAGAACACCATATCGTCAGCAATGCACAGGATTCAATCCGAGCTCTCTTCGAAGCTAGCAGTTTCAGGAGGTGGTGAGTCTTTAAGCTTTTTTATTAAAATCGTTAAACTGATCCTTTGCAAGACTCGTAGGACTGGTACGTTCGAAATATCCCACCACGCTTGCATGCAAGAGACCCTCACTGAGGTCTCCGTCATCATATGGGCGAGTTTTCTCGTCGGCATGGCGAGCCAATGAGGCAAGTCTCTCAACTCCTGCATTTTCTGCTTATAATCAAGTTCAGCATCATAGTATTTGCCGGCGCCTCGAAATCTCTCCACAGAAAAAGATGTGACGGATGCACAACTGAACCATGATAGTCGCTTTCGCGTCCATGGCAAATATAATACCATCGCCGCTCGTGCTTTTTTGAGTCAAGCTCAGTAGTACCAGGGAGGAGCAAGAAGGTCAGGAGCATCCCTACAAGGCCCAAACCATGGTACCGCGTGGAATTTCTGCGTCGTGGAGATGTAATTGTACATCACCGCAGCCACTAAAGCACCAAGGTTTTCCAATTGCAGCCGCAAAACCATGAGCGGTGGCGCGTATTGGAGTTGGAAAGACCTCTGCGGCAACGAGGAAAGCGACAGAATTCGGGCCAAATTAGCTGCCAAGAACGTACATAGGTTGAAAAGCTCTGATGTGCGCGGATAAAGTATAGTACTCATAGCGATATGACGGGATAATAAAGCAAATAAGCCCATCAAAAAGCCAATGATCTGCATCCATCTACGGCGATACAGTTTGCTGTCGATGAAAAACGCTGCACACTGGTCAGAGCGTTCACCTGAGAAGATTTTAGTAAGCTTTCATCACGAACAACCTACATAATAACCAATCAGTGAGACACCAACCCTCGGGAGGTGATAAAGCCATCCTACCACGAGGGAAATAGTTTCTGGGCTGATAACGAAGCTTGTTCTCATAGTAAAACAAATCCCAGCAGTGGCGAGGAGGCGAAAAGCAAAGTAGCGGAAGGTAAGGAGAAGAGACTTGGTGTCGTAGCCGGTAATTCTAGGTTTCGCCTTCGCAACGGCGAGTTGGTTGCTGGCAGCTTTCATCTCGTAAAATCGGTGGTACACCAACCACAGTGCGCTCACAACAGGAACGGCGAAGGAGACACGATCGTCCATTGCGCCAAAACTGTTGAATAAGGGGCGTCTCCGCTTCCATGATGGAAGACAAGGAGCAAAGTAATCAAGAGTGCCTGATTAAAGAACTGGCCCCAGCCCTGCATGAGAAACGCGCTAGTAATTTCCCGGCCACGTTGTAACCGATCCTCCTTTGTCGAGACTCTATCCGAACCGACAGCATTTTCCATGCCACTTGTGGCAGTCATTGGAACTGGATGTAGAATGTATATGTACGTATGGTAAGATAGACGCAGTATATCCTTCTGCTTTGGTCCCAATACAGAAGGGCTCTGATTGTGATGTGGGGAACAACCGGGAAGCCGGAAGGGTTGAATAAGGAAGGATGAAGACTGCCTTCATCTTGCTGCCTTCAAGTTGAGTGCGCATATTGTAATTTTCACACTTCTAATTTCCCTCAGCGGTTCATCCGGGGGTTAGAATAGAACCACACCCCTGGTTGATGAGCAAATACCACTGTAATACTTTGCGTAACTGGTGCTAATGTGCTTAGGGGATGTTTTCAGATCATCCACCTGGTGTATTAGGCTTGGCAAGTGAGAGCTCGCCTTTCCGCCACAAGGCTTAGTACTGACTGTAGCCTTTGTTTCTCTAGGGACTTCATCATAGGGGTTTGCCGTACGGAGCTTGTGATGTGTATGTATGGACTACACGGTGGAGGCTTCAACTTGTCTCGTATATGTCGTAGAAGCAGGTACTTGAAGAGGTTTGGTCTGTTTCCATAAGTTAGCAGGTGGTTCTGTATGTTGAAATAAGCCCATGCACCCTAAGGATTAGGTAGACTCACTTATAGTTAACCATTTTGGTGATTGGCCTTTTGCTGTTCTAGCGGTTCGGGTCGTTCCGTTCCACATGACATATGTTTAACGTCGACAGCAATGCTTTCGACTCTGCGGTAAAACATGTAGTTAGTATGGGAAATCGAAATGGTTGGGAGATGAATTGCATTATCACTTCTTTCAAGATTGGCCTGTCATGATGTCTTGCACATCATGTACGAAATTGCGTCAATTGATGTAAGTGGCTTTGGGGTTATTTATTGAGGAAATGGATAAACTCAACATGAGAGTCACAACAAGCAGGAAAGACCTGTATTCCAGCTTCATGTCTGAATGCAGCAGAATCATCCTTCTACTAGAGGCATTACTTCACACTCCTTGTGGTGATGTGCTGTGCTATCTGTGAAAGGAAATAGGCGGGATTCACACTAAACAAAGTTAGTTAATATTATCATCATCACATGTAGCTGTGTTTATTACATACATATTGGAAATGCTCAGCAAAATATATACTTGAACGCTGGGCCTGTCTCTAAAAGCGAGAAAACAATGAGCCTGGAGGATTGATTATCCAGTATGAGATCTCTACCCTTTTGCTCTACCAGAGCTCTGCTTTGGCTAAGAACCCATAATCATCACCACTTCCAGGCCTGCTGATACCCAGCTGTTTCGCAACTTCTCGAACGAGCTCAACAGCGCCGAGCACCTGCTGGCCCGTCGCTCCGAGATTTCTGCATCCAAAGAAGTGCCTGCCGGAAAAGCTGTTAGAAGGCGCAGACAACATCCACACACACAAAACAATGGATTCGGCAAAGAGGGAGTAAAAAGCACATAAAAAAAATCTCACCCCTTCGCCTGCGGCGCAACATCATCCGCCAAACAGCACACGAACTCCATCATAACCGTCTCCATCGGATTAAGAATCCTCATTTCGCCCATAAGTTCTCCATACACACTGCGTATCGCAAAATCACTCAAATCTCCCCCAGAACCTTTGCCCATATTCTCCAGTATACGATCGGTGTGGTTGGAGTATATCTGGGAGAAGAAATGTTTGCCTCGTTTGAGCTTTTCTTCAGTCGGTACAGGGGCGCGGAGGGAAGTGTCTTTGGAGAGAATGGGGAGAAGGTCAGGAGAATTAATTTCAATGGATGATTGGAGGGAGGAGAGGGCATTTATTCCCTGCAAAGCATATTTTTGTTAAAAGAAAGAGCTAAGTAGCCTCGAAACAGCCATGGAGGAAAAGAGAGAGAGATGTTGGACTTACTCGAGGAAATCCAACGAGAACGCTAGCCTTTAAGCAGCATTCTCGAATCCTTCGAGCAATTGTAACTCTTGTACTTCGATCGCAAGTGTTCGAATTGGTGATATATCCCCATAATTCACCCACGGCGGGTTCTTGATGAAAGGATAAGAGCGCAGCCGTCGCGACTATATACCATAAAGACGTCGCAGCAGTATTATTCGCTTCATTGGGCATGAGTTCAGCAAGTACTGAAAAATCAATCCTTCGTGGCTGATTATAGCGCAGCGAAGCAGGACCAGAGGATGAAGAGGATGAAGCGGATGATATCGTCCTATTATGCAGATGGCCTTGGATAGCCCGCAGGCGCAATGCGACAGAATCTGGCATTTCGACCCCTGTTTTTCTATTCAAAAATACTACTGTCCTCGTACCAAGCCGATTATATCTCTGTCGAGCCAGGAAAGACGTGGATAACGAAGTTCGCAATAGTGAGTGTCCAGGAACCAAGTACCAGATATCCTGGAGCGAAATACCTCGAAAGAGCACGGGAGAAGAAGTAGCACGCATATCTAGTCCGCCGATAACAGAAGGAAAATCATAGAGATATGCTCAAGTACGGAAGACTCCATACATACATTCAGGACACAGCACGGCTGCCAGAAACCCATTCGCTGCTGATGCTAATTAAAAGCAAACATTTGGTTGATTTGCGGTTTTTGGCGATGGAGCATGCAAACAGTGTAACTACGAAGGTCCCGTGGAGAATCATTTATCCGCACTATTGACAGCCTCACTTTTCATATTGTAACTGAAATGATTATGTACTTATCTTATGGAATGGCCGCCCTTACAGTTGGTGCTGGAATAATTTTGGCTGCTATGGCTAAATTCTCGGAGCAGGCGGTGGAACGCGATGCTCCGTATTAGTTACATATACTGCAACTGAATGTAAAAATGTTTGTATGTATACGCTGCGTCGGTACTGTGAAGCTTTGCATCGCCGGAGAGTCCTTCCTGTGTTCTTTTCTCAATATGGTTGATAGTGACAATTTGCTTTCACAACGAGGTTCTCCAGTATTCTGTCTTCAGTTGGATTGAGACGCATGCCTTCGTTTCGTATGACGGCGTCGAGACTGTTCCCAGAGCATGGAAGTTTTGACATCAATCTTTTCTGGCTGTCAGCGTTGGAGGATGATTCGCCCCTTGGCATTAATTGAGGTCTCACATCGGGCTTCTCATCAATATTCATGGCCTGCGGCGTCGGGTTGGAGGAACTGCTGGAGCTCATGGTATACCATTTTTCCAAGGCCTCTTCTCCGCTTTCCCAGTAACTAGCACGGATATCAGACGGAGTCCAGCCTGAAGGATATTCCTCAGCTATTTGCTCGCCATATTTACGCTTGCGCCAACCTTGCCTCAAATCAAAAAGGTCCAAGGCTTGATCAAGCTCTTGTTGAAATTTGTCATTGTCAATCAAAGGCGGCGGGCTTGGGGGAGGTGTCCTAAGAAAACGCCCTTGTGTGACTACAACATCAGGTAGCTCTTCCTGTCGGACTGTTAGATACATTATTTTGAAAGGGATTGCGTTCAAGAAGCATACCCCCAATATATCCAGCCAGAATGGATCCGGCCACCACCTCATGGGGCGTAGCGTCATAGGGCCTTTTGGCGAATTGGATGAAGAAGACGCCTCGGCCCAGCAGGTATTATGATGCTCGACTCCGCGAGTATCCCATTCCGCGCGCATCTGGGTTTCAGGACCGGCAGGAGCATCGCTAAATTCGGATATGTTTTGCTTGTAAAACTCAGGTGTATCTGTATGCCTATTCGCCCCGAGTTGGCTGAATGATCCCGATATTGATGAGGATTCAATCATTTCACCTGCATGATGTCTCTGAAGCATCCATTTGCTATCAAACGCTACCACTACAAACAGCCAGCATCCATTCAGGCATCTTCTAAGGATAGCGCTTGAAATAGGTGAAAAAACTATAATTCAACAAATGTTAGATCGACCGAACGAGTGGTAGCTTGCCGCCGTTTCGTTCCGCATCCCATAACTATAAAGGGAACGCTGGTTTTGTGTTGCGATCTTGCAGTTTGGCTTCAGAAACGGAGAATCATTTGTCCGCCACCGCAAATTAAAAATGCTACACAGTAACACTGCACATCATAACCTAAGGTACGGCGACAGTTCGACAAGATCTCCTCTGAAAGCAATGATCATTGCATGAGTCTACTGAATTCTTTATACTTAAGATAAAATGAGTGAATGCGGACTGATTACTATCTTCTGGGAAGAAGTCAGAATACGTGTCGCCACCGTTGACCTGAACACCCCGCCCCGACTTGGGCAGCCACACCCTGTGCTGGGTGAGATGCCTGACTGCATTGGACCAGTTTTGGTTTTAGATGTTTACTCTAAAGGTGAAGGGGGTTGGCCAGGGTGACTCAATTTCTGTCTTTAGTCTTCAGGATCCTAACTCCTGAATATCTTTTCAATGTTGAATTTATGTCTCCGCCAGCATGGCAGCTGAGGTTGCTCCTTTTCGGGGGCCTTTGGTCGCTGCCATTCTACGGCCATCTAACACAGCCGCCAAAGTCGCTTTTCATCTGGTGGCAGCAGCATCTCTCACCCAGAAAAGTCATGGGTACGAAGGTTTCATGCACATTAATTCTGAGCAGCAATATGATGAGGAGGTTGCTCGAGCTTTGCTTGGTCGTTGGCATGATCATGAGAGTGACAGTGCCACCGATCCTACTTCTTCTACGGAAGCGTATCTCTCTAGCACTATGGCTGCTTGGACGGCTATTACACCTTCGACTTGGGCACTCCCCCTCGCCACCCGCGGCTCGGTTGGGTAGCAGGCAAGGGAACCCATGAGGACGGCAGCGAAACGGATTTCATTCTCACGACTCCCGGCGAAAGCACAGTTCGCGTCAAACATGCTCGATTCAACTTTAATCCTACGACAGGCTTCCTCTGTGTCAACAAACGCCGGCGATCTTCCATTCTAACTGTCAACAGTCACGTGGTTGATGTTTCCCCCTTTGCATTCAATCATGGTCGAGTTAATATCAGTATTGGCCACCTTGGTTATGTGTTTGAATATACAGATTTTGCCTATGACTCAGCGTATCCTCCTGCGAGGCTGCAATATTTTCGAGAGCATCTTAGGGTCGAAGAGCCTCCACCAGTCTATCTGGAAACAACGCCCCTTAAAGAAGGAAATATCACTGTTGGCCAGTGGACTATACACTCCTTCCTGGGCGCTGGTGGCTTTGGTAGGGTTTGTGCTGCGACAAATGCCAAGTCACAAGTAGTGGCCATGAAGAATCTAATTCGCAACCTCAATCAAAGCGTCGATAATATTGAAAATGAAGTGAAAGTTTTACGAGAGCTGACTGAACTCGCCGAAAGCTCTGGTCATTCCGGCCGTTTATTACTTCTCCGTGATGTTATATACCATTTCGGAAATAATGCAAACCAATCAACGATATTGGAAAATGCCTGGCTGGTGATGGAGCCGGTTGTTCAGCATACATTTACACGCTTAATGCCCAACTTATCAGATTCAGCAACCCGAACAACCAGAACAGCATTGTTCAGAGAAGCTCTCTTGGGCGTCAACTTTCTGCACTCTCACGGATGGATTCACGCCGACTTAAAGCCCGAAAACATCGGGGTTCGGCGGAGGGATCCGCCGCAAGTGGTCCTTCTTGATCTTGGGAGTGCCATAAAGATCCCTAGCTCTGGCATGGTATAGCCTACCCCAGGACGTGGCGGAACAGTTGGCTTTCTCGCCCCCGAGCGAGAAATGGAACCGTACAATGCAGCGGTTGATCTATGGGCGCTTGGGGTCGTCGGCTACCAGCTATTACATGGCAGACACCCTTGGCTAATCGCCAAAAATCCATGGCGTAACGATCACCTTCCCCTGCTAAAACAATGTTCGAGTCGAAATATAATAATGTCATAAGGCGGTTGAAGCCTGCTCCTTGGAATGTTTCGACACCCTTGGGCACCTGATAATAGCAGTCAACGAATCAACGCCTCAGAAGCATTGCAGCATTCATGCTGGAATGTGTTTAATCATAATGAAGGTGATGGCGATGCACCCTCGAGTAAAAAGGTAAAAGTGAATTGATGATAAGTTGAGCTGTTTCTGTTTTAGAATATATATCTTGATTGTAAGCTGGAGACCAAGCTTAGGGAATGACGCAAGGTGTATCTGGATGTATCACTACATCATTGTTCCTACATGGCCAGTGAGTAATCAAATTTAGAATTCAATTCAACCATAATGTCACTCAGCAAACTGGCTATAAGACTGTTGATGATTCAATGGAAATGGTGCAACAGAAGAAGAAGCCTAAGTGATCAGACAATGCTTACTTCCATGCTTCAATCGAATAATTTGTGGGAATATACATGTTGTGAGGAGACAGCTGAGGCGGTTATGTTAGCAGTGACAGTCTAGATGAGTGATGCTGGGCGGACTAAACCAATTTTCAAGCTGCAGACCTCACGAGTCACACTCACCACCAAGCTCCAGCTTCCCCGCTTCTCCAAAGACAGTACATACATCATGCGACCACCAGTTTGACGTGCATGATTGTGGGATTGGTTACATGGATGGCTTGGATCAAAATGAATGGAATGGTTGACGAATCCTAGCTGATATAGTTATAGCTATGCGTCGATCATGCCCTGGACGAATGACGGCTACACTTGCCTGCACACTGGAGAACATTTTTCTTATCTATCCCTGCTTTGAAATACCCGTGGAAATGTTCGTTGAACGTGGCTATCATGCCTTCGCTGCGTACTCCCTCATAGTATGCCTCACCGCTAGGAGACCCTGAAATGGACTTGTGAAACCGAACAGTGTGCTATCAACTTCCTTAATTCATCGATGCACTCTTTCTTCACATTGAACTCTCTGGCTATGTTCCAAGGAACAAAGTGAGAAGCGGCGCAAGTTGGTGACCATGGGTGCAAATGGAGAAAAGCAGTCGGCAGGGACTCTCACTGTTCCTGATCACCTTGAGGTTGTGGCAGACACAACATTGCACGAGAAGGACATCGCTCAACAAGAAAACCGTGACTATGCTGGTGCGGCAGCAAAGACGGACCTCAAGGAAATCAGCCTTGTCAGGAAGCTCGACTACCGTATAATGGTAAGATTACACTTACTCACGACGTCTTTTGCATTCGATATCCCTAGTTGCCGTGCATGAGCTAACAGCTGATCGTTCGCATAGCCCACATTATTTGCGATGTACTTTCTCAACTACGTCGATAGGAATACACTCGCACAGGCTCGACTGAATGGACTTGAGAAAGAACTGGGAATGCATGGGACCCAGTTTAATACCACAATTTCCATCCTTTTCGTTGGCTATATACTAACGCAAGTCCCGAGCAACATGCTTATCACGAGGGTACCGCCAAGCATTTATATGAGCACTTGGATGGTGATTTGGGCGGCGGTTTCAGGTGGGAAAGCTTTGTTCTGAACTTCGGACGCAAAATATGTGCAATATCTGACAATGGTTTTCAAAAGCATGTACGGCTCTGGTACAATCATACTCAGGGATGGTAGTCTGCCGGTTCTTGCTCGGAATCACGGAGGCTCCCGTGAGTAGCTTGTTGGACAGCATTAAAATACGTGCAATGGCGTGTCTTTCTGATGGCATTTTAGTTTTATCCTGGGGCAACATACATTTTATCGATATTCTACACTAGGAAAGGTACGACACCATCCGTTATTGCAAAGCGTACGGAGATGCTGAAAGGTGCTATTTTTCGAGCAGAGGTCGCCACGCGAATTGCCATCTTATATTGTGCCCAAATTCTCGCTACTGGCGTTTCTGGTCTAATTGCTGCCGGAGTTTTTTACGGTCTCGACCATGTAAGAGGAATTTCTGGGTGGAGATGGTATGAATACTCTGATCAAGCTGTCCAAACCATCACTGAGAACGGGATATATTTCTTGGTAGGCTGTTTATCATCGAAGGGAGCACTACGGCCGCTGTGGCTTTTGCTGGCTTCTGGCTATTACCAGATACACCAAACACGACTCGTTGGCTGAAACCGAACGAACGCGAAATTGCTCATTCTCGGATTGAAAGGGATAAAATGGGCGAACCGGAACAGGCATCGATGATGGAAGGTCTCCGGCAAGCCTGCAGGGACAAACGGACTTGGATATTCTGTTTGATGCAGAATTTTCATTTATCTGCATGCGGCTTTAATAGCTTCTTTCCTACGTACGATTTGCTGCCGAATATCTCTGGTCCTGCGCGCTAACTGTCCGATAGCGTAGTGAAGACTATCGGCTTCAAGACCACGATCACATTGCTTCTCACATGTCCGCCTTTTATATTTGCAGGAGTCGCAGGTATTCTCTTCGGATATAGCTCCGGTCGATTCCATGAACGAACCTGGCACATCACTGCTGGTCTCACAACTGCGATAGTCGGCTTTGCGATTGCAGCATGCACACTGAACACGGCAGGGCGGTATGTCGCTTGCTTTATCTTCCCAATTGGCGCATATTCAGTGAACTCTGTAATCATCGGCTGGGCCTCGTCCACGTTGTCGCAGACGAGAGAGAAACAGGCGGTATTTATATACCTTCTTCATCCTATCTTGGACTTCGGCTGATATTGGCTAGGTCATTCTCGCCATGACAAACATAGGCGGGCAAATAGGCTACATCTACGGCGCATACGTATGGCCTGATTATGACTCTCCGCGATACGCGATCGGGTTCAGTTCCTCCGCTGGATTCGCGTTATGCTCGATTTTCTGTGCTTGGTGGATGCGATACTTGCTGAAGAAAGAAAACAAGCGGCTTAGGGAGACGACTGGGTCAGAGTTGATCAACTATTATGGATACTAATGAGCAAATTCATCAAAAATTATAACAATATTGAGCAATATTTGTGATGAGCCACGGTATGCACGTATTACTCTCTCCAGGAGCTAAAAAGTAAACTGGTAAATGCCAAAAAAAATAATTATTATAAATATTTGACAAGAGGGAGATTCGAACTCCCGCGGGTTGCCCCACCAGAATACACATCGCCTTTGGGGCGAGCAAGGTCATACAACGCTTGAGTCTGGCACCTTAACCGCTCGGTCATCTTGCCTTATATTAAATAATTTTCCATTTTTTAGATTTTGAGGTTAAAATATACACTCTTACGGTAGTTAGTCTCCAGAATTGAGGTCTTGCTGTGTGCTTTAACATTCTGTCTACTCCATACCTTTCTGGTCTACAATACTTTTTAGAAGATGAATACTATATAAAACAGACAGTCTGACAAGTTACTATAGATCCATACTCAATCCTGTCTGTTGTCTGATTCGGATAGGCAAAAATGATACGTAGAACAAGAAGAAACTCTCGGGAACATGCCCCCGGCCAGGATCGAACTGGCGACCTCCGGATTTCAAGCAGTTTGAAACTACTTGTCATAACCTAGATATGAGACCGGCGTCATGACCAACTAGACCACAGAGGCTGATTAACTTGAAACTGGAAGATTAAAAGAAGAACTAGCAGCTGATCACTCCAGAATTTAGTTAATACAAAAGGAAATTTCATGATTACACTTTTTCTGCAGTCAGTCACTACTGTGCAGATTGACATGATCTCTGGCAGATCTGTGGAAGTGACTGTCAAGCTTGCTATGGCTTGACCTGGCCTTGAAACCTGACAGATAAGCTTAGTCTCTACCATTCTCTGCCTTCAAATAACTAAAAAAACGCTTTTCCGCGGAGACAGCAAGGAAAGGTTCTTTGGGAAAAGAGGCACTGAAAATTGATTTCACCTGGTAGCCATTATTTTCAAAACAATGTCTTCCAGCAGATCATTGTTTTTGTTTCCCTTTGCTTCTTGGTTTTCCACCAATCAGCATTGAGTTGAAGAGGTGTCACTACCCACCAGGATGCTGATCAGGGAATTGAATTCATGTTGACTGCTCTTCAGAATCTATCTTGACATTCAATCTTGAGCAATTTTTAAGAGAACTCTAAGCTTTCTGCTTTTAATTCTTTATGTTCTCAGATGTCTCAGCTTTTTAATTAATTTTTTTTTTAATTATTTCTTCTGTGTCTGCTGACAACTCTGCAGATTTTAAAAACTTTGAAAGTTGTAAAATCTTCATTCTGTGTGAAGACTCTTCTCAAATCTTCTCAAAGATTTTTGAGTTATTTTGTGCAGTTTGATATACTTCATTGAAACATGCAGCTTGATTTGTATATATTTTTTATTGCATTAAGTCTTGAAAGTAGAATTTTGCTGTTTGTGAACTTCAATATTAATATATCATGTCAAAAAAATAAAAAAAATAAATTTTTTAAAAACTTCAGATCACTGTTCAGTATAAAATCTTTCAATGTGTTGCATTTACTTCTTTGAAGTAAAGTACAGCAAAAATTATCATTTCATAAATTAAGTTTAAATAACTCAGTTCATCTACTTTTTCTTCTAATCTCTTTTAAAAACTTTTTGCTTTTTTTCAAATTTCTTGAGTTACTTTGCAATCAATTCAGATGTAATTGATGAACAAATTCTTTTTCTCTAATAAGCATTTTTGTTGTTCTGATTTTATTCAGTAAAGTTGATTTTCAGTTTGAACTTTACAGTGTAGTAGTCTTCAGATCAGATTTTCAGTCTTGAAGATATTCATAAATTTTTTAGCTGAGTGTCAGAGTTTATATGCTGTTATCTTGTTGTTTGTTTTTATTTTATAAACATTTAAAGCTTTTTTTGTTAAACTCTTAAAGCTTATTTTCTTCAGTTTTTCTTCAAGAAGTGTGTTGTAAGCTCTTCTCAGACTTACAGTTTGTATTTTTACATTTTTAATCATGCAAATTAATATTTCTGTTGATGATTTTCATTTTGTGCAATCATTCAGTAAGTTTTGTCATGTTGTTGACAAATTTTTCATCATTTATCTGATTGCTATCTGTGCTGCAGCAGTCTCTCTGACTGAGAGATTTCTGAATATTTTAACTTTCTTGATTTGAGAATTTCATATATTTTTTATGTATTTCTTCTCATCAGTTTATATTTACTTTCAAATTTCAGATTTTCATTGTTTTGCTTCAGCATCACTGATCATTTCTATTTCAGAATGATATCATGAATATGTATTAAGAATTTTTTTGTCAGTTTGTAATTGTTTGAAACTGATAAAATTCTTGTTTTTGAGTTGATATAAACATCATCATTTTTTTCAGATTGAGTCAAGTTCAGACAAAATTTGATTGTTGTAGTCAAATCACTAAAGTTATGAGCAACATGCTGTTTTTTTGAAAATATTAAACATGCTTGATGCTTGAATCATTGTGTTTATAGTTACTCTGACTCAGAATAATTGAAGTTTACTTGTAACTTGAAATACTGCTGTAACTGCAGAAACATTAATGATAAAATTTAGATTAAAGTATTTTAAGTTTTTTTTCTTCACTAATAAGCAAGCATGCAGATTTTTTATAAAGTCTGCTGTTTTGTCATTTCATATCATTCAGTAATAAATTTTTTTCAACTTTTTCTTGAATCTTGATGAAAGCTCTAGAAATTGCACAACATATTTAAAAATTGACATTATTAATGTATTTGTTATTAACATTCTCTTTCTAAAAAACAGATGAAGTTTTTTTCATTCAGTTTCAATTTTTTAAAATTTTTGAACTACATTTTCTCAAAAATTTGTTGTAGATAACTTTATATTTTTTGCTACTGAAATTTTCAGTAGTTTTTTTAATGTTTTTGATGTTACTACTTGAATTTTAGATATATTGACATTCACTTCATTAAGCTTTAGCAGATAGAATTTGTTTCAGTTAATTTTTGTTTCAAAAATTCTTTCATATTAATTTAATATTTTTACTGCAGCATCTGTCTTCAGCTGATTTTTTAGTATGATTGTTGTGTCATTCACATACATGAAGATTTTTACTCATTCATTTTCAGTCTGTACTTCACTTATTTAGAAATTCTGTTTTATTGTCTGAACAAAAATTTTTATTATTGCAATAAAAAAAAAGCAATTTATTGAATTATTCTGTCTTATTTCATTAATAATGAAGAACTTTTCATCAAAAATGCTGTTTATGAAAAGTTTATTTCTAGCTTGCTCATACAGCATTTTCATTCATCTGATAAATTTTTCTGAAATTTTATATTGCTGCAGCATTTTTCACATGAAGTCATGATTTACACTATCATAAATTTTTTTCTGATCAAGAAGAAAAATTATAATAAATTTCTTAGTGATTTTTGTTTGTGCAATTATATTCAGAATTGTTCTTATCCTGTCATTTATCAGTTGATTTGAAAAAAAAACTGACTGATGAAATCTGATAACTTCATTCAGTGTTTTAATCAGTTTTTGCATGAAAATCTCAGTGAATATCTTATAATCAGCATTCATTAGTGAGATAAATTTATAATTGTATAAATTATTTTTATTTTTTTTTATGCAGAATGATTAAGACTTTTTCTGCTCATTTCTCTGATACTGAACTGCTTTCTTGTAACTGATTGAAAACACTAATTAAAATTTTAACAATAGCAAGCTTTTTCTCATTCTTTGCAGTTTGAATCAACAAAATTTTATATAACTCAAAGAAAAAATCATTCATTTCTGATGATTTTTTCAAGATTGCTTTCTGAATGAAGATTTTTATTTTCATTGTTGAGATTTTCTGTGTAAATTCTTCAGCTGTTGTCTCTGAGATTCTGCTATGTATTTTTTCAATCATCAGCTGTTTGGCATTTTTTGTTGTTTCTCTTGAGTCATAAAGTTTATTATAGAAGTGAGTTGTGACTCTGAGAATCTCAATTGTTTCAGTGTGTAAATTTTCACTTTCATTTTTTAGTATTTTTATTGTCAAATTGAAACTCTGCTTCACATATTTAAAAAATCACTTCAAAAAATGTTCATTGAGCAGCATATGTTTAGCAAGAGCATTATATAAGTAATTTTGATGATGTCATTTCTTCAGAAGCTGCTCTTTTTTTATAATTGAAAATAACTGCTTCTTTAGTGAAAAACTTTGTTTGATTTTAGTCAGTTTTCAAAGTTTTTTTCTGTGTTTTTTCAGATTAAATTTTAGATGATTTTTTGTTTTTTTTTATTGTTTAAAGTTCTTCACAAAAGCTTTCTGCAAAAATTTCTTGTATAAAAATTATTTTGTCAGAGAATCTTGTTCTGACAGCATTTTCAGAATTTCTTGACAAGTTTTATGTATTTTCTTTAGATGAAGTCTCTCTGAGTTAAGTCATCATTATTTTCTTTTCTTGTCTACTGTTTGGGAAAGAGCTAGTGTCATGATTGCAGAGTGATGATTCATTTTTAAATTATTTGTTTTTATATTTCACTCTGAAATTCTGCTCAATCAGTCTTTCTGAATAAAAATTTTGTCTAGTTGAAAAATGTTTTTTTCTTTTCTAAAGAAAAAGTAAGCAGATGTTTAAAAATTATATTTTTGTCAATCATTGAAACAGAGAAACTATATGACTCAGTCAATATGAGTGAGTTGAAATGAGTTTAGTGTAAGAAGAAGAAAACACCACAATCAACACATCAATAATCAATATTGGCAATAACAATCAATCAAGAGTTTGTCAACAATTTCATATCAAGTTCTCAAGTATCAACTTTAAAAATCATGATAATGTAGTGAACAGAAATCATATTGAAAAAATAATATATTAATTTGTATGTATCAACAATTATCAATAACAGAATAGTCAAGTAACTCACAATATATGTATAAATAATGTCAAAAATGTCAAAAAATATGTGTGAGCATGTGTTCTTCTCAATGATAAATAAATATTTCTCATATATATCTTCAGCAATTGATAAAAAAAATATAACAGAAAGAAATGTGACATAAGTGATCAACAGAAATAAAATCAATAAGAAAAATGACTAAGAAAATGTTTGTCAACTAGAATGTATCAACATAAAGTGTCAATTTAGCTGTATGTGTCATGTTGATAAAAAGCACTGAATTTTTCATTACAATCTGATCAGACTCAGTTGATGTCATTTTCTAATATCAACTCAAAAAAAAATTTTTCAGCAAAAATAAAAGCAAAACAAGAAACAAAACAAACAATCTTAGTTAACAGCAGTGTTGTAAAAAACTCAAAAAGTATCAAAACAAGTTTCAATTTAATAACATAAAAAAAAACAAGAATTCAGAAATTGACACATATCATTCTTCTAATCTTCAATGTGATATCAACTGTAAAAAGTTAATATTGATATCATTGTATAGCTGTTCATTTGCACTGTATATTTGTGATTTATCAAGAAGCAGATTGCAAAAATCAACACAAGATCAAGTGTAGAAACTGATAGAATTTTTGTATTAATTTAAGTAAATTTTCATTACTCTGAGCAACAAGAAAAATTTTTCATATTTGTGAAAAGTTGATGACAGTATTGATGATTTGTTTCATTGATTTGATATTTTGTTTGAGTGTTAAGTAAACAAACAGCAGAGCATAAATTTTTTCACAATTTTTTCAATTTTTCTTTCTTCAATTTTTCTTCTTGTTTATATTTTTGTTTCTTAAAGTCAAGCTTGACAATTGACAACTCATTTGCTCTCATCTTGATATTTTATTGCTCATTTATTTTAATCAATTTCTCTCATCACAATCAAACAAAATGTCTGCACATTTAATTAAAAAAGCATTGAAAATCTCTAGTGAGTAACTGATCAATATCATGTTTGACAAGTAATGTTGCTCATGTTTTTAGTCAAGTAAATTGTCAAAAAAAAAGCATTGTTTTTTTTTTAACTCAACATTCTCATTATGAGTTTATCATCATATTCTTTCTGTTAAACATTCAATTAATATGTTTCTGCAAGTCAAGCAGTCAGTAAGATTAAATTAGTCAAGAAAATTTAAATCTCTATCATTGTAAAAATCAGCAATGTCATCAAAAAAAAATTCAAAAAAAATATTTTTACTTCTGTCACTATCAAAAAAACACTTCAGAAAAATGTATTAACTTCAGCAGCAGTCAAAAAAACTAACAATATCATGTTATCAATTCTTACTTCTGCATTTAAAAATTCAACACTCAAGTGAGCAGAAAGTTTATCAGTTGTCATAACTTAAACTTACAATTTTTCATTCAAAAAAAATCACTTAATTGTCAGTCTTTTGCAATATGTTCATCAACACTTCAAGATGAATTTTTTAAAATTTGTTTTCAACAGTATTTTGCAATATATATCTGATACAGTCAATTTATCATTAATTAATTCTGAACATAAGATTTTTTTTTATCAATTTTTCTTTTCTTTAGCTGTTGATTGACAATTAATATAAAAATGAACTCTGAGAACAGTTCATTCATTGTTGAAGACATTTATCAAATCAACAAAAATTTTATTACACTCAACTTTGTTAAATATCTCATCAAATTTTCATTGAAAAAAATGAAATTGCTTGATGCACTTCTTATTGTATGATCAATCAACTGACATATTGTGTCAAATGTTATTGTTTATGATGTGCTCAACTTCATGCATCATCAAAACAGCATTCTTGTTCAGACTTGTGAAACAGTCTTATCAACTTCATGCAATTGTTGTGAGAAAAAAAAAATTCTTTTGTGATCTGTGTCACTTATCAAAAAAATTTCATTGATTCAGATAATGAAGTATGTGAAAATTGTTTGTAAAATGAACACAGAAGTTCTTGCATTATTTGTAAGTAAAAATTCTAATCACTTTGCTTGTTTTTTTAATAATTTTGTTGATAAACTCTGAGTGTTTTATTCATTTGAAGAAAAGAAAGTTGAAAACATTCACTGACAAGACAATAAATAATTTTATTGATTCTTCAAGCAAAATCATAAATCTTGATGAAGATTTTGTTGTCTCAGCAAAAGCAACTCAGATAAACAAAAAAATTATCAATTTTTTTAAAAAAAATCTGATTGTTAGAAATTTAAGAATTATCAAAAGCTCAGTTGATGATTTTTTCAAAAATTCAATCAACAAGTCAATTGCTGAGCTAATCAATGAGTCAGAAAATGAAGATAATGAAATAATCAGTGAACATGAGAAAGTTTCATCTAGCAGTGAAAGTAAAAATGATGATTCATCAGCTCTTGAGTCATTTAGTAAAAATCTTAAAATTTCTGTATTTGTGAAAAAGTAATTCAATACTGTTTTTGTCAATGACTTTTTTATTGACAATTCATTCAAAGCTCATCATTTATTCAAGTTGATTTGTGACATTTGTTCAACTTCAAAAACTGTGAATAATCAGTTTGTGTTTGTTGATAATTTTTTAATTTATGAAAATCTTACAGATGTCAAACATATTTTGTGAAAATGTGAAGAAATTTTGTTTATGCTGAAAGCATGTGTCAATGTTTTTCAACACATCAAGTTGTAAGCTTTTTTTTTTTTTTTTTTTTTTTATGATTATAAAATGCTTGTCAATTTTCTTTCTTTTTTATCAAAAATTTTGTCACTTTGTAAATAATTTGTTAGAGTAACTTTTTGCAAACAATTAAATTCAGTTTTTATTTTTAATTTTCATTAATTTTTAACAAGTGTTTTTAATTAATATATCAGTGCTTCTGACAGCAAATTATAATATAATAACATCAAAATTTCATTCTGATGAAAGTCATCAGCTTTCTTTCTCAGTTGTGTCATTGTTTTTCTTCTCAACTTCTTCATCACTTTCTTTCTTACTTAAATTCTCAACTCTTTTCATATTACATGTCACTTTTTTATTTTCATCAATATTGATCATTTCAACATTCATATTTTTTTCACTCTCAGAAACATTCTTTTCTTGTTTAACATTATTAATTTTTCATGAATAAAATCTTTTCAATCAATTTTCTGAGATTGTTTCAGCAATTTTTGTTTCATCAAGTTTCTCAATGTAATAAAAATTACATTCTTCATTGATTGAGATGATTCAATAAGATTTTAATCATCAGAAGTGAAGTTTTTGCACTTTTGATATATTTTTATCATTTTTGATGTGATGAAGAATCATCAATTCTTCAACTTTCAAAAATTCATCACATGTCTGATGTGCATCATCAAATCAATTTTTGTTTTAACATTACATTCATTTTATTTGACTGACAGTCTCTTCAACATTCTGATTTCATCATTTAATTTGATGCACTTGCATTGCTATTAGATTCAAAGTTGATCTCACAGTTTGTCAAGAAAGAATTGCTCATGTCATTATTTCACACTCAATAAAAAAAACTGCTTTTTGACTCATCAACACACAGTAAAAAAACATATCAGTTATTTGTTTGACAGTGATTCAATCAGCAAGAAGAGCAACTGATAAATGCTTTATTTAATTTTTTTCTGTTTCATCTGTCATTTTTGACAGTTCATTCTTAATCAATCAATGATTTTTTTCAATCATGTTATTTGCACAAGAGTTATAGACTGATATTTGAACACATTTGATTTTATATTTTTTCAACAATTTTTTGATGATTTTTTTGTTTTCAGAATCTTCATCAACAACAATTTCATTTGAAAACTTTCATTAACAAAAAATATTCTCATATATAAACTGAGCAACTGCATCAGCTGTGACTTTTGCAAGAAATTTAACTTCAGATTAATCAGAAAAATCACATCAAGCAACAGCAAAAAAGAATTTTTCTTCATCAGATAACATATAAACAATGTCAATGACAATTTTAATTCAAACAGTTGATACTCAAATTGAATGCAAAGTTTTTTCAGTACACATTGAATCTCTCAGTTGACATTCTCTGCAGATTTGAACATATTGCTTGACATCAAAATATATTTCTTTTCATCAGTATTGATTTGACAACAATTTATAAATTTCTTTTCTTTCTCAATGCTCAAATTCATCATGCAAGACTTTAATCATTTTTGTTCACTTTTCAAAATCATCAATAACACATCAGAGAGATATATTCTTGTTGATGCATCAGAACAAGTGATTTTCTTTAACTGCAAATTTCAAAATTTTTTTTTGAAATACAGTAAAATTTTTTATCAAATTTTTTAAACAGCAAAGTGATGTCAAATATCATGCAATCATCTCAAATTCATCAGAGTAAAATTCATCAAGAATTCACAGATCAACTGATTCATTTTCAATTCTTGTGACATTAATTCAAGTATAAAGATGTCTCAATTTTGCATCAATAAAGTTTTCAACATCTTGAGCATTTTTGTCACTTTCATCATCTTCAATCTTTGATCATCTTGACAAGATATTGACAGTAGTGTGTTTCAAATCAGATACATACTTGATATCAAAATTAAAAAAATATATTCAAGTTAATCAATTGATGACAAAAGCTTCAGAAAAATTTATAACTGTTTAATTCAGTTGAGCAACAAAAGTTCTGATGTCAATTTTCAGAGTGAAATGAATTTCATAAATTCAATATTAAAATTTTTTCAAAGCATTTAACACAGCACAACATTTTTGTTTTTCTGCATCATAATTTTTTTTGAATTTCAATCAGATTTTTGAGTTAAATCAGACTGAGTGATGCACATTTTGTTGAAACTGCATGAGAATAGCACTTCATTCATGCTTGCTTGCATCAACAGCAATAATGATTTTCAGTGAATTGATGATATAATCAAGAAAAAAATTGTTGAAAAAATGCTCAACTTTTTTTTAAAAGTGTTGAAAGCATCATTTTGCATTTTTTCTTAATTTCATTAAATATTTATGTGAAGCAGTTAATACAACAGTTCAGCAATTCAGTCATAATGTTCAATACACATTTAATAATATTCAGTAAGATCAAGAAATTCTCTCATTTTCAAAGCATTCATTAATGTCAGTCAGTTGATAATTTTTGCAATTTTTTTTTCATCAGATTTTCAATCATTATAGTCACATACTTAATCAATAATTTGAATTCTGAGCATCACAAATTGAGATTTTTCAGTCAAAACAATTTTTTCAGCCATCTCACAATATCAGATTGTTGTGTTGAGATTCTGAAGATGTTTCATGATATATCAACAAACTTCAGAAACAATTTCTTCATCATTATATTAAGTTTTTGATTTTGAAACATCAATATCATTCATGAATACATGAGCAATTTTCAGTATTAAGTCATCAAAAATTTTTGTCATCATACAAACAAATTGAGCAACAGAGTTGATTGCTTCTTAAAGCACAATTGTTTGTCAAAAAACATCAAGTAATGTCATTATGACAATCATATCTCAATTTTTCAGATGTAATTTCAAGTGATTATAATCAGAAAAAAAATTAATAAAACTAGCAACAATCATATCAGCAAAGTCTTCAGTAAATTCATTAACATTTGAAGATAAATTGATATTTTAAATTGTTTATTGATTCATAAAAATTGCAGAATTTATAAGTCAATAATCTGATGATTTTTTTTTGACAACAAATCATAAATTGCAATAAAGTTCATAGCAAGACTTAAGAATTTCAGCAGTAATTCAATTTTTCAACATATTAATAACTTTTTCTTCTAGTGCACAAGAAATTCAATAATCAGAAGCTTGTCAAGCTGTATGCTTGACTGTGCAAATTCATTACAAAAACATAATTTCTGAATGTATTTTTTTCATATCAGCAAAGCTTCAAGCTATATTTTCTTCTCAATGAAGCAAAACTGTCAACAAGATTTTTTTTTCTTGTGATGTTAAATTTAATTCACAAACAATTTTATTAATTCTTTCAGACATCAATTTGATTCAGAATGCAAAGTTTGCAAAACAAGATTAGAAAAATTTGAAGTATTCAGTGAATTTTTGTCAGTTAAAGTTTTTTTCATCATATTCATTTTTATGATATTTGAAGAAACAAATTTTAATTCAATTAATAAAATCTTCAGATTTGAATTCATCAGATTCACTTAAGTCAATAAATTTCACTTTGTTCATTTTGCATTTTCTCATTGTTTTGATTTTGAATTCACAGTAAAATTTATCAACTCAACTAGCTTATTTGTCTGATTTGAGATTTTTCAATCATTTTGATGTTTTGTACTCAATATCATCACTTTTCAGTTTTTTTGTGAACTTTGACATTTTTTTCATTCTTCATCTAGCTTCACATGTGAGAAATATTCAAGTTCATATGTCACAAAACTCATCAAAAACTTTTTTCAATTTTTTAAAATTATTATAAATGCTTCTTTTATCATCATCTGACTCAACTTCAGAGTCTTTTGATTGTTTTTTGTCAACAGCAGATGCATGCTTTAATTATATACATTTATTTTTTAATTTAAAGATTCAGATTATCAGACTTCATCTTAATGTTATTAAGTAAAATTTGTTACAACAAAAATTTTGAATTAAATTATTCATTTTTTATCAAATGAGTAAATATAACTCATCACATTTTTTTTTTCATCAGTTTCACAATTTCAATTTGCTGATATTTGTCATAATCATCTCAGAATAAAATTCTGATTTTCTTTATTAAAAATCAGCAACAAGCAATGAATAATTACATCATCAATCTTCACTGAAACATCATCACAAACATTAACATATGACATCAAGTTCTTGATTTGATCAGTGATAGTAATTTCTTTTTCAGCAAGAATAAACAACTTTAATCACTTCACAAAATCAAAATTGATGCAATTGATTTCAGAATCATTATCAATAATGATCTTTATAACTTTTTCATTGACACTGACAAGAGTTTTCAAAACAGTGATAGCATATATCAGATTTGAGTCATCAACTGAAATTGATTTAAGTTTATCAATTTTCTAATAATCAATTTTGACATTGAAATTTTTATCATCATTTTTTTCATTTTTTGCAATTAATATTGACTCAAAAAAAACACAGTAAACACAATTTAAGCTTTCAAGAACTTCTCACATGATAACATTTGCAACTGAAGTATCAAGCATTTTGTTAATTAAATTTTTAACATTCATCAAGTTTCTCAATTCATTGAACAATTTCTGCATTGATTAACAAGACACTTAAGTTTTAATATTTTTCATATTAATATTCTCATCAACAGTTTCTTTTCTGATTAATTCTTCAAATTAAACATGCTTTGTCTTCAGTTCATCAATGTGATTAACAGAAACATGAACTTGCACTTCAGAGTTAACAACTCACTTTAAAATCTCATAATTGTTTTGTCAACACATTTTGATAACAGAAATGTGTGATTTCTTAATTCTGAATCTCTTAACATTAAAAACTGCATACATGATATCAACAAAAACATCATTTTCATCATCAACATTACTGTCAGATCATTCTTCATCAGTGTCATCAATTTCAGTGTTTGCATCAGCATTAAATTCTAATCAAATGATTTGCATCTGAACTTGAAAGCTTGATGATTTTTTTTCATCTTGTTAATTTATCTCAAAAGTTTTTTCTTTCATTTTTTTATTTTGAAAATATAATTAATGAATGACATAAACTTGTGATTTATTTTTTTTAGTTTCAATGACAAAGTCATTTTTTCTTCATCAACTCACATGCAAACATTTTATTTTTTTATCAAAATGAACTTTGTTTTTACTTTGATTTTTCTGAAAGTGTGAACAAGTGTTTCAACAACATTCTTCATTTTCACAATAAAAGCATATTATGTTGAATTTCACTTGTTGAGATAGAGTAAATGTCTGATGTTGTGTCAATTCTTAAGATATTGAAGCAATCAGTTGAGATGAAATGTAGTTGTTGATTTCATGAATTTTTCAATTCATCTGATTAGCAAGAGTCTGAATTAATAATGTTAATACTTTCATTCATTTTGTGATTTTCTGCAAGTCATTGATGAGATTTTTCATTCATTTGAAAGTTGACTTATTTTTTCATTTTTCATTTTGCAAAATTGTCTTCAGCAGATTTAACAAATTATTATTCAGAATTGACAATGTAAACTGATTTTTTGATTTAATTTTGTTTCAAACAAAGTTCATGATGTTTTCATAATTTCTGACAACTTTTATCATTTTTTTGAGATTAACTTCTTCAGCACACATGCAATTTTTGCATTTTTTGATTATTACAATTTTTTCAACAGTTTTGACAACATTTTTTCAGATGACACTGAATGAATCTTCTCAATCAATGTTAACATTTTCAAATATTTTATCATTAAGCTTTAACAGAAGTTCTTCAACAAAATATTAATAACATGTATACTCATCAATGTGATGATTTTTAAAAATTTTATTGAAAATAACAATGTATTCTCACATATATTCACAGACAATTTTTAAATTAAATAATTATTTTTGATTTTTTAGCATCTCAAGATAAGTACAACTGTGCACTTTCTGTTCAATGTTCTGATTTTAATATTTTTTTTTCAGCAAGATTTTCAACATAAGTCAGCTTTTGCTTTTATATGCATCAGTTTCACATATTTACATTGCAATACACATTAAACAGTATTCAGGCACTCATTCAATTATTTGATAATCATTGTTAACAATATCATGATTTTCACACAATCAAGTGAAATTTCAAATAAAGTGTGTCATATTTTCTTCTTCAAAATATGAAGCTTCATTGATTTCAGGCAAGAAAAACAGCATCATCATCATGAGCATTTGATTTTGTTGATACTGATAATTGATAATCATTGAAGTCAGAATTCTTTTTATGTTCAAAATTAATATAAAATCAATTAACATATTTGATGAACTGAAATTTACATTCATCATTGTGTCTGAAATAACATCATGTTCTGAATGTGATTTTTTGGATTTAGCCTACACTTTTATCATATCATTTATTTTCTAATTGCATATATCAGAACACCACTCAGAATGTTTAGATCTGTTTGCATTTAATATGATGCAATATATAGTTGGCAGTAGCTGCTAGTCTTAGATAAACAATCAATTATTTTATTTCATATCACATCTGATAGCATGTCAAGTTAAGTTCTTCAACAGAGCACAAAGTCTTTGATAAAGTGTCTTGTCAGAGCAACTCAATTCAGTCACTGATATTGAAATTTGATTGAGTTCAGATGAATTTCATTGAAAACTGACAATGAAGAGATTTTCATGCTAGCTTCTCACTAAATGAAAAAGAATTATCATTTTTAAACTTATTTATATCTTTTTCTTTTCATTAAGATCTTAGAAGATTCTTCTCAGAGACAAACATTATTGTTTATTTTACACTTCATATTACTTTCATTACCACTTGTGCAAAAACTATTCACATTAATAACTGTTACTTGTCACTATCATGTTTATTTCAAATTCACATGATATTCTGATGACAGACACTTCAGAGTCATTATGAAATTTGTTTTCTCAATTTGTATTCAGTATGACAATTTTAATCAGACAGCTTCAGAATTGAGCAGATTATGATGCAACAGCTGTAGAGCTTGTCACACAGATTGAGAGATAAATTCAACAAGAAATTGTAAAGTTTTGCCACATCAGACATCAATTTGTCAAAATAAAATTTAATAATTTGCAGACAATGATGAAAGAACAGATTCAGAGTCTTAACAAGCAAATTCAAAATCAGAATCAATAATTTGTGGCTTTACAACAAATATTACAGAACTGTGAAGCTGAAAATCTACACACTAAAAACATGTGACTGCTACTACAACAACAACAAGCAGTTGTTAATGCTGAATGCACTTCTCTGCAGAAAGTCTTGAAACTTAATAAATCAAAAAATTATGATGAAACAGTTAAAAACAAAGTGACTTTCAAATGACTGACTCAATGTCAATTTTATTGAAAAAAAAAACTCACATTCACAAAAAAAACTGCAATGAAATATCAGAAAATTGCTCTTGTGTTGTTCTGACTTACAGAAAATGTCTCAAAGCACTGAATGACAGAAGAGAAACTGATTGAAAAGAATTTGATAAATTATAATATATCAAAAACTTGAAAACAATTTGAGAAGTGAATCACACAACACTACAATGAGCTTAATGCTGAACAAAAGCATTGATCATGCTACATTAGAATTTAACAAAAAATCAACATATAATTTTACTTTATCAAACTGAATCAAGCATACATTGAATTAAAATTTCAGTTATCTGAAGTAATCTGAATTTAAATTGTTCTTGCTGATGTGAAGAATGATATTCTGACTGAGTAAAAACACAAATATGAAAAATCAACAATAATGAAAAAAATTATGCAAGTGCTGAAAAACATTAAACAGTTTCTGAAATCAATGAAAACACATCACAGTAACAATCATACATTTTTAGCAGATTTAGACACAATGAATTTTAGTGTGTTAAAACTTAACAATGATGATCTTTCTTCTGATCTGACAGAGAAGAATTTGAAAGAAATTAATATAATGATGCAAGTAAAGAATCTTTCTAAAAAAAAAACATAAGCATGAAAAAAATGATGCTGTCACAACAAAGCTTGTTTCAATTGCAGTGTGAAAAATCATGAATGCTGTTGAAGCAGAAAAAATTTCAGAAAACAAGATTGTGAAATTTTTAAATAATCAGTATATGACATCATCTGCTTGAGTTTGATTAAATCTCTGAATCAGTACTTTTAAATGCAAGATTGAAGCAAGAGTTCTTAATGATTTTAATTATGATATTATACTTGATTGATTTTGACTCAAGCAATGAAATTCACAAATCTGCTGAAAAATGTCTCACATGATAATAATGAATCAAAAATGATGAATACACATTATACTGCTCACTGATATGTGATGATAAATCTTGAAAATTGAGACAGAACTTAATCTCATGATGAAACATTAGCTTTCATAAATCTTGTGTTGACAAAGAACAAAATGCTTTTTTTATGTGCTACAAGCAGCATTGAAGAAAAAAAAAAAGAAAAAAAGTTTCAATGAAAACTTAAAGCTGAAAAAATTTTTTAATAAATATAAAAATGTCTTCTGCACTGAACTGTTTTCAGAATTATCTTTTGATAAATTATTCAAACATAACATTAACACAGATGATGCAAAACTCATTAACATATGTTTGTACTTTTTGTCACAGACACATCTCAAAGAACAAAAGTATCAGATTACAGAATTGTTGAAATGAAGTTTGATTAAGTCATCTTCAAGTGCATGAAAATTTTTAGTTTTCTTTGTTAAAAAATCTGATGATGCTTGATAAATGTGTGTTGATTATCAAGCACTTAACAAGATTACAGCAAAAAACAAATATTTGTTATCAAGAATACAAAATTTGATAAATATCATCAAAACAGCATGAATTTTTTTGAAGATTGATCTTGCTGCTGAATTCTGACAAATTTAAATCAAAAAATTTTTAATAAAAAAAACAGTTTTCAATATTCAATAAAGCAAGTTTAAATTTTCTGTTATGTCTTTTGAACTCTGCAATGCTTCATCAATGTTTCAAACAATAATGAATGTTGTGTTAGCAGAACACATTGACATTTTTTGTCTTGTGTATCTAGATGATATTCTTGTATTCTCTCAGTTGAAAGATGAACACTTTGAGTATCTAGATAAAGTTTTTCAGAAGCTCTGTGAGCACATGTTGTATGCTAAAATCTTAAAATATGTGTTCACAAAGAAAGAGCTTGAATATTGTGATCACATTGTTGATTAAAATGTGATTAAATCTGTTTCAGCAAAAATTGATGCAATCAGAAGCTGATCACAATCAAAAAATGTACATGAAGTTTAACAATTTTTAGATTTGATCATGTTTTACAAACAGTTCATAAAGAATTTTGCAAGAATCATCACTCTGTTGTCAGATTTGTTGAAAAAATTTAATGAAAAATTAAAAAAGAAAAAGTTTCATTCAATTATCTGAAATGCTTCTTGTCAACTGACATTTCTAAAATTATGTGAACAAATGACAAAAAACTCTGTCATAATTCAACTGAACAGAAACAAACTTTATATCATTGAAATGAATATTTCTGAGTGAGTCATTGATTGTGCACTTTATCAGATGAGAAGAAAAAATAATAAATTTCACTCAGTGACATTTAATGAATGAAAGCTCTCAGAAGTGAAATTGAATTATTTAGTTCATGAAAAAAAGCTTTTATTGATCAAGCACATTCTCAAAATATTCAATTAATATATTGATAATGAAACTCAGACAACAATTATAATAAATCATGAAAATCTTCAATATCTTCAAACAACTCAGAAATCATTTAAATGATTCATCAGATGAATTGCTGACTTTCAGAAATATGATTTGATGATTAAATATCATCTGAAAAAAAAAAAAGCAGTAGTTTCAGATGTGATTAGTTAACATTTAAATTTCATGAAAATTGATTTTTGAAACTTGACAAAAGTCATCAAAACTTTTTCTGCTTTAAAGAGTTGCAACAAAAACAAATGATATAACATCATGATCTGATATTTTCAAAACAAAAAATTGTCATTTAATGAGACACTACAATGAGTTATTCAGAAGATGAGATACATGTTTAGATGAAGCAAGTTAACTTCAGAGAATGAGTGAAAGAAAATGCTCATTAGAATTGTTGACAAGAATACAGAAGCACTCTATATTGAAAAAGCTTTTTGAAATGATTTAGTTAAATAAATGCACTCAGAGTTCAGTCATCTTGATTCATCAGAACTTTTAAAAGTTTTACAATCTTGTAAATACTGATTAAACATGAAAAAAAATATTCAAGCTGCAATTCATTCATGTTCAAACTGTCAAGTTGCAAAAAACTCAAAACTGAGCTTGAAACACAGAAACATTCAACACATGATGAATGAACAAATCAAACTTTTTGAATGATGAGAAATTGATTTTATTAAACTGTTGTCAACAACTTCAAACAAAAATCATTAAATCATTACAGCAGTTGATTATGCAACAGAATGATTTTTAGTCAAATCATTGAAAAAAACAACAGATGTTGAAATTGCAAAATTCATTCACAAAAAAATTTATGTTAATTACAGAGCATCATGAAAACTGATATCAGACAACAGTCAGAATTTTTTGTCAGCTGCTGTGAAACATTATGTTATGCAAATGCAGACATGACATCATACAATGACATCATATCACTCACAAACTAATGAAAAAATTGAAAATTTCAACAAAATAATGAAATGAATGTTAATGAAATATCTTTTTGAAAAGTCAACACAATTATGAGATGAATATTTATCACAAGCTTTATTTGCTGCACAGATACAAATACATATCACTAGTAAATGAAGTTTTTTTTATTTGCTTTATGACATACATTCTCACATTTCATCAGATGAGAATGTACTGATATGAAATGATGTAGAAGTTGAAGATTCTGACAAAAAATTAAAAAAAATCAATCATGTAAAATTGTTGACAAATGAACTTCTTCTCAATCAGATTATTAAATTCAAATACATTAGAAATGAAATGATCTGAGAAACAAATTTTGAAATTAAAAATTGAATTTTTGTAAGAAATGAAGAATCTGAAAAATTTTAATCAAAATGATTTAATTTATACAAAATGATCAAGTCACATTCATTAAAAACATATGTGTTGAAAAAATCTAGCAGTAGAGTTCTCAGAAATCTGATTGACAAATTGCAGTTAATTAAAATTAATGTAAAAAATTCAGAAGAATTTTAATCTTTATCTGCAGTAAATCAAATCTTAAAACAGAAAAAATTGTTTATTGAGAGATCTGTTGAGATTCAACATATAATTAATGCTTACAAAAATGATGTTGCTTTTTATTTGAAGCTCTCAGTCATCACAAAAAAAAAGTGAAAAAAATTTAAGAAAAATGCAAAAAAGTCAGCTTCAGAGAGAAAGAAGAGAATAATCATCAGAAGTGTTATGAAACAACTCAAATTGAAATAAACAGCACAAGATGATGATCAAATTTTTTGTGACAAAAATAAAAAATGCAAAATCTGAAATTGCAAAAAAAAAAAATAAATTGAGATATTCATCAGAACACAACAATAATGAGCAATCAGATAAGCAGAAAAATGCTTCTGAATTTGAATTTTCTGACAAGAAGAATGCTTCACATTGAATCAGAATCTCATTTGATACTTTTATTGCTGTTGTAATTTAGTCTTACTTATAATTTAATTTAGAAATGTTTTGATTGAATGTTACAAAAATGAAACTAACACAAACAGAATTTTCAATTCATTTCAAAAATTACTAATCAGATTTGTTATGATACAGAAACTAATGATCTAGAGCTCAAAACAATGTTTTATTGTACAAAACAGAAGAAAAAAAAAGCAAAAGAATATCATCAGATTTATTTAAGCTTATATTGCTCTCATTCATTGCTGCTAGACTCTTTATCATCTTTCTTGTCTTCAGAATTAAAGAACTCTGCAATTCACTTGTTCAAGATAGCAAAAAGTTTAATCACAGCATCACAGACTATGCAAACAATTTTCTTGTCATTTATGAAAAAGCAAAATTTTTTTAAAAAAAACTTCAATGCAGAATACTCAGACAGATTTTTAGCAACAGACTTCTTACTCTTTTGAGTTTTTTTTGAAACAAAGAACTTTTTGAAACTTTTTTTTGATGAATGAATGCAATCAATCTTGAAGAACAACAAAGTGATTTCTTCTGACACATAATCAAAACAAAACATGCAACATTTTGAAGCTTTTTTTCAGAAACAATTGATGCATGCTTTCTTTTCAATGAATTTATCACTCAAAGTCACAGCAATTACACACTCAGTAAATGAACTGCACAACTTCACACAGAATTTACAAAATTCTTTTTGAATTTTATCATGACACTGAGCAATGACTGCATTGTAGAATGCTCTTCTTGTAAGTGAACAGAAATTAATGACACTCAAAGAAAAATGTCAGCACAAAGAACAAATGAAAGACAACATATTGATTTTTTTAATAACTTGTGTAAGAGGCTCAACAAAGAAATGATGAATGATGAATTTATTTATTGTCATCTTCTCAAACATCACAGCATGATTAATGTCATCAAAGTTGTTATTTATAGCAAAAATAACACATTAGCAGATTGCTGTGTTAAAAAAGAGAGAACTGCAAAAAAAAATTCTACATTCAGAAAGAATTTGAATACAGAACTTAGACATGACAACAGAAATTTTCATGTCTCATTTGAAAAGATTTGAAATCAGCTTGTTGTCAGCAGCACTCATAGTGAAAGTAATTGCAGTGCTTGACTGCTGAGCTGATGATGATGATGTGAGCATGCACAGAATTTTTAATGTTCTGAAAACTTGAATGAAGAGAAAAGAAGCTTCAGCAAAACAGATTGCAAAAAACAAGAAAGAAACAGTATCAACATTCATATCATTGACTAGAATAGAACTATTGAGATCAATTGACTTGAGAGAAACAGAAACATTGTCTTTCTTGCTGATTTTGTTGCTTGCTCTCTCAGAGAGCTTCTGTTTTTTGAAGAAAAAAGTTGAAGTATTTTTCAATGTCTTACAGACAGAAAGAAGAGTTTCACAAAGATGCTTGCTGTGAGAAGAACATTCAGACAGACTGAATGAAAAAAAAGTTGCAGACACATCAGTTCACAACAACAAAGCTTGTTATAAAATTCAAGAATTCATTTTTCAGCTTGTTTAGAGTTCTTAAAAATTTCAACTCATATTTATGAGAGTTCTTGCTGAACATTATCATATTGACACAAGAAATCACAATGCAAAAAACTGTTTGAACACAAAAAAAGAAAAAAATTGCTTGAAAAGTCTAATTAATGTTGTTAAAACTGCTTTTTTTTTCTAGAATTCTAATATTGAAGAAAGACAGCAATCAGAAACTTGCAACACACAAACTGATCTTTACAAGCAAAAATATCAACATCAGCTGATTGAATAAAGAGCTTGAGAAAGAGAAAGAAAATTGATGAAGTGAAAAATTCAAAAAGAAGATTATTGTGTGTCAAACTGATTGTTATGACAGAGAATTGCACTAATGATGAATTAAGATTTGCTAGTGTGAAAGAATTATGTTCTTCAAACAGACTATGTTATTCTATGATGAGATACAATATTTTATAATCACAGTCTTTGTGAACAAAGTTCAGTTTAGTGAGGAAGAATGTGATTCTTTAGATTTAGCCTACACTCTTATCATATCATTTATTTTCTAGTTGCATATATTGAAACATCACTCAGAATGTTTAGACTTGTTTGCATTTGATATGATGCAATATATAGTTGATGGTAGCTGCTAGTCTTAGATAGACAATCAATTATCTTATTTCATATCACATGAAGACACATTCAAATTTTTTTGTTCAGTCATTTTTTTTGATTTTTGAGAAGTTGATGTAGCACATTTGTGACTAGAGATTCTTAACACAGATTTTAACATTAAATTCAACAATGTTTCTTGAAATAAACAAGTTTCTTAATTCTTGAATAACAAAAGCAATTCAGAAAAAGTCATTTTTTGTGACAACAATAATAGCAGATAACAATTTCAAAATAACAAAAGTAGCAATGAAAGCAAAGTTTTCTCAATGTGTCAATCAACAAGCAGTTACATGAGTTTTTCTCTCAAATAAAATTTTTTTTATTGACACTCAAATTCTTCACAAATATATTTGTGACAAGATTTGTGTCACTCAGAGCACAGTTTTCACAAGTTAAAAACATTCATTGAATACATCATCATCTCAGTTATAGATTTTCAATAATTTTATCACTTTTCAATAACAAAAAAATGATAAGCTTTAATAATCACAAATCAAATCAAACAACAAAATTTCAAAATTTGTCAGAGCAATGAAACATCAGAAGCAACAAAAATATCAGAAATAATAAATTTTTTTTCTTTATTTTTCAACTCAGTCAGTTACTCATCAATCAAGTTTTTTCAGAAATATCAAAATGAAACAAAAAAATTATATGACTCAGTTAATATAAGCAAATCAGAATGAATCTAGTGTAAAAAAAAAAAACATCACAATCAACACATCAATAATTAATATCAGCAATAACAATCAATCAAGAGTCTGTCAACAATCTCATATCAAGTTTTCAAGTATCAACTCTAAAAATTATGATAATGTAGTGAACAAAAATCATATTGAAAAAACAATATATTGATTTGTATGTATTAACAATTATCAACAACAGAACAATCAAGTGATTCACAATATATGTATAAATAATGTTAAAAATATCAAGAAATATGTGCAAGCATGTGTTTTTCTTAATGATAAATAAATGTTTCTCATATATATCTTCAGCAACTGATAAAAAAAATATAGCAGAAAGAAATGTGGTATAAGTGATCAACAGAAGTAAAGTCAATAAGAAAAATGACTAAAAAAATGTTTGTCAACTAGAGTGTATCAACATAAAGTATTGACTTAACTGTATGTGTCATGTTGATAGAAAGCACTGAACTTCTCATTATATCATTTGTTAAATCATTTGCTTTTTCTAAAACATTTACAAGCTCATGCATTCTTCAAATTCTTCAAACTGATACTGAGTAATGTTAATGTTTGTTTATTGCTTCTGATATTTCATTTCAGTCATCAGCAATTATGTTACAGTTAAGTCTGACATTCTGAAGATTATCAGCTGTGTCTTCATATTAATGTGAATGATTTTTTATATTTGCTGAATCATATATATTGACAATTGTTAAAAAAATATTTTTTCATTTCAGATGACAGATTAAAATTCTGTCATTATTATTTTTAGCTAGTAAATGTTTTTGTCTTTCATTTTCTTCAAAGTCATCAGTTCATTCAGTTGTTTTACAATTGATGATGATCATTATGTCATGTTGATTGAGACTTTGACAGTTGATTTCAATTGTTATTGATGAATACTGAGTTTTATATTCAATGATTAAATCTGCATTAAATCATGTTTCTTGTAAGAACATTATATTTATTTTAGAATTTTGAAATTTATTATACATGTCACAAAAATGGGCAGAATCTGACATTAATTGTATATTTAGACTAATTATTTTGATTTTATTATACATCATTGTTGAAGTCTGCAATCAGTGACTGTTCAAGCAGAGTACACTTGTTTAAGTTTATTTCATTTGTAAATTAAATTGTCTGAAGATTAAAGCAGTCTAAAATCAAATGATTGACATTTTTCTTTAGATAAATCTCACATTTATTATTGTTTTTCAAGTTCACTACTCTGAACTTGATTTTGAATGCAGTAAGATGACTGAAGATCAATTTTTTCAGTGACATTTTCATGAAATAAAATCTGAAAATCTGATTAAAAATAATAATTATCATGTTTTTTTGCAAGTTTTTATACTTTTGTATTTTCATTCAAAATGACAAGCTTTTTGCTGTAACTTGTTTGATGACTGCAATGAAGAACATTAATTTTTTATTAGTACATTCATGTAAATGATTTGTGATAAAAACTTGAGCTTTTTCAAATTGATAAAAAATCAGTGTGAGCTGATATTTTTTTATGATAAAAAGTTTGTCTGTAACACTCTGAATGATTTCTTTGAAGTCATTTTGTATAAGTTATTTTTTTGTGTCATGAGAAAAAACTTCTCACAAATCTTGATTGTCTAAAATCAGATAAAGTGCATTCACAAATTGATGATGTGAGATTTTGTCAGTTTTCTGAAGTTTAATAAAAAAATGTGCATAAAGTCAAATTTTATCTGAAAATTTGTGTAAAATGTTATCAATATTTTTTACATCTTGAACTGCTTTTTGGATCAGTTTTATTTTTGCTTGATTCTGAATGACTCTCTCATCAGTCACAGTGACATTTATGATTTTTTTTGATTTAGTTGTAATCACTGTTGACTGTTGTGTAGACTCTCACTTGTCATCTCAATCTGTTTTTGTTTTTTTGTGTTTTGATTTTGACAGTGAGTCATCTGAAGCATTGTTTGCACATTCTTGCTGATCACAAATTTTTTTTGATTTTAAAATGTAGATTTCAATTCAAATAAACAATGTTTGTTCATCAGCATTGAATTCATTGATTTCATTTAGTTTTTTAGATGAAACAAAACAATCTTTGAACTGTTGCTCATCAGATAGACTTTTCTTCAATGAATAATTTTCAGTTTAATGCATTTTGTTACAAATCTGACAAAGTTTTGCAGATGCTTTTTTTTTTTTTAATTTTTAGCAGTTTTTTCTTGTAGATTTTTCTGAGCAATTTTTTTGATCATTCATTTATTTTTTTTGCACTGAGTTTTTTGCTTTAGTCAGTTAATTTTGTCTTGCACATCATCTGCTCAGTTAAAATCAGTTTTGAATGTTGATGATGTGTCAGAATGATCACTGTTTTCTGAGTTTAAAAATATATTTTTGTGTAAGTGTAAAAGTTTTAGTTAATTATTCATTACTGATTTATCAGCTTGTTTTAAAACACTTTCTTCATTATTTTTTTTTTTGAAATTGATTGCTTACTAATGCAGAAGACATTTGAGCAGTATCAGTGAACAAAAATTTTTGTATTTGCAACATTTCAGATGAGTAAGCTTTCAGTTTTATATCTCTCAATGTGTTAATTAGCTCTAGTTTTCTCTAAGCAATTAATTGTGATTGATTTACTTAGCTACTCTGCACACTGCTATTTTATTCACACATTATTTATTATGAATGCAGACAGTGAGAGATGTGATGATAAAGATTGCTGAACAGCTAATTGACTGAGCAGTTTGAGTCTTGTAAATCAGATTCAGATTTGTTGTGTGTTATTTTTTGCTTCTCTCTCTGAAGCTTTTATGTCTCAATGAACATCTGAGCTTGTTGAAGATATTAAACTCACTAGACTCACTGTGTTGAGATGTGACACTTGTAGCTGAAGCAGAAAGGTGACAATTCTCTCTGTCCATAAGGGAACTTGTAAATAGCTCTTTCAGGTGTTTTGTAAAGAGTATTCAATATCACTGTATGTATTCAGAGATATTGCCCGCAAGATTCCCTCGCGGGTTCAAAACAATGTCTTCAGCAGACATGGAGCTCGCTGTTAAACGTTTCTTTTCATCCCCGCGCTTCGCTGTGGCGGGTGCAAGCACCGACACGAGCAAGTATGGCTATAAGCGTAAGTACTTCTCATTCTGGCCTGAATATCTACCGTCCAGTCCTAATCGAGTGACCAGTACTCGCCTGGTACCACCAGCACTCACTGCCAGTAACCCCACTAAACCCCAAATCTCCTGAGATCAAGCTCCCCTCAAAAGCTTATGCCACCGTGAAATCGCCCTCTGAGCTTTCTTCTCCAGTGCAAACGTCGCTGTCGATTGTCACGCCACCAAAGGTGACGCGGGAGATTCTGAAGGAGGCACATGCAGTGAAGATTCCGGCTGTGTGGCTGCAACCAGGCACATTTGACGATGAGATCCTCGAGTATGCAAAGAAGAATTTTGAGGCGGCGATTGGCGGCGCAGGTGGGAGTGGAGATGAGGGCTGGTGTGTACTGATGGATGGTGAAGATGGCTTGAAAGCAGCAGGCGTGAATTGGACATTGCAAAAACTGTAGTTGGGACCTTGTATTGTGAAGTCGTTAAGTGTCTTTTTTTTTTTTCAGTTACTATGGAATTTGTCGCAACTTCTAGTGTATTCTGCACTCCCATTCATATGGAACCTGAAGAGCAGTGAGTTAAAGAAATAGAAAAGTGATGCTTAGCTACATACAGTTTCTCCATACAAGGTGATGGAGAACAAAGTCAGAAAGCAGGTTGCTTGGGCGGCCTCACTAGTTAGTTATTTAAATAACTTGCGGAGAGCACCCTCTAACAAAAAGCAACACATTGGTTGCCATAACCATCTCCGCAACCCTCTTGACAGCTTCTTCAGTGAAAAGGACTTACATACATCTACTTTGTTACTGAGAATGGAGTAAGCTGTCACAAAACTCCCTTATTTCCCATTTTCTCCTAACTCCGCATCATCAATCTCTCTGTTTTCTTCAAGCCTTCGCATCAACTTGAGCACCAACCACGACGACCAAGCGCGGCGTATTAAGACAATTATGACTCTCTCGGAATCACCTATGTCTGGCGATTTCTTTCTCGACAGTCCCGTCCCTCCGAAACTCGACCTTACTGGCGCTCGATCTCAATTTTACCGCTCTCCACGCACCCCATCTGCGACGTCATCACTCTGTCGTTCAGTTACATCATCAGCACTCGCTGGCAGTCGCAAGCGCCCAAGATATGGCTACAATGATCTCGATAGCCATCAGACATTCGGCGGCTTTGACGATCGCATTTCATGGGGAGAAGACCAATCAACTCAGTTTAATGATCCGACTAGCCCCGCTCCACTTGTGAATACGGACTATCGATTAGCTGGCGGCGGGTTGGAATCACATAAGTTATCCCTAGCGACTGCGACGACGGCTTTGGAGTACGATGATAATGGCGCAGAACTGGATTACAGACCTAGTCGATACTCTACCTTTCCGATGACTATCACTAGTGAGAGAAACAAGAGAAAGCGCGAAAGGCCGCCTTCGTCCGGAAATGATACAGAGCAAGCTGATGGCCCGTCTTCGCCCTCATCATCTGGATGGGGGAGGGCGATGATAAATTTAGTCGGAGGAGTCGCAGGAAAAGTATGGGACTTCTGTTGGTCAGGCGCATTTCGCGGGTTTTATGCTGGTGGAGGAAGAGGTTACGGCATGGACGCATCTGCAGCCAACGCATTTACCACACCGTCTCTTGACCAAAGTGCCTGGGAAAAATTAAATCAGACCAGCGATTTGTTTGACAACAAGCACGTTAAACCCAACGATAATCTTGTTAATGGCTGGCAGCAAGCAGACAACGACTGGGTTTTGGTTAAGAATGAAAAAGATTTCGTTGAAACTAATTCGTCATCTGTATTTGGCAAAGTTCCCCGGCGAACCGGTGTAATGCGCCATGTTGGATCTCGAAGACCAGCCATCAGAGCTGTTCCAAAAAGACCTAGCTTAACTCCTATCAAGCCCTCCTCGATTTCTCATCAGGCTTCGTTCACTCCTTCAACCAATTCCCAAACTGCTAACAACCCTTCAAAAACTTCAAAAGAGAGTCCACTGGCTATCGAAGCTCAGCGATACGCTGCAAAGGTACGTCGGCGGGAAAGAGAGGAGGACGCCAGTATTCGCCGACTGAATCAACAACTGAAAGCTATGATTCGGGAAGGAAAAGAAGCATTGGGGACAAAAATTGAAATTGATGACTCCATGGATGTGGATGAGTTTGAATGAATGGCGGGCTCGTATATGCAGTCTCCTTAGTTCGGCCGCTTCAAGCGTGCTATCGTTAGGACATACTCCATTCATATCCACGCCTTTCTCAAAACTCGTTGCACATGCCGATTAAGATTCTGGCAGTTGAATGATATTATGACCTTGCGTACTCATTTATGGCTGTTCTTATGTTCCTTCTGGTTTTCTGAAAGGATGTTCACATAAGCAGCTGATGGACTTATTGCTCTTGGACAACCATCGGCTAGGCTTGCTCCCACACGCCTCGACTTCATTTCTACTTCCTCACAGTGCTTTTACGGACAGAATACCTTCGTTTCCGCAAGATAACACCCGCATATCGCCTTCCACTCAGAATTGCCCTTTATTCTCCCTTTTCCTCTCGATGCTGTAATCTGCTTACGATCTGTTTCTAGAAATAGCGGAGGTGTATCTAGGGCAGGATGAGCTAACAAGTTGATTTTAATTCCAATGTCTCTTTTCCCTTAGTTCTTGGGCGGTCTCTTCCTTTTAAACAGTTTCTTGTCCACATGGACTGTCATAGATTAGGTAGTACTAGTCATCATTAGTTATATAATAACCCAAGGCTTTTTCTTCCCACTAACTAATAGTTAAGCAAAGCACAAAAAATCCGCCCTACCCATTATCCCAATAGTAAACTGTCGATATTGGCTGCAACAAACACCTGATAGTGAAAAATATAAAAACCAAAGATGCGACACCGATGGGATTCGAACCCACGCATCCGAAGATACGAGCTTATCAGACTGCAGCAATACTGTGTACTTAGCAGGCCCGCGCCTTAGACCACTCGGCCACAGTGTCTTAAGATGACAGGTTTTTGATCATAACTTTATCACCATATTGCTTTTTGACCCTAAAACAGGCTTCACTCTGTTGCTCAATCCTCAGAGGTTTCACATAACTAGTCCACATGGTCCTCTCATGCTGGCTACTCTGATAGCTACTAACTATCTAATCGTTTCGATCCATGCTCGTCAAAAACTGGCATAATCGGATTTAGACCACATCCTTGAACACAACATCGGAGGAAAGGAGGGCCCTATAATTTTGTACATCAATGCCTCCATTCGTACCGCGCAAGGACCGAGATCCTGGAGATTATCCTTCAAAGCGTGGATTATTAGAGGCTTTGGACGCCCCCCCAAAATCAGCTACACTGGAAGAACTCAAGAACCGCAAGATTTCTACGGAGACTGACTCGGCGTCCTTAAGTTCCTTATCCAGTTTAGTATCGCAAAATGGAGATGGCGAGGTCGAGTATGACACTGATGATGACGATGAGGATGAAGTGAATTGGGAAGACGCCTTTGCAGGTGCATCTGCTTCCGCCACAGTTCCGGCTCCTGAGCTGCGAGATTTGGATATCACCCTGGAAAAGAGCCAAAGTGCACTAACTGAATCACTTGGAGCCAAGAAAGGCCCAAGCAAGATTGAACGATTTATCAGGATTCAAACGCATTGCATGCACGTGCAATTTCTTCTGTTCCATAATGCTATTCGAAACTCCTGGATCAATGATCCTGAGATTCATGAGATACTGCGCAAAAAGCTACCAGAGGGAGTTGCAACAGAGGTTAATATGTGGAGAATGGCGGCAGGCCTCAACAACCCGAAGCCCGCTCCAAAACAAGCTCCTATGAATAGGAAACAAGATCGCAACTGGAGTAAAAGCTCAACCCCCGCTGTGACAAACAAACTAGAGCCTGGCAGAAGAGATCCCACCCTTGTCTTGCTAAGAGTGGTGGCTGCCTACTGGACTGCAAATTTTACGATTACATCTCCCGGGTTGCGGAAAAGGGGTTATAGGCCCTCTTCAGTTTTGCAGGATGAACTTAACTCATTTAACAAAGGTGAAGAAGACGAGAATCGGTTTGGTGAGAAGATTCGGAATTTGAGCGAATTTCGGGAACACGCTCGCCGTTTGTGTGGATCTCGCGATGTTGGTGCTCAACTATTCACGGCGCTGCTGAGAGCGATTGGCCTGGAGGCAAGGATGGTGGCAAGTTTACAGCCTATTGGATTTGGGTGGACGAAAGTTGAAAACTACAATAGCACAGATGAGACAGTGCAAAATCGCTCCGCAGAAAGTGAGGAAGGCTCTTCCAACGGAGAATCGCGAATCAGGTCGAGGAAAAAGCCTAAGACTTTCGACAAGGTGATGGATGAAGATCCCCGATTTCCGACATATTGGTCTGAAGTTGAGTCACCATTTACCCAAGAAATCATCCCCGTCGAATCTCTAGTTTTGCCTAACTCAGTTGCCAAAACGCCGGAACTCCTGGCAGCATTTGAACCGAGAGGAGCCAAAGCTGAAAAAGCGAAACTGGTTATTGCATATGTCGTTGCTTACTCACCTGACGCGACGGCGAAAGATGTTACGATCAGGTATCTCAGACGACAAATGTGGCCCGGAAAGACAAAGGGATTTCGAATACCGGTTGAAAAGCCGGTTGATACCGGATTGGGCACTGGGCCTTACGCATATGACTGGTTTAAAGCTACAATGAGGGGATTTGTTCGCCCAAGGGATAAACGAACGGCGGTGGATGAAAAAGAAGATTCAGATCTAGTGGCTAGACAGCCGGAGAAGAAAGCACCAAAAGAAGGGGACACCTTGCAGAGCCTTCGAACATCTAAAGACTTTGTATTAGAACGATTTTTACGTCGAGAGGAAGCAATTCGTCCTGGCGCATGTCATGTGAGGACCTTTGTTTCCGGCAAGGGTACGAAGCAAAAGGAAGAAAAGGTCTACCGGAGATCGGACATCCAAAAATGCTTATCATCGGAGAGTTGGCATAAGGAAGGGCGACGAATCAAGCTTGGGGAAACACCGTTGAAACTCGTTCCCATCCGAGCTGTCACGCTGAATCGGAAGCGCGAGGTGGATGAGATGGAACGAGAAACCGGTGAGAAGCCGAAGCAAGGTCTCTATGCGCTGGATCAAACGGAATATATAATACCAGACCCAATAAAAGGTGGGAAAATTCCAAAGAACGAGTACGGAAATATCGACTGTTTTACTCCGTGGATGATTCCCAAGGGGGCCGTGCACATTCCATGGCCGAGCACTGTTCGGGTGTGCAAAAAGCTCGGAGTTGAATATGCAGAGGCGGTCACTGGTTTCGAGTTTGGCAGTAAGATGGCGGTGCCCGTTATTCAAGGAGTGGTAGTGGCGGCCGAGAACGAGGGCCTTGTCAAAGATGCCTGGCGAGCAGAAGATGCTCAGAAGCGAGAGAGGGAGAGATTGAAGCAGGAAAAGCTCATCCTTTCGACTTGGAGAAAGTTCATCATGGGCCTTCGAATATCGGAACGTATTCAGGAGGAATATGGGAATGCTGTGGAAGCAGAATCTCATAACCCCTTCGTCAACCGAAGAAATCTACAGCCATCTGACGAGGACCATATCCAAGGAAATGAAAGAGATTTTCAAGAAGGCGGTGGCTTCCTAGTCCATGGTGAGGATGCGGCGGAACATGACCATCTGAACTTTCAGGAGCCACGTTGCGAAGCTGAAGGAAGCAAGGAATTGCCGATAATGCTGGAGGATGACAGCTCTGAATTAAGTGAAGTTGAATCTCTTGAATCAGAGCCGCCATGAGGAGGGAAAATGCAAGAGCCGGATAGACAAAGCACTAAGGGTGATGTTATTTTCGGCCCTGTTTGTTGATGCTGTGATGGCATGAATGTGTATTTTACAACCAGCAATATCTCACTAACACTAGCATTGGAAATAATTCATTTCATCTATCATGCTCTGCCAGATCATGTTATTGTACATTAGTATGTACTCATTGTGGCCTCTTGAGGCAAAATATTATAGTTACTGCTGAACTGGATGTCGACATCTCGGCATGACAAAATCGCCTCCAACAATTCCCAGCTTCAACATTTACACGTTAAATACTTCTGCCTCAGGATAATTTTGCTATTCAGAAGATTTCATGACCATGGCCCTAGCACCAAAAAATCCCGTATATTTCGGGCCTTTCATAGTGACTTCGCAGGTAAGTTCTATCTCGTGTCGCATCCCTCCAACAACTCAATATTGCCGCCACATCTCCTCCACAAACCCAGAGACGAGCATCAAAGTCTAACATACCCACCAATTTCCAAAACAGGTCTTTTTCATGACCTCCATGACCTTCGCACTCGTGAATCTCAAACCCCTTCTCCCCGGCCACGTCCTCGTCTCTCCCATCCGCAATGTCCCCCGCGTCTCCGACCTCACAGCCGCAGAAAGCGCAGACCTCTTTCTCACCGTGCGTCGAGTCGGCCGGATGGTCGAACGTGTCTTCGAAGCCTCCAGCCTCAACATCGCGATCCAAGACGGCATAGACGCCGGTCAGAGCGTGCCACACGTCCACGCGCATGTAATTCCGCGACGGAAAGCAGATTTAGACCATAAGGGTGGGTCGGATGCGATTTACGGCATGTTGGATGGGGAAGAGGGGCATGTTGCGAAACATATGGTGGAGATAATTGAGAGGAGGAGTCGGATAAAGTTTCCGGCGGTCGATGAGGAAAGTAGAATGCCGAGGAGTGTTGAAGAAATGAGGGAGGAGGCGGAGTTGTTGGCAAAGGAGATGGAGAGAGAGCCCTTGGATTGAAGTATGAGAGTGAAGTGGGATGAAAGAATTAAACTACTTGAAAAGAGACCCATGATTGAACCGGCTGGTGGGATTCTCTTCTCCACAAAGATACTATTGCGCAAGGAGAGGTGGAACTACAGTAAAGGCAAGGACAATGTCGGACATAAAGGGTCAATAATTGACTGAGAAATCTATGACTGAGGTCATGAAAACAAGGCCCGTAGCGTCAATAAAAGAACCCAGATGGCCTCCCAAGGTGCTTTTCTACCAAACACCAACCTGGTCTTTTGATAGTTAAAGAGATATGAGTGAATCCAGCATCCTATTCTCATTTATCCGAGAATAGACCACAGAAAGAAAAAAAACCATCAAGAGCCATGAAGGGGTGGAGCACCGCCTTTGCCCGTCCAGAACATTTCTCTCTCTTTCATCACAGCTTCCGCCCATTCTTTGACTTCAGGGAGCTGAATGCGTTTCATCACGCCATAAAACTCCGTTAACTGAACCTGCCCGCCATGTGTCCGCTCATATTCTATGGTTTGTAGTATCAATTCCATTTTGTCTATGTCATGAACGAATTTGGCCTCCAGAGTCTCATTATCTTCGTATTCTTGGAAAACTGTCCGGAGGCTTTCTCCCGCTGAACCACCGTATACTCCGCCCAGCAAGGTTTTGGCAATATACTCCATAACTTCAGCTTCACGGCGTGCTTTCTCAGCTTTCGTTATGTTGATATCTACCGGCGTTATATCTCCGACCACCGACTCCGCCATATCGTGAACTAGGGCCATCTTCGTGCAGTGCGGTATGTTAAGTTTCTGGGCTAGGGATGGTGGCGCGAGCATGGTCATGACTGCCATTCGATACATATGATCCGAAATGGATTCGCCATCCTTGATGCCAAATCGGCGCCAACCTTCTCGCTTGGTTGTTTTTAGACGTTCCAGAAGGTGGAAAAAGGGAATTGGGGAGGAGGAATTTTCGACTGGGGGGTGAGGGAAGCTAGCAATTACTAGAATGAACAACTGTTGGTTAGCGCAGTAGTGACATTGGGGTTGAAAGTCGAGATATAGAATTGTAAACAAAATAGTTATCTGCGATGAACCACGTACCTGATTGCGCTCGCCATGATGACGCTTCATCTGCAGGTTGAGAACCCATTATCTCAGCTTGTCAAAAGGGCAGTTTGAGAAGGATAAAAACCAAAAAGCTTTACACAGGAAAAGCAGAATCCATATATACTGTGGACACACAAAACAAAGCCCAGCTTCAGTTGAATATGTATTGTTCTCTCTCGCAAATAGTTTCTCGCGAGAGAATTGTAGTGAAGAGCAGCAAGGAATGCAAACAGTGCAAACAATGCGGTTGTCGAAGCCACAGCTTCGTGAAATATCATTCTTCGTGATCAGCACACTACAGCCTTTATTGAAGAAACTATGCCAGATATTCAGTATCTTCTAGACTAAGAGAACCTCTATTGCTACATATCTACGAAAAACCTGTGGAAGAAGAACATGCAACCAGCTCAATGCAACGCTCCGCCGTCCGTTCGCCTACCAAATCAAAGGTGGAAACATGGCCTGTTCCAAGTCCTCTTGCTGTATTCCTACGCAACTTGAAGCTGCTTCGTTTAGACAGCCGGTCCGACTGGCCTGGTATTACTCTGGAAATTCTATCCGGCTCTCAAAATAACCTCCGTCGACGAATTCATGCGGTGGAATGGGCTTTATACCACCTGTTCCTGATATGGGACAAAAATGAGACACATAATGTATATTCCTTTTAACTGCATAACTGGTGTATTCAGACAATGGGAGCAAAATTAATGACAGTTGCCTAGAAACTACAACCTTTCTTTCCACCCCTGGAGCCATTGCAGTCGGTCAATCTACGAGCTGCCCTTTTCCGGACACTCTCAGATTTGAAGAAGAATGGTGTCTTGGGGCGAGAAGCGATTCTCCGTAAAACTATGCTGGATGAATGCAAAGGCGAAAGGTTTGAGGAAATCTTAGCTGCGTTCTCTACTGTTGTTTTACGGAAGTCCTTGCTTTCTGGTCACCCTCGAAGCAGCCCAGTTATCGATTTAGCTACTGCTCAGCAATTGGCACCGTCTGAACAAAGAAATATACTTCCATTGGTTCTTGCTTATCGCGCTTCCCTTACTGCTATTATCAAGGAGAGGAGGAATCTGAGCGCGTTTTATGAACAGCTCAATAAACATCTTCTCGCGAAAGCAGACGAGCTTTCCTTGCGCTCCACAGGAGGCTCAGAGCCCATTTACGATGTTGATAAAATAGAACAAATAAACCGCAGTATTTTATCTGCCTGGTATGGAAATGACGAATGGGCAAAGGCGATTTTGGACGGTGGCTTGCAGTTGGAATTGGATTCTCTACTGGAGATGGATTTCTCTCGATTACGCTCCTTAGCAAAGACTGGCCTCTTGGAATCTGTACGATCACAAAGGTCATCTGACCTTTTGGCAGACCTGGACAAACGAGTTGCGCAACAGAAGGCAAGGGTGCAAAAATGGCAAGAATTTAGACAGTCGTTGAAGACGGATAAGGTCGAGATGGATAAAACGGCATCAGGAGCCCAAAATCGTATACTAACATTTCGCGACCATCAAGCATTAACGGTTGCATCTCTTGCGCAGATGGGCCACGCTACCCCCAAAGGATGTGACAAGCATGCGGAATATGAATCTCTTCTGGCTGACTTCAATAAGTCTCTCGCCAGCGTTAAAGGGTCAGGCACTGGGCAACAAAAATGGAAACAAAGAGTCACCACTTCTATATCTGAGGATGAACTCGTTGAAGCAGAGAAAAAGCGTGCTCAAAACTTTAGTTACTCCAACCTTATTCCGAACCCGCATCTGTCTCCGCGTTACAGTGACAAGCAGCCTTTATCCAAATTCAGCCCCATGAACCCTCCTACGAATAACCTAGCCAGGCCTACAAAACCGCCAATAAATGGATCAATCGCCATCGAAATTGATTCAGACGCCTCGCAGAACAGTCAGTATATCGAACCAACCTCCCTAGGCCCTACCCAAGACATTCCTGAACCCGATCTTTTACCTGCTACTACCCTCCTCGAACGCACTCGGCAATCCATGTCACTATTACCAATTCCAGAAGCCCGTCCCCGAAAACCTCCAGCTAAATCCAAACCTGCGCGACATTCACAGTTATTTCCCGTCAACCAATTCGAAGCCCCCAGCAGTAGTAAAAGTATTCGAAAAAACGAACAACACTCAGGAGCTACTACTCCTAGAGACGAGCTCTTCAACGAGGATGCAGAGTACGCTAGCGTGTTTAAGAGTCGGCCAAAGATCGCTACAAGTCCGATCAATTCACCTGCCGTACACGTGCAAATGTTCGTGGATGGCACACAGGATGGAGTATCAGATGTGGAGAATAGTGGAGAGGATAGTTGTTATGACCTTGCGATAGACAATTCCCCTTCTGTGAGGAGGAAGATGACGTACATGTAAATGAGCAAACGATGCGTAACGTGTATCGCCAGATTTCGGATCTTAAAATGTTAAATCGTTTTGAAATTTCATACTTTTCATGCTTTTGATGGGATCAAAATTGGTACATATGTACTAATCTTTTTCTCTATGGCCATTTCCATACCGCGAGTCAGTGTCTGCGACACTTCCGCTCTTGGCGTGGCTGTTCCTCCTCCGGGCCCCAAGAGCGGGCATATGTTCCGCCCTAAGCCGCGAAATGAGCCACGGAGAGAACTGTATATTAGACCTCAAGCCAGATGGAGGTCAGCAAAGGTGATGTTGGTCTATCCTACTAAATATGGGGATAGCAGGCCGTTTTGTGGCCATTTATTGCAATGTTGAAGCTGGTTTACTCTTGTATCCATTTGCATGTAGAGCAGCGCTGCAATGCCCTCCTCTCTCAGCATACACGGTACCTATTCATTCACATCAACTGAAAACTTCAGTGATGAGAACCTTGGTGATGTGACTAAACTGTCTGACAGGACATTGCGCAGTCTATCATTTCGACAAAAAGCATATATGTCTACATCTCGCCTTTTGAAACAACCTTTTTAACATCTCTATGTAAGCAAACTAAGTAGACTTTCCTGCCACACTGATCGATCCTTTCCTAGCCCTCGGCCAATCAGAACAAATTTGGACACTTCGACAGGTGAAGCTTGCTTTCTTTCAGAGTCGGTAATTTCAAAAATATCTCGGACGCCCTGAACGATTTTTATACCGCCACCGGTTAAGCGAATAATTGCTTTGAGACGATGAAGTTCGAAATCGAGAGTGTTGTCTACGTCAGACTTGTTGAATGACGGTAATGGAAGTTGGCGTTCCCAGAGTATGGAGCGGAGCCATTCGTCAACGACGCAAAGTTTCGATTCTGGGATATCTGGAGTTGTGAAGGAGATAGTGGAGATAGACTAAAACTACTCTGTCAGATACAATGGGACAGGGATTTGACATGATGAGAGACACGTACGGGGTCAAGTTGGCTCTGGCCCTTCTCACTAAAATCGACATTTGCCAGCTTATCATAAGCATGAAGTTCAAGCAGGGCTCCCTCGATTTGTGGCACTTTGCTATGGTCCGTTATATGGATTGTTGCCACGCCATTGATTCCCGTAATTCGCATTTTCACTCGCTCCAGCTCTTCAGTCGAAACAAGATCAGTCTTGTTCAAGATAATCACATCAGCATGTGAGATCTGCAGATGAGCCGTAGTTAGGATTGCATCGCCGGGACTTTCCTGGACTTCCTGCGGAGCCGGTTCATCAAGAAGATGACATATATTCTTGGCATCCACCAGGGTGACGATGCCGTCGAGGTATATGGAACTTCCTAGACCATCATCGACCCAAAATAAAGGAGCTATATTCCCTGGATCGGCAAGGCCGGTGGTCTCCAATAGTATATAATCAAAGCTGCCACGCCGGCTCATGAGAGACTCTATGGCAATGACGCCGGTATCTCTGTAGAAACACATTAGCCTCTTGCGAGCGCATGTAAAGCGCTTATTCAGGGAACCAAACAAACCTCACTGAGCAACATAGACAGCCATTTGGCAGTTCAAGCCATTCTTCAACCTGTTGGCCTTCTTGATTGACAGTCAGGGACTTCTCAATATCAACAGCTAGAAAAGTGTCAGGTAATACTTGCTTTTTCAACAGTTAAGCAACATACATACAATCTCCAAACTCTACATCCAATTCGTTAGCATACAAGTAGAGCTAGATTATATCAAAAGGGTAATTCTAGGCAGGAATGTACGAGCCATTCAGTATAACAGCAATCTTCTTCCCATGTCTCTCATTTAGAATATAGTTCAATAGCGTGGTCTTTCCAGCACCAAGATAACCTGCATTTCGCTTTTAGCAAAACCCTTTCAATCTGGGATGGAAAAGTAACAGCTATCCCGAGATTTAATAAAATGACAGCGAGTCAGTACCTGTTACAATGGTGATAGGAACCCGAGGGAGTTTAACATCCGTAGGAGACTTTGGCCGTTCTGATATATCGGGTTCGAGGGAAACCAACTCTGGCGGACCATCTTCGTCCAAGTCATCAATATCCATTTCGACAGTCAATCAATAACTCAGTATTCAACCTCGTAGCGACATAAGTCGACTGATGGCGTCGAGATATCAGGAGTACAGTCGTAGTATTCTTGCCTTATTATGGGAATTAGGGCAAGGGCAAGGAGAGATTAGTCAGCCCGAAGTAACTACATAGTTAACTAATATGGATACTAGTCAAGTTATATTTGCATTGTTTGCATTGATAGACACTCATTGCTTGGTAAAATATACTGTGTTGGACAGGTCATTGACGCATCAACTACTATTAGTTATGTCCGTCCACCTGTTATCAAGAATATTTTGTAATCACTGTGGTAAGACACATTGTGCTGGAGCTGGCAGTCAAGGTAATCTTCTCTGAATTGCAGAATTATGGAAGGCAGGTCATTGTTTCGCCGGTCTAGCACAAGGAAATGAACTGGTCAAGGTCCAGGCTACGACACCAAGTCCTCCAGTACATAGTATTCTTGTAGGGTGAGACGGACGTAACCGAGCAGTCACTCGCGAAGAGATCTTCAATTGCTTACTTCGGATCATTCCGCTTCGTAATTGTTTAATCGCAATTGTACTTCATCTACTTGAAGTATTAGTTAGAGTCAACAGTGGTCTTACCTACCTGGTGATTCAGGCTGCTGCTAGGAGTAACGCATCAAGGTATCGGATGTTATCCGTATTAGTATCCATCTCAGACGCAGGCCTCTCGTATAAACCATTCTCCCACACAAAGCCATACCTCAGAAGCACTCCCAGGTCCCGCGCCGTTCTCACTGGTTTTTCCAGATGAGTTTTCAAACCAATTCCCTCAATGTCCACTGTATTCCAGAAGTGCTGCCAGAACTCCGCCTCCAACTTCTCCCGATTTTCATCATACTTCCAGCCCTCAGAGCTCATGCCTCCAAGAAAATTATTCAAGCCGTATAAAGCCATTCCAAAGGGTAGGATACTTGCTTCTGCCCAATCTATGAGACCAGAGATGCAGCCAGTGTCTGGCATGATTAAAGTATTCAGCTCGCAGAGGTCTCCGTGAGTGAGGACTTGCGGATACAAGGGAGAATAGAGCTGGTCTAGGTTCTTCTGCGCGTGTGATATAGCAGTATGGAAGCGAGGAGGGAGTGCTGAAGCAAGAACGGTCAATTTTTCTGAGACAGTGCGTCGGCCTTCCTGCAGCTCTGCTGGTGTCACAGTTTGAGGGTGGAGCCAAGCTAAAGAGAAGAATCTAAGACACGCATTAGGAGAAGAGTGGTTTAAAATGTTCGCGCATATACCACATACCGTGAGAGCTCTTGGATCATCTTCGGTCTCACCAATGGAAGAGAAGTGCTGTTCTTCACTACCATCTCGATTTGTGTTATTCCTGGAAGTTTCTCAATTGTGTATACCTTGACGGGCGGCGTTGGCCCGTCTCCAATCTCTCCATGATAGTTAGTTGAAGGTACAATATTCCCGTGGATCTCTTTTGCCAGTTGAATGGTCTTAAGGTCGAGTGCGGAATGACTGACACGAAACTGGACAATCTTTTGATCTTCATCTCTCCTTGTAGAAAGGGTATAACTGAAGGACCCTTGTATTGGTACAGGGAAAACAGAGCCTTGAACCAGCGAAGATGCTAGCTCATCGCATTGCTGCTGATTTGGAGACACTTGGGTCTCAAAGAAGGACCTGATACTGTTTTCGAGCGAGTACATTTTCATGGCTATTGTATGCTCGAGAAGAAATAGATTAAGTCACCTCTGTAAAGAATGATGATTCTACCAAACAGTTCCCACCGAAATCTGCTGCCTTGAATCTAGAAATATAAAATAAAAAGAAAAGAAAAAGAATTAAAGAAAACAAAACAAACATCACATGATAACTGACTAATCATTAAAATTGTCACAGTAGGTACAGTAACTTACAGTACATACTCCGTACATACAGAGTACATCTGCCCACATCTGATTGTCACCAGTTGATCTCTCACTGTCTATTCGAGATAGATGATATACTGTGTATAGCTGGATAGGTCACAGACAGGATTTAGTTCTTTTCCACCAATACTCTGTTTCTTTCTCCCTGTCCTATCAAAAAATGTATTACTACGTATCTGCCTTGAGTCTCGACTTTCATGTGAGCAGACTTGATTGCCTAACGGTGGCACAAATCCAACTTATCCAGATGTACCCAATCAAGATTCATAGTTGACTTACCAGGCCAGGCATATAAATAGGACCCAACTGGCCAGCAAGTTCAAGATCCCATTCACCTTCTCAACCTGTATCTACTGGGTTGTACCTGAAGAGATCCTCCATTATGGCTCCAAGTACTAGTATGCTCACGGAGGCAGAGAGGAGAGCTTGCGTGATTCTCTCAACGCTTTTCCTCGACACTGAAATAACCGCAACCACCATCAATGACATGGCCCGCTCCCTTCGCCCTTTACAGATCCCGGCTGGCCAGCTGGAGCAGATGCTCCGCAACGACGTATTCCCCGTTCTTTATCCGAACCTGGCCAGCACTGCGGGAGTCTGGAATGCCTTCGACGAAACTGATCTCATCAATCGTGTCGCCAATGGACGTGCACAGGGCTCAACCTTCCCCAAATCCCTGGGCACCTCTGTCGCCTGGTTGGTTCTCGGCGGCTCTGTTTCCGGCCCCTGGAAGCAGGTGAAAGAGAAGCTACAGCAACCGGAAGCGGGGGAGTCACCCCGGTCTTCTTGCCTGGTACGTAGCTATATGACGATGCTTGCTGTTTGTCTACCATCACCGTCCCAGCTGACATCTGAAGTAGTAGTAATTTTGCCGTGACAAGACTAGTGACGCGCGCGGAGCATGCCTCAGCTCTGAAATGATTTGAAAGATAGAGGCCACTTTGTCAGATTCTCAAGCAAAATTTGTTCATTCAGGCAGATGAATTGAAAGTGACTGCTTATATAATAAAAGAGATTGCTTTATCAGAATCTCACAGAAAATCTGTTTTTATAGACAGATTGATCAAATTTGACTGCTTACATAATGAAAAGATTAAACTGTTCAAAATTTGCATATGTTCATTAAAAATTATTTATTAGATTCAACTGTTTATATAAGTAATTGATAAAATCATGTAAATTAATTTTCACATAAAATTTGTTCTCTCACATAGATTGATCAATTTTGTATGCTTATGTAATGAAAAACATTATTCTGATTGATTTTCAGAAGAAATTTATTCATTCTGACAGATTGAGCAAGTAACAAATTCAATTTCTTACATGATTGAAGAAGTTGCTCTGTTTAATTTTCATGAAAAATTTAATTCTTCAAACAGAATAATCAGAATTGAAAGTTTATATAATTAATAAATAAAAATAATCAATCTGATGTCAGTGTGAAACATGTTTATTCAGAAAAATTAATTAATATCAATTGCTTATAAATTATATAACAGAAAAAGTCAGATTGTTTAAATTTTGCATCAAATATATTTATCAAAATGAAGTTATCAAATTCAATATAAATAAGCATTTTTTTGAATGTTTATCAGAATCAGCTTAACTGTGAAGCTTCTTACATGTTACATTATACACATTATAAAATCAGTGAAAAATTAATATATTACATTACAAACAGTGTCATACAGATAAAATCTTGCAAAAAAAATTGTGAAAAATTTGCAAGAATGAATAATACTCATTTGCAGAGCATGTGATGATTGCTGAATTTTTATAAATGACATGCACATGTTATCATATCAACAATCTGATGAATCAATTTTCATTTCAATCAGAAAAATATTATATTTTTGTAAAAAATTAAAAACAGTTAGCAGTTGACATTAAAGTATAAATTACATATTTTGAAGTTACAAAAAAAACAAAAAAAAACAGCAGCAGTGCAAGAAGAAAATGAAAAAAAAAAAATAAAAAAAAATTTGAAGAAACACATCACATTATATGTATACAATTATTTAATTACTGCAATGATGAATGTTGTGTTTTTAAATGTTTTTTCAGATATTTGATATAATTAATCAGCAAATAATAGCAGCTGCAAAAACAGCATTTTTTTTAATTGCAGTGATGATAATTTTTATCAATTTATATGTGAAAAAAGTGAAATTAAAAAAAATCAAAATGATTAATGAGAAAGTTAAGAAGCTGAATTTAAATAATGAAAAAAAAAATGTGTGACTGATGATGCTGATGATTTGATTAAAAATTTTGTTCATTAAAATAAAAAAAATGCTGATGATGTGAATGCAGTCAATTATATTCAATCAACAAAATGATATTCAGAGCTAAAATATAACTGAATACTGATTTGTAAATATTGACAGCAATGTAAGAAATTTAAATAATATTATCAAATGTAGATACTGAATTGTTTGACAGATAAATGTTAACAGTTAACATGAAATGATTAAAAATTTTATGCAATATTCACATGTTATTTTGTTGTGTATCAAATCAGCAATCAGAAAGAAAGTCATCAGTGTAAAAAATATTACAATTAATTTCATTCACAACTGTAGTGAATTACTGAATAAAAACAATTACATAACATACATTAATAAAAATCTGATATAAGTAAAAATTTTAAACTTGCATTTTTTAATAAAGATAAATATTAAATCAAGAAGTAATTCAGAATGAGAGCACAATAAATTAAGCAAAAAATCAAAATTCAAAAAAAACAAATTACTTCAGATTGCTGTGTTTTTTTTTTTAATTTCAAAATTAATTTATTAAACTTCTGTCTCAGCACTTGATAATTAAGTATTTTCTCTTTAATCTTAATATTCATTTCAATGAGACAATATGATATAATATACAAATTTTTTTATTTCATACAGCAAGTTTTTTTTATATATTGAAATTTAATTGTGACAAGTCACTTCAGTCTTATCAACACTATTCTGAATGCTCTCATCAGTGTATATTTTTAATCAATAACTGTAGATGTGCTCATGATAATGTTCAAAATGACATTAGTTCTGAAACAGTTATTCTCAATCAAATAATTCTCATTGAAAACATTAATATATTTTATGCAAATTTTCACATTCAAATTACTGTACATTGCTGCAACTTGATAATCTTCTCATGTCAGTCACTAGTTACAATTAATTCATTTGAACTTAAACAAGAAAGTATATTAAAGCAAGAGAGAATTGCAGAAACAGAAAATTCACAATTTTTAAAAATTTTTTATGATAAATACATTTATAACAATGATAAGTTTTTCTGATCAATCAGTATAATTCATTGATTTAATCATATCAGTTAGAATATTCTTGAGAATTTTGCACTTTGAGCTGAAAATAATCAATTCATTTAGTTTCTGAAAATATAAAATGAAATTGTTGATAATGTTTTAATTGTTTTTTGTGTACTCAGCATCAGTTAAATCAAAATTATGTTCAGCAGTCAAGAAAAAAATAACAAAAAATATTGCTGTCATTTTACATTTTTTTAATTAAATAAAAAAAATTTTCAGATTTACTTTCAGCTTGAGTTCATCACAATTAAGTTTTTACATTTTTAAATTTTTTCATAAAACAAGTTTGATTTTTTGCATAGCTTCTTGTTTTTTTTTCATTATGTACAATAAATACTGTGATTTGATACAACACTTGACATCAAAATGCTTGTGTGATGAAACATAAATGATTGATTTTGAGAATCAGATGCTCTAAACATTGCAATAAATGATTATTTTTTTCAAGATGTTACTAAATGTGCAAGCAAGTGTAGCTAGCTCATGTTTTTCACTTATGAAAAAAAAGTATTTTTTTTAGTAAGATTGTGAACACAATTCAAAAATTGTTTGTAGTTTTTCTCAATTACATTGCAGAGAACAAAATTAGTTGTTCAGCTGTTTACTTTCAGTGTCTCAAATCAGTAAAGTAAATTTATTGATTTTTTTTCAAATAACATATCAGACAGTAATCAAGTCAGTAATGTTGTATTTTGTCATTACATGAGCTGTTGAAATACTCTGATTGTTGTATTTTTTTTATTTTTTTCAAGATGAAATTTATCATGAAACAATTGATTTCAGCACAATCTAGTCTCAGATGTGTTGTCATTAAAAAAAAAATTTTGATGTTTTTTTAAATTATAAAAATTAATGAAGAGTACAATTTTTAATGTGAACAACAACAAAATGATCAATATTAAAAATCAGTAATCAAAATGTTCAGATGTTAGATTTTTTCTTGCTTTAATTATGTCATCAAAATTTGCTTTCAGTGCTATGACTGAATGTTCAATCTTGCTGATGATTCATTGATTTATATTATTATGATTTATCAGAACTTGTAACTTCAATATGTTTTGTTTTTTTGTTTTATCAGATATAATCTTCAACAGTTCATTTGTTCAGAATAATATGAAGGATTTGAATACAACAACTAGTGTGACATCATGTTGAGTGTTCAAATCTTTAGCAGAAAATAAACTGTTTACACAATCACATAAAAAAAATCACTTGTTCTGTGAAGAACATTGAGAAATAGTGATTTAATCTTAAAAAAAATAAAGAAATTTAGAAAAATTGAAATTTTTTCTGAAATTTTCAATGAATAATTCATTCTCAACAAGTTAGATGTTGAGATATCATAACATGATAACTGTAATTGTTTTTTCAAGTTTTATCTTATCATTAAAAAATTTGTTTTGTGATATAAAATTTTCTTTCAATAACATAACAAAAGCAGCATACAATTGATAAGAAAACAACAAACATTGTAAATCAGAAAGAAAAATAAACTTTTTGACATCAATATTGTTGTTATTTTTAATGTCAAGCATAAAAAAATTTGAAAATGTCTTCAAGTGATTTCATTAAATTGTTCACATCTCTTGATTGCTGTGTGAATGATATTATTCATGCTGTTCTGAATGAATATGTTTTTAAAAACAAGATTTGTCTCATTAAAAATCTCATTTCAGTGAACAATATTCTTAATATAATCACTGAAAATTTCTCTGAGTTTACACAAATCAGAATCAATATTTGTTGTCACTGATATGCTGACAGAAATGACTGAATCATCTTCAACAATGATGAAAATTGAACACATTTTTATAAATATAAAAAAATTTGTATTCAGTAAATCAATTTTTTTATTTATATAAATAAATTCAGAGTGTTTCACAGTCATTTCAGTCACTGAATTTGAATCATTGCATGAAGCAAAATCAGAAACAATGCATTTTATTTTTTCTGAAAACTGAACAATAAAGTTTTACAAAATATTTAAGTGATTCAGAAGCATTAAATTAAATATTAGTGATAACATGAATGATGAAACTTGTTCAGATAGATCTACTGACAGTGCAGTATCATCAATTAAATTGAACATTTGTACAATAAAATCAACATTAAGTGTTGTAAAACAATTCTGATTCAGAATCTGAAGACAACATCACTTCACAGATGAACAATCATCATAATTGTGATACAAAATATTATTAAAAAAATCATTTGATGATGATGAATTTGTATCTGACAATTTTTCAGTTGATGAATTTTCAACATTAAAATTAAATTTTTTCACAATGAAAAAGTTAACACATAAAACTGTGATGACAGCATCAGTTTCTGAAGAAATCATTTCTTCAAGTTTCATAATAATTATGATTTCTCATATTTGCAGATTATAAATTTCAAAAATGTCATTTTCACATTGAATTTTGTGAGAAAAATTAAAATAAACACAATGATTTTTGAGCATTGATATTCAGTGATTTCAATTTTTTTTTGAAAATGTATCATCAATTTTACAGAAAGAAAGACTGCTGATCATTACAAGTCACACAAGTTCATTGATTTAATTTTTGATGATTATAAAAACACAATAAAATTCAGTGATTAATGAAGAGAAAGATCTGCAATCTTGTTTCAAGATTCAAAAATTTTTTTTCTTTTTAATACATCATTGAGCTGAAGAAGTCAAAATTGATACAGAAAAATTTAATAAATCAGAATCAGTGATTTAATCATTATTTGTGAATACAAGTTAAGAAGATATACTGTCTTCAGTTCACAAAACTGATTTTGATGATAAAAACAAGAAAGAAATAAAAGTCATCTTCATCAGTGCTCATGAAAAAGCTGATGATAGAATAAATGTGAAAAAAAAAGCAATTTTTTTAACTTGTCAGTTTTTTTGATAATGACACTGATGAATAATAAACAGCAGAATTTTTTTTACATTCAGAATCTTTCACTGTTCAACTAATTTGTCAGATATGATATTTTTTTTTATAATTTGTTGAAAACTGTGAAGCAAGATTTGTCATTTCTGAATCTGAATCAAAAATTGATTTGATAATTTATGTAAATCAGTTTTTTCATAAAGTGTCTGAATCTGACTTTTGACAATTTCAAATTTTTCATTAAATATATGAAAGTGAAATTTAATGATTTGCTCTGATCATTTTATTAACTGTTAACAGCATGATCAGTATTTAATTTAAACATTGAAGAACACAGAAATGAATGTATTTTATAAAAACTGCTTTTATCATCAGATTCATTTATTCAGTTTTCAGTCATCATGACATGTTTTTGAAAAGAAAACACATAAAAAAATGATTTCAAGCTGATTCAAGTATATCACTCAGATATATTGCAGAATGAAAGTAAGATAACTAGACAGCAAGCTTCACACATTAATGTGCATCAAGAAAGCAGATGAAGATGACTTACAGAAATCAGCAGAGAAAATCACAGAGTAATAAAAAACAACAAAATTCACATCAAAAAAACAAAAAAATCATGTAAACTGAGCAGCAAAAAATAACTGAAGAAACTAAAAAAACAGTAAATTTCACAAACAAATAAAAAAAAAAAATGAAAGTGATTTAACAAGTTCATCAAAAAAAATCTCAGCATTAATGCAATATCAAAAAACAGCAAGCTTCAGCAAGCAAAGCATGTAGATAAAGAAATTAAAAATAAATGAAGAAGTTTAATAGATAAGAAAAATCAGAAACATGAACTTAAATGAAAGAGTTGTTAAAATTCATAAGTCAGAATTTATTAAAAGATGAGAAAGTTGTATTGATAGAAAGTTTCACAAATAAACATTGTGTTAAAAAGCAGCTGAATGTCTTCAGATAAAAACAAAGTATTTAGTCAATGCTATTATATTGTCAACTAAACACTAGATGTATAGATGAGATAGATGATAAACACTCTATATTTTTTTCAGTGTAATATAATACAGAAAATGAAATATTCACTACATTCTCATCAAACATCATTAAAAACATGAAGTGAAAATTCAACAAGTATGTGTAGAAAAAATCATTTGTTTGTTTTCTTCAGAAGAAGCACTAATGACTGAATGAAAATTTTATTGTTTATAAGTCATTATATGATGAAGAGACAATGTAGTCACATGAATTTGAGTGCAAAACATATAGTAGTTATGTTAATGTCATAAACTGATTATGAAAAATATAATTGAAAATGTAAAAATTTGTAAACTTTGAGTTTAAAGAGTTTGTTTCAAGAATCTGAAATAACAATAAATAATTAGCAACTAGCTACATATGTACATACAAAAATAATCAAAAGCAAGACTTGATTGTGATCAGCAAGTAAACATTAATTAAATATAAATCAAAAACAGTCAGATATTTATTCAGAAAAAAAACATGAAGATGATTTTTTTTATCAGAAAGTGTGCATCAGCTCAACAGCTTGATTAAATCTGACAGTTGATAATTGCAATAAAAAATGTTGTTCAGAAAATCTCTAACAAGAAGTAAGTTTGTTCAGAAGTGTCAGTTAAATTTAACAGCTTACATTATAAAATAAATTCTATTAGCAGAATTTTGCACTCAGTAGTTTCATTGATTAAATTCAACAGCTTACATAATAAAAACAGTTTTATCAGCAGAATTTTGCACTCAGTAAATTCATTGATCAAATTCAAAGCTTACATAACAAAAGCAGTTCTATCAGCAGAATTTTGCACTCAGTAAATTCATCAGTTAAATTTGACAGCTTATATAACAAAAACAGTTCTATTCACAGAATTTTGCATTCAGTAATTTCATTGATCAAATTTGACAGCTTACATAATAAAAAAAATTTTATCAGCAGAATTTTGCATTCAGTAAATTCATCAGTTAAATTTAACAGCTTACATAACAAAACTGATAGAATTTTGCACTCAGTAAATTCATCAGTCAAATTCAACAACTTACATAACAGAAGCAGTTTTATCAGCAGAATTTTGCACTTAGTAAATTCATTGATTAAATTCAACAACTTACATAACAGAAAAGATTTTCATATTAGAATATCATAAAACTGAGCAACTCAAATGCTGTAAAACAACAGTAAATCATGCATTGTCAAAGATTTTTTCATCATGAATTAATCATTTCTTCAAAGCAACTCATGATTCATCATTGCTCAGACATTTCTTAGTTTTACAGAAATTCATTATGATTTATCAGCAGAATTTTGCATTCAGTAAATTCATTAGTTAAATTTAACAGCTTACATAACAAAATCAGTAGAATTTTGCACTCAGTAAATTCATCAGTTAAATTTAACAGTTTACATAACAAAACAAGTTTTATCAGCAGAATTTTGCATTCAATAAATTTATTGATTAAATTCAACAATATTTAACAGCTCACACATAAAAAAAAATATTGTTCTGAAAAATTTTTATCTTCAGTATGTTTTTTCAAGTGAAATGATCAAATTGATAAATTTATGCAATAGAAAAGATAGCTATGATAGATTTTTAAATGTGAAACACTTATGCAAGAAAATCAGTTCAATTCAGTGACTCATGCAATAAAAAACATTGTAATGACAGATTTTTGTGATCAGTATGTTAAATCAAGTCAATCAGTCAAAACTGACAATTTAGAAAAAAAAGAAAATCACAGCAGTGAAAGAAAAATAATGAAAAATCACTTTCTGTAAAATTCAAAGTTAAACACAAAAATTAATTGTGAAATTGAGTGTCAGAATTAGATAACACAGCATGTCTTGAATTCACAAGAAATGTCAGTTGATTATATGTTTAAATTAATTCACTCAATGAAATGATGTATGTTTGTCATCATATTACAATCAATCACAATCATCAAAAAAAATAATGTTGAGAAGCAATGTAAAATCAAACACTGTATTGTAAAAACTTAACACTAAGTCAAAAAATTTGATTAATATTATCTGATGTAGATACTTAACAATCTGTTGAATAAATATTAATAATCATCAAAAAGTGTTCAGATATTTTACATATTAATCATGTGTTATCTTGTAGTGTACAAAATCAGAAATCAGAAACAAAATCATCTGATATCAGTACATTTAAAAAAAATCACAATCAGTTTCATGCATAATTTTATTGAAGCACTGAATAACAACAATCATATACAAGAATAAAAATCTGCTAACAATCATAAATTCAGTCATTTTGAAAAAATGTACATGAAAAGTTGATTAGTAATTCATGAGAAAAACAATACAGTCAAAGCAAGCAGATGATTTTCAAGAAAAATCAATCACATTGATGTTTTGTGACTTCAATTTCAAAATCATTTTATCAAATTCTTGTCTCAGTATTTAATGATTAAGTATTTCTTCTTTAATTTTGATGCTCATTTCAATGAGTCAATACAATAACATATATCAATTTTTTTGTTTCATTCTTCAAATTTTTTTGATACACTGTGATTCAGTAATGACAAGTCATTCTGAATTCATCAAGATTATTTTATAAGTTTTTGTTATTGTATATTTCTGGTCAATAATATCAAAAGTTCTCATGATGATAATTGAAAAAAAAAAATGAATTGATGATTGTCAATCAGACAATTTTCATTGAAGACATTTACATATTTTGTGTGAATGTCAGCATCAAGATCATTGTACATTGCTGTCATTTTATAATTTTTTTTTTGAGTCACTAGTTATGATTAATACAGTCAAGTTTAAACAAAAAAACTCATCTGACTGAAAACTTCAGAAACTGAAACTCATGAATTTCAGAATGCATTCAATGACAGATGCATTCACTACAATCACAAGCTTTTCTTGTTTATCAGCATAATTTCTTGACTTGAACATGCTTTTCAATATGATTTGAAGATTGTAACACTTTAAGCTGAATGCAATCAATTCATTTACATGCTGAAAGTATGATGTAAGTTTTGTAGTGATGTTTCATTCTTTGTCTTTAAACTTGATATTTGTGAGTGTGAGATCATATCTAATTATCAAAAAAAAATAACTGAAAATATTGCAGTCATTCTGCACATTTTGAATTATTTAAAAAAATTATCAATATTCATTTTCAACATGAGAGTATTATAATCAAGTTTTTTTCAAATTTCTAAATTATTTCATAAAACTTGCTGAATTTTTCTCAAGACTTCAGTTTTTTTTTTTTTATGTAATGTAGATATTGCAGTTCAATAATGCATTTGACATCATAATGTTCATGAGATGAAACATGTATGATTGATTTAGAGAATCAGATACTCTTCACACTGCAACAAATGATTAATTTCTCTAAAATTTTACTAAAAATGCAAGTTAGAGCAGTCAGATTGTCTTTTTCATTTTTCAGAAATGAAGATTTTTTACTAAATAATTTGTGAACATGATTCAATAATTGTTTGTAAACTTCATCAACAGCATTGCAGAAAATAAAATTAGTTATTCAGTCATCAATTTTCAGAATTTTCATTCAATGCAGTAAATTTATTGATTTTTTTTTGAACAGTATTCTGAAGAGTAATCAGATCAGCAGTGATGCTTTCTAACATCATATAAATTGTCAAAATATTTTGACTGTTGTACTTTTTCTGCTTTTTTTCAAATGAAATTTATCATGAAACAGTTAATCTCAGCATATTCAAGTTTTGACTGCATTATTTTTAAAAAATGATTTCAGATGTAATTTTTTATTGTAATAATTTGTAAAAAAAACAATTTTTATTTCAAAAAACATTGAGATCATCATTATCAAACATTTGTAATTAATTTTTTCAAATACTAAATTTTTTTTCATTCTGATTAAATTCATAAAATCTGTACTCAGTACAAAAACTGAATGATCAATTTTGTTAATCATTCTGCATTTTATATTGCTATAAACTATCAAGATTTGTAGTCTGAGAATGTTCTGTGTGTCTTTTTCATCAGAAATAATGTTTGAGAGATTTTTGATTCAGAATAACATGAGTAATTTGAGTACAATTATCAGTGTGACATCACATCATGATTTCAGACTTTTAGTAGAGAATGAATTATTTACACATTCACATAAAAAAAATCACTGATTTTGTAAAAAGCATCTGAAAGTACTTGTTTGATTTTCAAAAAAATGAAAGAATTGTGAGAAAGCAGAATTTTTTCTGAATGTCTCAATAAAATTTTTATTCTCAACAAGTTACATGTTCAGATATCAAAATATAATGAAAGTTGTTATTTTTTTAAATTTTATTTCATCATCAAGAAATTTTTCTTGTGATATAAAATTTTTTTTCAATAACATAACAAAAGCAGTGTACAATTGATGAAAAAACAGCAAATATTGTAAATTAGAAAGAAAAATAAACTTTTTGATATCAATATCATTATTATTTTTGATGTTAAGCATAAAAAAAATTTGAAAATGTTTTTAAGTAATTTTATTAAATTGTTCACATTTCTTGATTGCAGTGTGTATAACATTGTCAATATTTTTTTTCTTCACATTAATTTCAAACACAAAATCATTAGCATCAGTTATGTTTTCACAGCAGACAACATTCTTTATGCTTTCATTCAAAATTTTCTTGAGAATACATAAATTAAAGTTAATATTCATCACAACTGTTTTGTCAATCAGAACTTCTGTGTCATTTTCAATAATGATTGAAGTTGAGCATGTGTTGATTAAGATCATTAAATCTCTATGAGACAATTCACATTTTTTTTTAGTAAGAATAAAGTTGAAGTATTTTGCAAAAAAATGATTTGTAAATATTGCATTAGTTGATGAAACAGTATTGTTTTTATTAATAAATTCTGAAGTGTATTTAATATTTTTTTCAGTGATTGCACTGATATTGAACATCATGTTTTCAGATTTCTTTAAAGTCTGAATGATGAATTTTTGTGAAAAATTTAAATGCATTGAAAGCAGCAATTCAGACATTAATAATAATATCAGAAATAAAGCTTGTTCAGAAGAAATTATTTGTGATGAAATATTTTCAAAAATGCAAAAATTGTGTGCTGTAAATTCAACAACAAGTAATGTGTGATCATTCTGATTTGAAGTCTGTAGTCAACATCATTTTGCAGATGAAGATTTTTTATAATTGTTATACAAAGTATTATTAAAAAAATTGTCAGATAGCAGAAAAGTTGCATTTAATAATAATTCAGAATCTGAGATTTGAATTTTTAAGTTTGATTTCAGCATAATGAAAAAGTAAACACAAAGTGTTGTGTTTACTGCATCAGCTCTCAAAAAAATCATTTGTTCAAGCTTCATTGCAATTATAATTTTTCATATTTGCAAATTACAAATTTCAAAAATTTCATCATCAGATTGAATTCTGTAAGAAATATTGAAATAAACACAATGATTTTCAAGCATTGATATTCAGTAATTTCAATCAGCATTCAAAAATGTATCATCAATTTTACAAAAAGAAAAATTACTGATCATGACTGATCACACAAGTTTATTGATAAAATTCATCATAATTATGAAAATTTAATAAAGTTTGATAATCAAGAAAGAAAGAAATCTGCAGCTGCATTTCACAATTCAAAACAAATATTTGCTGTTAATGTTAGTTCAAGTTGAAGAAACTGAAATCAACATAAAAAAATGTATTATTTTAAAACAAGCATTCTGATCATCAGTAGCTGATACTACTTAAGAAAATGAACATTTTTCAAATCTAGAAACAAATTTCAAAAATATGAGCAGAAGTGAAATAATATTCTTTTCTGTTATAAATTAAGTTAAAGCTGATGATAGTAAAAAGACAAAAAATGATGTGATCTTCTTGAATTGTTTATTTTTCTGATAGTAACAGTGCTGAATCATCAAAAGCAGTGCATTTTTTACATTTGAAGAATTTCAATTATCAACTAGTTTGTTTGAGAAAGTATTTTTGTCAATGATTTATTGAAGACAGTGTAGTTGAGTGTTTCACTTCTGAATTTAAATTAAAAATTTATCAGACAGTTTGTATAAATTATATTCATCATAAACATTTTGTATTTGAGTTTTAACTGCTTCAAACTTTTCATCTGATATTTGAAAGTGAGTTTTAATTTTATGTTTCAATCACTGCAACAACTGATAACAACATGATCAGTGTTAATTTCAAACATTGAACAACACAGAAGTAAATGTATTTTTTGAGAATTTGTTCTAGTATTAGATTCACTTTTTCATGATTCAGTTATTATAAAGCATGTCTGAAATAAAGATGTGTAGAAAAAGTGATTCAAGATGATTCAACAATATCAGCAAAGAAAATAAATCACAAAGCAAATACAGTATTGTAAAAAAAAATAGCAAACTTCACAGTCAGATGTGAGTAGAGAAACAGAATTAATTAATTCAAAATAATTCAAAAATATTAGCAGAGAAAATAAATCACAGAGCAAATACAATATAATTAAGAAAAAAAGCAAGCTTCACAATCAAATGCAACTAGAGAAACAAAATCAATTTAAAATGAGAGTATCACTGAAAATAATTAGAAAAAAAATATAAATCAGAAATTTAACATGCTTTACAAATAAACAGCTGATTGCAGATGAAGTGAATGTGTTGATAGCAAGTTTAAATACTAAAAAATTGAAGAAGTAAGAGACAGATGTGTTCAGATTAAAGCATAGTTGAAGTGTTCATTTAATGTCATCAGATTACAAATTAAAATTTAAATTTACAAAACACATATGTGTTAAGCATCTGATCATAAGTTCAGTGAACTAGTATTAGTTAATACTTCAAAAGCTGAAATATTTAGTTTAATCAGTTTCATCTTCACTAAAATCACAAAGCAGAAAAAAATTAAGTACTTGAAGTTGAATTTTTTGATTATTTTCTTTACAAAAAGCTTTGACAACTGAACAAAAATTCAATTGTTCATATGTTTATATACAATAAAAAAACAACATAAATATACATAATTAACTGCAAAAAATATTCATATCAATGTTTTTCACAGATGATGTTTTTGATGCTGTGAAAGTTTATAAAATTGAATTGAAGAAAATTGTTTTGAAAGCTTGAGATAAGTAATCAAACTCTAATCATCTAGTCATGTAGATTGCAAAGTAAAACATTTTTAATATAAATTGTATAGTTTCAGATAATATACATATTCAGTATGACAAAATACACATCATTTTCTACTGCTTTAGAAATGATCTTGATAAAGTTATATAAAAAAATGATTGAATTTTTGCACAGAGTACATGTCACTCAGACAGAGTGATTAATGTCAATAATTTACATCATAAACAAAATTGTTTCATCTGAATTTAGTGTAAAATGTGTTCATTTGTGTGAGTTGATTAAATTTAATAATTTATATAATGAAGAATGTTGTTCTGGCAGATATTTACAAAAAATGATCAGAAGAGGCAAAATCAACTGTTTATGTAAAACAAGTATTGTTAATATTAGCAAATTTTTGCATGAAATGTGCACTAAATGATTATGTCAGATTTGATAATTTATATAATAAAATCTTTCTTGTTCAGACAAATTCTGACAGAAAGTATGCTCTTCACAACTTCAATTTTGTATTTAAAATTCTTCATGAAAGTTCATTAATTTTGTTTTCAATATAATTTAGTCAAGTAAATTTAGAAACTGTAGTTCAAATACAATCACTAGATCAGAAATCAGTGATGCTGATTTGAAAGAAGCAATTAAATGTGTAGTGTTATCATTCACTTGCAATATTTGTGTGATGAAAATTAATGAGATTTTCACAGACAAATGCTGCTCTGAGTATCAAAATTGAGACAACAGTTGATGCAGCACAAGATTATATATTTTCTTCATACAGTATATAATTATCATGAGAATTAGAGTGTCTGATTCAATCATTCAAAATAAATATCTTTAAGCTTTTTATATTTAAAAAAACACAAATGTTATGTATTTAGAGTTGAATTCAGATAAATTGATTTTTCAAACACAATGAGTACATCATTTCACACTTTGTGAAAGTTCAATTATGTTAAATAATTATTCATACTGTGATGAACACAACTCTGAATATTTTGTTTTTTTTTAAATGAATTAAATAGCTTGACTCAGTGCAAATAAGAAATCACATTCATTGATAAAAGCTTTAAATATTAAGTATTCAGAGTGAGAAACAGAATTATTAGATAAGTTGAATTTTCAGAAACAACAGAATTGAATTCAGATAGATTAAATTTTCAAAGACAATGAGTACAATATCTCACATTTTATGAAAGTTTGATAATGTTTAATAATTATTCATATAATGATGAACACAAGAGTTCATATTTTGTTTCTGTTTATTTATATGAATTGAATAAATTGATTCAATGCAAAGAAGAAATCATATCTGTTGCTAAAAGTTTTTGTCATTGTCAAGTTGAGCAAAAAAAAAAAGTAAATTTCAAGAATTAATTTCATCAGTATCTAGAACATTCATTTAAATTGAATGTTTGTTTTAGTATAATTTGATAAATTCAAGTCAGTCAGTGTTAAATTTTCAGTTTCTGAATTTTTTATGTAAGTCTGAATTAATAATGTTTGTGTTAACAAAATCTTGAGCAATCTGATCTGATCAAGTTTGTAAATTGTTAAAATTTTGTAAATTATTTTTTGTTTCTGCTGTTTTCATTTCTCTGACAAACTCTTCAACTTCAGAGTTTAATAAGCATAAAGTTCTCAAAAAATGATGTTGAGATTTTGTTGATAATTTTGAATGTAGAAATCAGAGCTGATGTCATCTTAAGTGTGAAAAAGTCACTACAGTCATCAGAAAGAAAATAAATATGTAATTAATAAATTTTCAGAGCAGTTAACTTTAATTTTTTATTTTTACTTTTCTCACTTTAACATTTCAATCAGAAAAGATTTCTCATCTGAATACTCATCAAGTTTGATTTTTTTGTTAATAATCACTGAATTGACTCAGATGATGTTATAGAGTTTATATGTAATTCAAAACAAATTATCAAGAGTTTTATGAAAACTTTTTTGATATTCAAAAACAAATTTCTGTCAAAAATATTATTATTAATACATATAGCTATTTCAGATCAGAAAATTCAAACATGAATTATGTTGATTAAATTATATTTAATTAAGTATCTGATTTCAGCTTCAGAAGCTATCTTCTCAAAATCTTAAATAATCATATTTTTTATAAAAATATGCTTTATAATCAAATAAGCAAATATAATCAATTTTCAGTCAATGTTCAGATGAAAAATCAGAACAGATATAGCATTCAAGAACTGTGAGAGAATTTTTCTAATTGAGAATTTTTATCAATTTTTTATTATGAAATCATTCAGATTTTTCTTCATATTGTTTGTCTTGATATGTGATTTGCTTAACAAAGTCACTGTCATTATTATTATTATTTTTGATACTCAAACAATATCATCATTTAGTAAATCAAGCAAATAATTTTCAGATATAATTGTATAAAAATTTGAATTTGAAAGAAGTATCAAATTTTTATTGCTTTAAAAATAAGTTTTTTCAGAAGCATCAAGAAGTTATTTGTTCAGTTCAGTGTGAATATCACATCACACTCAGTATATATGAAGCATATTCACATAAAAATTGATAAATTTTGAAACAACAAGTTTTAAAACAGGCATGTATCACATTTTATAATATATCTTGATTGTAATTGTCAGTGAATGCATCACAAGTTAAGTACATATTAAAAAGTTGTTGACACATACTCATAAATGTATAATTAAAAATTCTGACATTCATTAAATATCAATATCAAATTATGCTTTTTTAAAAAATTGTCTTCAACAAGCAAAATGTTTGCTTTTGAATCTGTATCAGCTCAAGCTGATGACAGTTAAATATCATGTATGTAGTGAAGCAAACATGACACACTCATAAAAATTGAGAGAAGTGATTGTTGCAAGATAAATTAAAACAAACAAACAGCAAAGTTATAATAAAATACTTTTTATTAATTATTTATATTTGTCTGACAAATTATTGATTATTTTCAGTAATTAATAATCTTCAAATCACTTTGTGTTGAAAAGTAAAAAATGATGAATGATCAAGTATGATATATTACATACATGATTACTCAATCATTTTTGATGACATATAAGTAAATGTCAATTGTTTCATAACTGATAATGTATTCAATTAAAAACATTGTTATTGCAGTTTTCTGCACAAAGTATGTTTCATTTGAATGAGTTAATTAATTTTAACATATTAAAAATCAGAAAAACTTGCTCTTCTGAACATTTTATATGTGAGTTTTAAATATAATGTTTAATAATTCAAGAAATGTAAGCAATTTGTAGGCAACAAGCATTAACATTGTATTTCTTGATTTTGAATAAATTGTTGTATATTTTTATGATTTGACAGATTTTGAATGACAGAAAAAAGTAAAATCTCATCACTTAATGCATCAGAACTGCAGCAGTTTGCAATAGACAGATAATAAATAATCATTATTGTTACTGCAGCATTAATTTCTTGAATGCTTTGCTGTTTCAAGTTGAGCATGTCAAATTCATATAAATTTTTAAATTATTAAATAATGTTCATAATTTCACAAATGTTTGAGTTTTTGAAACATATATTAGCAAGATGAAGCACTGAAGCTGATATATAATGCATTTTAGTAACAGTTTATTATGACAGCATAAAATGCTGCAGCTGTGAATGACATTATAATGAGAAAAGAAAATTAAAAAAAAATTATTGATAGAAGAGCAAGAATATTATATAAAAATAACAATTAAAATGATGTATTGAGTTATAAAACTTTATATATGTAGATATATAGTCAAAAAGATATAAATAACTCTGCTGTCAATATATATCAAAAGTATGAAGAAAGAGAAGATCAGAGATGACAGATTATATATACAAAAAATGATTAAATTACAACAAAAGTGATTTTGAGAGCTGAGCAAGACAAAATGCTTAATCATGTAGAAGTGAATATTATAAATTACTAAATGAATTTTGACAATAAAATAATACATATATGTAATTAATAAAAAATTAATATTTATCAACTTGTTTGAAAGCATGCAAAAATTTATTCAGTTAACATACTAATGTCAAAATTAAATAAATCATTACATTCAAAAACAAATTCATAGCAGATTTTTGTAAAATGTTCAAGCAACAGTGATTCACATGTTGCTTTGAAGAAACAGTTAAATCACTGAAAATGAAAAAAAATTTCTGACAACACAAAATTCATCATTGCTTTACAGTAATTGAGTTGCTCAGTTCTACAAGATTTTAATACAGTTGATCAAAATTTGTAAAAACTTGATCACATGTGATATATATTGTCTGAAGTAATTATCTCAGCTGAAAAAATCAAGTAATTTAAAGTAAAACTTTCATGAGCAGACAGCTTATTAATTAAACTGTCAATATTAATTAATAAATACAAATTAAGAAAAAAATCTGTCAAGCAAACATATTTCTTTATATTAATATTTTGTTAACTTCAATCAAGTTTTTCATCTTTCTTCACAAGAAGAGTTATCATATCATACAAGTAAAAATCTTCAACTGTCATGCATTGTTCATGAACACAAAATGAAAACACATTATTATTTAAGCAGATGACATCAGTGCAACACATTATTTTTTAGAAAAAAATGTCAGATGAATATATAAAGTCAGCAAGTGAAATGAAGATGATAATTCATGTAAGAAAAAAATTTTCAACTGATAATTATTCAGAAAAAAAAATATCAACAACTAAATAAATAATGAAACACTTAATCAGAAAATTAAATTTTAATCAAACAAATAAAAAATGACAAACTGCAGATTTTTACTTTTTCTTTTATTTTATTTTTCTTACAGCAGATTAACTTGCAGCATTTAACTTTTCACAAGTTTGCACAACACAATTCTGATGTGTCAAATTAACATCATCATTCACATTTATTGATTGAGTAAAAAATGAAGAAATTGAAAATTTATCACTAGCAATCAAATCAATATATGATGCAGCATCAGAAGCTGCAGAAAAATTAAATGAAAATGAATAATTTAAAAATACATTTTAATTTGAAACAACAGAAAGAAAACATTGAACTCAAAATTAATCAACATATGAAGATGATGTCAGATGCTGTATTTTATTAAAAAACTCAAATTGTGATTTTTCTCAAAATTAAAAACTTCTCAAAATTTTTGATGAAATGAAAAAGCTAAACTGCAGAACTGCATCAGTCATTTCAGCAGCAGTGAAAAAAATATTCAAGATTGAAAAACTTGACACAACAATGACAAAATGACAATCATCATTAATTCAACAAAACTCAAGTAAAGTTTCTGCAACATGAACACAACATTTTAACTGTGATACTTTTCAGTTTTGAAATCTGACATTGTTGTCATCAAAAAAGCAAACTATACAAACATCATTCATAAATATATTTTTTATCAGATTTTTTTTACAATAAAACAAAAAATTGACAGCAAACTGATAAACATCTGTCAGCTCAGAAAAAGCATCAACAATTTCACTGAAGCTGACATGCACAGATAAAAACATGAAATAAATTAAAAAATATTCATCACTTAAAAAATTTTTCTGAACATTATACATAAACTAAATCAGTCACAGTGTAAAAACAAAACAAGAAGATGACACAAATCTTGTTAAAGCTGAAGCAACTACTCTAACAGTGATGTTTGAAAAATTATTGTTCTTGATGATTATCTCATCATAATCAAAAATCATGCAACTGTCAAAAAAAAAATCATTTTCTGCATTATAATAAGAAACTGTCAGATGAGTAATAAATTCACAATTAAAAACTTTACATTTTAATTTTTCTGAAAAAATTATGACACTGAACTCAATTCTCTTACAATCAATTTTGAAAACTGATGTCATTATAAAAATTTCACTCAAAATGTAAAGTGATGTTGACATGATCACAAGAAAATTCAGAAAAACTAGATGATAAAACTGAAGAGAAAATTGTTGCAGAAATGAGCATAAAAAAATAACAAACAAAAATTAAAACACTGAATGTTCAGAAAAATCAGAAATGATAAAATGAAGAACATAAAAATAATTTCAAAAAAAACAGAAAAAAACTGAAAAAAAGTTAAAATATATAAAAAAAGTTGAATCAGTAAGTGAAATTCAAAAATCAAGTAAGCTTGTCTGCATTCACAAGAAAAAATGTGCAAGAACATCAAGAATCTGAAACATTAATTAAAAAAATGATTTTCAAAAAAAAAAAACTGCCAGCAAAACAACAAGCAAATGAAAGAAAGTGAAAAAAATGAAAATTTATCATGAAATTCATGAAGCAAGCAGCTCATTAACAAAAATACAGAAACATTAAATTTTCTGCAGCAAAAAATACAAAAAAATAATGCACATACATAATAATCACATAACTCAAAAACAGCACTGTGAACAATGATTTTGAAAACAAATAAGTTTAAAACACAGTTGCTGAGATGCCTCAGTCAATGAGTACATCAATGTCAACATGCTAGTGTGAAATTTTGAAAACACTGTAGTCTCTTTAATTTCTGCTTCAAATTCTGATGTGATTTAAAGAAAATGTCATGCAGTGTGATTGAACAAAGAAGATGTAAGTTTTCAAAAATACAAAATTTTGATAACTGTACATAAATGAAACAATATTTGCAGTGAGAATTATCATGATAATCATCAAACTTCAAATTCAGAATGACATTTGAAAGAAAACAATTTTGAATTTTATAATCAGTTATAGCAAATTCAGATGTCAAAAAAATTTAAAACTGAGTGACTGAAAAAATTTTAATCTTCAGCTGAAATTTCAGAAAAAAATTGAAGAAACTTCACTTAATAAATTTTCAAAGTTTTTATTTTGAACTTTTTAATCAAGTCTTATCAGCAAACAGACTGATGATTTTGAACAGAAAAAGTGAATATCATTTATCTGAACAAATGTAAATATGAAAAATGTTAGCATGTTAATGAAGCATCTACTTCAAAAGTGAAAAGCATCAACATGCTCAATAAATCAAAAACATAACTGTGAGCAGTTTCAATTGCATTATTAACATGATTAAAACAAAAAAAAATGTTTGAGAGTATCATCAGAAGTATATTTAATATAAAAAAAATATTTCAAAAAAAAAATAAGTGATGCATGATCTGAACTCACAAAAAACTCATCAAAAAACAAATGACATTTACTGAAGTTTATCATCTACACTTAAGAATGCACAGCAAGAAATATAATAATAAATTGCTTTCAATTTCTGACAAAAATCTTCAATCTCAATTGATTGAGCAAGTGACAAACATCATTAAGTTTGACAATAACTGTAACTTCTTTCAAAAATAAATCAGAAAACAAAGTTACAACTTTAACATTGAAACTGTCAACATTAGCAGCAGTCAGAGTTTCAGAGCAGACTTGCTGCAAAAATTATCAAAAACTAAAATCTGAAAATTGACACATTTGCTGATTGAGAATAACAACATTTTTGAATTTTTATCATAACATTCTGTCATTATGCTTTTCAGAAATGTCTGACAGTTTTTAAAGTGATAAACTCTGAATGAATGAAAACTGACAGAAATCACTCATGAAAATTATTACAGAAACATCATCAAAGTGTTTTTTTGATGATTTTTAAAAATTATGTGCATTGCTACAAGCACAGTTTATCTGAATCAAAAAGACAAAATCAATTATGTTAATCTCATTCAAAATCATAACAGTTTTAATTCATCAAAAAGTTTGTACACATTAAATAAAACAGTCTGATTGATCAGATTTCTTAGATTTTTTTTTTATATTAAGACTGATATGATAAGTGTTGTTTTTAACATTATTAACTGCAGCTTCAGTTGACATCATTACTATGATCTCATCATCATAATGAAGATAACTCATATTAAAAATAATTGCTTTGACAATCTAACTTTTATTAATTTTTTTTTTATTTTTAATGTATAGAAGAGTTTGTTCTGAATCATAATTGCTAAATTTTTTAGAATTGCAAATCAACAGTTTTTTGAAGATGTTTTGTATGATGAGTTTTTGTTTGACATTTAAAGAAATTGATAGTGAAATCAAATCTGTCAATGAAGCATAATCAAGAGAAGAAACAAAAATCAAAAAACTGAACAATTCATTCACAGTGAAATTTACTGAAATAATAAATGACAGCAAGATACTGTCATCAAAATCTGCAGTAATCAAGTCATCATCATCATCAGCTGAAGATTCTGATTTTTTCAAAATATCAGTTGAATGTTTGAAATATTGTTTAAACAGATTTTATCAAGCTTGAATCAACATTTCATCAGCAGAAAAAAATGCAGCAAATGCACACAAGAAAAAATTTTTCACAGAAAAAAATTTTAAATGCTAAATAATAAAACTGCATAAATATAATAACAAATTCAGCAGTTCTTGTTTTCAATCATTTTTGACATGAATTCAACACAAAACTACAAGCTGATATGCTGCAACAAGTGATTTCAAATTGAAATCATCATTATCAGAAGTGATTATCTCAACACTATCATTATCATTTTGAAAATCAACATCAACAGTCAGATTTTCAGTAACTTAATTTACTTGTTTTTTTCACATTCATCTCAATAACATATTCAATTAAGCATCATCTCAAAATTTCTGAAGCAGCAGCAGATTTCAAGCAAAAAAACAATAATGAAAACTCAATGTAAACTCAACAGCATCTCAAATGAATTGATGTGATACAAAATTTTCATTTTATTTTCAAAAAGCTTCATTGTACAAATTCAACAAACAATTTCACAGCATGAAAAAATTCAGTAATATTTCAATTACATCATCAGCTACTGTCATAGTTAGTGAATAATCTTTTTGTATGAAATTTTCTTTAATTTAATACTGAAAAATATGATCATTGAAAATTACAATGCAAATGTTTAATTTTTTTCAAATAATATGCTGAATACTTTTAACAGCAGAAAAATGATCTAACTCAAAACAAATATTATTTGAAGTATATTGCTTCACAAAAACAGCACAAATCATCATAATGTACTCAAACAAAAAAAAATTTCTGAACACAGCATTTCTGAATTTATAATTTTCAAAAATTGTTACTGAACAATTTCTCTGTGAATCATAAGTGCAATGCTTGTTTTCAAAATCAGTAGCATCAATATCAGAAAGCAGCAGATGAAGCATATAAACATGATATCTCAGTGATTACAGATTAATGCATACAGTATTATTATGCATAGTATAATGTTTTGAAAACTTCATAAAAAAACTTACAATTTGTATTGTTTTAATCTTTCTGCTGTGAGCAAAAAAATTGAAACATCATAATGTGAAATTACAATGATCTCAATCTCTAAGCTGCTGCTCTGAAGTTGAAAATAATTCAACTTAAAAAACTTATTCTATAATTATCTTCATCAACACAGCTTGAATCATGAAATGTGACAAAAAAATGTCATTTTTCATAGCATAATTGATCAGATAAAAAAGCAAACTCAATGATTTTATTACTGTAAAAATTCAAAAAATATTGTGATTGAACTGTATTCAACTAGCAATTATCAGATTTCAAGAATTTATTTAAGAATGATTGCAACAAAGCTGAATTATTTCAAAATCATTCATAATTGTGATGTCATGAAGCTCATAAAATATATTAAATCAACACTGATCTGATTGTTTGCTACAATATTTGAAACAAATTTTAAAATATTATGAAAAATGTATCTGCACTTTAGCAGTCACTGTGTGAGCATCAATCATTAAATGTTAAGTGAATTTCAGAGCACTCTCATCAGAATTGATGACTGATTGTGCTGTTGAAAAAAAAAATGAATTTGAAAAAATGTTCAGACTGTGACAGATGATAATTTCAATGTAATGCATGAGCTGAATACTGAAATCATCATCATTCAGAATTTACATTTACAAAATATTAAGTTTCATGACATTCTGAATTCATACAAGACAGTGCAAATGTAGCATATTTCAATCATTCATCTCAACTACATCATAATAATTTTTGATCATTTTCAGAACATCAACATCATCAGTTCATTTCTGCAACAAATTTTCAAAAAAAGTCTTGCAGATTTAATGAAAAAATTCAGCAACAACAACTGAATCACACAAAGTTATTATTTGCTTCAAACAATCATGATTAGAAAAAAACATGAAATCAGAATACTTAACATCAGCAAAAAATAAAATTATAAAATCATGAAGATCAGAAAGATTTATTGTCAATCAGATTCAAAATTCACTTTCACACATTATAAAATTTTTGATATGAGAGTAAAACAATAGTTTTTCTGCAAACAAATCTGACACTCTAAAAGCAATATTACTTATGTATTTCTGTAATCACAAAATGATCAGATTCTCAACATGTTTTTCAGAATTAAGAAAACAAGCAGTTTCATACAATTGATATAACTTTACTATCTTGAAGTTCTCATTCATTAATTTTCAGTGACATTATTTGATCAGAAGATTGTTAGATAGTGAGAAAGTCTGAAGCTGCATAATATCATACATTATAAATTTAAAAATATTGTGACAAGCAAAACTAGAAGACACTAAAAATTAATTGAAAAAAACATTAAGAAGCAATCATTAAAATTACTAATCAGCATGTATGATGCTTGAGACATTAATGCATATACATATTCAGAAAGACAGAAATTTTATGATCAGCATTATAATCATCAAAGTCAGTTGAGAACAGAATGAGAAAAACAAAAGTCAGATAATGTGAATTTTTTCAATAATTCATCAAAGTTAAGCAATCAGAAAAGCAGTATGAAATTACAAACATTTAAGCATCATCATTTCTAAAAAATGTTTCAACAAAAACTGAAAAATCATCAGAATCAATCACATTAGCAGAACAAGAAATTTTAAACTTCATTTGCATCAAATTTACAATCAAAAATCTATTTTGAATTATAATTTCAAGATTGACATCAAACATCATTGAAGCTGTCAAAGAATTTGAATCAGCATTGAAATCAATATTTACTAAATCATCAGAATTAGTAAATGCATCACAATTATTTTGAACTAAAGATGAGATTTGTTAATCAGTAGCATGAGCAGCAGTTTGAAAATTATTTTCATAATTATTAATAACAAAATTTAAAATGTAATTCTCACACTCTGCAGCATCAGTATCTGAAAAATGCACAACATTTTACAAAATATCAGTCAGTACAAAATCATCTGATTAAGTTACTGTGTTCATGTAGTTAATAAAAATTTGCTTATATAAATAATTTGTCACACACAAAAACTTAAGTGCAGATAAAATTTTCTGCTTATACACTCAAAAATATGATTTCAATGATGTTTTGTCAGATAACTCTTTATCAATTCAGAAAACATGAATTGTTGTTTTGAATCTCAACAAAAAACTAAAAAGCAAACAAAGCAAGAGTAAAAAATTTTAAAATATAATTATAACATGATTTATCAGTGTCTGATAAAAAACATTATTCAAAACTTCACTCAGTCTCAATTTTACAATCATCAGCAAGAAATGATTCATGACAATGAGACTCTTCTCTATCAGAGTCAAATTAATCAAAATGTCAGAATAAAAATGACAAAAATTCACATTCATCATATTCAAGATTGATAATTTGAAAATTTACTAATAAAATGCATTGTAATAGCACAAACTGCAGAAAAAGTAAAAATCATTCTGAATATCACATCAATCAAAACAATTACAAATGCATTTTAAAACAAAATCAGAATGAAGCCACTGATGCAGCTGTAAAAAAAAATCAAAATGTCACACACAGCATATACAAAAATTGTACATTTTTCTAAAAAAATATGATCAAAAGCTGAAATCAAAAAAGCTATATGTTCTGAGTCAATTGTTGAAAAAAAAGTCATTTATGACTTTAATCATTCATTATGTTTTGCTTGTAAGAAATCAATGACTCAACACATCAAAACAAAAAAAGCATAATATTCTTCAGCAATATATGATACTCAGCAAGATTAATCAGAAACAAAATGAAAACAAAAAATACAAGACACTTATCAGAAAGCTCACTTAAAAAAAAATCAGTTTGAAACACATTCAAATAACTGAAATTTTCAGATAAAAAATTAATTTTTCATCATTTAGTTAATCAATTTCTCATGTAAGCTTAACAATCATTGCAGATTTTTCATTTCAAATATGATCACAGCTGCACACAACAAGAGCAATACATTTGAATAAACATTTTCATTACAACAACAATTAAATTTTCAGAATATCAAAAACAGACAATAAAAAAACAGTGTATATTTTTTGTATCATATACAAAACACATGAATAAATATGAAACAGAACATATAAAATAAAGCATATTAGTTATAAAATCAAATAAAACAAGCAAGACAACAATACTGCTGCAGAAATAACTGAATAAAAAAAACTTCATGATTCATCAGCACAAGTAAACAAAGTGACACAAAAATCACATGATGACAAGTTATCTGATTCAGTAAAAAACATGTCAATCTCACAGCATGAAAAATAAATAATGCACAAAGACTGAAAATGACTGCAGTCATAAATAAAAAGCACATAAGCTCAAGAAAAAGTTAATGAATTTTATTAAATCAAAGCAATTAACAACACACATTAACTTTTACAAAATCAAATCATTTACTCAATCAGCATAAGAGAAAAGTAGCATACAATCAGAAAAATTCTTGTATCATACATATTTTCAGAAAGTGAAAAAAAGACTTTGAGTCTGAATAAGTGTTTAAATTTGAAAGAACAAATACATTAAAATGATAAATTAAGAACTGTGAATAAATCATACACAAAATAACAATAAAACAAAAATGAGAGTGATTAAGCACTTTAATCAAAACAATTAACAAACAAAAAATACATCAGATACAAGCTTTGACAATATCAACAACAGCACAACAATCAGAAGAATCATCTGATCAAAAGTCATTAATAAATCAATTCACACATGTAATGATCACTTTTTGTGCAAGAAAACTGATATAACAACAAAATATTTTATATAAGTTATCAAATATGATTAATTCACACAAACAGCAGTCAGTTACAGTCAGAATCAGCAAATTAATAAAATATATTATGTAAGTTATTAAATTTAATCAATTCACTCAGACATTGTTCAATTCTGGCAGAAAATCATCAGAACAACAAATTATCTTATATAAATTATTAAATTTAATCAATTCACACAAATGATGATTGATTTCTGCAGAAAATCATCAGAACAAGTGACTTTCTTACATAAATTATTAACTTTGATTAATCAAAACATACAGCAGTCAAATTCTACAAAAAATCATCAGAACAGTTAATTTTTTTATATTAGTCATCAAATTTGATTAATTAATGCAAACAGTAGTCAGTTTCTGCAGAAAATCACTGAAACAATCAATTTTCTTACATAAGTCATCAAATTCAATCAATCAATGTGAAGAGCAGTCAGTTTCTGCAGAAAATCATCAGAACAACAAATTTTCTTATATAAATCATCAGATTTGACTAATCAATGTGAACAGTGTTCAATTTCTACAGAAAATCATCAGAACAACAAATTTTCTTACATAAATTATTAATTTTGATCAATTAAAAATTTTTTGCAGTGAGTCATTACTCTTCTTATTACTCTGCTTTTTAAATTTTTTTGCTTTCTCAATGAGCTTTATTACTAGTGCTTTGAAATCTGAATTTTTAAGCTTTTTTTTTATTTGCTTCATGATTTTCAGATTCAGTTTTCAGTTGTTTAAGCATATTTTTAAGTTGAGATAATAACAGACAGACATTCAGTGTCATTTGCTGCAAGAGCACTTGATTTTTGAGTTTTCTAACTGCTTTTTGTCTTGTAAGCTCAGTTCACACTCTGAGATCAGAAATGCTAAAAATTTCTGTTTTTTTAAAATCTGTTGCATTTGATTCTGACAGAATTCTTTAATCAATTTCTTGATGTCAATTACTGATTTGTTTTTTCAAGCTTGCTTCATGCACTTGAAGTTATAATGATTTGTGAAATTTTTATTAAATCTTTCAACAGCATATAGAAATCTGAAAATAACATTGTTGTTTTTTAACATATTTGTGATTTTATGCTCAGTAAGCTGCTTCATGATAAGTTTTCAATCACTGAGTCAGTTTTCAAGTGAAATTTTATGATCAGAATTCATTCAAAGAGTCATGAAGTGATCTGAAAGCTCACAATCTTGTTGCTTAGTGATTTTAACAAGTTTTTATTTGAGAATAATCAGCAGATCATGAATGATGACAGCATTGCAAAGCACAAAAAAATATTTTGAATGAAAACATGCTTTTATATAAAATCATATCTGACTCATGATATTCTTTCTTTTAATGAAATTTTTATTTTTCTGTTTAAAATTTAATGTAACAAGTTTTTGTTCTAGAGCATTGTTTTTTGCATTTTCAATTGCTTTGTGAATTAACTTCTTCAGTTTGAGAAATTTTTCAACTGATAGATTGATATACTTTCAGATATTATAAACTTGTGCTTATTGCTGAATGACAGTGATTCAGTTTTTTCAGTCATCACTGATGTTGAAAATCTGCTTGAATGACATGAGTTATAATGAATTTTGAAACTTGAATCAGACTGATGTCAGAATTTGTTTTATATTGTTGACAAGTTGAAACAAATTACAATGATAGTTTAAAAACTGTGTGAATAAAGCTGATCAGAATGACAGCTTACAAACTTGTGATAAAGATTGACAAAAATGCTATTCTGTGAATGAAACTCATAACTGAAACAAATCAGAATGATGACTTGTTGACTGATCAGTAAACTTTCTTGTATTTGTTGATCAGAAAAGATCAGAATTAATGTTTGTTGACTGACTGACAAATTTTTCTGAATTTTATTGAAATTTTGTTGCTTCTAAAGTTGTTTGTAAAAAAAAATTTGAATGAAAAAAACATTCAGTGAGCTGCATTATTTATTACAATTAGCAAGAAATTGAAATATGAATGAAATTTATTTAAATATACAGTCAAATCTGTATATAACTGCAGATGATAATTTAATGTCAAAATGACTCTGTTTGAGATTTTAATAATGTGTGAATATAGCATCTGATTTATATAAAAAAACTTTATATAAAAGTAATTTATCTTGTAAGATATTCTGATTGAATTTTGAAGACTCTCAAAAGCTTAAGATGCTGATTTAATATATATTAAAATAATATAAGTTTTAATGAAATATGTTATATAAAACTGTATGTGAAATTCAAATCAATATATAAAAATTCAGCAAGAAAAAATGATCTTAGAAGAGTTCAGTCTCATAGTTTCTGCAAAAAATCATCAGAACAACAAATTCTCTCACATAAGTTATTAATTTTGATTAATTAAAACAAACAGTTGTTAGTTTCTGCAGAAAATCATCAGAACAACAAATTTTCTTACATAAATCATTAATTTTAATTAATTAAAACAAACAATCATCAGTTTCTACAGAAAATCATCAGAACAACAAATTCTCTTACATAAGTCATTAATTTTAATTAATTAAAACAAACAGTTGTTAGTTTCTGCAGAAAATCATCAGAACAACAAATTTTCTTACATAAATCATTAATTTTAATTAATTAAAACAAACAATCATCAGTTTCTACAGAAAATCATCAGAACAACAAATTTTTTTATATAAATCATTAAATATTCAGAGCAGATTTTTGTAAATCTGAGAAACATTTGAGCAATAATGAATCATGCATTGCTTTAGAGAAATGATTGATTCATAATAAAAAAATTTTTGACAACACATGATTCATAATTGCTTTACAGCATTTGAATTGCTGAGTTCTACAATATTTTTATATGAATGATTAAGTCATTCAGACAGCAGTCAGTTTCAGTCAAAATCATCAAATTAACAAATTATATTATATAAATATTCAAATCTGATCAATCAACTCAGAAAGCATTGCAGAAAATTATCAGAGCAACAAGTTCTTATATGTAAATTAACAAATTTAATTAATTCATTCAAACAGCAGTTTTCAATCATTGTTACTGAAATAAAACTGTGAAGTTTTGTTTACTGAAGAAACTTCTTTCTTACATTTAAATTTTATATTATGAAAATAATCATAATACTTTGAAAAATTTTAAAAACATACAAAGCTACAACAGCTTTTCTGCATTCATCTTCATGATGTTACAAATGACTGCATGAAAAATGTTGTATATTCTGAGATTGTTACACATTTTGAACATAATTAAAAAAATTATTATTATTTTGAAATTTTTATTAAAATTATTACTTGTGAGTGCAACTGTAAAAGTTTTTTCAAGCTTTTCAGCAAAATTCTACATTGATTAAATTTTTAATTATCAAAATAATACAGTTAGTGCACTCAGTCAGTTTCTAACTTCTCTGATCACTTTATTTCAATTTTTTTATTAAATTTTTTTATTTTCTTACAGCTTTTTCAACAATCACTGTTGCACATTTTCAACAATCTGACTCACAAAATCATCAAAATTAAACAATTCATCAGCAGTCACATCATCAGCAGCTCATTCACATTAACAAACAAATTCTTCAATCACACTGTCAGCACTTTCAGTTAATTTTTCTTTCTTTTCATCATTCAGATTGATTATTTTAACTTTTTCATTAATAAATTTAATTTTTTTCAATTTTATTTTTTTGGTGTATAAATCAGTAAAAATCATTATCATGATCATCAAAACAGAAAACACTTTTGCAGCTGCAGTAAACTGCTGACAAGTTAAAATCAGAATTTGAAAAAATGTTTATTGTGCAGACATTAAAAACACTGCAGTTATTATGACAGAAATTATGCAATTGTATACATGCATGATAATTTATTTTTTTGAGTTTTTTTTTTTTTTTTTTTTTTCTTCATTGACTTTTTTTGCCACAGAAGTTTTTTTTTTTTTGTCTTCACAATTTTACAACATGTAATTTATTTTACAATTTTCAAGTCAGCTGCTGATTATATTTAATTTTCAACAAAACTGATATGATATTTATTTGATTAGAACAAGCATCACATTGTCATGTTATTAACATGACACTTCACACAAACATTCTCAAAACAATTGATAATCATCATGCAGTTTGTAAATGATTTATAATCATTTTTGCATTGCTGACATGATTTTTTCTGCAGTTCATCACAAGATTGCATCAGCACAGTTTTGTGATTTTCTGATCAGATTAAATTCATTATTTTCACATTTTTACAAAAAACAAAATTTTTTGTGAATGCAATTGCAATCAAATATCACATGATTTTGATTAATTTTTTAAACAATTACTTCATCATCACAACAAGCTTCAACTTCTTTTCAGTCATTTTCACAAAATTGTAATTGTAGTTGTAAAGTACTTGCAATAAAATAAAAAAAATTTTTGTAAGTTATTTAATTTTTTACAAATTACAATTTTACAATTCTACAATTTATATATAAAAATTTTTCAGCATAGCAACACAATGCTTAATAAAGCTTTATAATCATTCAGCATAAAAATTCAATGATAAATTTCATATATTAAAATCATAATAATTATTTTCTGAATAATTTTACAATCTTTAACTAAAATTTGAACACTTCAAGCAATCATAAAGAAGCATTAATCATAAGCTAAATCTTTATTATACTCAATATTATTCATTTCATTTTTACATCAGATTTTTATAAATTCAGACAACAATTAATCAATCATTGTCTCAGAAAAACAGTTGTTTCATGATAAAAAAATATCAGTTAAAGAATCTCACAAAATGCTCTCAATTATGTACATATATACACTTAAACATCAGCTTTTCATTTTATTGATTACTGCTAAATGCATACACAATTTAATACTAAACTAAAATCACTGCAGTTAGAAGCAACTACTTCATGCATATTACTCAAATGCATGACATCAAACATGATAAATTAATATCTTTAATTGTCAAGATTTAAAAAGCAAATCATAAATATTTTTTTATTTGATGAACAATTGTAACAATTAATTTTAACTTTTTCAAAATATTTTTTGTATTTTGACAAAAAAATTCAAAAAAATCAGCATGAAATGTACAAAATCATAATTTTGTTAATTTTTTTTTGATTTTTTTACTTTCATTTGCTGCTAATACTTTCAGATATTAGAGTTGTTTCTTCAAATCATTCAGATATAATGTTGTATTTTCAAAAATGATTTTTGAAGAACTTTTTTGCTTGAAGAAAAAATTATATAATTTAAATAAATATATCATTCAATGTTTTTTTTTACTGAGTTGTGAAATGTCATAATTTATCTTCTCATTATTTTTTTTAATTTTTCATTTAGTTTTTGATGACACAGCAGCACTATCTTTTTCTTTCTGAATAAAATAATTTTCAGATTGAAATGAAAAAAATAATGTCATATTTTTAAAATTTCTCAAAACACACATTTATTTTTTTTTGCTTTCTCTCTCAATTTCTTGTACAGAAAAATTAAAAAAATTAACAAATTTTTTGTTCTGCTGCTGAAAACATTTTTAACAAAGCAGATTGTAAATTCAAAATGCTTCTGAATATTATAAAAAAATCAGCACAGAAATAATGTATGAAAAATCAAAAAATTAAACATTAATTGCAGATGTAATTATCTTTATTCTAAACATTTTTATAATGTTTTTTTCTTATATTAATTGATAATTGCAGACAGCAATCAAACAATGAAAATTAATCTCAATATCAAATATACAACAAAATATTCAACTGACAATTGCAAGCATTTGTTAAATTGTGCAAGTCAATATCAATAACAAATATATAACAAAATATTATGAAATCAAGATGAAGATTTATGAATCAAAATTGCATTTTCAAAAACATTAAATAAATTATTCTCAAGTTTTAAAACATTGCTCATTTTGTATGAAAAAAAAGCAAGTAATCATGAAAAATAATTGTTAGTTAGCTGCAAGAAGTCACAAAATCTGATATCAGTGAATGAATTACATAAACTCATTTAAAAAACAAAAAAAATCATGTCATCATGATTGCATCTCTATCAGCAGAAGAAAAAACAAAAAAAATTATATTATTATATTTTTCTTCTCAATTGAAGAAAAAACAAATAAAATTACATTACTGTGTTTTTTTTCTTCAGTTAAAAAAAAAACAAATAAAATCACAATATGAATGTGTTCACTTTTCAGCAGCAGAAGAAAAAACAAAAAAAATCACATGATTGTGTTATCTTCATTAGCAGCAGAAGAAAAAGCAAAAAAAATCACATAATTGTGTTACTTTCATCAGCAACAGAAGAAAAAACAAAAAAAATCACATGATTGTGTCTTCTTCATCAGCAGCAGAAGAAAAAGCAAAAAAAATCAGATGACTGCAACAAATTCTCAAAATCTGTCAAATTCTTTCTGACAGCACATCTGTCTTCTGCACATGATCAGGACAGTTCTAGATCCTTTCTCTCACTTTGTTCATTTCAGGGCATGGACCATCTCTGTGGAGTAGAAGGTCTTGATGATTTGTTTTAATGCTGCGAGAATTTTCGCTGATTTTTTCCTTGATTGCTGTTCTTGTCATTCATAGGTGGAATTTTACACCATCCCTACAATGACAAGGCCCTAATAATGGAATTTATGATACTGTTTGTGCTTAGCAGTTATCTTCATGTTCTGGGGATGGGAAGGTGAGCCAAGACAGCTGAATACGAAGCTCTCACCCTCCTTCGGAACAACCCTTGCAGAAAGCTCAAGACAACTGGTGTCTTGGTATATTGGTGTGGATATAGGTGTTTTGATCTGGGCTGAAGGTCAGCAATATTTCATGACTTTCTCTCATCTCGGCAATTGAGGTGATTTCTTTTTTATAGGTGGGCTTTTCGTGAAGATTTCTTTTGGATATGTCAGGTCTAGCCCTAAATGGCAACTATCGCATTGATTTTCAAGCATACAATGACGTGTCTTTGGTAGGAGTAAGTTAGCCTTGTCTATCCTACTTGTGGCTAATACTGCATTCGGCATGTCAGGCATACTTGCTGTGATGGATGTGTTCTTTATTCCGTCATATAGCCCAGATTGGAGCTGTCTAGACATGGAGGTTTGCTTTTCCACTCGTCTTTCCTTGCATGTACCATGTCGAATTCACTGCATCATGAAGTCTTTTGAGTCGATCTCTCCTCATCAAAATACATATGCACTTGCCAACTTAGCACCTGTCTCTTCCTCCGGCTGTTTTCCAAAATCGGTCCACCCATGCTCCTAGCACTGGAGGTGGCAATGATCTTTACTTTATTAATGCATATACATGCATTGAAATCATGCTATGGGGTTGCATCCTCTGTCAAGATGTTCCCGAGGAGGGGCCCAGGGCGGAGATCTTTTGAATCGCAATCAGATGGGCGAGGACTATAAACCCGCGGATGGCTAAGCCACGGGTATAATATCCAGAGGCACTTCCACCTCCTGTCAGTTTTTCTGGAGCCGTACTACCATTGAACATGGCAGCAGATAAGGGAGTTCGCGACGGGGAGTTCGTCAAGTTTGCGGGTTGGGACGTTTCTGGGAATGACCAGGCACACTTTCCGCGGCTCAAAGGCAAAGTTTCTGAGCTCAAAAAGATTGTCCTCGACAAACAAGGACACCCATTCCTTGCGTTCAACACCAATGGCTGGATCAAATCCTGGGCAGTTCTTGACTTTGACAAATTCCAGCGGGTGTCTGGTAGCAATCTCTATGTACGAGTGGAATATCCAGGATGGTACTTCGCTCAAGGTCAGATTGTGTCATCTACTGTTAAAAAAAACGTGCTCACAATTTGAATCCAGGGTTGGATTCTCCCTCTAATGACATCGAACGGATTACAGATGTTAGCACCCCGACGGGGGTTATGGAGAGGGTGGTCGACAAGTATCAAGGTGACAATAAGGTCGCTGCTTTCAATACCAATGGTTGGGTAAAGGGCAAAGTCACATACCCTCTTAAGCCTGCAAAACAGTCTAGTCTCTTTGGCATATATATTCGACTTAGATTCCTGGATTATAATTTTTATCCCAACCTGGACTCTCCAGGCGGTGATATTAAGAAAACCGCAGAACTCGGCAACAATGTTCCTGGGCTCATTGCAGTTTCTTCGGGCCTTTCCAACTCTGGTGGCTTCAATACAAATGGTTGGCACAAACATACACTACAGGGCCCGCCACCTGAAAAGAAACCAGACAACTTTTCGCATCCGTACCAGGGCATCTACTACCGAACTTGCTGGCCTGACTTTGTCCACCTACCCGGTTTAGACTCTCCGCTCAATGATATTCGACAGCTAAAAGGGAAACAGCTTCGTGAGCTCCTTGATGAAGCGCGCCGCGACCCAAATACAATTGCTGTCAACACCAATGGTTGGATGAAACGGGCATTGGTTGCTAATCCTCAAGAGATCCCGGGGGCAGAAAATTTGAAAGGCTTATATGTAAAAATCTTGACACCATCCTCGGTGGAGGCGACCACTCACGCAGGTACAACGGCTATCCCGCCGTCACTCCTCACCACTGCGTTTTTTGCACTTAAAGGGACTGTGATCATATGGTGCCGGTGGATCCTCAAGGATGCTAACGTTCGAGAAGCGTACCGTAAAGCTGTCGCGACAGCAACTGACGACATTTTGAAACGTGTTGACAGCGGAGAATATACAGCGACGGCTGGTGCGGAAAAAGCTCACGAAATGCGGAACCAATATTTAATCGGAATGCGAGATAAAACTTCACCGCCAGGACTGCTGGTTGCGCGCAGCATCAAGCCTGCTGGTGGTTCCTATGAGTATTATTTGGATAAAAATGCACAAACAAAGTACAAAAAGCCTTTTAGGGAATTAACCCAGGCGGAAGCGAAACAAGTGAGTCTGAGCAGCGACTACTGAAAGTAGTCTTCTCGACCATCTCCCCTCGCTGATCTCAACGAAATTCTGCAGGTCTCCATTGATACCATTAGCAGTGCTGGACGCGCCAATCCTAATGTGAGTGCGGTGATGAGAAGAGCAGGACTTGTCTCCAAAGGTGTCGTCGTTATCGCCGCGGCCGTTTCCGTATATTCCGTTGCGACGGCCCAGGACTGGGAAACCGAGTTGGGCAAGCAAGTTCTCTCATGGTCCGGATCCATCTCTGCGGGTCAGCTGGGGGTGGGCGTGGGAGCTCTTGTTGGCGGTCCGGTCGGCGCTATCCTGGGGGGAATCGCAGGAAGTATACTCGGGGGGCTCGGCGCGGATGCCCTGGCGAACTGGTTTTTTGGTGGTTCGTCGGGTCTTCAAGCTATCGAATTACTGAAGTCAACTTTGGAGCCAGCCTCCAAGCTCGTCGAGACCAAGATGTCGGACAGTGGGTGCCTGTATTACACGCATGTTATTCGAACCGCCCATGTGGCTGTGTATAAATCCGGTGGACACGATTCTCAAACCACAGCGGTCGTGCAAGAAATGGTTGAGGATGTTCCAGATCCAGTTAATCTGAAGGGTGCACATCTGGGAGATACCCACGAGGTGAGTACAGATGTCACATTTACCATCTTTTCATTCTGCTTACTGGATAGTTGCAGGTTCTGGCTACAATTGTCTGGATTCAGTTCGGGAATAAGACACTGCCCGCAAATGCAGCCAACCCAAAAGACCTTGTCATCTTGATGGACTTTGTCAGAAGAAATCTTCCTTAGGTATGTATGTACATACACTCTTAGGAAGCAATCTCATTCATGACATGATTGGTGCAAGTACTAATCTATCTCATGCCAGGAGCACCCCTTTGGGCATGATGAGGAGACAATGACCATTGTACTAAAGTCTTAGCATTGTCAGTCTCTCATCGCTACTTTACTTCTGCTGTTCTGCAATAACTAATGGAAATTGCTCAGCCAGAATCAATGACTACACAATACAGAATATAAAGCCTATGCATCTAATTGTTCTTGTAATGTGCTGTACATACATTCAAGCTTCGAACTAAATTGTTGATTGAGCCTCTTACACCAAGCTTGACAGTGCTTCAGGGTCTCAAACAGAGTCATCAATTTTGAGTAGTTGATATTTCTAAATTCAACATGTTTCAATAACTAGCAGTCCTCTCAGTGACTAGAAAGTAGAAGCATGTTGTCTACCAAAAGCTATAGCAATGGAACATTCATCTAATGTCCTGAAATGGATTGAGTCACATGACCATGCTCCCATCGAGTGACGTTTTCGGCAGTAACTACATATCCTCAAGAATTGAACAGACATGCTGTGTGTTGTTGCATCGCGATCATTGAACTGCCCATTTGCCAGCTGGAGACAACATTCCCAGCATTTGGGAAGCTGTCTGTGCAGGACAGACAAGCGTCCACTTCATGCAATTCCACAATGACTGCTATGAAACCTTCACCATCCAGTTCACCGCGCCTACCCAGTCCACCACCGTTCACAGAGGTGCAAATTGGACCCAAATCACCGACCGTGAATGATAGTCTCATAGGTCCTTTACCCCCGCAAGATGACGCTTCTACGCGACGAATCCGCCCGGGGACCAAGGCCGTGGATATGGCTTCCGGACCGCCGCTTATTCCACTCTCACAAGTGTGTATTTACCAGCTTCGATCATGACTGCATGTTCTAGAATACGTATGTAGCTAACCGGACTGAAAATTTCTAGCTCGACTCTCCTTTCCAGCTTCAAGAACATCTTAAAGCTTCCTATCAAAACTTCACTCGACCCCCGAACTCCTCCACTGTCGTCCCAATAACCCGCACGACCGCAAAACAACTCGCCGAACCCCCCGAAGGCGTCGAGCGCTCCCTCTGGCTTTACGAACTCTGTCGCTTCCTCACCATGAAAGCAAACAACATCGTCATTGCCTTCTTCGCCGAATCCCCACCTTGCTCCGCGCAAACGTGTCCTGAGATGCGCGCCTCGGAATGGCAGTATCTTTGTGCAGTACATGACCCACCCAAAGCGTGCTGCGCGATCGATTATTGCTGCCACACGCTGGACTGGGCGACGAATATCTTAACGTCGCCAAAGTTCTTTCCCAGTAGGCTGACGTTGGGGAGTGAGGCTGCAGGAGGACCGCAGGCTAGCATGAGGCATTTGACCAACATTTTTCGGAGGGTGTATCGGATATTTGCGCACGCGTGGTTTCAGCATCGAGAGGTGTTCTGGCAAGTGGAGGGACATGATGGACTGTATGTCTTTTTTAAGACGGTGTGCGACGCGTATGGTCTGCTTCCGGAGGACAATTATACTATTCCTGCTGAGGCGGAGGGAGAGGAACCACGTACGAATAAGTTGGAGGAAGGAGGTCGGAAAATGATGATACTTCGCAAGGAAGATAAACCTCATGCAGAATCGAGCTTGGATTCTGCTTCTACGTCCTTGGGTCCCGGGGCGACGACGAGACGACATCGTCATTCGCCGTCGACAGGTGCGGCTGTCAGCACTATAGCGGAGGCAGGTGAGGATGAAGAAGTGGATAGGAATACGAGTAACGTTTCTGTCCTTCCGCCAGTTTGGAAAAAGCAGGAGGAAGTTGAGAAGCAGCCTGTTCCTCCAGTGGATAAGCCGTCATCAGCACCTGAGCAGACTTCCGAGAATATTACAGTGGCAGCAAATGATACTACAGCAACAGCATTACCAGAGAGACTAAAAGACGAAGAACGATCTGAAATGACCGATACACCCAAGGAAACCCCTCAGGCCAGCACCATTTCGGAACCTGCACCTCCAGAAAAAGATACACAAGAACGAGAGCAAGACGAAAAGCAAGCACAAACACAGGAGCCAGAACCGGAACCGGAAAAAGAACCAGAAACAAACCCCCCTGAAGAAGCTGAGCCGGACTCTCAGCACCAAGACTCGTCCGAAAAGTTCTGCGACAATCCACCAGCCGAAGCAGAACCCGTAGACAAGCCCACTCCAGAAGTAAACTCTGAAAAGACAAATGAAAAAGCTCCAGAAGGACAGCCAGATACGCACCTTGGAACAGAAGCAGAATCTCACGCTGCCGATGGATCGAAGCCTCCTCCAGCACAGGAAGAGGAGGAAGATAAAGCCGAGAAGACTTGATATGCCACAAACCAGTTTTTCCAAGCACTCTGCTGGAGTTGGGAGTTTGTGAACGAGATTTAGGCTTTCTATGAGCAGAGTGGTTACACTGACTTCCTCTGGTTTCTTATCCCGCCCCCTTCTAATAACTGAAGAAGTCCTTGTAACTTCTTAGTCTATAGTGTATAATTATTATGGATAATTCTAAATGAATTATATCATTAATTATGGTCCTCAGGACTCTTTTGTTATTGCTTCTCTGAAGCACATTGGAATTTGGCATCAGAAACCCAACCAAAGGGGCCCATCATTGTGAGAAAGCTGTCAAATGAAGGCAAAGAGAACCCAGAACCAACTCATTGTTTTGAAGACACACACAGTTGATCCTCACCCGTTTTTCTTTCTGTGAATGGAAACAAAAAATCAGTATAAAACATCATTCCATTGATATTCTAAACCAACACAAAGGTAGAACCAAGCAAACCATAGAAGCGGATTTGTTCAATGGTTGTGGGAGGTATTTCTCCAACACTGTTTGAATTCAGAAAATACAAGTAAACCGCAATTTTATTAGATACCCTCCCCAGCAAAATAACAACAGAACCCAACCACGTACATGTTAATAAAATAGCTGCCAACAGAATTGCGCCCGTGAAGAGTGTAAATTGAGCCAGACATTGGAAATTCTCTTCCTTTTTTTGACTTGTCCACTCCTCACGTCAGTGCTCCGTCAAAAAAAATAAAGGCAGCAAATTTGAGCTGTCGGTTGGTATGTTCGACAAAATTACTTAAACCCGAATCCACACCAAAAAAAAGAAGAAGGAAAAGGAAAAGGCGGCCCTAGAAAACTCCTTTCATGCTGGTTTTAATATTCAACGCCCAAGAGAAAGACGAGAGATTTGGGATTGTCGATGTGTTTATTTCGTCGCCGAAAAATGAGATGTATATTTTAAATAAATTTTTTTGAAAAAGGCGTACGTCGTGAGCTGCTGCCCTGTATGTTAGTTTTGAAATCGTAAAAATCGCTTGCCCTGTCTGAAAGGTATTAATTGCGGAAACGGACACGTCATGCCCGTGAGTTGTATGCTGGGTTGAGAGGTAATTTCGAAGCGAATAAGTCGTCAGCGGGAAGTTCAGAACATTGCTCGAGCTCTAACTTAATACAATGAGATGAAGGTATATCTGAATCGAGGGGGTATTTGGACTGTGGCTCTGGTTGCAAAGGCGGAATGAAGGCTGGGTTGATCGGTAGTTGCGATGAGATCAAGCTATTGCCGTCTGGAGAGGGCGGTTGCGGGTATGGTTCGGCATCATCGTAGCACGTATCGATGGGTAACCTTGATGCGAGAAGGTCGTCTGAACATAGAACGCAGGTATCAGACGGTGTTGGAGAAATGCGATCTTGATTCGCGGAAATGTAGTTGGGTATGTCGTGGATATCCGCATGGTGATCGTCTCTCGTAGTGGAACAACTCATGAAAGCAGTATTAATGGACAATCCTGATGAAAGTAAGTCATCAGGGTCCAAGGCGTATGAAGCCTGTGTAACAGCCTCATAACAAGGCTTGTTATCCAAGTTGACGCCATCATCAGCGGCTTCTTTGATATCCGTAGTTCTTTTTTCAGTATCAACCCCAGAGAGTAGGTTACTGTTAAATGAAACCCGCTGTATCTTGAAGTCTCCATGGTTCGGTATCAAAGAATCTGGGAAAGAGTATGACATATGGTCCCCAACTCCAGTAAGAGCCTCGGGAAGCTCCTTTACGTCAGAAGGAAATAACCGGGCACACTCGACCGGGCTTCCAGATTCTGGAGATCCCAATGGCATTTCCCGCTCAACTGGAAAAGATCCGGTGTTTAAGAGAGATTGATCGGATGGCGTGTTCCTAGAATTGGGAGGTCCCAGGCCGTATTGTGCCATCTCCTCCAAGGTAAGGTAACTATCTTCTAGTTCCAGTGACAGGGTTATATCCTCCAGGGAATATGGATCATCCGCAGGCAAGGACAAAGAGAATTCATCTTGAGGTATGGTATTATGTGAGTCAGTGCCATGGGGAAGAAAAGCTTCATGAGTCCTGGCTACAGGTGTGGTTGACAGAGCAGACACTGTGTGAATCTGTATCGCCCCGTCGAAACTGGGATTCGAATTGGGCAAGCTATCAACATAAATGCTGTCAGCAGGCTGCTGCCCAAAATCATGATGCTGGTGATGATGGAACACTGGATCCACAATGTCATACTTTTGAGTAGTGATGAAGTTGCCAGAGTCCTGTTCCGGATATTCCAGAAGCGTTTCTGCAGCATGGTTAGATGGATCTTCTGGGAACAATGTTAACAGTTCCCTGGCAGATAGGCGGTTCTGTGGCCTTGGGCTTAAACAAATGTGGACTATGTTCCGGAAATAGCCTGGTATCTTCAAGTCATTTGGGATGGTCAAGGGACGGGGCCGTAAGCCAGGCTCATCTTCTTCAACGGCCATGGCCCAGAGGGTCATGCCTAACTGAAAAAGATCGGATTTCACCCCAATATACATTGATATTTTTTGCTTGCTTTCAATTTTCTTCGTGAACTCTGGTGGCTCCCAGCCAATCGGACATCCACGCCGATTGATATCAATGATCCTGGCATCGTCATTCCCATCAACAACGACATTGGATACTGTAAAATCCCCCTGAACAAACCCAGCTTCATGAATGTCTGCAAGGCCCTTGATGATCTGTCGAGCCCAACGCTCTTTCCGAGCCCACGCTATGGCGCCTTTAAAGTCAAAGAACAAGTCAGCTAGGGAGCCTTTAGATGCATACTCAAGTAGCAGGCCTTTCACTAAAGTCGCAGAATCATCCACTAAGATGCATTTGAACTTTATCACACAGTCGGACTCCAATAAAGCGTGCAGAGCATTGATTTCATACAGAAATTCTTCCACAGTATCTGGAGCAGTTATCTCCTTTTTGACGTAATCTTGTCCACTCAGCTTCACATGGTAAACAAAGCCAGACAGGTGGCTATGGAGCACAAGTTCGCTTTCTGGAATCAAAACGGGATTTAAATGCGCAACGCTTGAGATTGGCGGGTAGGAGATGATCTCGCCGACATCTTCAGAGACATGAACATGCAGACGTCCCTCAATCGTCTCCAATGTGAGATTTGTAACTGTGTCATGAAACTGGATCTCGTCAAGGCACTCACGAATGGATTCATATATCCGGCAGTTTTTGTCACGGTGATAACGTAGTTCCTTGAGATCTCGTTCCAGCGACTCTCGTTCCGCATTCGCATAATCACATGTTACCGTCACCTTCCGCCAGCAGCTGGGAGTCTCTGCATACGTGACGAAAAACTTCTCGCGTTCGGGTTTGTCCGGGAAACGCAAGCTCAAGTTCAAGATCCATTTTTGGTCCAATTCCAGCTGCAACATTTGCTGAAAGTCTTCTCCATCGCCAGACACGTTATCAATGAAGGTGCCAGGATCGCAGTCACCGGGAGGAGGAGGGATATTATTCACAAAACTTTCGCCGGGATTTCCGTTGGAGCCATCCCACTGGAGGTTTGGTGCGGAAGATCGATTGGCAGAAACCCCCTCCGGAGAGATCGTTCGGTGCAGGCCGACAGGTCTTCGATCGTGTGCGGAAGTGGCCCGACGATGACTCTTCTGGTTCTTTTCAGTATCCGGAGCCAAAAGCCCTCTGCGCTCAGAGTCCTGTCCCTTGAATGCCGCGTATGCTGACGAGCTAAGGTCTATGTGATCCACAGATCCTCGCGGAAGGGGAGACGCGCTGCATTCGGTGTCGCAATTCTCGATGACGTCGGTATTGTCATAGCTGGGCCTTTCCGTAGGACGAGGCGGTTCAATGAGGGGTGGAGGTGCGGCAAGAGGAAGAGGAAGAGGTGGTGGCAGAGGACCAGGGGGTTTGGAAGGGTTGCTGTGATTGTGACGGTAATTCTCCCTGGCCAGCCATTTTCGTAACCCTAATCGATGCAAGAAGCTCTGTTTGATCGGAGAGGAGTTCTTAGGGTCAGGCATGGGTAGTATGGGGTCCAGAAAAGGGCCGGAGGTGTCCGCGATTGAGATGGCCATGCAGCACGACTTGACGCGAGCTCTGGCTCGACAGCCGTGTTACAGCTGACCAGGACAACAATCGGCTGGACAATGTCGGTTTGTCCATATGAAAAGAATTTGTAAAGAGGGACCGACTGGCTTGCGGCGGTGTGTCTCTGTCGCGGTTGTGGAGGAGACTCTCACGTGGGGCGGGAGAATTGGAGGAAAATTCTGTCGCTCAGCAGAATTCAACAGCTTCATGAATTTTTGGCCGCAGCTGAGAGGTTCTCTTCCTTCAGTGTAACCTGAAAAGCACACCCAAGAACGGCGTGAAAATCTTTCTGGCAAAATGTTGTCGATTTCGTTAAAACACCGGGCCGATCAGAGGGGGAGAGAGCCTGCAAGTAGAGGTTCAACAACGACGGCAGAAAAGAGGGGGAAGCAAGGTCAAAGGCACGCCAGAAGCAGAGCAATCACACCACTCTGCTTCCTCTTGATCAAGCGGGCATCAATTGAAAGTGACGAGCAGGAGCCTTGACTGGTTGTGGGACGAGAAGATAGCGACGGTTTGTTGTTTTCTTCGATCTTGTTGGCGGACAGGTTGAAGATAGACAGTACATTCTATTGCAGTACTGGTACTCGGTAATTTGACCTTTGCTAGCAGGAAAGTTGGCTTGTTGAGGGTGTTAATTGAGAGGAGAGAAAGAGCTGGAGAGAGCGGGAGTCAAGAGTGAGAACTCAGCACCAGAAATTGAGGCTGATGGTGGTGGTGGTGGTGGTGGTGGTGTTGATGATGATCTTCTTTTTGTTTCAAAGGAGGATTTTTTGAATTTTTCTCTCAATCAACACTCGAAGGCCTCACTGCCAATGAAGGAGTGAAAAATTTTTTTAAAAAAAATCCACAAATCAAAGAAGAATCATAAGATGACTATCAAACTAATGAATTTCTTTTCTAATCAAAAGGAGGAATTAAAGTACCTCTCACGCGATTTCTTCAGTCCAGCTTTGGTGGAGTGGAACTGTTTCTCCAAAACAACACGAGATCCGAAACAGCCAGAATGATGCAAAACAGCTTCAAGGCCAGCCTGATCCCTAGAGAAAAACTGTTTCTCTCTTCAATGCTTTGATAAGTGCAGTCAGCATCTCATTGCGTGATTTTTCTAGAATCTCAGCCAGGCTACCCGCTCTTCAGCGCATCCTGGGATATCAAAGTCTCTTGCATCACTGTGACTCTGTTGATCAACTTCCAGACAGTCTTCTGGTCCCACGGATAGCCTTCCGTGGTCGTACCGTTGGGTTCTCCATTCTCCAAGTCCAGACTCTACAGCAGTTCCCGTTTCCCCTTATATCCACGCCCTAGGAGACACGCCAGGTGGAGTGAACGCTCACCATCGCCTTCCGACGGGACTGCAGAGAGATAGCAAGGTTCCTCCTCTCCACATCTGAGCAGCAAATGATTTTGTCCGGAGCATCCCAGGCAACTCCATTCCCACATTTTTACGGCAGCCTATAGAGGCCAATCCGCCAAAATTCGTAATTGACTAGTAAATGCTAATGCCACATCAAATTTCATGATCAAGGCAAGACATAATCATGTGTGCTTACCAAATCAAATCATTTGAGTATAGCTATGCTTATGTAATATATATCAATATACTCCATTTTTTGTGCTGATTTCAAATCTTTTTTCAGAATTTGAATAACTTTACATCTTGCTGAGATATTTCATTAAAATTAACTAAATACAATTCCAAATTTTTATTCTTTATTAAATAATTTATAATATATTACTAAAAATATAAAATATAATTAAAAATATTTTGAAATTTATAAAAATATAAATAAGAATGCAAACAAAAGTTTATCAAGAAATAAAATTAAAAAATTAAATAAAATATCACTGGTTAAAAAATTAAAAAATAATATTTGAATTTTATTATATAAAGAATAATTTTATTAAATTATTAGTTTATTACCTATAATATTAAAATTAAATAGTCAAATAGTAGTTAGTTTTTAAATAATCAAATAATTAAATAATTAAACAGTTAAACAATTAAGTAAATATAAAACTAAGAAAAAGAAGTTTATTTAATTTAATATAAATAAATATAAAATGAGTAAGACTGATCACTTTAATTAGTAATAAAATAAATTAATAAATAAAAACTTGATTGTAAATAAAGAAAATATTACTGATTTTTTTAATAAAAAGAAAAATTAGTGTGATATTTATATATATAATATATTATATGTATTATACTCACTAAAGATATTAATTTAATTGAAATTAATTATGTAAAGAAAAGAAATTATGTTACTTTTTGCAAATTTTATAACTAAAATGAAGTTATAAATAGTACTTGTTTCTTAAAAATTTAATATTCAATAAATATAAATATAAATATCAATTTTTATTAATATAATAAATTATTTTTTCAAAAATATATAGTAATTAAAAAATATTCAAATATTTAATATAATTAAAAAATTACTAATAAATTTAATTTGCTTTTGAGGTTTTTTTTCAATATATTATTTTATTATATATATAAGTATTGAACAACTTCTCTTCAGCAAATTGTTTAATGTACTGCTTACTTAAAAAATTTATTATATAATATTTTATCTATATATATAAATGAAATTTATTGAAGATTAATAATAAATTATAATTATATAAAAATTGAAAATTTATTTTAATAATATAGTAATTGTGAGCTTACTGATATCATAATTAGAATATATAGTATAAAGTTAAATTTATCTGAAATGAATAATATATTTAAATTATATAGTAATTAAGTTGCAATATTAATACTATAACAATTGTAAATTTTCTGATATAATTTTTTACATATGTATTTGCTCAAGATTAATGCAGTGATGAATATAAAATATATAAAAATTAGTATATAATTTTAATATTATATTAATATAAATTTTTTGATATAATTTCTGTTATATGTATATTTATTTAGAATCAATAATGAATTAAAAATACTATAATACATAAAAATTAATATATAATCTTGATACTACAGTATTATAGAGTTATTGATATAATTTTTCATATATGTTTTTGCTTGAGATCAATAACTTACAAATCTTAAATGTATAAAAAATAACATATAATTTTATTATTCTAATAATAAAGCAATTAAAAACTCATTTATATAATTTATAATTTCATATGAAATTGATTTGTCTCAAATCAATAATTAATATATAATACTGATAACATAATAATTGCAGCAAATAGAAATTTTTATTTACAAATATATATATTTATTTATAAATAAAATTAAATTTATTTATTTTTTGATTGAATTAAGTAAATAATCAAGATTAGTCTAGTAAAAAATTTATATTTTTTAAATAATTGTAATATTTTAATATAATTATAAATTTACAATTTATCATTTTAATTATTTTAGATGATTATTTTCATAATAATAATAATAATAAATAAACAAGTAAAAAACTTCAGATGATAGTAAACAGATTATCATATAATAATTATATAATAAAAAAATAAGTCAGTATATAATTTAAGTTGTATTAAATTAATTAATAATTACTTGCTTTTTTGAAAAAGTAACATAATGTATTTTTTATATAATATACATAATACTGTACACCCAAACAAAAAATCAATATAAAATATATTATAAATAAAATATAATATAATATACTACATAACTGACAGTTATTAACTAATAGCTCATGTGTTGTAATGAGAAGTTCAGTGCTTTCTATCAACATGACACATACAGCTAAATTGACATTCTATGTTGATACACTCTAGTTGACAGACATTTTCTTAGTTATTTTTCTTATTAACTTTATTTTTATTGATTTTACATCACATTTCTTTCTGCTATATTATTTCTATCACTTGCTGAAGATATATATGAGAGACATTTATTTATTGTTGAGAGAACACATGTTTGCATATACTTCTAGATATTTTTGAACAATACTTATACATATATTGTTTTTGTCACTTGATTGTTTTGTTGTTGATAGTTATTGATATATATAAATTAATGTATTATTCTTCTGATATGACTTTTGTTCACTATATTATCATGATTTCTAGAATTGATACTTGAGAACTTGATATGAAAATGTTAACAGACTCTTGATTAATTGTTATTGCTGATATTGATTATCAATGTGTTGATTGTGATGTTTTCTTCTTCTTACACTAGACTCATTCTGAATTGTTTATATTGACTGAGTCATATAGTTTTTCTGTTTTAGTGTTATAAAGTTTTAAATTGATATAACATCTAAAAATAAAATATTTTTAGTTTATTAATTGTAAAACTGAATTAAATTAAATTTAATATATTCAAATATAATTTTAAGTAGTTTTTAATAATGAATAATATTAATATAAATATTTAAAATTCTATATATTAAATAATAAAATTATTTACTTGAATTTTAAAATTTTAGAAAAAGACTTTGAAGTACAAACTCTTTAAATTTGAATTATTTTCAATAATAAATTTAAAAACTTTTTATTAAAATTATATTGAAAAATAGTAGTAGTTTTGAGTTATTTTTATTAATATTTCTTATATTAAAATTATTTAATAACAAAATTTTATTATTTGAATTTCAATATAAAATATCAAAATAATTAATAATTTTTTTTTAAAAAAATTAATTTTATTTTCAATTTTTCAATCTTTGAATTTTTTTTTTCAGATACTGAAATTTCAGAATATTATCTATAAAAATAAAATAAAGAAATTTATTCATTTAATATATAAGTAAATATAAAATGACTACTATTCACTTGAATCTTGATCAATAACAAATTAATAAACATGAAAAATATATTAAGTAAAAGAAATTTTTACTGATTTTCTTAATAAAAAGAAAAATGACAAATCAGTGTGATATTGATTATTTATATATGTATTACACTTACTAAAGCTAGTTTAATAAGATTAATTACTTAATAAAAAAAACTGTGTTAGTTTTTGTGAAGTTTACAGCTGAAGTTTTATATTATCTTGACTTTTTGCAAATAATTTAAAAAATAAATATTTATAATTTATTTTTTAAGAAGTATTAATAATAAAAAAATAATTACAATTTTTATAATTATACTTGATTAAAAAATTTTTTTTATATGCACAAAGAGCTTTTGTGAATAAATTAATAAATTATATTTGAAAATATATAAAGAATAATTAGCTTCATCAAGTTGAAAATTAATAAATTTATAATTTGTATCTACTCTAATTCTTTTCAAAAATATAGTTCATTTTTGAAAATAAAAATAATAATATATTAAATAATAGTAATAATATCAGAATTCAGTAATAATAATATAAATAATTATAATTATATTTTATTTTAATTTATAATCAATTATCAAAATTCAAGAAATTTACTAAAAGTTATCAAAAACTATGAAAAGTTTTTATTTAATTTTGATTTATAATTATTAATTAATAGTTTTTATATACAATCAGATAATAAATTATTTAATAATAATATATATTAAATATGTATAAAATATTTAAAAAATTTAACTTAATTATTTTATTTATATATACATAATACTATACAATGATAAAATATTTTAAAATTAATATATATTTTTTATTTTATTTTAATTTATTATAATTCACTGTTTAACTTTAATTTTAAATTATAAAAAAAATTCAAAGTGAAATTCTTATATAAAATCTTAAGAATTTTATTTTTTATATATTTTTATAGAATTCTACATGAAATTAGACACATATTGGTATATATTACATTATGATTAAATATTATTTGAAAATAATAAAAATTAATTAGTTGATGGAATGCATTTAGTACTAAGCACACTGGTGGTCATATACATTAAATGGTGTGTCCTTTTGTCATTTTCGTAAAATACGAATTTTGGCGGATTGGCCTCTATAGGCTGCCGTATTTTCCTTATCGGTTGGGCATTTGCTGTGGTAAGGCGTTCCTCATTTGCCTTACCATGCAATCTCTGCATTAGCGGGAATGTGAGCTCAAAGCCCTGTGGATTTTGATGTCAACTTAACCTTTTTTCCCCTCGGACAGCTTGTGATCGAAAACGCTCAATGCAAGAAGAACTGCGTTGGCTCCAATTGACCATCCAGATTTCGACGACTTGCTCTATGTAGATAAGCTGTAGATGGGGCTCTGTTGTTGCACATTTCTTTCTTCCCTTTATCCATCCATCATGGTTGCTGAATGACTCTGCCATAGAGCGAGTATTGTAGATTCGAATTGATCGATCCTGACAGGTGGCCCTGTTTTAAAATAATCACCTCCCTTTGGTCTCATCTTTATCCTCACTTCAAGCAATGACCACTGCCTCCCTCAATTTTAAATTATTCACAAGCGCCATAGCCATTCCAATCTTCATGATCAATGGATGAAAAATGATGATCAAAACATTCAGGTTGCTGCCGCAAGTAAGGCTCTCTTGACTGAACAGACAGCACACAAGCTCATATGAATCTATGTAGTTATAGACTCCATGGAGTACAGTTCCACAAGCACAACAGTCTGCGTCATCTGTTCACAAGGATCGTTCCATGATGTCAGCCAGCTTGACTGTTGCTGCTGGCAACTCATAGCTTTCCTCCCTCTTCCCGCATGTACTCAGCGCATATTTTGGCCTGCACATATGAACAGGACATGCATGAATCTACATGCAGTGCGAGTGCCTCAAGAACTGTTCATCAATCTGATCATCTCATCATTATCGTAGTATTCACAAAAATTAATATACACCACAAGCCAATGCTTGCTAAAAGACCAAGATAACTGCTCCAGAAACGCGCGAAGCCAAAAGCAACCCAGTGGACGAGTGGAGTCGTTGAGATTTTGCCCTATGGAAGTATACGAGTTCCTTCCACTGCATACGCCCGACAGCATCAATCGAAGGACTCGAGAGAAAGTCACACACATACAACAAACAAAACGGAAAAAAGCAACAAGGATCTATACATCGCGCAAACAGCAGAATATTCCCAACCTGTCGAGGTTCTTTTCTCGGCCCAAAAAAAGAGAGAGAGAACAGAAAAGAAAAGAAAAAAGACGCAGTATCATGATGATGTGGGTGCTGTACATACAATCAACTTCACACAGCATCAAAATGATAGTACAAAAACTCCACAACATGCAAGAGAGATGAGGAAATATACACATCCATGCCGATCATAAAACCAGGGACTAAAACAAAACGGATTTTGTCTACCACGGAGAAGCAGTAATTCCTTGGGACAGCAGAGGACACTGGTGTAATTGAAAATGGATCAGATGCCGCTGCGTACTGCCAATACGGTCAATCATTCACTTCTTTTCATCGACTTTTTCTGGTTCGTTCAGTTGCGCTTTCCACACGTTGTTGGCTTCATTTCGATCGAGGTTTTTGAAAATGAGTTCAAAGACTTCCGAGTACCAACTGACAGCATGACCATCGATGCCGTCTTTGATATTCTATATTTGAAAGTACACAGCCTAGTTAGTCGATTTATCCATTTATTTAAAAGAAGAATACGCCAGTGGAGTAACTGGGCCAGGAAAAAGAAACTAACCTGCGGGAGTTCCAGCCAATCGGAGATATTGTCTGCAGGGAAAATGAGGGTTTTGGCTCCTGCGCGACGGGCAGCCACGGTCTTCTCCCGCAGCCCACCAATTCGTAGGACTTTGCCCGTAACAGTAAGCTCTCCCGTCATGGCAATCGTGGGGTCGATGGGCTGGTTGAGGGCGAGGGATAACAACGAAGTAGCCATAGTGATACCAGCGGAAGGGCCTGGAAATGGTCACGTCAAGTCAGACGAAATCATTAGTTAATAAAAGAAAGCAAAAAGGAGGCGTCCTCAATTCAGCAAATACATACCATCTTTCTGGACTGCACCTTCAGGGCAGTGCAGATGAACTTTGGCCTTCTCAAAGAATTTGTTCTCAGGAAAATCCTTAGCCACGACGGACTTGGCAAAGGAGTATGCAATAACCGTGGACTCCTTCATAACGGTCATCAAATTGCCCGTCTGCTCAAAGCCAGGCTGCGATGATGGAGTCAACGCAGACTGAAGGATTGACTCGACATATAGCGCTGCACCGCCCATACTTGTCCACGCCAAACCCATGGCCACACCAGGAGGAGTCACCTCATAAAGCCGATCGGACGTGAAGACCGGTGGACCAACATAATCCTTGAGAGTGTCTTTTGTGATAGTAACATGGACATCATCTGGAACTTTCGCTGGAAGCAAGGGTGCTTCCTGACGCAACGCTTCCGCCTCCTCCCCATTTTTGGTAGCTTCCTGAGCTGCTCTCACTTCTCCTCTCACGATATCTTCTTCTGTCGGTTCCTCTTCACGTAGATCCTGAATGATCTTCAAAGCTGCTTTTCTATAAACCTTCTCAATCTGTTTTTTCAAATTCCTTACTCCACTTTCTCGGCAATAAAACTTAATTAGCTCTTCAATGGCATTTTCGTCTAGTTTCACGTCAATGTCTTTCAGGCCACTCATCTCCTTCGCAGCAGGAGCTAAATATCGTTCAGCAATCGCCATCTTCTCATCAGCAACATAGCCAGATAATTCGATGATCTCCATACGATCTAGTAGAGGCCGCGGAATTGTGTCCGTCATGTTTGCCGTACAAACAAACAAAACCTTTGATAAATCCACAGGAACGTCCATGTAGTGATCCAAGAATGACGAATTCTGCTCCGGGTCCAGAAGTTCTAGCAATGCTGATGCAGGGTCCCCTTGGTGTCCACGTCCAATCTTGTCCACTTCGTCGATGAGGATGAGAGGGTTCTCCGTCTGACATTTCTTGAGGGCTTGGATTATACGTCCCGGCAATGCGCCCACATACGTCCGTCGATGGCCTTTAATCTCTGCAACATCTGTCAAACCCCCGACGCTAAATCGATAATATTCTCTGTTGAGAGCGCGAGCAATGGATTTGCCGATGCTGGTTTTACCTACGCCGGGTGGGCCGACGAAACAAAGAATCTTTCCCTCGACGGTTCCGCGGAGTTTTCCAACCGCAATGAACTCCAATATACGATCTTTTACGTCTTTCAAGCCGTAATGATCCTCATCCAAAACCCTCATCGCATGCTTTATTCCGAAGTTCTCAGCGCTCCTTTTACCCCACGGAATTTGGGTTATCCAATCAAGATAGTTGCGAGTCACGTTGAACTCAGATGCGGCCGGCTCTAGATGTGCGAGTTTGTTTAACTCTTCATCGAACACTTTTTTCACAGCATCCGGCATCGCTAACTTTTCTGCTTTTTCCTTGAACTTCTCCACCAGCTTGTCCTTTCCATCAGATTCAATGCCAAGTTCTCTCCTAATTCCTTTCATTTGCTCCATCAACCAGTACTCTCGCTGTCGCTTCTGGATCTTGGCCTCCACATCTTTGGAGATCTTCGACTGTAGCTGAGCGTTCATGAGTTCCTTTTTCAGTACCACAAGTGCTTTAGATAAGCGCTCTTCGACATTCATCGTTTCCAAAACATCTTGTAGCTCCTTGATTTCACCGGCGGACACGGCTGCAGCAAAATCAGCCAGTTTAGCTGGTTCTTCTATCACGTTGCCGGCAGATTGGCTCATTGAAAACGTGGAGATCTGATCTCGAAACAATGGGTTCAAGTTCGCCACGTCCTTGAAAACATTCACAATCTCACTTGTAACAGCCCGGATCACAGGACTTTTCTTGTCAACTGGGTCTTCTGTGAGATTGTCAACGTTGACTATACTGACCGGGTACTTGCGTAGGAACGACGTCGGCTCGTAATGAATGGCATCTTTGGGTGCCTGCTCAACTGTGGCTTCTTCAAAGCTCGCAACAACATCGCCCTGTTTCTCCTGCGATATCTCTTTCGGAGCTTGCGCCTCTGGTTCCTCCTTGGAAGCCGTCACTTGTGGCAGTATTAACGAAGACATCTTTATCCTACGGTGCGGGTACAGGACTGCTGTCAAGCCATTTTCATCGCCATGGACTGGGAACGCACTCGTTATCTGCGCAAAAACGCCAACGTCATGAACATCATCCATGCTCTCAATAATATCCTTATCCGCAGTTTCATCCTTGAGTAGGAACGCACCAACGTAGGGCTGGCCTCGCTTCATCATTTCTTGGATTGCAGCAACAACATTAGGGTCTTTGATTGTAATTGCCTTGTAGAATCCAGGAAATAAAGGCCTCCGCGCGATCGGGATAGCCATCACCTGGGGGTATACATCTGGAATCGACGGTTTCTGCAGCGCCCGCTCGGCAGCACTTTTCCTCCCTCTTTTCCCTCCGCTTTCTCCACTCCCGGAAGAACTTGAACCCCCTCCCGTACCGGCACCACTGGGCCGAGAAGCCGCTGGTCCGCTCGGTATTGGTATAGGTGACGGACCATCTGAAATCTTGCCGTCTTTCTCTGACGATTCTTCTGGTTTGATTCGCTCTTCACGGTCAGCATCCGTTTCAGTTCCTTCTTCATGCTCCTTTTTGGGCGGCTTTTCTTTTCGTCGTGCCGGACTTGACGAGAACGAGTGCGTAAGTGAGGGACAGGGTCTCGTGAGGATCGATGGATGGAGCTCTAGAGGTATTTTGACAATATGCCTAATTGGAGTACCGTGAGATCTGCATGCTATGCTTCGAGTTGTTTGGCGTAGTGCAGCCCTCCAAGGAAGAAGACTTGAGCTTCGAAGCATACTCCCGGACGGAAATTGGGTGAAAGCTGAGCGGCGCGGAGAAAGGGGCTTTAACACCAGGAATTGTCGTCAACTCCCGAACAGACGAAATTGCAGGGAGGACACAAGAGAACAACAGGAACCAAAAAAGAAAGAGAGCGAAAGCGATCCTGTGTCTTGAGTGCAGCTGGAGTTGAAAATGATTTAAAATATTCGAGAAAGGCACGGCCTCGGCGAAACACTTTTCCCGTCAAAACTTTTGCCTTCATGGAATCTTCACGATCAATTCAATTTTTTTTATTTTTTTTGGACTTCATTCCCTTTCTCCTCCTCGTCGTCACATACTTCTTTCGTTTCATTTCCAAGTTTCTATCTCATATACGCGCATTGATTTTACCCTACTACTAAATAATTGGTGTGGCTTGAGACGTGCCGATGGCGGCCGCGGTGCCTACTCAACTCCTCCGTTCATCCCGATGCTGCGCAAACCAATGCACGGGAATCTCTCGACAGATAAGATCGCGATCCTTTCAGAGGAGCAGCAAACAGTGCACTGAGCGCAAGTCGTACATCCAGTCGCCTGGAAAACGCTCTATTTTTTCTCATGCAAGGGTCAGTCAACCACACTCTTCCTGAAGGAGAGCGACCAAGCCTGAACTTCTGTTGCTGAGACTCTCGTTCTTAAATTGTAGGCTTTTCACTCATCTACTCCTGCACAAGCCACGATTAAAGATCCTTACAATGTCCTTGGCGTGAATAAGAATGCATCTGCTTCCGATATCAAACGCGCATACTATGGGCTAGCGAAGAAATATCATCCAGATACAAACAAGGACCCTGGTGCTAAAGACAAATTCGCGGAAGCTCAATCCGCTTATGAAATGTTATCAGATCCAGAAAAGAAGAAAGCCTATGATCAATTTGGAGCGGGAGCATTTGACCAGAATGGTGGCTTCAACCCCCATGCGGCTGGCGGTGGCCCATTCGGAGGTGCCTCAGCCGGCGGCTTCCATGGTTTTGGCGGTTTTGGCGCCGAGGTTAACTTTGAAGATTTATTTGCGCACGCCTTTGGAGGTGCAGGTCGACGCCGAACGGCGAGAGGTTCACCTTTCCAGTCAACTGTGCTTGTTGGTGAAGATATCGAAATTCAAACAAATATCTCGTTCATGGATGCAGCCAAAGGGACCAAGAAGGATATTTTCATAACGCCATTAGTGATGTGTGGTACTTGTAAAGGAGAGGGATTGAAACCCGGAAGAAAGAGATCACAATGTTCCGCTTGTAGAGGATCCGGGACTACAGTTCACGTTATGGGAGGGTTTCAAATGGCAAGTACATGCGGCGCCTGTGACGGCTCGGGTACGTCGATCCCTAGGGGTGCCGAATGCACAAGTTGCCGTGGAAATGGAGTCGTTCGAGAGCGACGAACTGTTCAAGTGGATATCCCGGGTGGCGTGGAAGATGGTATGAGATTGCGGGTGGCTGGAGAAGGCGATATCCCCCCGGGTGAACCTGGCACCCGTAAACAACGGGGCGATCTCTTTGTTTTTATCAGAGTTGCCCCAGATCAGCGGTTCAACCGATCTGGTGCTGATGTTCTCTACACTGCCTCGATTTCGTTGACAACAGCACTGTTGGGTGGCGAAGTTACGGTTCCAACACTTGATGGCGAGGTTAAAGTCAAAGTAGCCACTGGAACAGGGACTGGGGACCAGATCACTCTGTCTGGAATGGGAATGCGAAAACTCGGTGGCCGTCGTGGGGGCAATGGTGACCTCAAGGTTCAATTCAAAGTCATGATGCCGAAGTACCTCACCGCAAACCAGCGGACCATCTTAGAAGTCCTTGCCGACGAGATGGGTGATAAAACCGCTAAGAGAGTTATGAACATCAAACCCGACAGGTAAAAGAAATGGTCGAAGCTAGTGTTCCCCCAATGTTCCGCCCGGCTGACACTAGCTTTACTAGATTTTCTTCCAGTACGGATTCGTCCGAAACAGCCGAAGATCCTCACAAAGGCGAAGGCTTCCTCAAAGCTGCCTGGCATAGGTTGACGAACCAACACCATAAGCCAACTGGCTCAAGCCCCGACGGCAAGTCTGACGCCAGTCAAAAGGACTCAGGCTCCAAGTCCAAGCAGGACCATTCCGATGACCACAATACATCGAAAAAAGCCTCTGGCTCTGGATAAACTGCGCTTAAGACCCGTCTCGATTTCTGCTCTTTTGCCTTTGATAGCGTTCCTCAGCATCGTTTGCATTTCTTCCATGTATATGTATTTTGTTGAAGGCTGTTTGGGTTTGCATATCCGCAATTACATTACGACCTGACATATAGATTTGGGAGGTTTCTTCCCCTGTACGACTATTTGGCAAGCCCATCTCCACTTGCTTCGAGGTTGAATTAATGTTCTGATGCTGCATTGATCCTTGCATCAGGGCCTGCAGTTGTGAATGGTATGTAGCTACATACATATTTAGTATGGAGGACACAGTAGTGTCTGTGGAACGAGGGTCTAATCAAAATATGTATTCATCATAGCGAATTGCAACTATTAGGAGAGTGGATTACTATATACATGAATTGAAATACTACAGTATCAGACCGTGAAGATCACACAGTTGGAGTCTCCGTGCTCTGATTTAGGTTCTCGCCATCACGGGTGAATCTGGAGCCCCTCGCCTTTTGTAACCTCACATAGTTAACTCCTCCAGAAGCAAAGTCGTCTAAAACAATTTTCTACCTTCAACAACTCCAGTTTCACGAATCAGCAAATGATTCTCTGTTCCCAATTATCCTTTCATTCAAATCTCCCTACGCTGATTGTACGAACCATCATCAGCAGCCGTTTGCGCCCACTTGGACCACCTCAACCTGGGGAACGACGACGAGCAAGTTGTTCTATTCATCCATCGCTTGTCTTGCGCAAATTTGAGGATCCCAAAGACTGCTCCAATCGTGTATACGATTCTGCCTGTTCTGCGCAACCAGCTACAATTTTGCCGCCCGTAGAGTGGCGATACCGCTGTGCGTACTGTCGGCCAGCACTTCGGGAAGTCCTCAGTCAAGATGGTGCAGTCACCAATGATATCATGTCCGCTCAAACAGACAAACGAAATCGACTGGATACAGCCACTGAAGTCCTATATCCGACACACTTATGGTGATGATCCTGAACGATATTCGGAGGAATGCGCTACGTTAAACAGACTACGACAGGATATGCGAGGAGCGGGACAGGAGAGTGCCACTGGACGTGATCTTCTATATCGGTACTATGGACAGTTGGAGCTGCTGGATTTGCGGTTCCCGGTCGATGAGAATCATATTAAAATATCCTTCACATGGTACGAGCAGTTGCGGCTTCAGTGCGCGATGAGAATGGTGCGCAGGCTAACTTTTATTTGAATCCGCTAGGTACGACGCTTTCACTCACAAAGCCACGTCTCAATACTCTCTGGCGTACGAGAAAGCTTCCATAATATTCAACATCTCCGCCGTTTTGTCATGTCATGCTGCGAACCAGAGCCGCTTAGACGATACGGGCTTAAAGACCGCATATCATTCATTCCAGGCCTCAGCTGGCATGTTTACTTATATCAACGACAACTTTCTCCACGCACCTTCCACGGACTTAAGTCGAGATACCGTAAAGTCCCTCATAGCAATCACGCTAGCCCAGGCTCAGGAAGTTTTTCTCGAAAAACAGATTCGGGATGAGAAGAAACCAGGATTCCTAGCCAAACTCGCGAGCCAGGCGGCACATCTTTACTCTCAAGCCAGCGAAGGGGTTCAAGAAAATGTCACTAAAGGTACCTTCGAAAAGGTGTGGGCAACGCTGATTTTAATAAAAGCATCACATTTATCATCCGTGGCTGGATACTACCAGGCAATCGCAGATGATGGAAGTGGAATCCATGGCGTGTCCATTGGCCGGCTGAAGTTGGCAGAAAAGCAGTCCAACGCTGCACTTGGCTTAGCTAAAGCGTTTCCATCTTCCGTTCCGTCAGGGTCTAATCTCAACTCAGACACAGGTCCAACCGTACTGGAAATTGTCCGACGACACCTCGCCAATGTTCAAGAGAAGTTGGCATCGTTCATAAGGGATAACGATTTCATTTACCACCAACCCGTTCCCGCGGAGGCCTCTCTGTCCATAATCGCCAAGCTCCCTGCTGCCAAAGCCATCCCCGTCAGTGAGCTCTATCAGGGACAGGATATTCAGAGGATCATCGGTCCAGATATTTTCCAGAAGATTGTGCCAATGTCTGTTACGGAGTCTGCAAGTTTATATGATGAAGAGAAGGCCAAGCTTATTCGCGCTGAAGTGGAAAAGGTGGAGGCTGCCAACGGAGAGATGGCTGCTGGTCTTGACTTTCTGAAATTACCCGGGAGCCTCAATATCCTCAAAGGAGGCGCGGACCAAGAAATGGCTTGCGATGAAGATTTTAGATCGTGGTGCGAAGAAATTGGTGGTCACAGTCCATTCCGCGGGACTTTGGATGATTTACAGGAAGACAAGATTAGTCTGCTGAGTACGTTGGAACAATGCACCAAGCAACTTGACATGGAAGAGAGTGTCTGTGAGAAGATGCGTTCAAAATATGGAGCAGATTGGACCCAGCAGCCGAGTTCACGACTCACAGCAACATTGCGAAGTGATATCAGGACCTATCGCGAGACCATCGATGAAGCGAGTGCAAGTGACTCCCAGCTCCTAGTCACATTACGGCAGTATGAGTCCGATTTTGAAGAAATGCACGCCGCTGCAGAATCAGGGGAAGCAGACATCCTATTCCAGAAGGCTATGATCAAAGTTGGGTCAAAACACGGCAAAAACGGAGGCACCAGTCCTTATATCAATGCACCTGAAGGTAACCTATTGGATGATGACTATGGTGAAGGGATTGCATCTGTGTCAGAACAGGTCGCAAAAGTAGAGGATCTATTGCGAAAGTTAAACCTTGTCAAGAGGGACCGAATGCAGACTTTAAAAGATCTGAAAGACAAGGTAATACCATGTGGCTCAATATTATGAAAGGAAACAAATGCTGATAGGAATGCAGGTTCACAATGATGATATATCAAACGTACTGATCCTAAATAAGAAATCAATAGCCAACCAAGAAGAACAGCTTTTCCAGGCAGAACTGGAGAAGTTTAGGCCGCACCAAAATCGATTACTGCAGGCAAACCACAAACAAACAGCTCTCATGAAGGAACTAGCCAAAGCGTATGGAGATTTACTGCAAGATAAACGGGTGAGAGCGGAGCAGTCCAAATATGAGGCTCTGTCACGCCAACGGAACAGTGTGATGTCAAAGTATCGGAAAGTCCACAAAGCGTTTAAGGAGCTGATGTCGGGTCTTGACGAAGCGCAAGCCTTTTATATGCAAATGAAAGATACGGTTGATAGCCTGAAGAAGAATGTTGACACTTTCCTTAACAATCGCAGATCTGAAGGAGCACAGCAGCTGAATCAGATCGAACGTGACAAGAATTCGACTAGTCATGAAGACCGAGAACGAGAAAAACTAAAACAATTAATGGAACGGCTATCGATGGACCAACGCCCCTCATCACCGTCATCCTCGAAGCCTAGACCAAGCGCGATCAAAGTATCATCAGCGACGAAATCTTCACCTCTTTCGCCCCGTCACAGTACTGCCGCTGTCGCCAGTGGCCAAATACCCAGCCCCAATAGCCAAAAACCGTCTTCTATATCCTACCCTACCTACCCAGCTGGCAACGGCGTTCCGACTGAAGCCTACAATGCAATCCAACCCTACCAACAACCCACATCGGAAATTTACAACCCCATGGCCTACTTCTATCAAACTCCAACCTCCCCGCCACCGAATCAACAGTACTTCGGTGCCGGCCCTTCGCCCTACGGCGGATATCCAGGCCAGCCGCCATACAGGCCACAGGGATACGTCCCTCCCCCGCCTCCACCCCGATCCCACCTTTCTCCAATGTCATTCAACACCCCAACAGGCTCGTATATGACGGGTCCTGGGACAACTGGTTATGCGCAGGGCCAGGGACGACCGCCAAGCCAACCGCAAAGCGGCCCGCCGGGCTCATCAACAACACAGAGTGATCCGTGGATGGGTTTGAATGCATGGAAGTGAAGTTTAAGTTTTGGAAGTTGGTCACTTTATCTTGAAAGAAACCGAGGATAAAATCATTTCAAAGCGGTAAAGACCAGCCGACTTTCGCTGGCTTTGTGGATTAAGTCGCCCATGAGAATTACACTACTACTTCGTGGCCAACCGAGACAACATGATGAGAAGCATTGCAGCGATAATGGATTTTATGGGCGTTGGAGTTGGTTGCTTTTTGAGTGAAAATACAGATTCGATTTAGCTGGACAGGGAATAGAGCTGGAATGGGATATCATGTCAAACTGTGCATAAATGAGATTTATCCGGATTAGGTATTAGGGCATTCTTATTGTTATACATAGTATCACTCTGCATGTTGTATTTATATCCCATTTAGCTATCCTTTATAGCGCTTTTTTCCATTGCGATTTTCCAGATCTCAGCTTTCTCATCATTAGTAGCTCTCTTTTACCTAAATGGTTGCGTCCCAGTAAACTTCTCATCGATGAGTAAATTGGCCTGCACTGGGTGCCTGTGGGACGTTCCTCAGGTAAGCCCCATCACGGCTTTACAATGCCTAGTAGTTCTTATCCCTCCACCACCCTAGCGAAGGTAATCCGAGAGAACATTGAACAGGACTTTTAATCAACGAAACGGCCGTACAGTATGGGAAAATCCATGTTACTAGTGATACCGTCCTTGCGGGGCCCCGCTGGGTTGGGACAGTACTCCGTACAACCTGGGCAATTCAGTGCCCAGGGAGTATCGGGCCACCGGGGAACTTGTTCCGGCGACGAAGCATGTCAGGGTAGCTTTGCAAGAATGTAGCTTTTTTTCAAACCCTTCTGTTGCTTCAACTTCTGTCAATATTATGACTATACTTGTAAGCGCTCCCAAGTATAAGTGGTTAGCACTGCAGCATGCGTATGTATTTTGAAGAGAGGGTCGAAGTTGTCCACTCAAGGACCATCTGCTGTTTGACAGATGGGAGGAGAGAGACTCCAGTAGTCCTCCTGGTCACCCCTTGCCAATGGATATTAACCATTCGAACGAATATACTCGCATTCCGTTATGGTTGGATTGTTGATGCAACATACATGGAGCTCTCTTTCTAGCACACAAGATCTTTAATCGCGGCACTGCAAATTTAATCAGCAACAAGCAGGTAACTTAATAAAGAAAGCGTTTTCGAATCCGTTTGTCGACTCACAACTGACCTGTGAGGGTAGAGCTTGTAGCATTCGAGAGGGGCAATATTGCAGCTTTAGTTATAGAGCGAGGGCTCCTTGAGCATTTGAAGCACCCTCTATGAAGCCTCCTGACCATGCAAGATTCGATGGATTGTGAAGGACGCCATGCCTGACAGCTCGGTTCAGGAATTCACAAGTTGTCAACTTAAGTAAAAGGATGAGAGGGGTCTAGCTTCATGGGTTCGCCAACTGCTACCGTGGAGTTGCAGTTCATGTTAGATGATCTCTATCGATGAGATTGTTCTCTTCATCTCCTGTAGCTGGTTGGGGGTCTAGAAGAGATGTCAACTAACGAATTTAGGACTAGCTATAACTATCCACTAGTTAGTTTATCATTCAGACATCCCACTATGGCCCATTACTTGTTGCACTGTAAACAGCAATTCGGAGACTTTTAAAAATATCAAAATTGTGATATTTCTTATACTGGCAAAAGATACATTTTGCACGTGATAGTTAATTAATCTAATCGCCCTCGCGGCATCTTGAATAATTGAAAGCAACAGTTCCGCCCCAATGAAACCAGAACTCCAAACGCAGAAAGAAAACAAAGCTCAATATGAGGAGCAAGCAACAATAGAACGTACATCAAACAACGCTTGATCGTGACATTTTTTGGAATTAGGTTGGGGGAAAAACAGCATACATCCACCTAGCCTCTCGAAGCGGACAACTCGATTCATTGGAAATAAATGAGGACGAGGTAGAATGGATGTGAGACAGCGCAAGAAAACGTACATGAGCTTCCGCTATGAACGGCCATATCATACCGCCATCGATACAAGGAGTTAAAGGCTTGCAAGAAAAGGATTGGATAATGGAAAGGGGAAGTTGGATGAAAAGGATAAGATGGATCACGCAGCGCCGGCGCTTGGGACTGGTTCAGGAACTTTGGTCACTTGCTCACCAGCACGAATGATTCTCTGGCCATATTCATCACGGACGGATTCGACATCCTTATTCTCCCGCTGGGCCCGCTTCCAAATCTCCACTTCACAGCCACCACGAATCACACCCACACGCATCGTTGACAGCAGGTTGTGGGCGGCATTGGAGTGGTTGTAAATTCCTCCATTGAACATGGCAGTTGCATCCTTGCCAATACCGGAGTTGATCATGGCCTTGCCACCTGGGTGGTCCTTGATGAAGTCGGTAACGTCGTGGACGACTCCCGCAATGGCAATGAGTCCACGGCCGTTCTTGGCCTGTTCGACATATTCTTCCCATTCCAAGACTGGTAGCTGTTCAAGAGGAATACCCCAGTCAAGCTTGGCCCGTTTCTGATCAATCTTTTTCTGGAGTTGCTGAAGACGTCCTTTCTCGATTTCATTGGCACGGAATTGTTTCAAGTCATATGCGAGGCCAAGTTGCTTCCAGAGCCAGATGGTCCACTTGGTTGGGTCGTACTGGTGCCATTCGATAGCATTACGATAGTCTGAGGGAAATTCGTGGTGGAAGTTGTGATAACCCTCGCCCATAGTGATCAAGGCGGTCAGAACGTGGTCACGAGGCGAATTGCGGTCATCAAAGGGCTGCTCTCCCAAATAATGCGCCAAAGAGTTGACACAGAAGGTTGCCTGCTGGACAAAGAAGATTCGGAGGATACCAGCGTAAATGAAACCACCCCACCAGTCTCCCCAGCCAAGTCCACTAACAATGGTAGGAAAGATCAAACCCATCGTGAGAACCACCTTGAGATAGTTCTTGTGCTGCCAAACAACGACTGGATCCTCATTCAGATCGGTGATATCAGTGCGGCCGATACGCTTTGGATTTTGCTTCATAACCATCCATCCAATGTGGGAGTACAAGAGACCCTTGCGAACGGAATAGGGGTCCTTGTCGGTATCGGTATAACGGTGATGAGCACGATGGTCGCGAGCCCACCATCTGATTGATCCTTCAACCGCACCTCCTCCAACAGCAGCAAGGTAAATTCTTAAAGGAAGTGTGGCAGAATAGGAGCAATGGGCCCAGAGACGATGGTAACCTAGGATACGGGTCAGTTCAGCAATTCCTGCATTCCCGAGTTCAATGCTGAAAGAAAGAGCGATGTCTGAAGAGGAACGTACCAGCAGTGATACCGATGCCAGTCATATAATAATATGCAACAGCCCAAATGGCGGTCTTGAGTTGAAGCGGAAGCCAGTATGCCTGAACACAACCAAATAGCGGAATGAGAAGGATGAGGATGACGTTCAACCAGTTGACATGCTTATGCCAGTTCGATAGGGTCATCGGCGTATCTGTGATGTGAGGTTTCTTGGTCTCGTTTCCCGCAGGACGAGCTTTGGTGGCCTCAGTGGCCACAGCTTCTTGAGAAGCCATGGTTGCAGTGAGATGCCTTGATGATTAGGGATCGGAGGATCGAGCTTGAGAGTAGATGAAAGACAAAGACACGACAAAAACAAGAACGATGTGGAGGTCAAGTTTAGGAGAGAGGTGCGAGAGGTGAGGTTTTGAAGGTGGAAAAATAACAGTCTTCAGATTCTTTTGGGGAAGATGTGATGAAATAAATGCCGAGATGTGACCCCCTCTAGTTACCTAATTAGTAGTTGCCTCGATTGTGGCCACCACAACAGTCCACACAGCTAAATGAATTTGTTGAATCTGCTTATCAGTTGACAGCAGATACATTGCAGGAAATAAATAGGTCAAGGAAGAGAAAGTGGTGTCACTTTTTGTGGTTTCTCACACTCACGGAGTTTCTCGGTCCATGCATGTTTGATCAGTGACAAGGATACATTCAAGGTACCAAACACACTGTTTATCTCAGCGCCAACTTGGTCCTGTTGGGGTGAAAAACGACCAATCAGACATCAGTATTACTAGTTCCCGGTAACTAATACCTCTGCCATACTTGCTGCTTTTTGCCCTCACCATTATTCATACTCTCTGATCTGATACTATTTACTTTCACATTATCAGTGCACAGCTATTCTGTGCTTTACAAGTACTGAAATGGATACAAGAGCAGCAGAATACAGGTGGACTAAAGCCTTGCTGATAGAAAAATGGAAGATGTCATGAACTGCAGGGAGAAATATTGCCGCAATCCCCCAACAACTTTATGTTACCGTAACTACTGAACAAAATGCTGTGTATTAAACCACATCCATGAGTTCTTCATATGTATGTATGCGCTTCTCTTCTCTGGTCTGAAGCCAAAAGCATCCAGAGCCAGGAAATGGAAAGACTCCACGGAGTATCTTCAGTAGCAATCATTTAACTATCTCGAAGAAGCCTGGATAATCAACCAGTTTTCGAGGAACAAATTCGATGACAATTTACACTTTACATACCGCCTTTGAAACGAGTGGGGCAAAAACAGTGGTGAAATCGTCAAGGTTGAAATTTTAGCTTCCCCAACAAAATTCTCAAGCTCCCATAAAGTCCGCGCGCTTATTGGTCGATCTAATTAAACTCGTGGATCGCCTGCGCGGCAAGGTTTCTCATACCCCGGGTTGGGAATATTCTTTTTTTCTAACTTTCTGATGTCGAGCATTTGATTGGCTGTGCGCTTACATTTTGACGTTGGGATGTGCTGAAATACGAATACGATGATCATTTAGGGCTGTTGATTTGCCGGGAACTTGGCCGGGCCGAGGCTCAAGCTTGAGGTAGTTATAACCGGCAAACTGTTGACGTCTGCGCACAGAGAGTATAAATATGTATATGTACATACATTTACTGAAGGCAACAAGATTCTGCTGTCTTATTGAGCTCCTAAAAGCGCACACTGTCTTTATGTTGGTAAGATTCTTCAAGGAATGTGGAATATCTCTTGTCTCATTCGATGACTTGATCACATGTCTTGCTCACGCAAATTGCCTGTCTTAGTATACCAATATAGCTGTATATACATACAATCAGGCGACAACAAGAAGAGTTTTCAACAAAATTCTCTCGAATCCTCTTTGATACATACATATCTATGTACATATACCTATGAACCCCACCCCCCAACCGTTTGATTGTCCGAATATGTCTTAATTCGGAGCCTCACGCCGCCACTCCCTCAGGCAGCAGTGGACGAAACACCGAACACCAGGATGCATCGTTATTGTTAGTTACAGAAGAAGTTGATGCGTAAATGCCATATATGCCAGGCGTGAGTCAAGAAAGGAGCCCTTACTGTGGTAAAATGACTGTGCTGGATCGTGACAGATGGCCTGGTGAATCAGTCAATACTGGACATCAAGCACCTTGATCAGATGACGAAACAGTATCAAATACGTATCGACCTGCACGTTGAGGCGATCGGGTGAACGGACAGGGTAATAGCAGGTTGGCGTGATGCTGCGTGATTCAAGATCTCGAATCAATCTCTTCCAGGCCCCGGCACAGGCGGACCGTCCACATGGCTTTTGTGTTGATTTCGAATGGCCATGAGCCCGTTCGGCCTATCTCAATAGCGTGCATCGTCATCAAGGTCCTGGAGCAAGAGTTCCGCTTCTGAATCAACCTGATTAGGCGAAGTTCTAGACCCGATAGATATTATGTCATCTGCGGCGAAGTCGCTTTCGCTATCTGGGACTTCGTAGTCTTCCTCATTTGCACCCGGTAGGGGATCGAGAATCTCCTCGTCGTCTTCATCTGGACTTGCGGCCTCGATTCTCGGCTCCAGCTTAAGTCGTTGTCTATCTGGAGTGCCGTCAGTTTCTTCGAGCTTTCGCTTCTGCAATCCACTGCTAGATGTACTCTGCTTGGCAGGTAGATCTATAAAAATCGATTCTTCATCCAAAAATTCTTGGAGACCAGACTGGATATACTATCAATACTGGCGGCTTAGCTGTCTCTGGAATTCCCGAGCCAAAACTCACATTTTCGACTACAAACGGAACAATTCGTTTCGGCGATCGTTCTGCAAAGCCAGTCCCGCCCACCTTCCTCACTTCCGCAATCCTCACGCTTTTCATTCTCATTTGTTGTCGCATTTTCCATGGCAGCCACTGCCAATATAAAAGAATGCTCGTGGAAATCCCAGAATCCCAGGTAAATCCGGTTATGACTTCGTGAAGCATCGGCTTGCGAGATGACGTAAACCGAGAAGCCATCTCATTGATGACGACAACCGCGCAATTCAACTGGAGAGCGAGTCTGCGTAAATCAGACACTAGGCTCCCAATGAGGTTGAAGTAGAGTCTTGATTCTTTGTCTAATTTGGACTGCTGCCCGCGTGTTAGATTGCCTTTGCGGAGTCGTTTCGGTAGTCGAGGCGGAAATTCAGCAGCGAATAAGCACGAAATCGAATCAATCACAATTAAGCCTGTATTTCGAGGGGGAAAGTCGCGAGGTGAATGACAGACTAAGGACATGAGATGCGCCAAGGATAGGGAATGGAAATACAAGAGTCCTTCAATATAATTGTCCTTGTCAACCGCTGGCGAAGACTGTCCTTCTGCCAACACTCTCTCATTCTTGCCATTGAGGAAGGCTTTCAGTCGAGAAACACACAAGGGTCCAGCAGTATCTGTGTAAAATATGTCTTAGTATAACTCGTTCCATAGGTTAAATGAAACGCCAGAACATACCGATCCATACAACAGTCTGCTGCGATCTCAACACCTCCGCAGCCAGACTCATCCTATCAGAGCAGAATGTAACCACCTGTATAAGCCAATGCACTTCCCCGCGAGGTGGATATCAAATAAAACCTGCTAAGACTCAAGCGTTAAAGCTGAGCGGAACTCACCCCAGCACGGTCTTCCCCGACCCTCGAGGTCCCACAATCTCCGTCACCTCTCCACGTCGCACTCCCGCAGGAGAACCACCTCCATCCACGCCCACACACAAATCAGCCTGGCTCAAACTAAGTCCGAAAGGCGACGGCCGCACCTCTGCAGGTCGAGCCAATGCAGCATCCAAGCGTGGCAGGCCAGTTGGTATGTTCCCACCATTATTCCGAGATATCGGATCGGATTTTGAAAAAGTCGTGTGTTCGAAGGAACGCCAACGAGCTGGTGAAGTGTTAGAGAAGGTCGCCAAGTTAGTTAACTACAGCAGAACGAATAGGAGATGTACAGCGCGGGTGGGGTTATACGAACGGTTTTCGGGGCTGGAGAACTGGGCAGTGTCCTCGCTGGTCATTATTGTGTTGCGTTTTGAAGCGCATAGATTTATTTTTCACAAGGACAAGCACCATGGTGGTGATAGCCCTGACCCGTCAAGCCAATTGAGTCACTTTCAGGACATCAAGCTGATCAAACCTGCGAATCCGTTACCTGTTGACAATGCTGTCTTGAAATTTGGTGATTTATACGAAGAATCCTGTCGCAAGGACTTGCCTCTAAAGGCTTAAAAACCCGGTAACTAGTCCGTTACTAGGGCGGTGATCCGGAGCCGAGAGCCTATCGAAAAATCATCCGTCCGAGCTGTCGAGCTCCCAGGCTCCGAGTCCGCGTCTTTGAGATGGTCAGAAATGCAACATGCGGTATATCCGCTTGGAATCATTGCTGTTGACTCAGAACTTGATGCGACTTTGTGATCTTGGGATCGCGTTCCATGGGCAGCGACACCGTCTGCGATAGTTATTTTTGTCTCTTACTTAATAAACGCAGGGATACTGAACTGGAGAAGAATTCCGAGCTTGGATGATGACTTTTCCAAAGATGGGCATGTACGATTAATATTCATTCGTGTCTCTCTCTTTGTGCATCGCTTAGGAGCCTTTCTCTGGGATCTGAAGATTACATGCGAAGAGCTTGCTAATTCCAACTCTGCAACCAGCGAAGACTACATGGTTAAAGAGGGCGCTAGTCGACCCATCAAGGTGTTACACAAGGCCGGCATTGTGAGCAAAAACTACTGAAGAAATATTAGAAAGGAGTGGCCATTCAAGACACTCGCCTTTCCCGAAGTTTTATCACTAAGGGAACAAGAGACTGAGCCATGCTGCGGCTATCAGGGTTAATACCGCGTCTGAACCTGCCTACCCCCGTCAATCTCTTCATTGTCTACGTCGTTTGTCTTGCACCGATATTTCTCCTTCTCTATGTCGAACTCGCGCAGCGACGGGCTCGAACTCACCAACCGCGAGGGTGTCGAAAATTAGGACTGCGATCCGTTTCCAATTTAACCGATGAGCATGACTACAACAAACAGGGCGTTCATAAATACTCAAAGAATGCCAGGGCAAAGAAGAAGATAAAAATCAAGGCGCTGATCACTTATCCGATTAAAAGCTGTGCTGGAGTGGAGTTCAACTTTGCCGATGCGACGGAGCGCGGATTGCTGTACGATCGTCAATTTGCCTTCGCGGAGTATGTCGAGACAGCGACGGTGGAGAATAACGAACAAGGACAAAATGAAAGTACAGATAGCGTATCCAAGAAGACGGTCACCGGCCGCTGGGACTGTCGCACCCTTCGAGATGGAAAATTCAGTCGACTTGCTCTCGTTCGACCCGAGATATGGGTTCCTGACCCTTCATCACCAACCTACTCCCCTAACGCTCCAGAGGTCCGCTCCAATGGCGTCTTAGTGATCAAGTATCCCCGGATAACCAGCGATTTCTTCACCACACTCGCCATGAAACTCAACCTCTGCACGCGGGAGGAGTCATTCCAAGTGCCCCTGTTCCCGCCAAAGGGTTACTCTTCCGTTCCCATGCGCATATTCAAAGACACTCCCAACGCATATAACTACGAGGCCCACGTCCCTCGTTCCTTGGCCACGTTTCTGGGCAGCATCAAGCCTCTCTCGCTCTTCCGCCTAGACCCAGCAGACCATCGTCCGGTCCGAGGCAACACGCCAAATGCAGAAAAGCTTGGCTTCGAACCCAGAATAAATCTTCCCGATGAGTATCCGCTCCAAATGCAAAGCATCGGCAGCATCAGGGACATTGCCGAAAAGGTGCACTACGCGATTCCCAAGTTCAGCGTTCGCAGGTTCCGGCCGAACCTCGTGCTTGAAGGTGCAGTGGCATATGATGAGGATGATTGGAAGAAGATCCGGATTGTTCCGGGTCCAGAGAGTAGGATTATGCCGTCTTCATCCGCTGAAAACGACAGAAAAGAGGAGAACAAAGGTGTTGAAGTGTTTGTTGCGTGTCACACGGTGAGATGTCGATTACCGAATGTCGATCCCGACACGGGTGAAAGGCATCAGATTGAGCCGGATAAGACGTTAAAGTCGACAAGAGATATTGATGCAGGCGCTAAGAATAGAGGGTGTTTGGGGATGATGCTTGTTCCTGCTTCTCAGAGTAGGTGCTTTCTCTTTTCACTTTTTTGTTGTTTCTTGGAGAGCTGTTGCTGATATTGCCATTCAGAGTACACACTCCATGTGGGTGATGAGATCGAGGTGCTGGAAAGAGGAGAGCATTTCTATATCAGGGGCTGAAAGGGCTTCTTCCATGCTTCCTTTTGCAACAAAACAGTTCCCGCGAATCTTTTAAGACAGCAAAAGTATGTTCTCGGCGTTTATTTTTTATCTGAATTCAGCACTGGGATATATTTCTCTCTATAGAGGTAATTTCAACATGGCTAAACAAATTCCCAGGGGAAAAGTTCAAGGCTTGACAGATCTTCTTTTTAACAATAGATGCCTTGTTACAATTTGTTTGTATAACTGGCTTCTATGAGAAAAGAGATGATGTTTGTTTTATCTCCAATGATGCATACACTAGAGGGGGGTTGGAGTAATCAATCTTGTGCAGTTGTTCAAGATTAATATTCCAAATCTTTCAATAATGTTAATGTTGATAGAGAAAAGAGTGACAAATACACCTCTGTATTTCACCTCTCAATGCTTAGATATCTCCTAGTCTTCTCCTTTTCCTCCATGTTCTAGAGATTTTCTTTGCATTTACTGAGGATATCTCCATCAGAATTCTTTTTTCTGATCTATTCTTCAGGGATTATGACTGCCATGCCCTATTCCTGTGTCCTTCAACAGATCCTGCAACACTGATCCTCTAAACCAACAAAGAGCCCTTCCAAGCTGAAAGTTTTGCAGCAAGACCATTGCAATTATACTCGAGGGGTCCAATGTTGCATTTTATCCTCAGAGTATCTTCAAAGGCGCCTTTTCATTGCATGAATATGGTCTTTCCTAAGCTTCCAGGCTGGTACTGTGCACTATTTCCGAATTGCTGAGAGTAAGTTCAGATGCTAATGGTTTATCTGATTCCAAGCTGTTTTAAAAGACTAGATTATTCTAGCCTTGATGCAAGTATTCAGTTCTTATTGCATTTCTATATCAAATCTGGGAGCAAGCTTTTGTTAAATATGAGCAAGTGAAAGTCTGATAACCACAATGTGGCAGTTGGTTGTCTCTCACTTACATTGATAAAGAGGAGAATCAGTGGATTTTTCAAGCGATGTGATTCAAACTATCTTCTTCCCCTGCTCCACCAAAGTTGCGTTATCTTTGCATTATTCTTATCATCCCAGGTATCCATAAAATTGCCTGTCTTTCTCTATCACTGGGCCAGTGCAGGATCAGATGCTTATCTCCTGTATAAAACATACATAATCCGAGCACATTCAAATGAACTGGGATACATTTAGTTATTTGATTTGCAGCACGCATTCGCTTGGCCGCTCTGACAGGTCTAAGATGCCTGTGGACTGACTGCTGAGTTGCCGGCGGTGATCGTTCTTTGGAGACTGAATTCCCTGGAGAGCAACTGGTCGAGTGTGCCACTGCCTTTCCTGCCAAATCACCCTGTCAGACAGTTCAGATCGCGAATCAATCAATATCACTGCAAAATTCGATCTAGCCCAGCACGTCCAACTAACTAACATAACTACAGAGGTAGCTCATGCATGCATGAATGTACCGACTATGAGGGTCATAGACCACGAGCTGGCATGCTTGAACATCAGTGACAAACCGTCGACAACCGCGGCCATCCCGCAAACGAGAATGAAAGGCCCTTTCTCTCCTCTTCCATTTATGATTTATTTATGTACATACATACATACATACAGTGTGGGGGAGGATCTGGAGATCTTCTGGAGATCAAGAAACTCTAACAGAATCGTGGAGCTTTTTACAGTTTTTACCCCATATGTCTGACCTACATACCAGTACATATGGAGTCAACTAATAACTACATTATACTTAGGCATGTACTGGTCGTTGGTTACATCGTTGATAGAGAGCTGCGCCCGGATATCTCGGATTCAACAGTCACTTTATCGCGACTTTTTCCTCTTTCCCCCAGGATTCGGGGAATTTCTTCCTCAGACTGATCTCTCTTACCCCTGACGCACAATAGTAGTACCACACGAGGGGTGGAAACACAACGATGCACTCAAGAGAATTGCTGGGCACTTGACAGGAGGGATTCTATTATTAGCGGTTTCTCTTCATCACAAAAAAATAGCTAACTATTTGATCATCATTTGACCAAGATAGAAATGATCCAGGGCCAGCGCGTGCAAAAGATGTTCCAAAGTTACATATCTGTTGGATGGTTGACCCCAGCAAAATTCACACAGCCACCGGCGCTCGCTGCACATCACTCGCTGATTTCAGCTAGTATGTATTTCGGTGACTACCAGGATGTACGGAGTACGGCACGCTGTGAGGACGTATGATATGGGATGAATGAAGATGATCTGTGGGAATGCTGTTACGCGTTAGAGACTACGGGAGGGAACAATAAAAAAATTCCTTATAGGAGAAAATCTGGGGTTATAATGCGGGGGAGGAGCGTTGAGCGTGGGATATGGAGTAGGAGAAGATAAAATGACGAGCATGCTCTGACAGGCCAAAAGGGTGGAATCCTTCCGACTACTGTGTGGGATATATATGGCTCCATTATTCAGAGCAGGGACGTTTCAGGTACACTGAGAATGTATCATGATCAGGCAAGACAGTGGATGAGAGTACCCGCTTATGTATGAATACATTAGGTACCACACAGACACCTACATACGCATTGTTCGTAGGAGCCGTTATCCGTAGACAATCCACAGAGGACCCCATGAGGTGCTCAAAATATACTCGATAGACATATAAAAGAAAACTTTCTCCCAAGGTATGTACATACATACAAATGGGATACAGGTCAATGATATAAAACAAGCATGGCTATGTGGTGATATCGTGTCATCCCCGTATCGTGGGATATCATATATGCCACTGCCCAATAAGCCGAACTGCGGCGTGGTTTGTGAGCTCCGATCTGCACACAGTAATAATGGCGCCATTCCAATCGGCTACCTCGAACGCGTATGTCTGGGGGCTCCCGTTCTTGTGTCTCTGACACACAAAACATCGACGAAAGTGTCGTGTGATTCAGGGGTGCGCAGCCATTCCCGTAACCTTCCTCCCTCGACAGATGTTCTTTGCTCACACAGCCACTGTTTCTTATACTTATTATTGGAGAAAAACCGAGGCTTTATAACCAGGGGAAAGCATGCTTTCTTTTTCCAAGTCCTTTAGATTAGGTAAATAGGGCGCAGGAGAACCCACGGGCCACAAATGAATAACGCTCCTTGGACCTTAGGTAGGTTATGGCTAATTGTATGGAGTCGAAATTGCGGAGCCAGACAGTCTCATTTTATTGTTCTCAGACAAGGAGCCACTCAGATATGTAATCCTGTGCTGTGCTGGATCAAATCGAGACAGCAGGCACACATGGCATTGCCGTATTGGTATCCTGACGTTATTCCATCCTTTCATGTTCTTTTTTAACCGCCTCGGCTGGGCGCCGCAGGGCTTTGCCACATGAAACATGCAACGCGCAACTGTTTCAAGCACAGCATACGGGCAGAAGATGACAGAAGATGACAGAATAAGCAGTTTTTTTTCTGTCAAAGCTGAGGGAATTAGGTAGTCATCACGGTGAGAAAGTCTCCATCTGTAGTGGAGAAGTTAAAGGTTCGCTAATCAAGGTAACTTAACATGTATTTAACTCGTCAACCAACCTTGGTGAAAAGAAAGATTTTGAAGAAAAATAATAAAAAAAGAATAAGAAAGGCGCTTAGACATGGCAAGTACTCTTAATGAAATCAACAAAATGCCGAATCTCTCAACTGCTATTATTCTGATCGAGAGCACGAGGTGATTATTTTGGACCAAACCTCAAAGGCGCGCAGATGCCAAGAGCCTGACAGTCCCTAACTATACACAGTACACACTACACAGTATTTGGCGCATCCGAGCCAAGGAAAATAAAAATCTGGAGAAGTTCAGCCTATGAACATGCACCTGCAGACCACGCTTGTGGGGGAAGCTTTGCAGTAGAACGGGCGAGACAAAAAAGAGCAACCTGGTTGTGGCTAGCTTTGTTTTAAACTCTGGTGTGGAACTTGGAAGGGGAAATGGGCAAATCCATCCTGACTAGTAAGGGAAATTAGTTTCAACGGGGAACGTTCCGTGTAGCCGCTGGCCCTGGCCCCGAATCATCATCAGTTATTGATGAATGACTTGTAACAGTACATGATATAAGGTACTGTACCTTAACTTTCCCTCTATTTAGAACTACTTGTATGGATGGCGGGCCACCATTGACGTAATTACCTTAAATGTTCTTTCATCATTTTCGGGAGATTTCACGCAGCAGATGTGTAGTTAATGTGATCACATCAGATGAAAGACCTTTTAGCAAGAGGAGGCACCACCAAAATGATATGATACTCAGTTGCCCATTTAGATTGGCTTCTAAATACCATTTTTTTTTTGTTGAAGAAATTTTCCAGCCAAGAAGCAATTTCTGCTCTCACTTTTTCATATGAGAGTGCATGCATTATTTGGCGCGCGGATCCCTCGAGTTCCCCCACATACGGCGAGGGTGAACGCGAGGCAACGCAGCACGCAGGTCCCCTGACAAGAGGTACCTGTGACAGATGAAACCTGTTAGTTACACCTGGCTTTGGAACTCGTGCAAAGGGTTCTAGATCCTTTCTTTTCTACCTGCGGAATAATATCCATGACTTATAGATGCAAGCTACAAAGCATGGAGTATTAGCCGAATATGTACCTAATCTATGCTTGTACTACATAACTGTGGAAAGTGTACGGAGTACATGTAGTTATACTACTGCGTTCGTTGAGAGAGATATGGAGATGGCCTGATTTTCAATTCTAAAACAGCAATCCTTCTCTTAAGTAAGAACCTGCTCGCAAACAAATTCTATTTTTTCCTCATTTTGAGTCACTTCTCGTTGTCATTCTTTCGTCAACAATATCCCCACATCCGGGATTCCCCGACTTTTTCAGGCCTTTTCAGATCCCCGAATCATTTTCGTGTTGTCGCCTTCCGACAAGAGCCAAGCGCGTAATTTGAACCAGCGCAACTTGAAGCCGCCATCAGCCAATCAACACTGTGCAGGTGCCCATTGCTGTGTTTGGCAGAAGGAAGCCGGGAAGTTAAATGGCGGAGAGAAAAAAGGCTGTGGAGGGAATTTTGTTTGGGAGAGGCCAAGTTTTAGTTAACTCTCCAGTACTACTCTATACATCCAAAGTACTTACTTGTAGTCGTTAGCTACTTGTGTCACGGTTCTGTGTATGGAAATAGTTTGCAGACGTCGTTGTTGCAGAGTGGAGTTCTCCAAGCAAAATAACTCGCCGTTTTTGGCGGGAAGAAAGGCTCCATCACGCCCTTTGGAGCTACATTCCCAGGACGAGGCCAAAACTCGGAGTTTGAAGGAGCTAGAAAAGCAATAATGAACAGATTTAATCCCCACATGCCCTTGTTACAGCATTTTCTTGATCTTGGCAGATGTAAGTCAAAATAACTCCTCCAGACGGGGAATAAGAGCGGTACTTATTAATTATTGTTGATAACCTGTCTGCATGTACTCCGCATTGATTGCATATTTTGTGCCTCGATATTCTCTTTTTCATGAGATTCGGCATATATCTGATAAGAAGGGAAAAAAGGAAAGTTGCCGTTTCATTTATCACTCCCTGTCTGGGCCCAGCACAAGCTTGAGGAGAGCCATGAGAGAGGAGGATCTCAAGAAAATCTTCCAGCGTCGCATCTTCAAGGTGCTTGGGGTTGGACCCCGGATCATGGAACCGGCTGGCGATCCTACTGCAACTACGGAGTACAAAGAATAATGCAGGCCTTATTTTTCTTTTCTTCTCTCCGCCCTACAGTCAGAACTGCCCGTTGATTAGTTACCGTCGACCCCAAACTCCACCTCCACACTTATAGCATTGCGCAGTATTATAACTGACTAGCTCGATGCTCAACCACACAAATCACGACGGTCACTGCACCCATGTGTCTGTATGTATAAATGAAGGACCTTGCTCATAATATATGTAGCTCCAATTGCTGTGCTGTACCTGCGATGGCCTGATGAAGCACGTTGTGCGATACATCTCTCTCTCTCTCTCTTTTTTTTAACCTTTTTACTCCCCTCCTCTCCGGAAATCCTACCCTAGTCTGGTCCTCCACACTCAGGGCACGGTTCTCGGCAAATCAACATCCAGTATTTTACTGTGTCGCAAAAATGATCGAACTAAAGCCCCGTTACCCACTCCGATTGGAGGCAATGATGACAGCATTATTACATACAGAATGGGTGCGATGAGCAATTGCGCATCAATACTCCATAGAGAAGTGTAGTGAGAAGTTGGGCTGGGTTGCCCTGAGCATTTTGCCTAATATTACTGTGTATTGCTTGAAGTGGCCAATGAAGGCGGGAAGAACGTGGGAAAAAGCAAGACATATTCAGGCTAGGCAAGGGCAGCGTGACATTAACTAGGGGAGTGGATTTTTTATTTTTTATTTTATTTTATTTTATTTTTCGAGAATCTGAAATAAATAATAGACAAAACAGAAGAGAGAATCCTCCCATGCGACAGCATGCGAGTTTCAGGCAAGCTGGCAAGGCTCTCCTTTGGAAGTTCTTGCTTGCTCCCTGCTGACTTGACTGCATGATACAAGCTCTGGACCTCTGGTTGAGACGGGGATTTAGGTTAAAAGGAAAGCTGGACGCCACGGCCGGTGAATCTGACGGGATGCCATCAATCGAGATAGCGAGATGGTGTCATCGGTCAGCCGAAGCTAACAGTCATATCATTGTATGTAACGACGGAGTATACATCAAGTACTGTACCTGTTGCTGCCCCACGAACTGATTGACTCATTCTGCGGTGGTGTTTAACTCCCCCGTGTTGCCAGATAAAGACTAAATTTCGGGCACAGCGCTTGTATCGTGTATGTAACTACATTGTATGTGTATGGATGGATGTATTTTCCCCGGTAAGTTAAGTTTCCCACCAGATCTGCCCTACGAAAGTCTAGAGACAGACTCGTCATCGCGGTATTGGTACATGCCCCACATCCCACCAGTCATCCATCTTATCTTGAAAATCCTTTTCTTTTTTTTTTTTGTTTAACTACTAGTTAACTTGACCTTGTGGCTCCTCAAAGCTTTCTCAAATTATTCCCTCCTTTCCACGCAACAGAGCTTCCCTCACTATTTATTTATTATTTATTACTATTTACTGCTTTCGCGCCGCTAGTTATAAGTGACTTGGCTTCCATTTCTCTCTCTTATATTCTCTCTCTTTTTCTCTCACGTCATTCCTCGACACCCCTGTATTCCTACTACTTCGCTTAGTTACCCTACATAGGCAAAAGGTACGTCTGGTTTTGTCCTCAGTCTGTTTCCTTTTCGTCTTCTTCATCAATCTCCCCTTGCTCTCAAACCCTGCTGCTGCTTCTTTTTTTTCCTCCTGTCGACTCCCTATCTATTTTTCTTGAAATCTGTCTTGTGTGTCTCCACTCCTGCTCCATTTTCTATCCCTGTGCTCCGGCATTGTCTGCTCTAGTTCCCTTCTTAATAAACCAGACCACTATCTCCTTCACACCCCGTTTTATCCCTCATCCCCAGAACGACTCACAACTCCACACACACACACTCTCTCTCGCTCTCGCTCTCACACATGTTCATGATTGTTTTTCCTGCTTCTGAACTACAGTCCTCAACTGATAAAAAAGTCTGCCTGTAGTCTTGGTGAGAGTGTTGATCACCTGCTTACTACTCACTTTGTTTTTCTTCAAAAATTCCCCCTTCTGTCCGACGTCGCTCACCGGCATTCTACCCACCCGAAAAATTCAACAACAAAAAAGTCTTGAGCATACCCACCTCGTCCACTCAGGTGACACGGATCATACTCCATCCGATTCTTCAAATTCTCTTTTCTTTCTTCTACTTCAACAGCAATCTGGAGAACCTGCCCAGATCGACCCCCATCTGAATCCCTGACGAAGCTGAACCATCCGATCAATCAATATCAGCTCTTCGAATCTAGACCACGTCATACATCTTCGTCTTCTTTCCGTCCGTCCGTGCACAACAACCTTCGTTAACCGCCCGCTGATCTGTAAATGCCACGTTCAGTGTCCGCGCTGGATTTTTCAAACCTTTTAAACCCCCAGGCTGAATCTGGTGACGGCCAAACGGTTCCTCAAGAACCCTCGAACCAAACTGCTGCTGCTGATCCTCGTCAGCCTCGACAAGTCACCGCATCGAATGTCACAATGCCGTCCCCTTCGGTCAGCCTCCTACCACCTCTAGTGAAAGCTCAGCGATCGACTGCAGATGAGCCCCGTCAAGAGCTACCGCGTCCTTACAAATGTCCTCTCTGTGATCGTGCTTTCCACCGTTTGGAGCATCAAACGAGACACATTCGAACGCATACCGGAGAAAAACCCCACGTGTGTCAGTTTCCTGGCTGCTCTAAGAGATTCAGTCGATCGGATGAGTTGACTCGTCATTCTCGAATTCACAATAACCCAAACTCGAGAAGAGGCAACAAGGCACCCCAATTGCCTACGACTGCTTCTATGAATAACATGGCAGACGCGGGTGTTGTGTCTTCTGCTGGCATGATGCCACCACCTAGCAAAATCATCACCAGATCAGCGCCTGTCTCTCAGGTGGCCTCACCAAATGTATCACCGCCGCATTCCTACGTTACTTACGCCACGCATTTACCATCGAATCTTGGTCCCTACGGTCGAACGACTGGCGATCGCCCGACAACATCGATGGATATGAATATGCTTGCCACTGCAGCGTACCATGTGGAGAGAGATGACCTTGCTGCTTATCATTATTCTTCGAATAATGGCTCTCGACCGCAGTTTACCAGCGGACTTCGTCCACCAGTGCATCAATCTCTTCACGTGAGCAGTCGACTCCCATCGTTCCCCAATTATACGCTATGTCAGGCAATGTCCCGGTCCCACTCACAGGAAGAAGATGATTCCGGCCATAGAGTGAAGCGATCGAGACCCAACTCTCCGAACTCGACTGCTCCGTCGTCACCTACATTCTCGCATAATTCACTTTCGCCGACTCCCGATCATACTCCTCTTGCAACGCCAGCGCATTCTCCGCGTCTAAGACCTTTTATTGCGAACGACCTACATTTGCCTGCTATTCGACACCTCTCTCTCTACCACACCCCTGCGTTGGCTCCAATGGAACCAGCAGCTGAACCACAAAGCCATTACCCTCCACCACAACCACATATCGGTCCCTCGATCACTGATATCATGTCCCGTCCAGATGGCACCCAGAGAAAACTTCCCGTGCCGCAAATTCCAAAGGTTGCCGTTCAAGAAGTTCTAAATCTGGGAAGTGGCGTTTCATCCGGTAACTCTTCTGTCGCTGGTGGTGATCTTGCAGAGCGCTATTAAAGGAAAAAAGTATTTGAATTTGAAGACGCGTCGAAACTGTTACAAGTTGTTGACCATACTTGCATTTGCTGGGTAAGCATAGCGAGAAATTTTATGGAGTTCCTTAACTATAGACGGGGTTGGGCTATCGACTGTTACTGGGGCTTGATCAACTGCCAACCAAAAAGCAAATGTCTCTTCTTTTTTTCCCTCTCTTCTTTTCGATCTTTCATTTTCCTTTTCTCCACGAAAAAAAGGCCTTCCGGCCCTACAGTCTCTGGGGAACGTCCCTGATGCTACCAATGATCTCCCAGGAGAATACAGTGTCCGTACCTTTTCTGAGGCCTTCCTTTTTTGATTCTTAAGATTGATCCCTTCTCGTCCTATTGCTTTTACATTCCACTCCTCTGTTCTTGTATGTCAGAAAACTTGTATCACGAAGAAATAGATCTGGACTATTATGAAACGGGCAAAACAGTCCATGAAAGCGGGCAACCGAGATGTTTGTCTAACCAGAACGCGTTTCTTTCTACCTTCCTTGATTATTCAAGATGTCTGTTTCTTACTTACGAAAAGCAGCATGCAGCCTTTCAAACGTGACAAAAGTTGATTGTGGGGGACTTTTGGATTGGTGTTTGATGCGTCTTGTTAATCACTCTAGCTGTCAGATACAGACTCGAGGTAATCAATAGAAGTACTAATCTAATAATTACCAGGGAATCGAATGAGAAATCCAATGTAACTACTCTGTCCAGAAACTTCCTGGAGAACTTTTGATCAGTCATCGATATTCTCCTTTATTCCTGACTATCAATGAGAGTCGGGAAACGAATCGAATCTGGGCCAATGCATGCACGTATGTATGTACATACATCCACAGGTCTATTGTCATGCAAGGCTTACCTCAGTTTTAAAATCAATTTCAGCAACTTCCCACGCCTGTCAGTCCTCCATTTTCTCATCGTTGATCGATGAATTACAACTCCGTCTATTCCATCCTTTTCCTCCCCATATCATCCTGCTACAGGTGACATGTATATATGCAGGAGCGGGAAGAAGCCAGGGAGGAGCCCTTGCCGGGCACAGACATCGTCCACCGTGTAATCCTACAGTCTTCCCTGGTGGAAAAGAACCGAGCGCTGACGGGCTGGGCAGATGGAAAACCTCGCTGGGACTAGGATGGAATTTGATTCAGCGGACTAGCAAGCGTTCTAGGAAGATGATGGAAAAGATGTCACGAACTGTGGAGACGAGTTAATATCAAAACCCGACATGCTGCTTTCCCTAATGGCCGAAATACTCCGCAGGCATTGCTGGGACCGAGAGGAGGAGGACAAGGGTAGATGGATGGATAGATGCGAGATGCTCAGGGACGTTGGAAGGGGGAGGTGCTGCGGCTTTTGAAAATTTCTTACTTTCAATTTTTTTTTTAACCGTTCCCTGGAGATCCGGTGGTTTCTCGGGGGTAGTTATTTCAGAGGTTGCATTTTTGAGCAAGCTCGTGCGACTTGGAGAATTACTCAGTTCTTCTGTCCTTCTCTTGTTGCGAGTGCGCTTGGACCTAGACCTCGATTTTAAACCCGGGGAGCGGAGACATCCCTGACCCCCGGTCTTCCTCCCTCTCCCCCCTCCCCCGTGGTGGGAAGCAATCTACGATTCTGACTCTGCCCGATGATCAAAAAGAAGAAGAAAGGACGCTCACAAGGTGTTTTACATAATGGATACTCTCGTTTCCTCCCTTGCAGCAGTGGCAATTTATCCCGCCGATCCGCCCGATTTGCAAACCCGCCATAGGAAGGGAAGGGAAGGGAGGGGATGGGGACGGGAATTCAGATTTTGGTTATTCCTGGGTGTTCTCCTGGCCCCTTACGTACGATAGAATGAGGGCTTGTTAGATGGTGCGTTTTGTTTTTGCTTCTCTTTTCTCTTTTACCTGCAAGCTACCCCGGCCTGCAGTGCGGAGAGCAGGGGCCTTAGGGGGATCGTGCGATCGGATATCGTAGGAGGTTGTTTTGCTATTGTTCATGGGTCTATCATCCCATTTGTTAGGACCTGGTCACTATCCCGTCGTTGAGATGATATCAGATCGATCTCTGGAGTCTTGACGGCATTGGAGGACACGTCGCCTTTGCGTCTGCTTGTGCAGATAATCTGAATATCACCGATGGGCTCTGATATCTACTAATCTATACTTGCGTATAACTGTATCAGGTTCCATTTGGTTCATTGCTCAATCCATCTTTTCTCTTAAAAGCAACCCGTAGACTCTGAAAGCTTTTTCGATGGCTTTCTCAATATAGAGTCTACCAGATTCCCCTTTGCAATAACTACATCTCAACTAATGCTAAGGAAATAAAGGCAGATGGCAAACTGATTGCCGCTCAGCGCGAGATGGTTACCTCAAACGACTCATATATCAAAGCAATCCGTAAAATCTTGTATTTCAAGTATTCTTAAAGCAACATTTGCTACTCAGGGTATAGAGAAGCGCGTTGTCGATTCAGTATGACTTCCTCCAATGCCCTGAAATGAATGAAGTGAGAGAAAGGGTCTAGGACCATCCTGATCACATGCAGGAGACAGGTGTGCTGTCCAGGGGAATTTGGTGAGTTTTTGAGGGATTGTTGCAGTCATCTGACTTTTTTTGCTTTTTCTTCAGCTGCTGGTGAAGCAGATACAGTCATGTGATTTTTTTTTGTTTTTGTTCTGAAATGAATGAAGTGAGAGAAAGAATCTAAAACTGTTCTGATTATGTGCAGAAGACAGATGTGCTGTTCAAAAAAATTTGATGAATTTTGAAAATTTATTGCAGTCATCTGATTTTTTTTGCTTTTTCTTCAGCTGCTGATGAGACAGACACAATCATGTGATTTTTTTTGTTTTTTCTTTCATTGCTGAGAGAACAGACAATGTCATGTGATTTTCTTTGCTTTTTCTTTCATTGCAAAGAGAAGAAACAATGTCATGTGATTTACTAATGTTTTCAAGTGCTTAACAACAGTAATTTTAACAACTAAAATCAACTTTTTGTGTTAAAATCTTAATATATCAACTATCAAATGAGATATTCAAATAAAATTGAAAATATTAATAGATTAAATAAAATGTTAATAAATTAAATGAAATATTATATAAAAATATTGAAATATTTTTTAAATATTTACTAATAATAATAATTATTATTATTATTATTATTCATTATAGTCTTATGCAGTCAGAGACTATGAAGACTACCTGGCAGTCTAAATACTGTCAGAATTTCACTAGAATACATGATGATTATAAGTATAGTCAGAAAACAAACTTTAGAAAAATTAAATAAATGTTCAGGCAATTGAAGTATTTACTAATAAAATAAATAACATAATAATAGTAATAAATATAAGTAATTATAAATTAAAATATAAAATTAATAATATTTAAATGAATATTTCAATAAGTATATTATAAGTATATAATTTATGTTTTTTAATTATTTTTGATTTAGAATCTGAAATCAGAATTTAAATAATTTAAAAATTAAATTTAAAATTGTATATAATAAAATTTTTAATTATAAATTAATTTTTCTAATATAAATTTATATATATATATTAAAAAATTAAAAAATATAAAATTCAAATTATTTAATTTATAATTGATTTTTCAATATATAAAAAATTTAATATATTATAATTTTATAATTTTAATAATTTTATATATATATTTTATTTTATAAACTTTATGATATATTTAAATTTCAATAAAAAATATTCAAAATTGCTTGAGTAATATCAAGATAATTAATTATATTCTGAAATTAATATTTAATATATTAATAAAATTTTTGTAAAAAAATTCAATAGATAATAAAATTTCTATATATATTGAAAATTTGAAAATATATTAAAAAAATATAATATATAATTTTTTATTTTTAAATATTTTTTATAAATCTAATCAAATTGTGAAATTGATCAAGTTTATTTTTTATTAATTTTATTTTTTGTTGATTTTATTTAATTAAAATTATTAATTTATTAAACTTTATATTTTTTTAAAAAATTAATATAAACTTCTATATTTTGCTTATTTAATCTATAAATATTTTATTTGACTATTAAAATAGTAAAACTTAAACTTAGAAAAATATTAAATTTATTATTATTAAAGAATTACTAATTTACTATTGTGAAAGAATTATATATATTATATTAAAAAATACAATTATATAGTTTTTTTTAACTTTTTCTTTTGTAACTCACTGTCTTGAGAATAATATATTTATTGATAGTAAAGTAATACTAAATTTACTATATCATATTTATTATTCTAATATTACACACTTAATTATTATTATTAGTATATTATATATACAAAATGTAAGCAGTATAGTGAGCTATTAATAATATATTATATATATAATCTTAATAAAAATTATTAAGTTTTCAGTAATTAATTATCTCAATATTTTTAATTTATCAAATAAAAAAGTAAGAAAGTGAATAAAAATTTGCTTTAATTCTCAAAATTATTTGTAAAATTTTCTTACTGTCACTGATAAATTTACTTACTTTATTCAATATTTAATATAAATCTCCATAATGATAATTATTACTTAAATAATTATTTTTCATGAATTTAACTGCTTTTTTATTTAATATTTTAATTACTTAATTTAACAAATTAATCTGTAATTATAGAAGTAAAATGTTCAATAAAAATTATTAATTTCTTTAATAAAACAAATTTAAAATCTGCAAATTTTACTATCAAATAACTGAAGTTTATCATAAATAAATTTACTAAATTTATAAGCAATTTATTAAGAATTTGGATATAAATTTAGTAGAGATCTAAAAGCAAATTTACTGAGTATTTGTGAATAAATTTACTAAATAATTATATTTTGAATTTTTCAAATCTGCAATTTTTTCAAAATCAAATTTAATATTTTATTTAAATTTAATATAATTTGAACTCAATATATTATTTTGTAATTTAAAAATATTAAAAAATTAATTATAAAAAATTTAATGTTTTTTATTGAGATTTTATATATAATATATTATTGATATTGTATAATACTATTTATATTCTGTACATGTAGTATATTAATAATAATAACTAAATATGTAGTATTAGAATAATGAATATAATGTGTATCTAATATTACTTTATTAATAAGATAATTAAAATAACTTGCTACTTATTTTAAAAATGTATTTAATTTATTTATAAGTTTTTTAATAAATGTTGAAATAGTAATTTCATTTTTACTAAAAAAATTGCAGATTATTAAAAATATCAAAGTCATATAAAATTGAAAAATTCATTTTCTTAAATTTTATATAATATATGATAATTGCTAAATTTGATTAAAGAAAATTTTTAAATTAAAATTAAAATAAATTAAATAATAAATAGATTGAACAAATATCAAGTTAAAAAAATAAAAAATAAAAAATAATATTTCAATTAATTTATTATTATTATTATTATTATTATTATTATTATTATTATTATTATTATTATTATTATTATTATTATTATTATTATTATTATTATTATTATTATTATTATTATTATTATTATTATTATTATTATTATTATTATTATTATTATTATTATTATTATTATTATTATTATTATTATTATTATTATTATTATTATTATTATTATTATTATTATTATTATTATTATTATTATTATTCTTACTTTTATTATTCTAATGTTATCAGAAATTGTAAAAATTATTTAATAAATAAACTGTAAATGAATTTGAATTGAGCTCAGTAGTAGAAATTAAATATTTAAATTATATAAATTTGAATATAGTTTAAACTGAATAATAAATAAATCTGTAAAGAACACAGTATTAAATTTATAAAATTTATTTATTTAAATTTAATAATATTGTTCACAGACTACTAGTACAGTAGACTAATAATTAATATTAATATATCAATTATTTAACATTAAATATTTTTAGCATCTAGTATAAAAATTCAGAAGATAAATATTATTAAATAATTAATTATAATATATAATAAAAGTTTTTCACAATACTTCAGATATATTAAAAAAATAAAATTATTAAATTGCAAAAAAGCTCAAATCAAGTCTAATAATAAAAATTATATATTTAAATAATACAAATTCAAGTATTTTGATTTACTGACTTTTTCTTGAAACTACTGTTCAAACAAAATCTGAATTAAATAACAAATAAGTTTATTAAAATTATAAGTTTAATTTTATGAGAGTAATTTATTTAAATTTAATAATATTGTTCACAGATTACAGCAGTCAACATTAACAGCAGCTGAGCAGTTAGTATATAAATTATTCAACAGTAAACACTTCTAGCAACTAGTAATATAAGAATTTAAAAAATAAATAATTGACTGTAGTATATAATAAAAGCTTTTTATTATATTCTGAAATATATTATGAAAAATAAAAAATTTAATAAAGAAAAATTTAATAAAAATTTTTTCTAATATAATTCAATATATAATACATGTTAAATTAATCAAATAACTTACTTCTAGCTAGCTAGTAAAGCTTGTAAGCAGCTGCTGATATTTACTTTTTGTATATAAAATTATCTGCATATAAATAATAAAAGATAATAAAAATAAAATAAATATTTTAAAAGCTTTAGAAACTTTAAAAATTCTAGAAAGTTCTAGAAAATTGTAAAAATTTATATAATATTTAAAAAATATAATTAGCAGTTATTATAATATAAAATTAAACAGTATTCATTTTTTATAACAGATCTTTATAAATAAAACAAAATAAATTTTTTATATTAATTTATTTCATCTTAATTTGACTGAGTAGCTGAGTATATGAAATTAAATTAAAATTATATAATTTAAATTCAATTCAGATTCAAGTAATTTTTAAATTTATTTACAATCTAAAAACTAGTACTGTAAAAAAATTTAATGAAAAGAAATTTTCTGATATAATTTAATATATAATAATATATTAAATTAATTAAATAAACTTCTAACAACTTCAAGTAGTCTTGTACAGCTTGTAAGTAACTGCTAACATATAGTTTTTATATATAAAATTATATATGTAAAAATAATAAAAAACAGTAGTAATCTGAAATTGTAGAAGTTGTAAAAATTATAAAAATTTTATAAAAATTTAAAAAGTTATATAATATTTAAAAAAATGATTAGCAACTGTTATAATATAAAATTAAAAATATTTATTTTTTATAATAAATTTTTACAAATAAAACAAAATAAATTTTTGATATCAATTTATTTTAATTTAACTGAGTAGTTAAGTATATAAAATTGAATTAAAATTACTAATATAATCTGAAATCAATTTAAATCTGAGTAATTTTCAAACTTGCTTACAGTTTATTTAATAAATATAAATGTTTATATTTATTTTTAATCATAATTTAACTATTAAATTTAAACAAAATTTATTTTTGAATTATTATTATGTTTATTTTAGTTTTAATATATTAAAAAATTTCATTAATTGCAGAAAAATTCATTATTAAATTAATAAATACTTTTATATATTTTTTGTTAATCATATTTGAAATTAGTAGACTGTAAATGATTTTAAATTATGTCAAGTAGTAAATACTAAAAATTATATATTTTAATTATACAAATTCAAGAATTTTAATTAATAAATTAATTTAAATTATAATTCAAACATAATCTGAGCTGAATAATAAGTAAGTTTATTAAAAATACAATTCAAGAATTTTAATTAATAACTTAATTTAAATTATAATTCAAACATAATCTGAGCTGAATAATAAGTAAATTTATTAAAAATATAATATTAATTTTATAAAATTAGTTTATCTAAATTTAATAATATTATTTACACATTATAACAGTTAATATCAGATTATCAGCAGCTAATATATAAATTATTTGATAATGAATATTTCTAGTCTATGACTAGTATAAAAATTTGAAAAATAAAATAATTAATTGTAGTATCATATAATAGAAGTTTTTTACAATATTTTAAATATATTATACAAAATAAAATTACTGTAAAAAAATTCAATGAGAAAAAATCTCTCAATATAATTTAATAAATAAATTATAATAATATATTAAGTTAATTAAATAAACTTCTAGCAGCTAGTAAAATTTGTAAGCAGTTGCTGATATATAATTCTCATGTATAAAATTATATATATAAAAACAATAAAAAGCAGCAGCAGTCTGAAATTATAAAATTATAACAATTTTAAAAATTTGTATAACATCTAGAAAAATAATTAGCAGCTGTTATAATATAAAATTAAAGATATTTATTTTCTATAATAAGTTTTTATAAATAAATTAAAATAAATTTCTTATATCAGCTCATTTTATTTTAATTTAATTAAGTATGTAAAATTAAATTAAAATTATATAGTCTAAAATCAATTTAGACTTAAGTAATTTTTAAATTTATTTGCAGTTTATAACTTAGTATTATTTTTTTAATTAATTTTTAATTTAAAGTTATCTGAATATAATACATTTATACTTAATTTTATTAAAAATTTATTTTTTGTTTTTTCATTAATCTATATATGAATAAATTTTGCAAAACTTTCAGTTCATAAAGTACTTCATTTTAATTGAATACTTAAATTTTAGTTTTTTAAATATTTTACAAAATCTATATAATAAAAAATTTTTAATATTGAATTAATATTTTTAAATTAAAAATTCAAAAATTAATTTATTTCAAAAATAAATCTTAAGAACAAAATTAAAATTAAAAAAAATTGAAATTTCAAAAATAAAAATACTACTTAAAATTATTTATTTATTTGTAAAAAAATACTCAATTTCTTTTTTAAAAATAAAGTTAATAAAATATATGAAATTTATGAAAATATTTTAATAATATTTTAATGCAGAATCATAAATATTTATTATTTAATATAAATCATTTATTTATTTATATTTGCTAAACTGTAAACAAATCTGAAAATTACTCAGATTTAGACTAAATTCAGTTTGTATAATTCTAAATCAATTTTATATATTTCAATTATTTAATTAAATCAAAATGAAATAAATTAATATAAAAAACTTGTTTTCTTTTATCTGTGAAAACTTATTATATAAAATAAATACTTTTAATTTTACATTATAACAACTGTTAGTTATTTTTTTGAAATATTGTACAAATTTTTAAGATTTTTTAAATTTTTTATAGTTTTTACAACTTTAACAAATTATTATTTTTTTTACTATTTTTATATACATAATTTTATATATAAGAATTATATGTTAATAGTTGCTTACAAGCTCTATCAGCTGCTAGAAGTTTATTTAATTAATTTAATATATTATTATATATTGAATTATATCAAAAAAATTTATTAAATTTATTTATAATAATTTTATTTTTTATAATTCATTTAAAATATTATAGAAAGTTTCTAAATTTCTACTAAATATTATAATTAATTAATTATTTTTTAAATATTTATACTAGCTGCTAAAAACTTTTAAATTTTATTATTGAATAATTTATATATTAACAGCTAATATTAATTATTGTAGTTTACAAACAATATTATTAAATTCAGATAAATTAATTTTATAAATGTAATATTGTATTTTTGATAAATTTATTTATTATTCAGTTCAGATTATATTTGAACTGTAATTTAAATTAATTAATTAATTAAAATATTTAAACTTATATAATTTAAATATATAATTTCTTATTACTACTCAGCTCAATTCAGACTTGTTTTCTGTTTAATATTTATTAATTTATTATTTAAATTATGATATTTTTAAATATTATAAATATTATTTAAAAAAATTTAATATAATTAAATATTATTTATTTTTTAAGTTATATTCACTTTTACTAATTTTATATTTGGTTAAAAAATAGTATAATTATTAAAAATAATTTATTAACAGAAATTGTTAGTTATGATTTATATTTATTTGAAAACTATAAAAATTTTTGATATAAAAATAAAAATAAATTAATAATTAATTTTGAAATAATTTATTAAAATATTTATTCATAATTTTATAATTTTAATTATATTTAAAGAAATAATAATTTTTATAATAATTTTTGTATTATTTTTATAATATATTTCATATAATTTTAATAATATATTATTAATATTATAATAATTGATTTAATTTTAAGCTTTTTAAAAAAGATTTATTTTAATTTATTATTAAATTATGAAATATTTCAGTATGAACTTGAATTATTAAAATTTTGAAAAATAAATCTAAAATCAGCATAAAAAATGAAATATAATGATATATATTACATAAGAATAGCTATATTTGAATACATTTCAGTGATTTGATTTAAAGTTTCAGGGCTGAGGCGTGCTCCGCGCGCGTCACTAGTCCATTATTCATCTGAAGTTGTATCACGTGTAGTAAACATCACATGATCTAGCCTCCCGGACCCACTTCCTGGAGATTAGATGAGATAAGATAAGACAATTGTTCAAAAGTATTCTTGCATTGTGATTGGCTGGACAGCTTTAATTGATGGAGCATCACAGCCAATCAGCTAGTTATTCTCAAAGGGATATACCATTCTCACCACCACTCTCATCACAATGCATTCTATTGAATTCACCACAAGAACAATGATTGCCCCATCCACTTTTGTCTTCCAGAATCACTCTGATCTCCCTGTTCACTCCTGATTTACGTTCAGCTTTCTGCTCGTGTCCAGGTCACGCAATATCTATTAATGGGCTTCAAATCATGGCTCCACCAAGACAACGCCTGACAGCAGCAGCTGCTCTTGATGACACCAGGTCTGAAACTTCAAGTGGTGCGCGAGAACGACAAGCTACTACCAACAAAGCTCGCAGGGCAGGAAATGCTGCTGCTGCTGCAAGCAAAGAAGTGAAACCAGCACAGCCAGCAGCGATTGCAGGCGATGCTGGCCAAGACACTGGCGAAAATCCTGGAGTGAGTATTCCGCAATCCTTCCGCCATCCTTTCTAGCCTTCAAAGCAATCACAAGACATTCCTATTATAGTTACTGTTTCCTCCCCCACACCCTTTCTTTTCTCTCGTCATCGTTTTACCTCCTCAGCAATTCTCACCACTAACCACCCCTCCCCTTCTCATCTAGATCAACTGGCCCAGCATGCCCCTCTCCGTCCTCCACCAGTACCGCTACGTCCACAACCTCCCCTGCCCGAGCGCCTTCTCCTCCCCCATCAACTCCATCCTCCTCTCCCGCGGAATCGGCTTGCGCTCTCCCACCGCCATCGCCCTCCGAAACGCCCAACGTGCCGCGAGCAAAATTCCTGCCGACAAGCCCAAACGCTCCCCAGCCACCACCACCACCTCCTCCTCCTCCGCCCTCGCTGCGAAAAAGCCGCAAGGATTGCACAAAAGTGAGGCACATCGCAAACCCACCGCGGGTCCCGCGCATGGACGAGTGTCCAAGGAGCATTTGGCGTCGGCGGTGAGGAAGCATTTTAATAACACGGCGATTTCGGAGCAGGATGCGATTGCGAGATTTGTGTATACGGTTTCGGAGGAGAGGAAGGGGAGGGAATTTCGGTTGAGGTTTCATCCTTGAGCCTTTTATTTTGTTTTTATATATTCTTATGCTGTCATATTTGTGGTACATATGTGGCATTTGTTGGCGAAATGGCGATATTTGCCTTTGTTAAATGGGTCTACTCTATGGATGGGAGTTTGTTCTGCAAGATAGTTCTGGATTTTTTTTGGGGGCTATATCTGGCATCGCCCATTTAGACGTGTAAAATGCCCCCTGATTTTGTGTATCTTGAGATGCTTCAACCCGTTTTTCATTTTTAAAATCTGAGTGATGCGCTAATGCACTTGCATACTGAAGATATGCTGGCATTCCCTGTTTGCAAGCCATTGTGGCGAGGCGTTTCGTGATTTGCAAACAGAATCATTACTATTTGGCCAACTGCTTTATGAAAGCAATGGGTCAAATTCATGAAATGTGTGCCGTGTTTCCTCTGAAGATGCCCCGATAAGAATCCAGTGCAAGTCAATCTGGTCCTCAATGGGAACACATCTATTTAGGTTAACCACCAGCACTTGGGGTTTTCATTTTTGCAACTTCCATCCCTGATGGCCTCGCTTCTATAGCATGTCTTCAACTGGTCTCATGAGCCATTCATCCGGTATGATTTCATTCGCCGTTGCTCTTGCTTCCTGATCCCATGTCAAGGTCTTTCGTATAAACCGCAGAAACTGATCTTTCTCTTCTCCCGGCGGGATTGTCGTGACAAAGTCCTCTAAGGAGGTTTTTGGTATTGAGGGCTCAGATATCCAATTCCCTGTTTGTCACACTTATGGTGAGAAATGAGTTCCCAGTTGGGCAGTGAAAGAAAAAGAAAATATAGATAAGGCGTACCCTCTGCATCAAAGTACGTTGAGAAGAGTGGACTTTGTCGAATGATTTCCAGTGGAGGAGGGCCGAGATACCCTATGTATTGGGCCAGAGCTAATGGGAGTACATATTGGTTGTGGACACGATCTATCGGATCGAAGAGGTTTTTGCCTTCCAAGAGCTCGAGTGTCTGTGTTCAAGAGCTTCAGTCAACAATCATTTGTACCATATTTATGTGCTTATGCTGGTGCTTGTTGAACTCGCCATGACTCCAATCGACCATATATCAACTGGGAAGCCCCAGGGAAGCTGCAAAAGCACTTCTGGAGCGCGATATAGATCAGACATCCACCAGTCCTGATTCACGCATCCTTCAACTAGTCGTGTTTGGCCGAAATCCGTAAGAATGGGGTGACCAGAGAGTTCTAACATGGTTGGTCGCGACTTGTAGACAATAGTAGAAACAGCTCCGTTATCTGCAATTATTATTGGAACACTTGGGTCCTGGGACTCCTGATCCTCGACGTCTTTAAGGCTGGTGTCGTCCTCGATTTCCATCAAAACGTTCTGCGGTGAAATGTCTATTGGCCCATTGTGAATGGGTAGCCAGGATAAAGCTCAACATGTCGAGCATACATTAGATAACATACCAGTATGTGCAACACCACAGGTTGCATGTAGCCAGTTCACTGAGAAGAACAAGCGGTGTATCAAAGATTTCACCAGAAGCTTTGGTAACATTCCATTGGGAAATGTCTCCTGTAATGTGCGGACACTGTTGCCTTGAGGCTTAGATGCAATGCAGTAATGGCGGCCAGATGGGCTGTCAGTCTTGAAAACGTCATTCGCAAGACGTGTAAAGTCCAACCCAGGGTGGTCTTTGTCGGCGAACTTTTTCAAGCGCCGGAGCATGTTGATTTCGTTGAGTACGGGAGAGGTCTCGGCATTATCAATCTGCACAGAGACCTTCAGTGAGGTATATTCTTTCGTTCTGCATTTGAAGTTAGCAACAAAGATAATCTATCTAGGAGGGAGTAAAACCTTTCGTCCCTCGCGAGCCAAACAGTGGAGTAAGCGCCATAACCAAGCTTTGCAATTATTCGATATCGATTGTTAAAAATTTGGCCAAGTTTGACTGGATAGTAATGCTTTTGGTGATAGAATGGCAAGGTTTGCTCTTCAATTGCTTGGTCCTGCACCATCTTGTGAGTCCATTGACGGCGAAGGAGAGGTATTCGAACACAGCGCGGTCGGACTTTGTCTCCTTTGCTTCGCAACATCGGCTGAAGCATCACTCAGCTAGCTGCTGGTTGGTAATGCTAATTGCTTCGAGGCAGCTGGGGGATAGTGGGAGGTACACAGTATATGATCCTGTGTGGAGGAGCACCTGCTTTTGGCTTCCCGTCGAGATTCATGGGATAATATATTATTTGAATCCGACGGCTCCATTTGATGATTGGCCTTTTGCCGGATGGTCTATCAAATACCATTCAATAGCAAGTAGGAAAAGTGCGAGAACGCGTTCGATTCAACTAGTTACCTAATGTAGTTAGGGGTTTTCTATATTGCTGACAGTTAGTGGTAAATAAAAATAAAGTTTTATAATGTTACAGTACTTTTATTTAGGTTTTTCTCTCATTGATTGAAAAATCAAAAGCTTAATTGTCAATTCCTGTGATCTTGTGTTTGTAGCTCATGTGCAACACTCAATTCCTAAATCTTTCAAGATTGATTGAGACATTCACCAAAAATCAACCCTCAAATTGAACAAAAATCAACTTCTCAAATTGAATGTTATAAATGATATGAAAGTGCATGAAATAGAAGCTGCTTTTTGTATAAATGCAAGAGTTTTTATTTCAAGTAAGTTAAATTTATTTTTTTTAATTTTTTTTTAATTTTTTTTTCTAAGTTTGCAATTTCTGTACAGTATTCACAACATTAAATTTTTCATTTTTTATAAAATTAGTGAGCTTTTTAATGATCAGCTGCTGAATTTTTTCTGCATGTATTTATAATAATTGTATTTATTTATTCATCATGATAATACAAACATTTTTAAAAAGCTTAAGCTTTATAAAATTTTCTGATGTATAATAATAAGCATGCATGAAATTATCAAGTATGATTTAAATTTTTAATTTCTTTCTGATAAAAGTTTTAATTTATTTGTATAATTTTTTGATGATATAAATTCTAGTTGCAGTTTTGTACATCTTAAACTTATTATTTTGTCATATGTATGCTTAATTCACTTATTACTTGTTTGTAATGACATTTTATAATTATTGCTGTTTGAAAATGTGAGCACAGAGTAATTAATAAAATTGTCAGAAGAAATATATATAAAATAATAATTTATCAGAAATAAAAAAATTCATTTTAATTTCATTTTGTTTATTTTCATTAAATTTCTAAAACTGTTCTGCAATCAGCTGCTGCACTGAGAAAAAAAATGCTTATAATTAATTAATATTTTTAACTACAGATATGTAATAAATATGAAAATCATAAACTTGTTTCTTGCAGTTAATATTTTATTTTTTAACAACAAAATTTATATGTAAACAAAACTTCTTCAGATTGAATTTGTGAAATTCTGTTTTATGATTTGTTTTTAAAACTGTATATCATGATTTAATAGCATTTGTAAAATTCATTTGTAATAAAAAACAATTGCAAATGTAAATCTAATTTATTTAATGCTTCATTATATTTTTTCATTCTTGTGTGATATAATTTTTTATTAAATTGTTAGAAGCAGCTGCAAGTGCTTTTGCAATTGAATTTTTATAATTTTTTTTAATTTAATAAATTTTTAAAGTAGTAAGCAAGTGCTGCTTTGTTTTTTTATTAACTGATTTATTTAAATGATGAATAAAAATTTGTTCTGAGTGAACATGACACAAAAAATGCAATGAAGATTCAGAAAGTGAATGATCAACAAAAAAATCAACAAATGTTTTTGCAACAATAGCTTATTCATTTATAAAAGTAAAATCATCAATTTGATGACTTATTTCATGATTTATTAGAGAAATCAGTGAAAAATCAATGAATATCATCTGCAGAATCATTCATTAAAAAATAATGAATTAATTATTGATTTTTATATCATATTGGAATGATTTTGAGATTTTCTGTCACAATATTGCTATTTTCATAACTTGTAAGAATATGACATGCAGAAACAAAACTTTTATATTCATCTCAAATTATAATATTAAACAAATATTATTTTAATTTATTTGTGTCATGCATAAAATTTATAAGAGTTAGAAATTTACATTCAAGAAAAATTTGTAATTGTTTTTGTAAAGCAAATATTAGCTTATTTGATTGTATATCATTACATTGATGTTTGACAGAAATTTTTGCAGTCATATAATCTAATTGCTGCAATAAATCAAATGCTTGAGCAATCTGAAACTTTCATGTTTTTCATAAAACTAAGAATATTAAATTCTTGATCTGCAAATTTTACTGTATTATGAATATCAAATAATTTAAGATATTTTTCATCTTCAGCTTCAAGATTAATTTGCTTTTTTAAATTTTTCTTAATCTGCAATATTTTATAATTCTTGCTCATTTCAGCATCTGAAACTTGACATACTGCAGTATTTTATTTAATCAAATTTATGTCATTAAGTGAATGATTGTGTTTAATTCAGTCTTTTTGTTGTATAATTTGAACAATATTTTTTTGTATTATTTTTTGCAGCTGCATTTCACATTTAAATATTTTTTATGTTGTTTTAAATTGTTGATTATTTATTTAAAAAACTCAAGCTGCAGTTTTTTGATGAAAATAATATAATTAGTATTTAATTTATTCATCAGAATCATTTTTTATTTTGTTTTGTGTTTAAAAATTATCAACAAAGCTTTAATAACAATCATGCTTTTATTAAATTAAAGTTATAAACTCAGTGAGTTTAAATGTAACAGTGAGTTTAACAACCAACTGTCTCAATTATTTTAAACAATTATTCATGTAGTGATAGATGAACAAGCAAGTTCAGAGCTTCAGATAAAAAATAACAAGTAGCTATACAGTAGTTATATAATGAAAAAAAAGCATCAGTTTATAGTTCAAGTTATATTGAATTGATTGCTTGCTCTTTTCAAAAAGCAAGACAATATATTCTTTATAATATACATGCAGATGAAAATCAATATAAAATACATCATAAGTGAAGCATAACATAACTGTTAACTAGCAGCTCACATGCTAAAAAACTTCAGATTGATATGATAATTATTTTTTTTTATTTGAAGCTTGATCTTGAGCTCAGAAGTATTAATTTTGAATACTTGAGTAATATTTGTAATACATATAAAAAAACAACAAACAATAAGATAGCAGCAATATAACTAGAAAGTGAGATGTTAAAAATTTCAATGTGTTCATAAACATGTGCTTGTAAAGTAATATAAAATCTTAGTTGTTTTTCAAGTAGTTTAACTTTTTTTTTTCTTCAAATTTATTTTCTTGTAGAAATGCCTGCATCATCAGATAAGTTGTTATTAAATAAAAAAAAATTTATTGTTAATTGCTGTTGATATAGCAGAAAATTTGCTTCATCATTCAACATATTTTTCTGAACAAATGTCTGCTAAATATTTTATTTTGCTGACTGAAAAAAATTTACTTCTTAAAAAATTTTTTATAAAATTCTCAATCAATATTTTTTTTTAATTAATATTGAATATAGCAAATGATGCATTCTGTTTCTGAGCAGAAAAATCACAATAAAACTGCTGTCAAATTATTTATTATTATTGTGAAAGATACTGTTCTGAAAGAAGATGTTGCTTTAAAAAAAATGTTGCTTTTGAAACTTTGAATTTGCTTGCTGCTGCAGTCAAGATTGCTGTTATCAGTAAGTATACTGCTTTTTATCTGCTTAATTGTTAATAACTTTTTGCAATTTGATATTTAAAAAAAGAAAATGTTTCATCTGTATTCTTGCTTGCTTCAACTTCAAAGACTTCTGAATTTATGACAATTAATGTCATTTTTGTTGAAATGTTTAATGAAGAACTGCTGAATAGCAGCAAAAAAATTACTGTATTGTGTTTCATGTGTGTTCAATATGTCAAGTGATTGAAAAAAAAGCTGAAACTTTAATGTATTTATTTACATAATTACAGTAAATGCAGTCACTGTCAAAAAAATGAAAAAAAATACATGTCATTTCTGCTGCAATTGAACAAAAATCTTGCAGTTATACAGAAGTTTGTGTTCTTGATTTCAAAAAATACTGAAATTTATGAAAAAACATGCAAAAAATTTAAATTAAAAATAAATAAATTTTTTCATGCAGTTAATATTAAATTAATCTTCAGTAAAAAAACTAGCAGCAATAAAGCTGCAATTGATCAGAGCATCACAGTGAAATATTGCAATGTCATAATTGCACTTGCTAATAACATATATGCTTTAAATAAATTGCTGAGTGAACATTTTGAGAAAGAATTTAAAAAAACTTCATACAATAAAAATGATGTTGAGTTTGACAGTGAGAAAATCTTGTAATTTTTAAGCTGTTGTTTCTTGATGATGTGACTTCAGTCTGATATTTAGTTGTTTTCAATTTGTTTTTATAAATAAAAATCAGTTTTAGTTGTAGTTTGAATCAAATTCAGTTATTTAAATCAAATGCAGTTATTGTGTAGCAGCTTTTTGTCTTCTAGTTTGTTATTTCTTAATTATCATTCAAAGATTTTGTTTGATTTCAAATTTCTGTAATAACTCAGTAGCATTTGTCAAATTAATTAATGATAATCACTGATTTTCATACAAAGAATATTCTTTTCACTTGATTAAATATTGAACTTCATTACAAAAAATTGATTTATTTAAGATTTTTTCAATTTTTCATTCTTTCTCATCATCAATAATAATTAACTGCAGTTCAAAAAATTGTTTACTGCTACATTGCAAACAAAATTCAAATAAAAAAACATGAAATATTAAATTAATTTGATCATAGTTTTTGAAAAGCTGCAGTATATAAGTTTGTGATTCACAAATAACAATCATTGAAAAAAGTTCTAAATATCAATCATCTAGTTTTTTTAAAAATTTTCAGATTTTTAAATTCTTTCTAGATAATAAAATCATATCACTAATATTAAATTGCATCAATTTGTGTTTTTTATCATAATATATAATTTGTGTTTTAAAGACTTGTTGCAGCAATTTCACTGCTTGTTCTCAGACATTATAAAATTTTTAAAATCATTGATTTAATTCTAAAACTTGAAAAGATGAATCAGGTAGAAAATCAGTAGAAATTTGTGAGTTATAATCATATTGAAGCAGAGAATCTGTTGTGCCAAGGAATATAACTAAGAACAGTGGGCATCTGGAGGCATATCACATGATAAATCATCTGTGGGAGCAAATAGATAACATATTTATCATGTAGGCCATAGGCACTTGAGTACTATGGCTATCTGATAGTATGAGAGAATGATGGCCACCATAGTGATCATCTCAATAAAGAACTTCAATAAATGAATAAGAAACACAATAGTATTCAGTATAACTAACTAAGAATAAGAGAGAAAACAATAACTCAAGCATAACTGATATATAAGACAAAGAAAAAAACATCACAGAAGATGTTAAAAGCAACTACTTATAATGCTAGATCATAATAATTGTCAACTCAGACTAGATGTTGTGTCAACACTCTAATGATATCAGCAAAAATCTCACTACAATTTCTTCATTCATTAAGAATTGACATTTTCTGTCAATTTCATAGAAAAACAACAAAATTCTCAATTTCAGTAACAAATAAACAGAAAAACAAAACAACAAAATATAATCAAATTTAAACTAATTTTAAATCAGTTTATCAACATATGTTATTCAATTTGTGCATATCAGTAATGATCTGCATTCTCATCTGATTCTGATGTTGAGACATGAGAAGAAATTGAATTCAGCATAACTGTATCTGAATTGATGTTGTTTTTCATGCAATAGCTTCAAGATACATTTTTAAAAATCAGCTCTTCATTGACAAAAATTTGTTGCAAGCATTTCATTGTCTCTCTTGCTGCATTCTTTCATCAATTTGAAATATAAACATGAGTGACTGACAAATCTTCTTCAAAAAGTATGTTTAGATTTCTGATCACATTCAAACTAGTTCACTTCTTTCACTCAATCAATGCATTCAAAATCAGATCTAGTTTCTGTAGTTGTATCACAGCTGAAAATGCATATAAAATTATTGCATATTTGTTTGAATGTTCAGATGATAATGTAGATTCTGAAACAAGATTTCTATACACAACAAAAAGCTGTAATTATGTTTCTGCTTTATTAATTTCAAGATGCTCATGATTTTTCTGAATAGCTACATATCATGATAGCATTGTACATTATTTTTTTTTGCATGACTCATGAGTGTCATGTGAAAATAATGACACAGTAATTCTGATGTCATCAGACTGACACATCACATTTGTTCAATTAATTCTGAAGTTCAATGCATTTTGACAAATGTACATATTATTTTTGATATGATGTACATAGTCATTCATTATCAATTCTCTGATTTTTATTCTTTTTCATCATTCTTCAATCTTGTTATGCATTTCTGACAAAATTTGCATGCAATTTTCAGTCACTTCAGCTGTTAGTGTAAGTGATTTTTGAATCATGTTCTTATTTTTTTCATTACTGAAAATCAAAGAAACATTGAGATTAATATAACAAAAAAATGTTTTGTCATCAGACTTCACATACTTAGCATAGTATGAGTAACTCATCAGTCTTCAAGCATGATCATGATGCAGTATCACATATCAAAAATAATATATCAAATTTTAATACATTAGCTGCTGATCAATGCTGTGATACATGATTCAGAGTCACTTATAGTTATCTTAATCATCAATTAATTTTTGATGATGATGATACATATTGAATTCTTTGTTGACTTGATCTGATATGCACATTTTGTCATATGTCAATATCTCATTATTTCATCAGAGCATTAACTTTCAAACAACAACAAATTCAGTCTCAAGTCATTTCTTCTTCAATTTTTTTTCATCAATATTTTTAACTTCAGTGATGTTAAAATATCAGTCATAATTGAAGCTTTTCATTGTCACAATTCTTGAAATTAATGATTTGTGCACAAATTTGTAAATATTCAAAATATTTTCTAATTGCACAGAACAACTCACAATTCTGAATCAATTATAAGTTTTCTCATCTGTTTTCATTTTATTAATATTTAGTCAGCTGTCATATAAATACTTGAGACAATTTATCAATTGCTGATGAATGAGTGTTCTCATTTGCAACTCAAATTTTGATGTCATAAACTTTGCATGATCATGATATAATTTTGTTTCAGAAATATTTTTAAATGTTTTCACAATTAACTTCAGAATTTAAATAAGCTTTTGCTCAGATCATTACTTCATCTTTCTGATTTTTGTCAGTGTTGCTTTTTCAAATTCTTGACAGTAGCATTTTTTTGTATTCACAATGCACATTGTATTTTGTTGTTCATTTAATGAAATTTTCTCATCACTTTCTGACAAAATTGCAGAATTTTAATTCTCATCAAGTAAGTTCTGTATTATCAATATCACAGCAATTTTCTGACTGCAACATATCAAATAATCTGATTGATCAGTTGAATTCATCAGCATACTGATTAATTTTTTTGAGCTTAATGTAAACTCTAATTCATCATCACAATTTTCATCTCATGTCTGAATTGACAATTAACTGTGAACTGACACATCACTAGCACTTTAACTATGAATGTTTTTCATTGCTGTATTTCTTGATGACACAATAAATGATTTTAAACTTTTCACAATAAACTGATGAGAACTTGAATTTACTGTCAGACTTTCTGCAATCATTGGCTGTGAGCTTCTCACTGAATTTTCTAACATGACAAGCAATTTTGATGAGTTGTTCACTCTCAGAATCATTCTGCAGATAACAAATTCATGTTGATTAATAATTAATTCTGCTAAATTCATGTTCTGCTTGTTTAATTTCTTCAGTAAAATTTTCTCATTGTTTACTGCAAAGTTAAAGTTTTCAGCATTTGATTTAATCAATTTTCTGTAATCTGCATTCTGATGAATGACTCTGCACACAATCAACACATTAACATGTTGAATAAATGTTTTTCAGTTTCTAAACTTTTTCAGCATCATTCTCAATTTCTGTGTCATTCAGAGTAACATGATGAATTGAAACATGAACTCAATTTTATTTTTTTCTCATTGCTTCATCAGTCTGTTTTTTATTTCTATCATTTTTCAGCATTTCTTTTCTACTTTTGCCACAATAAGTCAGGATTCATGAAAGTTGTCTTGAAAATTTACATGCATGTAATGCACTCAGAATCTGAAGTTCTCAACATATGCATAAAAATTTGTTATCAATTTTTCAAGAGTTTGCTGCACTCTCATAAGTTCATTCATTAATTTCAGCTGAAAATTATATTTCTAATTTGCTGATTGACTTTCAATTCAACTAATGACATCATTCATGCTGACAAACTGTGTCTGTTTTATAACAATCACAGTTTGCTGAGCTGATGCTTGCTGAAGCTGCAGTGTGTTTGCTGACTGCATCAGCTGAATTGATTTATTGTCTGAATTCAACATTACTAATCAATGAATTTATTATTTTTTTGAAAAAAAAATTCAATAAAAAAACAATGAAATTGTTGCTTGTGAAGCTGTATCAAATACAAGAAAAAAGCAGTAAAAAACTTGCTAAAAAAAACTGAATATCAAATGAAGAAAAGCAGCAGATTTAAAACTGATTATCTCAATGCAGAAAAGTGAAGTTAATTATGCAGAAAAGTGAATTTAACATCAACAGTTAATGTAAATCAGTGAATTTTTGCACAAAAGTGAATTTTTCAGTCAAAGTTGACAGCAATTTTCAACAACATTGTATAAAATCAGTGAATTTCATCAGAAAACAGTAAATTGCAATCAGCAACAGTGAATTTCATTAAGCAAAAATAAAGACAAATTTTCAATTTCTTCATTTATTGAAATTCAACATTGTTCTCAACATTCTTCAATTCATTCAACATTTTTATACCATCACATCAAATTTTCAATCTTCTGATAAAACATTCACATTATCTGACTGTTCAATGTTCACATCATTATCATTATCATTTTTCTCATTATTCTTCTCATTAATACAGTCATCATCTTCATTATTAACATTTAAATTCTGTTTTTCATGATATTTCTTGATTCAATCATCACTAATCAAATCTGCTATTTCTGTTCTGTCTAATTTTTTTAAATGATAAACATTCTTATTCTGATTGACAAACTTGACTTTATAAAAATTTAATCATCAAAATCACAGTTTGTTGCTTCAAGACATATCTTGTTCATTTTTTATATCATGAAGCAATACTAAATCTTCTGACTGCAATGAGTTGAAGCAAATATTATGAATGTCATCAAAGTACTTCTTATTAACATTTCACATTCATTTTTTATAATGAGTGATCTCTTCAATGTTCTCATCACATCATTCAATCTGCTGAGCTCATAACATCAGAAGCTTCTCAATAATTCATACTGATTGTCACAGCAAGATTTATCACATTGAAACATTCAACTTAATCAGCAGCACTGCTTTTTGATTCATTAATAATTAATATAATATCATTTCTGTGCTTATCTTGACAGTCATTCAGTCAGTCATTAATATCACAAATAAGTGTTTCACTCAATTCTTTTCAGTTTTCTTGATAATTTTTGCTAATCTGTCAGTCAAAGCTTTATGTTCAACTTCAATCATTTCATTAATTTGTGCATGATAAAGAAAGATAATTATTCTTATGATCTCATGTTTTTTTGTCAATTTCTTCACCACATTCTTGTTCTCAGAATCTTCATTTATTATGAATATTCATGAGTGGCCTCATCAGCAGATAATATCTTCATAAAAAAACACAGCAACATTCTGAGCAGTTGCTCTCTGAAGAGCTCAAACTTTCATTCAGTTGAAAAAATCATATTTTGCAATAATTAAATAATTTCATTCTTAACATGATGACATGTGTATAATATTAACATCAATCTTCTTTCAACAAATAAAAATTTAAGTTGAATGCAGTTTCTTCTGTATTTTTTGACTGTCTTGAAACTGACATTTTTTGCAATATTTTGTATAAAAAAAAACATCTCAATATACTTCTAGTCATCAGTATCTAGCATTAACAGCATTATAAATTTTTTTGTGTTTTTTATAATCAAACTCATCATGCAATTGTCTCAGAATTTTCTTTCACTGTTTCAGATCATCAACAATTCAACAAATTGACACATTCTTCTCTGCATGTTTAAACAGCTGATTGTTTTTCATCAAGAACTTGATTGTTTTCTTTCAGAAATGATAATACTTCTTGTCAGTTATATTTTTGAATTTTTGTAAAAAAATAAAAAATCTTGTTATCTTTTCTGATTTTTCAGAGTAAGACTGATTTAATATTCTAATCTTCTCATTCTCAATTCATTCAGCAAATATCTGAAAAAAAATAATATCAAAGATATTCTCATCATTGTCATCACTATTGATTTCATTTTTTTTTTGTGATCATCTTGATAATTCATCAGCAGTAGTATGCTTTGTATTCAGCATGTGCTTAATAATAAAGTTAAAAAATCATATTCAAGCAATTCAATTGTTAATCAATGCTTCTGACACATCTGTTGACATACAATTCAACTGTGTTATCAAAATTTTTGCATTCATTTTCAGCACAAAAAAAACATCATATACTCAATGTCTGAATTTTTTGAGCATTTTTAGCACTGCTCTGCATTTTTTTTTCTCAGCATTATATTTCAACTCTGCAGCATTTCAAACTTCTGAATTATATCAAGCAGAATGTCTAGCACTTCTCTGATGTTGCATCAAACAGTTTTCTCAATCAAAATCACTTGCATTCACTGCAACAATAATATTCAGTGAATTTTGATCATAATTGATTGACAAAATCACAAAAAAGAAACATAATTTATTCTTGAGAATGTTAAAGATCTCATTCTGTGAGTCATCTCACTTTCATGCCACATTCTTTCTCAATAGTCTATACAAAAACTTCACTATTCATTTATAATGTTTAATCAAAACTCAAAAATATTCAGTAACATTAAGAAATTCTCAAAGCTGTGTTGCATTTTCAGACATCAGTTATTTCATTATTTTTTTCATTTTCTTTTCTTCTGATCATTGTTCATTCTGATCACAGATTTAATCAACAACATTCATTTCTGACATAGCAAACTGAGTTTTTGCACCAGCAAGCATAACTTTGCTTATTTTAATCAGTCACAACATGTGATTCAAATTCATAAAGTGCTCAAAAACAAAACATCTTATTTCTGACATAATCTTTTCATCATTGTATCATGATCACAAATTTTTAATGTCAATATCATCAATGAAAACTCTGACAACATAAGATGTGACATTCTGCAGTATGTTCATGATTTCTCACTGAGTAACTTCAGAAGAATTTATTGCACTCTGAATTAATGTGATATGTTTAAATAAATTTATCAGTGTTAATATAATCATCATGTCTCTAGACTTCATCACTAACAGAAAATTGTCATAATCTGAAAATAAATTCATCAGTGTCATAATAATTTGTTCTGCAAAGTCTTCAGCAAATTCATCACAATTAGAAAAAATGTTTGAATTTCTTATTATCACTGCATTATACAGCTGAGCAACATTCATCAAACAAAACTCTTCAGTCTTCTTCTTTTCAATCAGAAAGTAAAAATTTGTATAAAATTTGTAACAAAATTTTAGCATTTCTGCTGTCAATCAATTCTTGACAATTTTAATTATTTTTTTGTTCAATGCTCTTGAAATTCTGTAATTCTTTGCTCACCACACTTTGTGAAATATTGTTTTAATAATTAATGAAGAAAATACTTCTGAATATATTCAATCAAGCTTTTTGAAATTTCAAGCTAATGCTTTTTCTTTCTTGAACAAAATTGCTAGAAAAAGCTTCTTTTTTTTCAGTAACAATTTCAATTCTATCTTCAGCTTTTTTATACATTTTTGCATCAATCATTGTTCAATGAGAAAAGTGATTATACAAGATTTAATGTATTTGTTAAATTCAGTTGAAAATTTAATTTATTTCTTTTCTGAATGATATTTTTTCAGACAAACAAAAATTCAATTGATCATGCATTCTGATTTGCTTTCATCAGATTTTTCAGAAGTTTGCAGTCAAATCTTGTCAGTTTTTTTTTTGTAGAGTGTATTTATTTTCACATTTTCTGACTTTCAAATTTCTTTTTTGAGCTTAATTTTATACACTGTATTTTTTTTCTTTTTTTTTTTTCTGTTTTGAGTTTTAAATTTCATTGAGCTTGAAGTTTCTGAATCTTGACTGATTAATGTTTCATTCACAATTGTTTGTGTTGATTTTTGTTGAGCATCACTTCATAAAAAATTTCATAGCAGATTTCAGAGTTGATCAGTATACATTCTGTGAGTGCATCTCAATATGCACATTGACTGTATCATAATGTCTTAATACTGATTGAAATCATCACAAATTTTCATATCATCAAAATCACTTTTCATCTTCTGATTAATTCATTTGATTCATCAGCATGCTGATGAATTCTTTTGAATTTAGTGCAAATTTTAATTTTTTGTCATCATCACTGACATTCATCACATCACTCTCAGTGCTTCTGTCATTCATCTTCAATTTCTTCACTGCACATCTCATCATCATCATTTGATAATTTTTTTTTTCATTTTCAGATGTGCTGTCAGATACATTTCTCTCTTCAGCAAATGTCTTTCTGACACAACATTTATTTACTCATTTAAATTCTTTTCATTCTTCTCTTATTTTCTGATATTGTGATTTGAAAACATATTGACAGCAAACTTGACAGTTTAATGTAATGATTTAAAATCTTGAAATTTCAAACAACACATTCACTTTTCATTATATATCTCACAAAATACATTACTGTTTTTCAAAGTTCTTACATCTCAATTGATCATGTGCTGGAACAGTTGTCTGAGAATAACATCATAATTGCTTTCATCAACAATGAGAAATGATGTGTGAATAACAAGATTTTTTATCTGAACAGAAACATCATCACAGCAGGCTGTGATTGAAATGATGTGTTCAGTCTAAATCATTATGATAATTTTCAGATTATATCATATGTTCAAGTTCAATTTTCTTGCAATTTTAATCAACATCACATTGATTTTCAAATCAGTGTCAAGTAAAGCTTTAAGCTTCAAATTTTGTATTATGATTGATATCATTATCAACTGAGTGACATAAATCACATTCTTATCATATACAAACTCAGACTGTATCATTCTTTTCTGCTTAACACTGACTTTGATTGATTCTAACATTTCAACAAAGCTTCATGACTTGTCAGTCTGACTTGCACTAAACATTTTTTTATGCAGCATTAAAAACACATCAAAAAACTCACAGATCATCATCTGAATTATTTTATTCAAAATTTTTTTCATTATTTTTTATAAATCAGTTGCATTTTTCAATCAATTGACAAGATAATCAGCAACATTGTATTATTTCTTTGCTTTTTTTTTTGATTTACTCTTCTCTTCATCAGGCATGATATTTGTTATTGCATAATCTGAATCAGCAAATTAAATATTTTTTTTGATAAAACACTCAATGATTTCTGACTCATATTTGCTTTCATGATGTATTTTCAGCACAACAATTTTATCATGAGTGATGAATTTTTTTTGATCAGTGTTAATTTTATTCACTACATATTTTGCATTGACTGTTGCTGTGTGATTTGCATTGACAAAAACTTCATACTCACTCAGTTTTTTCTCAGACTCAAAATCAGAAAATTCATCAATGATTATGTCAACTCTGACAATCTGAATTCTCAACTGACTAACAGAAGCTTATTTTATTTTTTTTTTTTTTAGATTTTGTGTTTTTTTTTTGAAACTCAGATTGACTTTTTCTTTACTCATGCTGCATATCATATGCATGTTTGCAATTTCAGATTGTATTGAAACAAGCACAAGTTCTTGTTCAGTTGCTTTCATTCACAACTGTTCTTGTTGATCAATATGACAAAATTCTTGATAATAATCAGTATAGTATTTCTTGCACTGATTTTGAAAATGATTAAATTATTCACAATAAAAGCATGATGATTTATCACTCTCAAAAAAAATAATATTCTGTTCACAATCATCATTTTTTTCACAGTTTTGATCATTACATTTTTTTTTCTTTCTCAATCATATGACAATGACATCACTGAATATTGCATCTGCTGATTCTGATTCAGCACAAAATTTGAATGACATGAAATTTAAGCATTGATATTTTGAAAATTTGAAATGTTAATCAAATTGCCATCTCATATAAGCATCTGAGTCTGATTGACTGTCTGAAATTGTGAGTTCATGCTTTGCATGTCAGTCAGATGTTCTGCATTGACACACATTGTCAATGTCATGTTGATAAATTTTTTAATCAGACAATCAACAGCACTCTTCAGTTTTTTTTTTCTTTGAATTTTGTGCTAGAAATATTGATTTTGATTTTGTTTTTTTTCTTGCTTGTATTCAGAGCTGATGTGTTGCCAGTTTTTACAATCATATTTGAAACATCAAATATACAAGAATACTGAGTAGATGACTTGTTGACTAGTTGGTAAGTCTTTCTCAGCTGTCACATTTTCTGAACAAAGTCTTTTTCATTTTCAAAAACATTTTTATTGCTCTCATATCATTCAATCAGCTTTATAATGATCTGCATTATCTCATTAAAGTCAATGATGACTGTATCATCTGCAAGATTTAATTTAATTTTATTAATAACTTTCTGTCATAACTTTTCTGATAAATCTTATAAAAATCATGTTGCTCATGTATAGTTATTCAATCAGTCATTGACTAGTACAGTTTTTGACACTGTAACAAACTTGTGAACATAAACACATATAAAGAAATTTCATTTGCATTTTGTATAAATTACAGATTTCAAGTACTTTCATCAGTGTATTTTATGAGTAATGTTCTGTTTTTGAAATTTACAAATCACTTTCTTCACAAAGTCATTTCAATTTTTATTTGCATAACTATTCAGAATTTTCATTCAATCTTCAATTCAAGTAACACAATATCAAGTAATTCACTTCAGTATCTTTTTGTTGATAGTAATATCATAATTCACACAAAGCTGATGAAATCACTCACAAAACAAAATAGCATCTGAATCATTAAATCATGAAGCATTGACAGTACTTGAAGTAAACATAAATATGTGATTATGAATCACAATCTTTCTACTGTTGATGCTGACTGATGTTGTTTGTTTATGACTCACAGTTACAGCAGAACTCTCATGAAAGCTCATTTCAGAATTATCTGATATTGTTTCATCAGTGATGCATAAATCAGTGAATCTGTTGTTGTGAACATCATACAGACTGTCTCACAGAATAATTCATCTCATAAAAAATAATAACAAGTTTCTGAATAACAACACATCAAACAAGAGTATTAAAAACTGACACACAGTGATGATACTGCTTTAACATGCAATTTACATCAATAAATAAGAATAACACAAATACATCATTAACTTTTTCTTTCAAAATAAACTTTTTCAGTGCATTTCAAATGAACTTGAACATTTTTGCATTTTTTTTATTCTTTCTTTTCAGTATGTTATGTATGCTCAACTGTAAACACTTCATGTAGCATTTTTCAGATAAAAAAAAAAAAAACTCATTAAGTTTTTCTCTTAAACTCATTAGACATTCTCAAATCTAATATCAAATCATCATATTTCTTATTTTTATTCATCATATTCTGCAAGCATCATTGAAGATTCTATAAAAACTGAAGATGAACACAGTCATTTCATATACAATTTTAAGAAAATCTTATTCTGCATGCATCATAGCATCATAAAAAATTCTCATCTGTTTTCATCAAATCATTTATTAACATGTATCATTCTTCTCATCTTTGAGTTCACTTAGTTGTTTTAATATCATTCATCTTATCATCATCATGTCATTTTCATTTCAACTTATTCAGATATGACATCATTATGATCATCTTTTCATAGAATTCAAGATTTCAGCTTGATCATCAAATGAAGCAAAGAATTTGTTGTGCCAAAAAATATGACTAAAAACAGTGAGCATCTGAAGACATATCACATGATAAATCATCTGTGAAAGCAAATAGGTAACATATTTATCATGTAAACTGTAGATGCTTGAGTACTATAGCTATCTGATAGTTTGAGAGAATGATGGCTGTCATAGTGATCACCTCAATAGAGAACTTCAATAAATGAATAAGAAACACAATAGTATTCAGTATAACTAACTAAGAATAAGAGAAAAAACAATAACTCAAGCATAACTGATATATAAGACAAAGAAAAAGGCATTGTGGAAGATGTTGAAAGCAACTACTTATAGTGCTAAATCATAGTAGTTGCCAATCTGAACTAGGTGTTGTGCTGACACTCTAATGATATCAGTGAAAACCTCACTACAATATAACATAAAGAAAGAGAACTGATTTATAATTAAATGCTTGCTGCTATTGTATGCAAACTCAGCAGCTGATAATAACTTAATTTAATTATCTTGCTGATAAAAGTTATAAACATGAAGATATTGCTTCAATGTTTGATTTAATTGTTTTGCTATATCATTCATTTGAGAATGAAAAACAATGCTTAATTGATGAATAACATTCAAGTGATAACAAAAATCAGCTCAATAGTGGCTAGTAAACAGCAAATCTCTGTCAAAAATGATAAACTCAGAAAATTTATAACATTTAATAATTTTGTCAATAAATATATCTGCTAATTCAGAAACTTTGATTTTTTCTGTTATTGAAAAATATTTAATTATTTTAGTAAATTTATCAGTCATCATCAATATAACATCATAAACAACATCATTTTGCAGTGATGATGATAAACTGATGATAAAATTCATGATTAAGTGTTTTCATGATTTTGTAGCAATGAAGATAATAATCATTTTGTTATAAAATTTGTGATAATGTATTTATGTACAATTGCAAACATAGCAGATAAATATATATTTTTTCATGTCAATTTTCATTTTATTTTAATAATATTTTTGCTGTATAAGTTTCAAAATCTGTTGAATCTTATTATGATTTGCATATGAGTTATTGTGATGAATTCATAGAATTTCTTGCTGTAAAATGAAATTTTAAGACACATAAATTTGCTCATTTTGCATTAATAAAATCTGATCTGAAAAAATTTTTCAGTTTTTTTGTTATAAAAAAGCTGCTTTCTTGTTGATGATTTTTAAAATTTCAAAAATATCAATAAAAAAATATTTTTTTTTTAAATCTTCTGTAGCAGTTCACACATGCTTGATTTTGATGAAACATAAGCATTTTTTTTGCTAGCTGTTTCTATCACTAGCAATTTTGAAGCAAGATTTTTCAGACAATTTTTTTTATCAAGATAAACATGTTGAAATTTACAACTTTTCTCATTAAATTAAAATTCAATTTTCATTGTAAAGTAAAAAGTAATTCAACTTTATACTCTTGCATATTAGAAGATTTGTAATCTCATCACTGTGAAAAAGCATTAGCAGAATTCAGTATCTTCAGTTTATATTTCAATGTAAAATCAAATGTTACAAACTTTTCAATTTAATAAATTTGTTTGTTATTCAATAATTTTGTGATGAAAAAATAATGCAAATTGACATGATCAGTTTGAATGTGAAATGACTGCTTAGTATTCTTTAGATAGTGTTTTCAATGATAAAAAATTTTTATAATAATCAAAAGTTTTTGATTATACACTTCATAACATCTTTCAGCATCATTCATTTTTCATAAATAAAAAATAACTGAATATTAATACATAATTCATTTTTCTGATTTATTGTTTGATTGCAGCAGTATAACAGCAATTGCATATTCTGATACATCAATAATCATCAAAGTTTTTTTATTCAAATCATAATGAATAAGCAGCAGTGATTTCTCAAAAATTTGCTTCAAATTCTCAAAAATTTTGTAAATTTTTTACAGCAACATAAATTATTTTAATCAATTACTGCTTCATAAAAAATCAGTCAGAGAAGCAGTCAACTTAGTATAATTATATATAAATTTTTAAAAAAAAACTTGTGAAGTTCAGAAAAATTTAAATATCATGAACTGATGTAAATTCTGATCATTCACAAATAATATTCAGTCAACTAGCATTTAAACAAATGCTGTTTTTTTCAATTATAAATTCCAAGAATTTAACTTTCATCTTATAAAATTCACACTTAGATAACTTAGCATAAAGCTTGTAGCAAGATAATCACAAAAAAATTTTTAAAACATGACAAATATGCTTTTCTTCAGTCTCAAAATAAATCAAAATATTATTAAGATAAATAATAATAAACATATTCAGAATATCTTAAAAAGCATTATTAATATATATCTGAAAAATTGCAGAGACATTGCAGAGATCAAACAGTAACATTATATATTTAAAATGTTTATATCAAGTTCAGAAAGCAGTTTTTCATTCATTTTTTTTTAATTCAAAATTGATGATATGTGTCATGTAGATCAAATTTAATAAGATATTTCATGCTGTTCAACTGATTTAATAATTTGTTTATTTGAAGTAAGAAATAGCAATTTTTAATTATAATTGCATTCAATTCTCAGTAATTAACACATAATCATAACAATTCATTTGTTTTTTTTAAAAAAAAAACTGATGCATTTGTCAGACTAATTGACAATCATATTTAATTTTTTTGTTGATTATTTTTCAAATATTTCTGCAAAATATCAAGCTTTACTGTCAAAAAAAATATAACTGCTTTCACAAAAACATCTTGTTTTCTTAAAGATCAATAACATGTTTCACAGAAATATCTGAAAGAATATCTGCTTTTTTTTTAAAAAAACACATGTTCAAAATCAGAATAAATATTTGATAATTTCAGCATTTTCATCAAATCTTTCTGCAAATTCATTGTTTCAATTAATAAGAAATAAATCATGTCATGTCTGATAATTTTGAAGAATTTTCTTGAAAATTCAATTCACAACTTTGCAAACTTTTCAACACAATAACATCAAGAAGTAATAATTCAATTAACAAGAGAATTAATCTCAGCTAATCAGCAATTATCTAATATTATGTCATAACATAACAAATCAATAATCAAAAAATGTTTATTAAATAACTTGAATGTTTCAAACAAATCAAAAATTTTAAACAAAATATCAATTTCATCATAACAAGTTATTTTCATTTCATTCATCATTTCAGCTGATTTCTGCAACTCAGCAGCAGATTTTCAGTCACTTTTCAATAACTTGCCATATGAGACAAATTCACAAGTAGCTTCAGAATTCAATAACACATTTGAAAATATAAAATATTTTTTAAATTAAATAAACACAATTAAAGCAAATTCTTTTCTGTTTGTTTGTCATTTCAATTTTTCATCATCTTGCAGCATATTTATTACTGATTTTTGTAAATTCAGTGATGAATTAGTTTTTTTTTTGATTAATCAAATTTTTTTTGCTGTCATTTTGAGCATTTTGAACTTATGTGATTTATTTCATTACAAATAAAACAATAATCTTTTTTTTTGTTTTTTTTTATATTTTTGCTTTTTTTTCACAATATAACATGATGTAAATCACAGCTTTTTTGTTGCTTGATTCTGATTCTTTGAATCATTTTCTCACTTCTTATCAAAATTACATCATCTCAGCTTTTGTTGCTGTTGACATTCAAAATTTTGTTGATTTTTAGCAATTTTATTTTGTATTTATTTCATGCAAGCTTTCAGTAAAGTTATTTCAGTTACTTTGCAAGATATTTGCTGATGTGACATAATAGCATCACAAAACTTTAAAATTAATTTATTAAAAAAACATTGATTTCAAAATTCATTCTTCTGACATAATGAGATAAAAAGCTTCATCTCATTTCCTTTATCAACATAAATACATTTAAAATTAATAATTAATTACATAAAATGTTAATGTAGTTTCAGTCATTTTTCATTAACTAACATGTCACAGTTCTTCAGCATCTTGATCTGATTCAGAAAAAATAACTTAAATTGAGTTCACATATAATTGTTCAAATCAATCAACTTTTATTTAAAAAATTAAGTTGATTAAACATTTTTTCATAATCTTGCTGCTGCATATTGAATTTTATTTTTTTTTATAACATATATATTTAATTTATTATCAAAATAATTTTTTATCAAACACATTTATTGTTAATATTTCTTGCAATTTTTGTTATGATATAACTTAAATTCAGAAATTTTTTTTTTCACTGTAATGTGTCAGCATTAAAGCATCAATCAACTGATTAAATTGCTCTTAATTAAATAAATTTGTAATTGTAAATTCAGATGTTGAGTTCATTGATTCAAAATTATTTAATTCAGAAATATTTTTCAAAATAATAAACTCTTTTTATGATTTTTGTATATAATTAAAAGTTTTCTCAGATTAAATTATTATTCTAAAAAATTATTTCTTCTTCAACATATTTTTTTCAGTAGCAGCAGCATAGCTTTAAACTAGCTATATAAAAAAAAGCAATCAGAACTGTAACAGTGAATTTAACAATCAATCATCTCAATTATTTTAAACAATTATTCACATAACAATAAATAAACAAGCAAGTTCAAAACTTCAGATAAAAAATAACAAGTAATTATACAATAATTATATAATGAAAAAAAAGCATCAGCTTATAATTCAAGTTGTATTAAACTGATCACTTGCTCTTCTCAAAAAGCAAGACAACATATTCTTTATAATATACATGCAGGCAAAAGTCAATATAGAATACATCATAAGTGAAGCATAACATAGCTGCTAACTAGCAGCTCACATGCTAAGAAGCTTCAGGTCAGTATGACATTAAATAATTTTCTTTGCATCAATTTAATGTTTTCTGAAATGTTGAAAACATCATTATCATTTTTAAATGATGTAGAATGTGTAGAAAAAAATGTTAATTGCTAAGAAAAAAAATCTGATGTCATATTAAGTAAAATATTCAAATTTGAACTGATTGTAGAATTTTAAAGCTGCAAAATGCATGCATTTGCAAGAAATAACAATGAGAATGAGATGAGAAATAAAGAATTGAAGATGTGTGTCTAAACAACATGATTCAAAGAATTTGTCAAGACTCAGTACATTATTTGATTGATTGAGAGATTAAGATTTGTCATGTGAGTTATCTGATTGATTAAATTATTAATACTGACTTGTGATTGATTGTATTATTTAGATTTTAAAGTCTAATGATTGGCTCAAGTAGTGATCATGTGGACTCAAAATTACAGAGGTATTACAAAATGCCAAGGAATTTTAGTGCGGGTTTGTCGGCAATACAGAAATCTCCATGTAGTTAGCGTGTCACGTCGTTCTGATGGCTTTCCTTTCTGCTCCGTCTCTCTCTCTCTCTCTCTCTCTCTCTCTGGACACTCCACATCCAATTCAGCGGCAACGAAGTTATATGAGCTCGTCAACCTTTCGATTTCAATTGACATGGCCAGTGTTCAAGGGCCTTTAGCCGCCCGACGAAGCCGCCGAAACATAGCGTACAGTATAGGTAATTTCTTCCTCGCGCTTCCTTCATACTTGGTTTGATCTGACCAGAAGTTGCAGCGAAATCTGGAGACGCTCGAAAAACCCAGAGACGGAACCTTAGGAGTTCGTATCGTGACAGCTGATTTTATCTCCCATAGCTATCTTGACGAGGATTCGCAGTTCTCTATCAGCAAAGAGGTGTGTATGATGACCAGTCGTATCTCTTCCAAGCTAATACAGTTTCCTTAGAACCGCTTGAATTCCTCCAAAACTCGAAAGCGAGCCCAAGAAGCAGAACATCCCAAGAACCCTACTTCAATTGAGCAAAAGCATCAGCAACATTCAACACATCACCTCACCACACCACCAATTGTCCGCAAGAAAACACATAGGACAAGAACCAGCCAGCACAATCTCAACAAATGGAGCTCCAGCGGGTTGCTACAAAGGATACTCCTAATAAGGTATGCTCTTGTATAGTAATATTATGGAGCTAACATAGCCTGTTTAGGTTCTTTCGATCCCTCCGAAGAGACGTCGGGAGTGCTCCGTTTCTAATGAATCGCCGCGAAAACGTTTCCGATCTACACCTACACACCTTGGTGCAGCTCAACCTGAGGCATCTAGTGAAAACGGTGAATCCCAGCTCTCATACATTACACAGTGGCTGAAAGAAAGCAGCGGACCAATGGAAGGCTTCGGACCTGGAGCTACTCCGCCGCGAAATAATGATATTCTTGCAAGGAAGAAATCAATACCTTCCCTTCAACACAAGTGGTCAGGATCCAGCACCGCTGACTCTACGACATCAAGTGACCAAGGGCCAAGGGAGCTGAAGACTGCAATATACGCTCATCGCAGTTACTCCACTTGGCCTAAAGCAAAGGGTGTTTGCATGGAAAGATCGGCACTGGGTATCTCAGACGAGAGTAAAAGTTTCTACTTGAAGCTCTTAAAGACAGAATGTAACATTCCGGAAGATACTATCTTTCGAGAAGACATTCTTGAGGAGTCAATCGAGGACATTCAGGATAAGAATGAGTCGCGGATCATACAAGATATTGCCCGCCTACTTGTTCCTTCTGTTAGATCTCTAGCGAGGATGAGCGAGAGGCGTCTCGATGTCCTTGTCGAAAGTGTGAATGAAGGTTGGAACAATTGTATCCCACTGACAGAACCGCGCCCACAACCAGATTTTGCTGTGGGCATTGGACGACATGGATTCGGGGACAACCGCATCAAGAAGCTTCAGCCTTTAGTAGGTGACGAATCCTCTTCATATTATTCACATCTCATGGCTACTCACTACATGTACTTTCCTTTCCTTACCTCCGAGGTGAAAAGTGCGACTGCCGGGATTGATATTGCAGATCGACAGAATGCTCACAGCATGGGAGTTGCAATCAAAGCAATTTTTCTGATCTTTCGCCTTGCGAAGAGGCATAGAGAACTTCACCGGAAGCTGCTAACTTTCTCAATTTCTCACGATCACCGAACAGTAAGGCTCCATGGTTGGTATCCTGTGATAGATGGGGACAACTACACCGTTTACCGCCATCTTCTTCATGCCTTCGACATTGTAGCTTTGGAGGGCAAAGAGAAATGGACTACACGCAGATTTTCAGTCGGAGTTTATCGATACGGCCTTACACTCCTGGGGATAATCAATGCTGTTATTGACGAACTACCACCTGACCTGAACTTGGAAAGTGTTCCGCCTAGGCTACTGGACTGGGAGGCTTCCGAACACCCACAGCAATCAGGGCCTTCACAGCGACTTGAAGACGAGGCCCCAGTTTCCGAGCACCCAGGACCACCGGAACAACTTGAGCATCAAGCCTTAGCCGAAGGCCCAGTGATACCAGACAGTGAGTCAAATAATTTTCAGCAGAATATCCCGCAAACATCAATTCAGAGCCAGAAACCCAGCCCCAAGAAGAAGAGGAGGAGGAGGAGGAAGTTATGAATTGCGGGACATTTGAGCGGAAATCTTCAAAATCCGTTGCTCCAAGGGATGATGACATCGCCCCTGGCTTTGGTCGACTTTGGGATGTACTCGGAAACTTAAAGTCACCCACACAAAATGAAACTGCCACTACTGCACATGCAGAGCATGGCATGCCTTTTGAAGGCTGGAGATCCAACGGCGCGCGAGAAAACAGAGGAGAAGATGACCAAGGATGGAGCTATCCTAGGCAGAGCATAGCGTAGGTGGGGCTATGGCAGATGCGGGTGACAGTAGCAGAAGGGTCAGCTTCGTCAGTAGAGAGAAACAAAGAGAAAGATGGGCAGAGGTTGTTGAAGGCACCGCGACGAGGAGGGCAACTACATAATATATTGTATACGTCTACATATATATCTTGATACGGCGCTTTGCCTGATTAGGGGACGCTATACCGGAAGAGGAAACTGGAGTAGGTTAGAGAGTGAGTATGGAGTATCAAGAAGACTCTACGTAGCAAATAATGGACAATCATCCAGCTCTGTATGATAATATCTGCAAGTTTATCTTTTCCAGATTACTGAGAATTGTTTGCTGCGCAACCCAAAGGTACATAAGAACCAAGCAAACCACGTCACGCTGGCGCCAATCACCCCCCGCTGCACCTGCTCCATCCTCTGGCTCGCCCTGCCCCTCATTGCCGGAATCATCATTCTGGCTCCCTCAATCTACCTTCCCGCCCCCAGGCTTCTCCTGAACCACCTTCGACCAAGGCCAAAAGCTACAGCATCTTGGTCACCAATCCACTCTTCTATACCAACAAGCATCACAGCTGGTCGATTACCGCTCACGACAGCAACCATGGCCCCTTCGCAATTGAGAAAGCCACCCCAGGCACCGCCATTGTTCACAGGGACGCCTTCCTCGATCCTGGCTGATACCAAACGACTCATTGAGCAATCTCGAAAGGTGCAAGACGACGTAGCGGCAAACGTCGGGTTGGATTCAGCCATTTTCGAGAAGGTTGTGCTGCCGTTGGCCCATGACGAGAATTCCATGGCATTGGAATCGCATATACTGGGGTTTTACCAGTCTGTTTCGACGGATGCGAGTCTCCGCGATGCGTCCACTGAAGCAGAGAAGTTGATGGATGATTTTGCCATTGAGTCGGCCATGCGTGAGGATCTGTTTAAGCTGGTTGATGCAGTGTTGAAGAAGGGTGAGAAGCTGGATCCGGAGTCGAAGAGGTTGTTGGAGAAGGAACATAAGGAATATATTCGAAATGGGTTGGGGTTGCCTGCGGGGCCGAAGAGGGATCGGTTTAAGGAGATTAAAAAGAGGCTGAGCCAGATTGCCATTGAGTTTCAGAAGAATCTTAATGAGGAAAAGGGGGGTGTATGGCTTACGAGGGAAGAGTTGCATGGTGTGCCGGAAGATGTGGTATCCGGACTGAAGAAGGGTGAGGGAGAGAATGAGGGGAAGCTGTTTTTGACTTTTAAATATCCCGATCTCTTTCCATTGACGAAATATGCGACGAATGCGGATGTGAGGAAGCGAGTTATGATTGCGAATGAGAACAAGTGCAATCAGAATGTGCCTTTATTCAGAGAAGCGATTGTTCTTCGTGACGAAGGTGCGCGATTGCTTGGGTATCCAAACCATGCGACCTTTCGGATTGAGGACAAAATGGCGAAGACACCGGAGACAGTCGACAAGTTCTTGGGTGATCTTCGTGCTAGATTGAAGGATGGAGGTCTCAAGGAGATCGAGAAGCTGAAGGACCTCAAGGCGAAGGATCTCAAGGCACGAAACCCAAGCCAAGAGCCCGATGGACACTACTTCCTATGGGACCATCGCTTTTACGACCGCATGATGTTAGAAAAGGATTATCTGCTGGATCATCAGCAGATTGCCGAATTCTTCCCATTGCATACAACTATCCGTGGTATGCTGATGATCTTCGAAGAGCTCTTTGGTCTCGTTTTCGTGGAGATCGAAGGGGAAGAGCGAAGCAAACTCTCTGAAACTGGAAAGGGAGATGACATCGTTTGGCATGAGGATGTCCAAGTTTTCAGCGTCTGGAATGATGAAGGCGAGGGCAACGGGTTTGTTGGATACCTTTACCTCGATTTATTTCCCAGAGAAGGAAAATATGGCCATGCAGCCAACTTCAATTTGCAGCCTGTATGTTGACCCTTCCTCAAAGGAATGAATGACTGACAGCAACGTTAGGGCTTTACCGATAAAGACGGAAAACGTCGATATCCAGCGACTGCTTTGGTCTGCAACTTCTCTAAGCCTACGGCTAAGAAACCCAGTTTACTCAAGCACGAGGAAGTGGTGACGCTTTTCCACGAGTTGGGCCACGGTATCCATGATCTAGTGTCGAAAACCACGTATTCCCGCTTCCATGGAACCAACACGGTTCGTGATTTTGTGGAAGCGCCCAGTCAGATGCTGGAGAACTGGTGCTGGACTCCTTCGCAGCTGAAATCCCTCAGCAAACACTACTCTTACCTCTCTCCTGAGTATCTCGACGCCTGGAAGGAGCAGGCTGGCGATAAGCCCAGGCCTTCAGAACATATTCCTGACGAATTGGTTGCAAATCTAATCAGGACGAAACACGTCAATGATGCTTTGTTTAATTTGCGACAGCTGCATTTTGGTATCTTTGACATGACGGTACATGAACCAGCAAGTCATGCGGAGATCCAAAATTTGAAGATTACAGAGAAATACAACTCTCTTCGTAAGGAGATCACTGGCCTTGATGGGCCTGAAATCCTCGGGCTTGGTTATGACTGGGGACATGGCCAGGCAACTTTTGGTCATCTGATTGGCGGCTATGATGCTGGCTATTATGGCTATCTTAGGTACGATGATTGTCTTGTGTTTGCAGTATAAGTTGATATTAATCCTTTTACAGCTCCCAAGTGTACTCTGCCGATATATTTTACACCGTGTTCAAAGAGAATCCCATGAATCGGAAGGAAGGACGAAGATATAGATACACCGTCCTCGAGAAGGGCGGTAGCCAGGAGGAAATGGAGACGTTGAAGGAGTTCCTTGGTCGTGAGCCTAAGCCAGATGCCTTCTACAAGGAGCTGGGCCTAGCCTGAGCAGATATACAGCTATCGAGTGATTTATCATTATGGTAAAATCACTGGGAGCATCGAGTTTTCAGCGATACCTACATAACCATGTAAGGCGTCGGTGTTTCGTCGTTGACTTCATTCATAGATACCCTAGCGCATCATGAATAAGACCTAGAACTTGCTTGATCTATTCCCTTGGTCACACAACTTTTCGCGCACAATCCTCCGGGGGAGGTCCATACCGGATTGCCAGACAATTTGGTTACTGTAGGATCACCATAGCCATCAGCATAATTGTTCGGTTCAACATTGACCCTGGCTATTTCATAATATTATATCTAGCCATCTGATTTGGTTTCTGTCGATCCCAGTCTCTTTGAAACATTGTGATATTTCATGTAAGTGAGTAGGTCCAGAGATTCTTCTTGTGTAGCAACGCAGCCAACATTCAAAAACAATTTTTTTTGACCATCGGCACCGCCCACCTCTGAACATCGTGTTTCTCAGCTAATTTTTCTTCTTCCCAACTTCCTTGTCCTGTTCATCTTTGTGGCTCTCATGTTGGTGACAGATACTTTGATTAGTACTCTCCCGCTAACCCAATCCTTCATTCCCAGTATGAGTGACTACGGCGACTTTGTTGACCGTACAGCCTTTGAGTGTGATCTTGATGATTACACAGAACCTCTTACAAAGTATCTTCCTAATGCTCAGCACAGATTCTATCCTATATGTCTTGGAGAAGTTCTGAATCAACAATATCAGGTGGAGCATAAACTTGGTCATGGTGGTTTCTCAACAGTCTGGATGGCTTATGATCTTAAAAATAAGACAGATGTTGCTCTTAAAGTCATGGCTGAAGGACTTGGAGAACATGAGTATCATATGCAGAGAGAAATCCTCAAGAGTGTGAAAGATACATCTCATCTCATCACCTATCTCAATACCTTCATTCTTCATGGAAATGGCAAAGACCACCGAGTCCTTGTCTATCCCTTGCATGGTCCTCATCTTTCCATGTATACCACTCTGAAAAGAAAATCAATGACTACTCGTATGTCTGCTGCAAGGCAATTGCTGCAGGCTTTGGAGAGTCTACACAACAGTGGAATTGTGCATCAAGGTGCGGAACTACCAGCTTGCTATTTGAAATCTTCTAATGTATGCCACAGATCTGAATGAGGGAAATTGTATGTGGGGAATGGTCTTTCTCAGCCATCTCAGCCGGGAAGCAAAATACAGCATACTTGGTCGACCGCAAAAGGCAGTCATTGATGAAGAGGATCTCTGGAAGCCAGGGGAACTTGTTCAACCAGTCGAGGTTCCAGAAAACCTATGCACGGAGACTTTCTATCTGGGTGATTTTGGCCTAGCAATGAAACTTGGCACTTCAGCTGCTGAATATGGCCTGCCTCCTATTGAATTCTGTGCTCCGGAACGACTTTTTAATGCACCCCCAAGCATTGCTTCTGACATGTGGAGTTACATGTGCCTCTTTTCGGAACTATACTGCGGAACTCCTCCTTTTTGTAGTAGCTGGATGGGTGGTGGGATGATGGTTGATATGGTTAGAAAACTAGGTCCGCTGCCCAAACAGTGGAAGGGTCACTACTATTATTCTAATAGTGAGTGTGATTCATGGTTTGAGGGAAAGCCGGATCCGAAAAGGGACCTTGCAGCAACAATTTCAAGATTGGCTCCTCATGCCAGTCATCAAGAGCTAAAACATGTCCTGTCTATCATGTATAGCTGCTTTAACTATCATCCTGAGAAACGTCCGACTGCAACACAACTTCTCCGAGATCCCTCATTTCGAGCTATCATGGATATCTACTGTCCTTAATGGATGGTTGGCTTGTGGGTTACGGGCTAAGAGCGACGAGCTGCGAGTCTTTTCCTTTTATTTTAGTTGGATTTGGTTGCCTCAAAGGCATATCTCCTTGATCGATTCTTTGCCTATCTGTATTCTACTCTAACCAGTCCCATTTAGAGTGATGCTAGAGTAGGGTTGGAATGTCACCGACTTGTTTGCGGTCAGGTCCATGCTAAAAAGTCACTCAAGGCCAAACAAATCCTCTGAAGCGTTTCAAAACACACATCCGACACCAACAGTTCGCTGCGGGCTCCTGTTTTCCATCATCGCAGACGCCAAAACTCGATCACTAGTGTGCAATAAAGTATTTGGGTTCGTTTCGAGGCTTCGAGTCCTTTCCTGAACGATATGAATTGGAGTCCTAGAGGCTGGAGATACTGATATATGTGGGCTATCAGTTAACCTATGCTTCCAGTAGCTCTCACAAGTGATAAAGTCCAGGAGAGATATACCTACATTCAGGTTTTGATTCTTCAGCCACTTCAATGTCATTTGCGTGCGTCCGGCGCGTCCTTGATGGCTCGGTCAACATTCGAGTGAAGGAATATTTATACATACTAAACTATCCTCCGCCCAAAGGAAACAATGTAGTTAAGGCCTATGAACTAAGATTTTGCTGACAGTCTCTCAAATTTTACCTCCAGAGGGACCCAAATCAAACTCCCTTCCTGTATGTGGAACAAGACTGCCATTGTCGTGCGATGCTTTTTACGGTTGACTCCTATTGAGCCACACACTCGAAAATTTTTTTTTTTTTATTCGATTCCATAATAGCGGGCCCTTACAGTTTTTCAAATCAACCAAAGGCAATTAAAGCTGTCAGTGGGCCGATCTCACTCAATTATCAGGTATTTCAAATCCTTCCCTCACACTTTAACTAGCCTACGCGTACTCCGTACCTACACTTTCTTTTCAGAAATGGCGTCCTCGATACCCGCGCAACCCCAACCGTCACCAACAACCTCCCACCTCTCTCCGCCACCACTCCAACCACACGCCAAACCCGAGAATGCACCACGAGAACCACCCTCCCGCAAACGAAAGCCCATCCGAACCTACCACTGCGCATTCTGCAACCACCTCCTCCTGGCAAGCACGCGCGACGTTCTCTCGTTACCCCGTCGAAAAGAGCCCGCGCTCGACCGCGCACTGATTCTCCCGCTGCCGAGATCGAGTAGTACTTCCTCTAACTCTACGTATTCGGAGTCGGAGTCCGAGTCTGAATCAGAAGCAGAAGGAGAAGGAGAAGGAGAACTCGAGCCGGAATTTGAGGAGGAGGAGGAGGAGCAGGCTGCTTCAGATGACAATGAAGACGCGAAGAATGAAACAGGCGTTCGCGGTCAAGAGCACGTGGCTGTTGTCAAACAAAGAGACCGTGACAAAACAGCAGCAGCAGCAGCAGCCAGGCGGACAGGCGGAGAATATACCATTCTTCTCTCCACCACGACGCCTGACCGCAGACCGGTCGTGATTCGGCGCGCGGATGGGTTTGAGAAGCGGTTGTTGATTCGTTGTGGGAGGTGTAGGGTTGTCGTGGCGTATTATTTGGGTGAGATACATTTCTTGGGGGGAAGGACGGAGCATGGAGGCACAGGTGGAGGGGAGGAGGAGGAGGAGGAGGAGGAGAAGGCGAGGGACAAGGGGCCGCCGGAGGTGGTTTATGTGCTTCCTGGTGCGCTGGTGGAGACGGGGGATATGGGTAGGAGGGAGATTGTTGTTGAGAAGGAAGAGTGGGGAGGCTGGGCTGGGCTGGGAGTGGGAAAGGAGAAGTAGACAAGGCGACCGAAGTGGTCCATGTTAGTGCAGCGGGTTCTCGATTTGATTCGAGAATATTGATGCTTCGTTAATTTGAAGTTAACGGAAAGGTTCATCAGTTCAACTTGGGACTGGATCGCTGCTTGGATGAGGAACTATATTATAAGAAAAAGTTACGTTACGGGAGCCTCAAGGTTGCTGTGAAGGTCGAGGTTGACTGCACACTGCGAATGCGGCAATTAATACCGCGCCTTGGAAGGCTTGGCTTATACTGAAGAACAATCATGGTTGGGCAAGGTGCCAATGAGCAAATGCGTCGTCGAGAAACGGCTTTGATCGATGCACAATTGTTTTCATAGTCCTAACATTATCCCACAGAACTAACGCCTTGAGAGCCTGCCACCAATCGCCATGTCACTCATCACAAGACAAATGCATCATATCAAGAATTACCCTCAGACACGCCACAAACCTCGTCTTGCCGTTCCAACAGTTGGCTACGGACTAAGAGAAGGGATATAGATAGTCGAGAATTAGCATAAAACCGGAACAAGCATTTCGCATCATAATCTGTAAAGAAAAAATCATGTAGTTTGAGTATTCCAGTACATTTAATTGGCGAGGATTGTTCGGACGAGGTCTAAAAGAAGTGTCGCATTAGTACTCAGCACGAAGAAAGCAGTATAGGCGTAGACGCGTACCAGTGTAGTTGATCTCTCCCGAGCTGGTATCGACCGCCTTCAAAAGCTCATCGACTTCTTCATCGGTCATTTTCTCGCCGAGATTTGTAAGAACTGTTATCAAGGCCGAACGATTTAGCAATTTGTCTTCCATCCATGCGCTCGCACAGACTGAAAACGAGTTGGGCGAAGAAGGCAATGTAAAAGCTCACTATATCTCAGCTGCCCAACACCGATAAAACCCGTCATGTCCTTATCAAAGACCTGAAAACCGCGACAATACTCCTCTGGTTCGCCGGGGTCACGAAATCCGCCGGGGCGGTTGAGAACTTTCTGAAAGGCGTCGAAATCAACTAATTCCAACGGGGGCATCCCGAAGTCAGCAATCTTTTTTCTTATTTGTTCCCGCCATTTTCACTTAAAAAAGAAAAAAAAAGGCCGCATAAAAACTTACAGTCCCCTCCCATTCCCTTCTCCAAATCTCTAATCTCGGCAAGCGTAGGATTCTGACCGCAGGCGCGGAGAAGGTCACCAAGCGAGTCGAGGCGGACGCGACCGGTTCCACGCTTATCGAACAGAGAAAAAGCTTCCTTGTAGTTCGTGGAGGCCTGCTCATCATCATATGTATGTTTAGTTTTCGGTTCTGGAGAAGCACGCTTGAGGTGGGCTGGATTGTAACGGTTTTCAGAGACACGCGAGGGAGCGCGCTCTTGAAGCTTGGAGGGGCTCATGGTTGCGATTGGTATGAGGAGGGGCAGAACGTGTGTGAAGATGTTCTGGAGATAGGGAAGAAGTGAACTGCAAGGGATAGACAAGAGATAAAGGGGAGAAAAATGTGCGTGAAAATTCGAGTGCCTTGTTTTGCTGACACTGCGAGATGAATGGATCTTCTCCCCTGCTGGGAGTGAATGTCACGGCCAACAGTTAATCTGTTTCCGCGGCGATAGGGTGTCGCCCACTATCAATCAACAGCACGCAGCAGAAGGCTTTGATGCTGTTTGGGCATATTCTCATTGCAGAGCCAGCCAACCCATGGATGCAACCACAGACAGATGTACCTGGTTGGCATTGCCACAGCCGTGAGTTTATCAGAAAGTGAAAGAGAACGCACCATTTTGAGTGTGAAGTTGAGGCCTTTGCTTCTCAGCACAATCGAATCGCGTAGATTTCAATACAAGATAGGACAAGAGAGTATTTATTGTCAACAGCTGTGTAGTTATGGAGAGGTTGAAGTGAAGTGTTTTGAGATTGACAGCTCCCCTAACTAACTTAACTAACTCCATCTGATCAACACTGGCTTGGTTGCCAGGGGAAACAGACACTCCTCCCTCCACCTCCTTGACGGCCAGTTGCTACATGTTAAACTACACTTTGAGCATCCCAACTATTATCAGTTAATGGCAAAGGGAGGGATTTTGTACGCATATATAGAATGCAGATTCATAGCTATGTCAAGTTACTCAATTTGTATGACTAGTATAAACTATACACAAAAAAACAAATGATCCTACGCAACGATTCCCACCAAGTCCAATATCCAAGTGTCTCCAATATTGACAAAAAGGAAATGGATGCTATAAACGACCTTGAATAAGATAAAAGAAGAATAAAAAGAAACGAAACGATATGTATGCATAAATGAACTAAAGACATGGACACCTGTTCAATGGTTGGTATCGGCAAAAGAGAACAAGCTATTGAAAAGGGTATCTTGCTATCAGACAAAGACACGAAATGCAAAACGTATTTGGGTATCGTTAATGTGGGAGCTTCGACGTCAGAGCATCTATAAATTGGGCAGGAGGCATGTCGACGTGTGCCCTGAAGGACCTGCTCCATTTGCTGGTGCTTTCAGCTTTTCAATGCAGCTACTAAGCAGATTGGCCGCTTCTTGGAGCAACTCCCACCGCGTATTTGAGAAAGTTTCTCTGAGCACCATCAAAAGCCCCATGCATCGATTTCGATCTTGAACTTTCTCTAGGTCATCAGGACTAACAACACCTCCGACCCTACTCAGATATTCGTACATATCCTGCCGCTGGTCTGCAGCAGAGCCTAGCTCTGGGACTGGCGCCCTGATAGGACCGTCTAGCGCATAGCCATAACACCATATCACGAGAGCAGCAAAGTAGAGGACCCATGGTCGGTTGAGAAGAAAATCGCTGCGAGCGCAATATTCCGTGGAATTGAGATAGGCCGGGTAGCCGCAACGGGGTGGCCGACCCCTGTCCGGGATAAGCACCTGAGATAGAAATTTCAGAGCATAGAATGCCGCATCTCGTGCGGCCGGTTTCGTCACCCAACGGTCTGTCATCTTTTCACGGGCTGAGCTGTAGTCCCTGGGCGTGATCGAGCGGCCGAGAAGACGACTGGCACCTGCAAATATCTGGCAGTCGACAACATCTACGTGAGATGCCATATGAGCCAAATGATGAAGAACAGTGCGAGATTCAAAAAAGACATCGCCGTCCAAGGTAAGCGAATTCCTGTAGAGCATATTGCTGGGCGGTTTGGACGCAACCAACGCTTCATCAAAGTCTCGTTTCCAATTGTCGAAAGCACGGAGGAGCGCCGATCGCCATTTGTCCCTTCCACCTAGTGTTTGAGGTACACCAAGAGAAGACACTTGAAGATCACGTTGGTTCATATGCCAACTGACGCTGAGTAGTCCAGCCATTATGACTGTCCGGCCGAACGAGTTCGTGAAGACCTTTTGGCCATTAAGAGTCTTCTTCAAAGCAGCTAAGAACATTATCGGCTTGGCTTCATTTGATGCCAAATTCGACTGTACTTTCGCAACATCAGCTGCACTTGTCGCGGACCATAAAGCTTCTTCACAAGGAAGTGGCAGTCGCAGCTCGTGCGCTACCATCTTGGCAGAATGGCCAAACATTGTAGCATGTATAGTGTCGAGGACAAACGCAGCGAAGGCTACTCTGCGGGTGGCCTCAGCCTTTATCCATCGGACCCAAGAATCTTCTCCTGGTGCCGCTTCGGTAGCGGGATTTGTTCCGGATGCATGTTGCGGATCATCTCGGAGACTAGGCGGCGAATCGAAGGCAGATCTACCGATCAGAGAGCTTCCACGTCGCATTAACGTCAGCGTTGTATCGTGATGGATATGGGCCCGCTCATGTAAGGCTCGCGTAGAAAACATCTTCTCATATGTTTCGAGAAGTAGTAGAGTTTGAAATATCCATAATTTAGCTGGTGGTCGGAAATCTGAATCCCTGAATATTTCCCAGCGAAGATGCCAAGCAACAAAATGAGCAAAATCAGCGGCCGACTGCCCATGTTCCTTCTCTGATGTGGCTGCTCCAAGCGCCATGACCGCGAGAAGAAGCAAATTAGGTGCCTTGTCAGGGGTAAAGGTCGGTTTGTGAAGGATCGGTAACTGATCATGACAGTGATACCAATATGAACCAACGTATGTCTGCATCGTTTGCAGACTGAGAGCGTGACTGTCAGTATCCATGTCTCCCTCGAACAAGGACTCCTTTCGTTTCTTTACCGCAGATTGGTCACTTTCATTAAAGTGAGTTTGCATCAAATCCAAAAGTTCGACTCGTTTCTCTTCAGAAATAACTGATTGCGGCGGGCTTGTGTCAAGGATGCTGGTCACGCTCATCGGATGTTGTTGTTGAATAACATGAGCGTAATAACCGGAAAATGCTGGATCGGCTGGAAAGTAATGACTTTGGAGCTGCCCAACGAATGGATCGGAGGAGCTTGACCACATACCAGATAGGGACGAATGGCCAATTGAAGAGGAATTCGGTTCGTTAAACAACCATGCCGTAAAATCGTCTGTCATAGCAAAAGGAGAGCGATTGAGAGTCTCTCCACCGAAAACTGGAAGCGCGTACGATGTCATTGTATCTAGGTCAGACATCGCTGCGCCAGAAACTGGGTCAATTGTGCCCAGTCCGCTGGAGATGGCAGTTGCCAGAGACGCGGCTGTCGCCGCTCCAAGATGTGTATCTCCATAATCGTGAGGAGATAAAGGAGATATTTGAAGGTTCTGGTGAGGGATATAGTCACTCGACGTTGTATTCTCGTTGATCATGCTTGGGAGGGACATAAATGAATTGGGGTGAGAGGTATGGCCCGGAACCGACAAATGACGCGGTTGAACGCTAGCAGAAACGTTAGACGCTCCGGACATGTCCGACGCAGTGAACGCCACGGTTTGATAGGGATTGTTGCCGTAGATTCTATATGCAGGACGATGTAAGGGTTCATACACGGCGACCGATTGCCGTGGGCCTGGAGGAGCTGTGAGCAAGCTGTTGCCATCACCACTCTTTCTCTGACAATCTGAAGCTGTTCCATAACCAGGTTCCAGCGAAGCCGAGGATGATGACGGCGTAGAATAATTTGGAGTGTTCGCGAAGGCGGAATTTGATGTGCTTGTAGGAGATTGCGAAAACTGCGTATGGGTTCTGTTTGGGGAGGCTGTACTTTCCGTGGGCGCTGGCAGAGCAGTGACTGGGCTGGGTAATGCATCACTAGAAACTGGATGGGGAGCAGCAGCAGTTTTCACAGAGTGAGCAGCAAAACTGTCTCGTTTTTGAAGTTGCGATCCATGGGTATTGTGGCGTTCCTGATGGCGAATGCATAGATCTTGACGAACGAAGGCGCGAGTGCAGTTGGGAAACTCGCATCGATATATGCGCTTGGGGTTATCTGTGTAGAACCAGTCGCATCGTCAGCAATCTCGATTCGCAGCTCGGCAGCAATACGCCACCATGGTGAGGGGAAATAGTATTTGGCAGCCATACGATTTAACTGATGGCGATACAGGTGTTCGGCCCTTGAATAGCTTTTCCCGCATCCTTCGTGTTTGCACTCAAACTTTCTATCTGAATCTCCTTTCTTGCTCCGTTTGTGTTTCTTTGGCGATTCCGCCATTACTCCCAGGGAGTGGGATCCGCCAGGGCGCGAATGCGATGGTTTTGGCAGACTGGGTCCCTGATCCCAGCCTCGTCGCTCTCCGGCAGTAGGCGCAGCGCTGACGTCGGCCATTTAGACTGCGGAGAGGGGGTCACGATAAGGATAGTACCCAGCGCAACGAGTCGAAGACGATGCAGAGATGTCGCATTCTTCAGTATCGCACACGGGATTGGGCACAAAAGCTGCTAGAGATTCAGCCGCGCATCCGACAAGCGATTGCGTACAGACACTGCGAAGGAGGGGTAGTCGTCGGGAGGCGTGAAGGCGGGTGAACAGCTGGAGTGGCCTTTTATGAAGTGACGGGATAAGCACACTCCGCCAGAACGACGGTCATCGGGCTCTGTATACGGCGGGATGAGTAAATAGGTCGATGGAAACGGGTTCGACACGGCGGATGGTGATGAGAGTAGGGACGCGATGTCGATAGGTATGTACCTAATGGAGTTAATCTTGTATGTAACCACACAGTCAAGGACATCGTAGCTAACTAGCTCCATCGTATCGTTATAACTAGTAGCAGCTATACTCCGTACTCCTGACATCAATACACCTGAGATATTGTGAATACTGTGAGATTTGCACCTTTTACTCTCATCGATATTACTATTTGGACTGTTAAACACCTTAGCAGCTCTCTACGCTGTGCCACTGAAATTTGGTGGCAGCTGGGACTTGGTAGGATCTTCAACTGCGCCTCAAGAATGGGGTGAATCTTCACAAAACATCAATATTGTCTCCACACAACTAACTAACTGGTTGGTGAACAGCTATTGGAATAGGCGAAACAGAACTCTCAAGTCTACCCCACTGTTTCTCTCATTGGTTTTGCGGGCCTCTTTAGGACTATTATCGTCGTTGTTCCTAGTGTTCGAGTCGACATTGTCTCTGACTGCGATCTTGTTTGAGATCGATTGGTGGCCATATCATGGGAGATCGCTGTTATACTGGTGGCCAGTCTTCGCCTTGAATGCAAAACAACTTGCTGTTGATGGCGGGACTAGAAGGGGGACCAAAAATCTCAAATACAGTCAATACCACGGTCTCTCAATCCTGCCTGTTCAGCTGGGTATAACATATCCGTGGACCAGTCCCGCCCTCATTTATAGGGCCAATGTGTTAACAGGAATAGGGAAGACAGGGTCAGCATATGCTTGAAATTGTTCTGTCGAAGAGAGAAGAGACTGACGAGACATGTATACTGGCTGTGTCTCAATGCTGAACCCATCAGCCAGCAATTTGATGAATTGTGGTTGTGCCACTTCGTGATCAATCAATCGATTGGGCCCTATTTTCTCTTGTTTGAGGATTACCTACACTGGCAAATTTCATGCTATACAAAGTGAGTGACTGCTAGCAGCAAGTAGCTAACAGCTTGTGTGATACTCTCGTCATTTGCCCCTCGTTGTTGCGATAGACCGTGCAATATTACTTGTTCATGTCTTATCTGCTTCCAAGATCTAGCACTCAGATTTGCAGGACTGGATATCAATGGACCAAAAAACGAAGCGGCATTTAAGGGTCCTAGTGGCACTTCGTTGGCCGTGAATTATTGGCTTCTAAAAGCCCACAGTATGGAAGATATGAAGATGCCACATACAGAATACTTCTGTACCTGCATGCTGTATCTCATATGGTTATTTGGTTGGCTAGAGCATTTGTTTTGCCTACAGTTCCTTTATTCAACTGCTCTCTGATTGGGGTGAAGACCCAGATGTGCTCTTGATGCAGGAATTTTTTCGACTGAATCTGAATAAGAGGCATTTCCTCCCTGCCCCTGAAAAACTGCCGTGCCAATAAAACTTTGAGCTGGCATGTATTCAAGTTGGTGCTGAATATGCCGTTCCAGACTTTTACCGCACTTTTACCTTGTGATAATAACAGGAAAGGAGCGTACGACTTACTATTGACACTAGTCCTAGCACACGAAACATTATGTTTTTTTTTGTCTGATAGCATTGCTCAAATTTCAAATGATAGGTATGTACATGGATTTCGAGCAGCTTGGCTGGGTTAGCTAGGCATGGCCGCATGGATGAGCTCGGCGGCTAAGGGCCGCGCAAGCCCTATCCATAAGCGCCATTGAGAATCTAATGTGGCCTCAAGAGCGTTTCAGGAGCCCATCTTCCATTTGCTCTTGAAAGGAAACAGAAATATTACGTCGCAATATCTGGAGCGGCCCAGCTTAGCCGCCGATATTCCGCGATCTGCCTTGGCATCGCGGATGCGCAAAACCCTTTTGCCACATGGACATTCAGATATTTGAAACACCAGTTTGACAGATCTATATATTTTAAATATTGGATGGCTACTATTTACTGGTCTCTGTTCAGTTGTCACACAGCACTTGGGCGCAGTTTGAGAACGCTTTGAGGCTGTCCCGAAGACAAAATTTCCGCCATATTTGTTTAGGAAACTTGCCTGTGGAGCTCACATATAAATAGCGTGCGCTGCTCTAAACATGATCTTTCAGCATTTTCACTCAGGGCAAAGTTTCCGCAAGGTATTTGGTCAGCTGAGCTTGGAGGTAGACAGAGCCCACGGTTGATATTCCCTAACTCCCTTCACCCACAGACGAGAAAAGCAAAATGGTCAACGTTATAGGAAAGAATTGGATGGGCAACCAGTTCGATAACTCGTCTTTCAAATTTGAGAATGGCAGCGTGTGGAAAGTTCGGGGAAAAATCTGCGAAAAGGCTCTGCTCTACCTCTACAGGGAGATCGAAATTCCTGGCCAGCCAGCAGAAGCTCAAGGCGTATACCATTGCCAGCAGACAGAAGGAGACGACGTGGGAAAGGAGGCAATCATGAAGATTCGTATGCAGTAAGTGCTGCGTCGAGTTCCAGTTCCTCCATAAATAAAAACTCGAACGGTTAACCATTTCCTTTTAGGCTTCCTCCAGATCCCCGGATTGCTTCTCCTGATCCCAAGGAGAGAGCAAAGTTTGCCCAACGCAACCCCGGGATAAATTCCGTGCAAGAAGTTACCAGTCTGGAACGCCTGACTGCAGCAAATTGCCCCTTTGCTCCCAAACTTTTCGCATGGCAGGTTTGCTTCCAGTCGTCTGAGCAGTGGGTTCCTGGCGGTTATATCATGGTAATCGTCATGGAGAAAGTCCCCGGAATATCCCTGGAAAGGTTTTGGGCTCGTCCATTCCCGGAACGCGAAAAGATCCGCCTGTCTTTTCGCCGCTCGTTGACGTACGTACATACATAGATATATACCCTCCTATCGAAATCCTTTCCCTATCGAAGGTATCCGTCATTGACCCTGTCTTGAACTAGGATGCTCTATGATCTCCGGATCGACCACTATGATCCTCAGCCTGAAAACCTCATTTATGATGCCAACGAGGATCGATGGTGAAGCCCCTTTCTTCTATTATCCCCCTCTGCCCCTAAAACATACACGCACCCCACATCACCAAAACCGCTCTATTTTTCAGATAATTTTGAATGACTATTACTGAAGTTTTGATTATGACAGCTATATTATTGACTATGAATTCGTGAAGTTCCTGCAGCCTGATGAGCCGGGAATCTGGACAGAGGAGGAGTGGCGCATTTGGGGTTTAGCAGGCAGAGATTATATAGCGAAGCGGATCGTCACAGGCAATAAGTCGGCGGTAATCTTCCTTCGCTGGGAGTGACTTACACGAGGCCTTTCTTTTTTCTGGTTTTTTTGGCTCTCAAGGAGGATTCTAATGGTGAATATGAAATTGTGATGGTGATGCAATTGATGGAGAGTTGAAATAACATGTTGGGCTGGATGCAACTACGTTTTGGTATTGCTAATATTGGGAAATTGGACCTTTTTTCTTTCTTTCTTGGAATTTTAACCAGTGAATCGGAATCGCGCAGCTTCGAGTCTTCCTAATCCTTCCCTGGGGGCTACATTTCGTCGCCGATATGAATTTGTGAAATCTAGGGAGAAATTAGATAGAACTCAATAAATCTTTATCTTGGACGGGATAAACTTGAATTTTCATGAGAGTAGAAAACATACCTTGGAGTAGAGTCCGAATCTTCCTGTGGTCACCTTCTTGTACCCGTTCCGAAAGGCTCTTCATCAACCGTTCACCTTCGCCAGGTTTTAAAGTGCCTGCAGGGAGTAGCTGAATAGTTCCACCGACCCAATTTGCAGTGTCTTGCGGTAGTAATTCAAACAAAGCCATTAACACTCCCGATGCATCAGGGAAACAGTCACCAGGAAATGTGAACATCATTCCTGTCATAACACGTTGAACAAGGAGGGATCCTTGCGAGATTATTAATTGCTTAACTGCTGCTCTGACTTCTGGAGGGTTAGTGAAGGGCTTGCCATCTGGACTCGTGAATTCAGATATTGAAGGGTGTTCAAATCCAAAACTGAGGATGTCACGACAGTAGTGTAGTGTTGCGGTCAGAGGATCGACTTGTTGCAAAGTAAGAGCACTCAGCGCTGCAGAAAAAATGGGAACAGCAAGTTGTGAAGTGAGCGTATTTTTAGGGAAAAAGCGGACTGCGTCAGTTAAGAGTCGGAAAAAGTCCTCGATCACTGCAAGGAAGTTTATCAGCCTGGGCTCTTACTCCATAAGATTGAGGGTTTACTTACTATCTGGTAGGTGGCTTGGGGGTAAATCATTAAGAATCCGGAGGAATTGGACGACTTGCTGTTCGAAAAAGTGATACACCGCGTCGCTCGTCACCTGGTCCACACATTCCGCTCCAGACGAAAATTCTCGAACGACAGCATCAGTGGCCCACAAAAAACATCCCTCCCTGGACGCTTGAAATCCGGCAGAGATGCTTTGAGCTAAATTCGGAAGTAACGGGATCATCGCATTGCGATAGGATATAATCATGTATCGCCAGCATCGGCAAACTCTTTCGAGAATAGGTGTGGATTTCGTAAAGTTCATGACAATTGTACTGAGGACGGGAAGGATCTCCTGGCAGTATTTTACCCCAGGATTCTCAGTTCCAGGGTCGACATATGGAGATACAATTTGGACAAAAACAGTAATTAGTTGAAGATGGTCTGCGAAACGACAAAATTAACCGTAAGCCAGGGAAGCCGAAGTACAAAACAGGGAATTATTGCTTACCGGCAACTGCTTTCTGACCATTCTCGTCTTTCGCATTGTTGGCTAAGTTCATAATTCTTCTCATGAGAGGGTCACAGAACAGCTTCAGCGTCTCGTATATTTTCTCAACTGGCTGAACTGAAACAACGGCGGCAACTCCTTCCGTAACCTCCTCCTGGCTTGAGGGCTTGAGATTATCAATTACGGACTCATAAAATGTATGTAACTGTGGGATATGTCCCCCCAGAAGTTTCTGGCAATCAGTCCCGAGAAATTTGAATGCCAGTGCAGCTGCTTGCACGACCTCCTGAGATTTGTGTTGAAATCCAGAGATAACATAATTGAGCTGAGCTTCGAGAGTTTCCGGATGCTCCGCTGTCCATTCGGTATATCTCCCAAGCGCCATAATAGCCTGAAAGCGAATCTTCTCCTGGTCGGGTATTCGAACGATAAGCGGAATAATCTGCGGAAGCACCGTGCTTTCTTCTGGATCCACCATCCTCCCCATCGCTCTCATACTGAATAATGGCGCTTCCAGTTCCTGCCAATGCGGCACCCGGTTGTGAGTCGCCTGGGGTCCATACTTGGCTATCCAAGCTTGTATGAGATTATACGATTTGTTGAGGCATTCAGTAACACCAATGACGGCACAACAGTCCTTCAGTACATCGCCCATTGCGTGGCGAAACTCCCGAAACTTTTCCTCTTGTTCGCGATCTCCATCGAATAAATCTCCTTCCTCACCATTTGCAGCTGGAAACTCCAGGTGCTTGATCATAATATCCACCAATTTGGAGAATACATGCGAGAGAATTGCCCTTGCACTCGCATATCTCTCTAGTGTCAAGTATTGTTTAAGCTCGTACCAAAAGACAAAGGTGATTGAGATAGCATCACATTCTTTGTCTACAGCACAACATTCCAAAACTGCTTCGACAAGGTTGCGGAAATCGTTTGGCAAACGGGCAATTAGAACTACCCAAGCTTCTGCGGCTTCTGCAAACAGTCTTGTAACACCGCGGAGCATTTCGGTATCCTCTGTTTCAGCTGCTTCGCGAATTTTTGGCCTTAATGCAATTAAACGTGGATAGACAGTCTGTATAACAGGCATCGAGTCGTCAACTTCAAGAGTGTCCCTATAAATGGCGCACATACATTCCACTGCCGCATCGAATGACCTTTCTTCCGAAAGCGCTTTTATAATTACGTCCATTAGAGGCGAAGTAACAATTCGGGAGGCAGGTATTTCACGCATCCACGACGTAATACATTCCAGTAAGTGTGGGTTAGTTGCGGCAGCAGCTGGATGGAGTCCATTCTGTCAGCGTTTGGAATCGATAATAAGTCATGGAGCTATGCTTACGTGAAGATTGCGAGTACTGGGTAAGGAGAGCCAGAACTTGATCCGCGTTGTCTTCCAACAGCTCCTTCGTTCTAGTCGATAGGTCCTCTTCCTAGGTGTTATGATGATGGATTAGATTTTAGTCTCTGGTCGCAAAACATTGCCGCTGCTGAAGTTGGGGTTGCGCAAATGCGATAGATGGATTTGACATGGATGGTGACTCGGCCGAACATACAGTCAGGTTGATTTTGCGTCCTTCTGTAACTTCTTCCGGAAGAATTTTGAGAAATTCCAGAACGCAGTCTCCTGCTTCGCTGCCCAAAGCGGATCCAACCGTTGGAAGCACCTCTTTCCAAGTTATCATTTGAATGGCCAGACTGGCCAAGCAGACACATAGCTGTGTCTGTATTGGTCGCGGTCCAGACTTGTAGCTTGCCAAAAGTGAAAGAATTGAGGTTCTTAGAGCGGGTAATGATGGTTCGGGCAACTGGTCGAGGTCATACGTGATCTATGAGCCCGCTTAGCATGTTGTTCCTGAGGTTTTCTATCAACAGAGCTCACCTTTCCCTTCAAAGTAGTGGCTGCAAACAGCTTTGCTTCGACGGGCAAGTCTGGAGACTGAAGGATCGCATGCGTTGTCGTCCAAGCCTCAACCTACGCGCCCAGGTCCGTCAGATCGTGTTCAAGGAGGGGTTAGCTGCACCCAATCTCACAGATTTTTGAAATCGTTCAAGAAACTCGTGGGCATGAGTTTTCTCCTGCCGGGAGACATTTCCTTGCATCGTTGCAAGGGCCGCAAGAACAGGTGCAAAGTCTTGCACTGGGGTGCTGCTTCTAATCGTCGCCATGGTGTCTATGATGCAGTGATGAAGAGGCAAAGCTATGGATGTACGTCTCAGGGAAGCGGGGTGGTCACTGATGCTGAGCAGATCAGCACTGTAGCAGAAGTGCTCATCTATATTGAGAATAGTAAATGGAAAGATTTGAATTTTTATGAAAAGCAATCAAGACTGGAAGACACTTTGCTGATGGTTGCTCCACCACCTAACTACAGTCTAAGGGAAAGTCGAACTACGTCAAACCTGCCAGGCATTTTTACATAACTCCCTTTTTAGCTTCACCACAAAGAGTTCTCTCGAGCCTCAAGCATAGTTACTGAAATATATCCAAACCTGCCTATCCCTTCCAACCAACCACACATTCGCTGTTGCAGTCTATAGTTGGATTTTAAAAAGAGTGATATCTTTATTTTTCCTCAAAACAATGGCCGGCAGAGGTCAACGTGGACCTGCAAAGACGCTGCTTCAACCGATTCACTTCATCTTCAAACTTCTTCAACAGAGATCAACAGTTTCCATATGGCTCTACGAACAACTTTTCATTCGAATAGAAGGCAAAATTCGAGTTAGTTGTTCTGCTGCGGCCTCCTCTGACCTAGCTAATACTATTGTTTTCAGGGCTTCGACGAATTCATGAATCTGGTTTTAGATGACGCTGTCGAAGTCGTACTCGCATCAAAAGAAAAAGGAGAGCAGAGAAGACAGTTGGGTATGGTACCCATCTGGTCGTTGTTTCCGTCGCGTGTTCCATCCTAACGGATCTACAGGCCAGATTTTACTCAAAGGCGACAATGTTTCTCTGATACAAGCCTTGCAATGAACCGCGTGGTTATGGGTAATAGTTTTATGGATTTGGAGTTAGTCATGGGTTGCTGTGGATTTGGCGACAAGAATGGCTAAGAATAAAGGAGAAAATTGGAGGAGCGATGTGCATCTATTTCCGTTGTAATATCCGTCCGTCGCCCACGATAAGTGCATCCACCGGGATATCGTACTCGGCAGCTGGAACGTGTGCTGAAGGAGGAAGAATTTGCTCTTTAAGGGTGAGAGCAACTATGGATGGAATATGTCAATGGAATACGGCTATATGGACGTTGCTGGAGAATCTTACCGAGATATGGCTTTCGAATTGCGCTCGTGGAGTCTCCCTGCTGACCTCGACATTTCATTACGAAATGGTCATAGTACCCTTTCCCATGACCGAGTCTTCCGAAGCTCTCATCAAATGCTAAGCCTGGCATAACAATCAGATCTAATCCAGCATTGTTTTTCTCTATCGAAGCAGTAGAGGGTCCTAGAAGTCCAAATCCTCCAAAGCAATTCTCTCGCGTGGCAAGTGTATCAGCGTCCAGCGAGGGAATACCCCATTTGTCTGGCTGTAGAGATTCGTAGTCGTCAATCGAACGGAGTGCCAGCATCTCCATCACCGACTTCCTCTCTTGTGCAGCGGAAGGATCCAATTGGTAGATATACGGCACGTACACTCGCTTGCCCTTGCTGAATGCATCCCGGACGATATCGGCCGTTTGAATCTCTCCCGATGGCATCGCTAGATACACACTTAACCGTTTTGCAGCCTGATACTCCGGCAACGACAAAAGCAATTTAGTTACAGTGGAAGCTGCATTAGAGAATCAGCATCATGTGCAGTATCCATTGCGCTACGCTACGGAGAGCTCACATTGCTTATTGATTGACTCTTTCGAAAGGCCAGACAAAATCTTTTTGATCTGGCCGCGCAGTTCCTTCTTAGCTGCCTGCAAGCTTGCCATGGCGCGGAGATAACGGCGACAGTGTTCCTTGACCACTGGACGCAGCTAATTCAATTGCTTAGTTGCGCGTAGATAGGCATATATGACCATGTCGCTGTGACTGTAGTTGCTTACATGTTAAGTGAACTGCCGATGTCAGACCTTCGCACGATCTTTGTGGCTCTTCAGAGATTCGTCCACAGGCTTTTTACATAGAAAGGGTTCGTGTTGACTCGACTCGAGGTCACATCTCATCTTGCTGACAGAGTTGACATAACTATAAAACTCTTTGACAGCCACGATCCAGACAACGCCAATCTCCCCTGTCAGTTCTGTACTTCTGCTCGTATGTATGATGCCTTTTACCTCAGCATCTCAGACATGGCTCAGATTAACTTTTCAATGTGTATACACTAACCCTAAAGGATATAGTGTGACTTTCTCTTTTGGGAAAATCACACATTTTATCTGAGCAATGTCTGAGTCAGTTTTGCAACATTTGTAAAAGATTGTTGTCTTTTTTGATTAAACTGGCCAGATTTCACTCAGATCAGCATCATCATCATTATAAATATAACTTAACAATTCAGATTAAATATTTGAAATTAATCAGAAATTCAGTAAATATATTTATAATTTTATCAATATTGCTCAGTTTAATTATTATAATTTATCAAAAAACATTGTTATTTGAAGTTCAGATTTAAATCAGTACAGATAAACATGAAAATTATTTATATACTGAGTCAAATACTGTATACATCTTGCTAACAACATGCTAGCTTTTTTCAAATGTCATTCATCATTTTGCTTAATATTTTTGAAACTCAAAAATATGTTTACATTATTCAGATTAAAATGCTGAAAGCAATCAAAATAAAATCATCATCAACATACATCAAATAACACTTTGCAAATGATCAGTAACTGAAAATATTGTCAGATTATCTTAAAACAAATTTAATTATGTGTATTAAATACAAAAAATAAATGATGAATAAATTTTAATTTATTAATTAACATTACATTTAATTACATTTTTCATTTTCAGCAATTTGATGCATTCACAGCAGTTTTCTTTCAGCAAATGAATTTGATATTAATTGCTAAAATATTATTTAACAAAAATATAATAATGCAGACACTTTCAGTATTGTTATTTGAAAAAATTATCATTTATATTTTTTTTAAATATCATTAAATCAAAACAAGTTAAAAAAATTCAGAGCTTATTCAAAATAAAATCAATTTATGTTTATACTGATAATATCAGTGCAGAACTGCTTCAAGTCATTATTTAAAAAAAATATATTTATATATATATCAATTTTAAGTTGTTTGTTGAGTCAAAATTTCAATCAATTCTCAAAAATATAATATTTTAAAATCATTTAATTTTAATTGTTGTGAATGAACTGCATCTGATGACTGATTAAAACAAAAAATTTCATAAATGTTATACATAATTATATATTGTTAAAACATTGCTTAATCATGTGTTATAAGTCAGACTCACAATTACTTGTGACAATGCAATAATGAAAGCAGTTCATGATTTTGTTCAGTACAAAGCAAATTACAAAATTATTTTTATTAATATAAATAAATCAGAAATAATAATTTTGATCAATTATATTGATTGAAAATAATTCAACAAATTTTAATTTTTTTATTTTGTGATAAAGTTAGTTTCACAGCAACAAAATGAAGCAAATAAAAAAAAATAATTTTGTTAACATTCAAATATATATTAAAAATGTTAATTTTTATATTTTTCAAACAAGTTTTAACTGCTGCTTGTAGACTTGACCAACTTCAGGGTCGGGTCAGACCCGTGGGGGGTGCTGGCCGGCCGCTAGAGCCCTTAGGGCCTAAAGCTCCAGGCCCTGCCCGCCCCGCAGGCCAGCGGGTTCGGGCACGGGTTTACCCATTAAACCCGCCCAGCGCCAAGCCCCCTGAAACTATACTTAATAGTGCCTAGTGTAGGGTCTCAACCAGGCCTGCTGCTGCCCGTTGCAGCCTGTAAGCAGCCCGTAGCAGCCAGTATGCAATAATAAGCAGTAACTATAGGAGTTTATGTGATAATAAGTGATAATTATAAAGGTTAGGCACCAGTTATAGGGGTATAGGCCCTAAATATAGGGGGTTGAGTGATAATTTTAGGCCTATACAGACCCTACAAAGCCTAAATTGACCTGCTAAGCCTTATATAATCAGGGTCGGGTTTACCCGGCGGGTTTCCGGGCTCCAGGCACCAAACCCTACCCGTCCCAGTGGCCAAATCTAGGGAGCTTTGCCCGTCCTAAACGGGTTTCGGGCAGGGTCGGGTCGGGCTGGCCAAGGGTTTGGCGGGTTTGTTGGTCAAGTCTAGCTGCTTGTCATACAATTCAAACATAATTTATAATATATCATCAGTATATCTAAATTAAGATTGTTTTAATTATCAAAATTTATTATGCTAATTTGATACAATATAATAAAACTTGCTTATATAAAAAATTCAAAAAATCTTGCAGTCAGATTCACATCATGTTCTATTTGAACATCATGATTTACAAAATTAATATTTTAAATGTTTAATGTACAGTTTAATATGAATTATTTTTTAATCATTCACTCAACATGCTTTAACAGAAACTCAGATATACAGTTCACATGCTGAAACAAAAAAGAAAATTTGTTTTATTAATAAAAAATCAGTATTAAAAATCTTATAAATACATTACTTTAATTTAATTCATGCATTTCATGAAAGATAAAAACAATTCAGTTAATTTTTATGATGATACTGCATTTGTAATCACTGATGCAACAAGCAATATTGCAGCATATAGACAAAAAATGACACTCAGTAATCAATACAGTGAACAGTTATCTGATAACATTGACTCAGTGAAAAAATATAAATAAAAAACATCAAACAAAATGTAAGCTGAATTGTTAGAACTCTTGTATTAATTGATTAACTTTCATAATAACTGTCATTAAAAAATGATTTTGCATTATTTTAACAATAAAATTAACAATACACATGATAACTCAACATGTTGTTCAGTATGTAAGTCTGAATTTTTGAAACAGGTACAAATTATACAAATTTCTGCAAATTCACAATTGAAACAGCATTCAGAAATTATCATTAAAATTTAAAATTAATTAAATCAATAAGCTTAAAAACATATAAAATATACTTTTTGAAAATTATTTTACTTGTGCTTGATGAATTATAATAAGTTTTTTGTCATTTGTTCAGAAAATTCAGTAATTTCTGATGATAATTTTCTTGATAATTTTTTTCATTGAAGAACAATATCTGAGATGCAGCTCAAAACTTCAGATTTTTTTCATATTTTTCAATAAATAATTAAAAAAACAAATTTTCAATCAAAACAGAGTGCAAAGCATACTGCATTTCAGATGAATTAATATAAACAAAAATTATTTCAGTCACATTTGAATCAGTGTATCTCAAATCAAATAATTGAAAGTCAAATTACAAAAAATCAATCAATTATGAAGTCAATACTGAGTCAGTTCAAGTTAATTAACAATTAAATAATACAACATGAGTCACTGAATACAAAAAATGTGAGTCAGATAAAGTATAGTCAGTTTATTTATAATGATTTGATAAAAAATCAGTCAGCATTAAAACTCACACTGAAAGAATTTATATCATGTAGTTCAGTATACACATTATTAATCAATATAAACTTAAATATTCAGTGAACTGCATACAGCACTGACATTTGAAAGATGTAAATTAAAATAATTGATTAGAAACACAATGTGAAAATATATATTTCAGTATAATATGTGTGTATAAACTGATTAAATAATACATTAGATCAGATGATTTTTGTTTTGACTGTTAGTATAAAATTACATAGTTAGAAAAGTAAAAGTTGTTTATGAGTTCATTGGCAAATATGAAATGAGCTCTGAGCTAGCTTCAGACTGATTTTGCTATGAAGCTGATAAACATGAATTTTATGTTTGAGACAAATTCTGAGCATTTTCAGTTTGCTGTAATGAAGCTCATGATTGAACAGATAACAACATTAGTACAGTGTTTTTATTAAAGCTCTAAATTTTCACAACAGCTTAAATTATGATTAATAAATCTTGAAGTTTCTTGCAATTTAATGAAATATTTAGCAGTTAAAGCTTTTTTGTGTAGCATATAACTTTTATTGTTGTACATAATTATTATTTCTGCACATAATTTTTGAAATTGTTTTACTAATTTAGTGTTATGCTATTGAGCACTATATTTTTTTTTATGCACATGCACAATTTTTGTAACCTACACTGTCATCAGTTTTTTGCATCAGTATTGTGAAATATGTGATGTTTGTAGTTTATTTCATGACATAAAGCAATTTATAAAAACTGATTTAACATTTGCAGCAAGAAAAAGTATGATGCTTTATTTATAATTTTGTTGTTTTGCTTTAAGCACATGCTCTTTCATATTGCTATTATAATGAATTGCTTACTCATGAAAACACATTATTTTTCAAATAACATTCATCATTTCAGATATGTACATAATACACATTGCTGTTTATATATCTTCAAGTATCAATTACAATTAAATTAATAAATACAATAACAACACTGTGAATGCATCACATTTTGAAAAACACAAATACATAAATTCAACACAATAAAAAAACATCAGTATTTGTACTTTCTGAACAAAACATTAAATAAACATTATACATCAAGTAATTTAAAATTGTATAATAAAAAAAATTTCAGTATTTGAAATTTTTTAATTTAAATCATTGCTGATTTAGATCAAAAATAACACTCAACTTGTCATCATACATTAAGTAAGTAATTCAAAACTGTATAATGAAAAAAAACTTCAGCATTTAAAATTTTTAATTTAAATCAATGATGATTTAAATCAAGAATAACACTCAATTTATCAAACAACATTGTTTATAATATATTAATTTTGTGTCATACAAAACAATTATTTTAAATTTTTTGTGCAGTTTGAAAAAACTCAGCTGTATTTGACAGTTGCTGACAAACTCAAGTCAGAACAAATTTATTAACATCAATATTAAAAAATATATATTTCTGCAAGAAATTTCTCAACATAATGTTTGCTTTGTTTATTGTGAAAAATATTAATGATTTTGATGACAAAATTACAACTTGTTTCAGTCTCATCTGACAATTTTTTACTTAATTTTTCAAACTTATCAAGTCAATTTGCATATTTATTTTTGATAATCTGTACAATTAATGTTTTTTGTGTATATTGTTTATAATCACAATGCTTCTTCATTTTTCAAAGCAAAACACTTAAAATTTTAAATTGTTTTGCTTCTGACTGAAAAAATCAGAAATGTTACATTTAATTAAAGTTCATTAAAAGCATTAACAAACAAGAGTTAAAACTGATCACATTAATATTTTTAATTGTCTGAAACAATTAATTTATTTTCTGCATCAATATACTTAAATCAATAAATTGCACAAATATCATCACTTCATTCTCATATGCAATGTCTCATGTCAGTTGCAATAAAAAAAATAAAATTTTTTTAAAAAAAATTAAACAGATTTTTTGTTGCAGAATTAAAAACTAATTCTCAATTTTTTGTATAAAAAAAACATTTAAATATTTTTTTGATAAATATTTCAACTAGAAACTGTTGTTTGTCATTTTTTATATTAAACACATTAATGAGTCAAAACTGTGATATCAAGTAAATTATATTATTTAATTTGAAAAAAATGCTTATTTTTTTCTCTCAGAACTCACAAATAAAGTTGTTATTTTTCAAAAAATCATTAATTAATTGTTTGCAGTTTTTCATTTGCTGAAAGTTGAAATAATTCTGAACAACTTCACAAAGCTTACTTATTAAGTGACTTCATCAGATTTCAACATCATCATAAAGCTATATACTATCAGTATAATTTTGTGTAGCTAGCTTGATATTAATAATGAAAACTAAGAATTCATCATTTTTTTACTGCTGCTTTTGAAGATATCAGAAATGAAAAAATTGCTCTCTCATTGCTAACACTGAAATTCATTATTGAAAATTATTTATTATGCAGTTTTAGTTTTTTTGTTCATGTCAACTGCATAAGATTATTGATAACTTTTGCATTTAAGTGTTTCAGTTATGATGACAATGCAATATCTTTCTTTCCATCAGTATTAACTGCTGTCATGACACATGCATAGAAAATCACTTGAGTTATTTTGAGTACATTTTTATTTGCTTATAAAAAAATATTCATTTTGTTACATTAATCACAATTTTTTCATAATGTTATTTGATTTGCTGTGAGTTTATTTTCAAAATTCTGCACTTCATTTTTATTTAATGTTAAAAAATTTATTGATTATGTGCTTGATAAAAATAAATCACAAAAATTATCTAATTGTCATTCAGAAATACTATCATTTTGATTTGTGTCTGAGCTTTCAATATAAGAAAATCATCAAAAATGATTTGTAAATTTGATTTTATTGATTACAAATTGTGAATTTTAATTTAAATAACATTTAATTAATATAAATTCATACTTCAATAATAAAACAAAAAAAAACAATTAACTTCAGTTTCACAACAATTTATTTCAAATTCAAAACTCTGACTTGATTCATTGAAGTTGTGTTGTGAATGAAACTAATGTTTGAAAATCAAATTATATTTTTTTTTGATAATGAGTGATTATTTAAAAAAAATAAATGTCTCTCATCTTCATTCAATGCTAACTTGTCATCATTAAAGCAATTGTTTTCATTATTGTCATTTGCATAATCATCAGATAAATTTATCATTTCAAACTGAGCAATTCTTAGTAGTAGCTATGAGTCATTTGATTCTGAACTAGCTTTGAACTGTGAATTTTATTTAATATAATTTTGTATACACATTAAACATCACATATACTTTAGATAAATAGCAATTAATGACATGACCAAAAAATTATCACAAATAATACATATCACTTGCTTATGTTTCTTACTTGCAGTGCTATTAGAAGATTTTGATTCATCTGAAAATAAAAAATTTAAAAAATGTCATTTTCATTCAATTTTTGATGTTGCAGAATTTGAATATCTTAAAAAAAGCATGTTGTAGTCAAATTATTAATTTATATATTCAAGCAAATTGATTAATGTCAGTTGAAATTAATTGTAAGTGACTTGCAGTTGCAAGCATAATTGTGCTCAATCATGATCAAGCACATTGTGCTTGCAATCAGTAAAAATCATGCTGTCAATGAATAAAAACAATTTATCAACACAAAAATTAAGTAATTAATTTTATTTTGTTTTCAAATATAAAAAAAAACATCTCAATTAAAGCTTATTGAATATATTTTAAATTTTGCAGTGAGTAAAATGAAAGCAGAAATTTTCAGAAAATTTTGAAAATGTTTTGATGTACTTACACATTGTCACTGAAACTGATTAATTTAGCAAAAGACATGTATTCTAGCATTTTTACATAATTTTTTAGTAAAATTCACAGCAAATTATGATGACTGATCTTGCATTAATAAAATAATTCAAATTATTTACAGTAATGTTGTTTTTTAATTTAATAATAACTTGTTAGAAAAACTGATCTGCATTCACATCAAATTTGTATGACAAATGTTTAATATATTTAAATTAATCAAAATAGCATAAAGACTGAATTCAAATATAATTTTTGACATCACAAATACTAGACAGTCAAAATAAAATCAGTTTTAAATCATATTATATCATTCAGTTCATCTTCAATCTCAAGACACAAAAATGATTCAATATTTGATGAGTCAGTAAAAAAAAACTGAAATCACTTTCATTATTTATGATACATATTTTTCAATGTTATTTGAAAAAAATGTTCATCACAAATTTTCAGAATTTTTGATTTATTTTAGTATTACAATTTATGTTCATTCAAATCAATTTGCAGTTTCTGCTGCATCAACTGCTTTAATTACTCATATTCTGATTGCATAATCACAGCAATATTTTGAAATATTGCATCATCATTATTTAATATATTTAAAAAATAAAGACACATCAGATTCTCAACAATGCAAATTATTGTTTCTTGCTTTTTTAAATGTTGAATAACAATTAATATTAATTGTGATATCATACTTTTTGTTGCATTTAAGTCACTGTTGTAGCTCACTGAAACTTTTTATTTTTTTAGAGCAATATTTTGTAATATATAAAAAATTGACACATCAAACTTCAATGTTGTGAATTTTGAAGATTCACAATTCAGTACTGCTGATTTTTTCACATTTTGTGTTGTGTTGCTTGAATTGCAGTCATCTGAATAAACATTTTTAAAATGTTGTTTTTTAAACTCACAGCAATGTTTTTGATTGTTGTTGCATTGTTGAGCAATTGCTGTCAAAACTCACTGTTTTTGTGACATTGAGATAAAATGAAACATTTGTTGATATTGTGAATTGTTCAAAATTTTGTTAATAATAAACTGCAGTTGTTGTTTATTCTGATGAATATTAAGCTTGTTTTTAATTAATTTTTTTTGCTCAGCTTATTTTTCATTGCTTCACATAATGATGTATATTCATTATTATTAATGCTTAATTTTTGCTTAATTTATGATACTGTTCAGTATCTCACAGTAAGCATTATGTCACACTTAACAAATGTTTTACTAAAATCAATAAATTTTTCTGAAACTTCATGATTCATCTGATACATCATGAGTTATTCATAATCATCAGATAATATTAACAAAATAATTTGATTTTTTACAACAAGTGAATCATTTTGTTGATTGTCAGAGTCAGTCATCAAGTTAATATTTATACTGAGTTTTTAAGACATTCATGTATGCTGCTAATAAATGATTAGCAAAGACTGAATTATCAGTTTATACAGAGTGAAAAAAACACATAATAATATTTTTACTGAAATGAATATTTGATGAATAATAATTTGAAATGTAGATTTTCTGAATGAAAATCAATGCATTTGAAAGAATTATCAAATGAACTGAAATCAACACAACAAAATTGTATTAATAAAGTAATGATTGCTGATTCATTGTCAGATGTACAGCAGTACTGAGAGTAACTTGCAGTATTACTAGTAGAAAAATATTAATGTATTATATGAAATCAATTTCTTGTATGATGATTTGAAGATTGAATGATGTTAAAATATTATTTTGTTTTTAACATGTGATGAAACTTGAAACTAAACACATGATTATTGAAAACACAAGAATTGTTGTGAACTATCAATGTAACTGCAGTATTCTTGATTTGAGTTGAGAATACTCAAGCTAGAAGCTTGTCATCATCATGTATATATTTCATAAATTTTTGTTTTTTATTATGAACATTCAATGTACAAAAATATATTGCAATTAAATAAATACATTGCAATTTCACTTTTAAGCTAGTCAACTGTTTGTTTCATGTTCATTGTAAAGCTCAGATGTGTATATGTGCAAGTTGTAGATATCTTGTTGTTATTTTAAATTTTGTCATCAATGTTATAAAAAATCTGAACTTGCTAAATGCTTTCTTAAATTATTAAATATTTCACATGATTGCATTGTGTTTTTCATGAACTAGCATGAAGTTTTTTTTGTTTAAAAAAACTATGAAATTTTATGTGCATTTGCTCAGAAGTAATCTGTCTTATTTAAATTATATATTTTTTATATATTAATTGTTACATAATATTAATTAAATAAATTCTGTAATGTAATGATTAACAATCTGTTTTTTTTTTCAAGTTGCAAGTTATATGTGATGAAAATTTCATATATATTGAAAAATTTATAATTGTAGAATACTTTCTACATAATTTGAATCTCATAAACTGATATAATATTTGCTTAAATTTCATTTTCTTGCAGCATCATCATTCAAATCATCATAAATTAATTAATAATTTTGACACATTAAATTCATTAAAAAATTGAAATTGTGAGTTCAAATTTCAGCATCAACAAATTTATTTTTTTTGTCAGTGCAGCTCAACTGTATGTGTAGATCATTAAACAAGTGGCAAAAACATGAGTGAGCTAGTAAGAAATGAATGAAAAGTAAACAAGTCAGCAGATGCAAAAACTGGCAGATAAGCAGATGAACAAAAATGTGAGAAAGTTAATTTTGTTCTGAAAAAATTAAAAACTTGTTTATAAGTTGTTTTTTATTTGTTTCAAAGCTCAGTGCATATAATGTATTAAATTGATTTCAGTTAATGTAGTTATTAATGTAAAATAATCATTTTTTTAATTTAATGTATGTATTTGAATGTGCAGCAAACACAATATGTGCTTCTTATATTATGCTTTCTGATCAATAAAATCATCACTTTTCTAGATTACAATCTTGAAAATTGTTTAATGAAATTAAAATAATTTTCACTTTATACATTTCATAAATTTCATGAATAATTTATCTTCTGAGCTGAAGAATATTAATAAAAACTTTATAATATATTGCTGATCTCTCAGTGATTAATTCACTGAGATTTATTTGATGAATTCAACAGCATTTATTTAAAACTGTGATAAGTATCAGAAGTTAATCAACAAGTTTTTTATTCAAGATACTGTGAGTTTTGTTTTCATTTTTCTGCATTCATACATGATTACAATATTATTTATCAATATTTTGTCAATTTGAGAAACAATACATGATTTGATTATCAAATTTTTTTGAATATAAATTCTTTTTACTTGCTTTGTGTGTTGTAATACTGACATGAACTTTCACATTTTAATTGTTAATTCAGAAGTAATCAGACTCATGTTAATCACTGACTTCAGATTGTTTTTGATCAGCAACTGATTGATCTTGATTATTCAGTTGCAGCTGCATTTATTATATAAATACAGCAAGAGTTTTCAAAAACTCATCATGCAGAGTTTTCATTTGCTGTGCAATATTGAATATTGTTAATTTGTCAGTTTTTGAATTTATGTAATGAGATATTCAACTCAAGTTTCTCAGCTCAGTATTTGTCAATGATTTGATAAATAAATTGTTTTTAGCATTCATTTGCTCATCAACAGCAAATGCATTTTTACTGTTTGTGTTTTCATGATAAAAAATATTATTCATCATTATTATATTGACATGATAATCAGTGATATGAATTATTTGTTTTTTGTATCTTTCTTGCTTATTGCTTTGATGATATGAGTTTTTACAGTGAATTTTATGAGCACTTTCATAAGCACTTGTATTATAGCTGAACAAAATATTATATTCTTAAATAAAATTCACATAGTGTGAGAGCACATGAAATTTTGAAAAGTTAAAATAATCATTTTTTGTTGAATTTTTTTTGTTAATTTTGTAATCACTAAAAACTCATTTCAATTTGTTCATTTAATATAAAATTTGTTTTATATAACAAAAAATATCACTGATGTGAAAGTGATATTAAGCAAGAAACAAGAAATTGATAAAAACATGTGTAAAAAAAACTGTTACTGATTTCTTTGATGTGAAAAGTGAAACAATAACTGTCATTAATTATTATGCAATGAATTTTTATTGCTTTTCAGTGCTTTGTTTTAACTTGATGAATTTAACAAAACACTTCAGATCTGAATACTTTAAAACACTTTAAAAACACTTGTTGAGTTATTTAAGCTCATCACTTTCTGATAAATAGATTTTTGTGTTCAAATGAAGACAATGTTATATTTTATATATATTCTTCAAAAAAGTCTTCAATCATATAACAAGATTTTTAATTATTTTTTTCAACAGCTGATGAAGCAAATTCAGCATCATAATTGAATGAATATTAATTAATTTATGATGTCACACAAAATTGTTGACATCATGAATTAAATTATTTTTCTTTTCTGACTCAAAGTATTTAATTCAATTATTAACAATTGTCTTTTTCTGCTCATTGATTTGATTTTGCATGAACTTATAAGTTTTCAACAGTTAGCATTTCATTAAATGTTTTTGCTTTTTTGATGAAACAATGCAGATGCTGCAGTATTTCTTACTTTTTATTGCAGTAATGATGATTTATTCTTCATAATCTGCTGAAATGATAACAATGATAGAAAAGCAACAATGAATATGATCATCAGCACACTGCATCAGAATTTTCACATGAATCAATTGTTTTATGTTTATACAAAAAAAAAAGTCAGTTATGAAAGAGCCTGCATGCTTGATTTTGATTAATGATTATGTAAGTTAAAACTTGAAATACAGATTACATTACATCAATCTAAATTGAGAATCAGAAAAATCAAATGTGAGAGATAAAAATTACATTAACTTGATTTTAATTAATGATCATATAAGCTAAATCTGAAATAAAAATCATATGATTATCAATCAAGATTGAGTGTTTAGCAGTTGTGTTTGTAATATATATTTTTAAAAATTCACTTGATTGTGACATGATATATTTTAGTTTTTGTCAGAACATTTATTTTTTTTTATATTAAAAAAAAAACTTAATCAACTGAATATCATTCATCTTCTGTGAACAACAAGCTTAATAATTTAGATTTTTAATTATTAAATACATCAGTTACATCATTTTATTTTCTTGAAGAATAATTAAACATATCTTGTCACTTGCAATAAGCAAAAAAATAACAGTAACTTCTTCAAAAAATTTATTCTGAACAAATTATCATCATTTTAATGAATGCATCTTCATATACATTTTGTGATCATCATTATCATATTGATGCATTGAATTGTATGTAAGATGATTTTTAAATGATTTGTAATCAAGAAAATTTTGAATAACAATTTTTACATCAGCATAAAAAAATGTGAATTGCTTATTTTTCACATTTTCAATACTTGAATCAATAATCAAAATATTTTTCTTTCAATTTTCATCACTTTTATATAAAGTATGATCAATCAGATCATAAAGCTAATTTGCATTATAAAAATCAAAACAATTTATAATATTCTTCAATGTGAGATTTTGAAGAAAAACATTAATATTGTTTTTAATTAACTCACAATTGATAAAAAAATGTGTGATTGCATACTCAAATTCATTTTTGAATGAATAAAATACATCAGCAGCAGAATTAAATGCAAATAATAAATGATGCTCATCTTCTTGAATAATCATGTCAGCAGATTAATTTATCTTCAGTCAGTATGTGAAAATGCATATTATTAAAATAATTAAACATGATGCAAACAGTATTGTCACACAAAAATCTACAAGTTTAATAACAAAATCAGATAATGAAGAATTATTAATTTGTATGCAGATTGTCTTGCAGAAATTTTTCACAACATTTATAATATCAAAATTAATAAATTCAGCTGAAATGATGTTAACAATGTCAGTCAGTTTTACATACAAATCATCATCATCATCAGCAACAGTACACATTATGTCATTTGCATTCACTGAATGTATACAAATAACAAATTGAGTATTTGTGTTGAATTCATGAAAAATTATATTTATTTTTTTTATAACTTTTTTTCAAGTCTTGCAATGTGAACAATATTGTTTTCATCTGAAAATTGTTTTAAATCTTTTGCCACAATAAGCACATGCTCAACTGTGTATGTTTAACATTTTATGTGTAGTTTTAACAATGATATCAAGTTTCAATAATGTACTTAATAAAATGTCAATGAATAATTTCTCTCAGTAACTTCATTTGTTTACTAGATTAATATATTAGTACAGAATACTTTGTACTTCATATGTAGTTACAAAATTATGCACAGAAATAAATTAATTTCTTAACTAACATTCATTTTGTTTAGAAATTAGTTTACTAGTTAATCTCAAACTGATTTTTACATCATCATATCATTAATTTCAATTTTTTTCTGCAAGTTTAAGTTTCTTATTATCATCAACTCAGAAATTTTGTGACAAAGAAACAAAATTTTGAATTATTTTTTTTTAACTTCACTGTATTCTGCAAGTTTCTCATAAATTCAGAGTCAATAACATCAAGCAAAACATTGAACAGATTTTTTTTCATATTACTTTTTTTCACATAATGAATTGAGTCATGATCAAGATACATTTGTTGAATTACATTAAGCAGTGATTCATACTTCATATGATCAATTTTATTTTTTTTCAAAAATTTTAAACCACAGAGATGTCAGCCAGATGTAATATTAATATCATTATTATTGATTTGCTTATGAACTGATCTTCATAGTACTTGATGTGATTATGAACATCAGAATACATCATATTAAAAATTAATATCTGATGATGTAGCAGACAATAAAAATAAACAGCACAGCTCAAGATATATATTATTTTATTTGTAAAATAAATAAGCATATGACAAGAATAATAATTTTTGTATATTTTTCATACTATACATCTCACTATCAAAAAAATATGAAAACATCAAGAATTGAGACACAGAACATAATATATGTAAATGAAACTTGCAAATTGATTTCTAGAAGATTCAAGAAAAAAAACTGCAAATTTGACATTGAACAAATAAATAAGTTGAAAAAAAAAGATATATTTATATGAGAGTTTTTTATTGATCATGCAAGCAAAAATCAACAAATTTTCACATATAATTACATCATCAGATTCTAGTATGAGCAAATCTTCAAATTCATTATGTTTCTTAAGCAAGAACTCTAAGCTGTATTATGTTATCACTTATCAACATTATGCAAATGTTTTTCAAAATTGACTACAGTTTCAAACAATACTAGTTTTCTCACTCAATGCCCATTTAGAAACATGTGCAATATCTTCATTTTATAATTAATAACTCAAAAATAAAGTGAAATGAAATCATCAACATTAGAATTGAGATATCAATAATTTTACAATATCAAAATTCAAATATATAATATGAAATAAAGTATTGTTATACACACAGATACTTAACTGCAGCAAATCAAGAATATAAAAATAATGTAGTTAGTAAAGCTAAAACTAATTAATGTATTTTATGATTGACTTTATTGTATTTAAGCTTATTCATTAACAATTAATGATTGATAGCAGCACTGACTAAATTAACTAGCTAAGTAGCTAACTAATTGTGTAACTAGTTTAAACTTATTAGTGTTAAGAAATGCTAGTAATTTAAAACTTAATGTGATGTAAAATCAAGTCAACACTGACATTGTGTTGCTTCAAAATCATTGTTATGTTCAGATATTATGTTGAGAACTGTCAAACAAACTTGAAAATTTGAAATAATTTAAATTAACATTTGTTGTTTTGATTTTTTATGTATTTAAAGAATATAAATACACTGATACTTGAAAAAAACTTCAGACAGAAAAAGTCATCAGTTTTGCATCACTTTGCATCACAAAATACTGAAATATTGAAAGATGAATATTTTTTTTTTCAAGATGAGTTTTGCTTGATCAAGATCAGATGTTGTTGATGTGTTTTTATCAAGAATAACAACACATTCAAATTCTTAATTGAGAAAAACTCAGATTTTGACTCTAACTCAATATTTCTTCTCATATGTTTTTCATTTTTTTTCAATTTTTTTAATTTTTTCAACTCAGTTTTTTCATTTGTTTAAAAAAACAGTCTGCTTTTTTTTTTTAGCATTTTGCTTTTTTTTTTACTTGTTTAAAGTCTCAAGTTTATTTTCAAATTTGAATGCTAGTTTGAATTTTTTTTTTACAAAAATTGATGTGAATTTTGTGATGTGTTGAACTGCTTGTCAGTTTACATGTTGAATTTAATAAATTGAAAGCATAATTTTTTTGTGAGTTAGCAAGAAAACATACTGATCAAAATCAAGCACATGAGAAATCATCACTGATTAACTGAATTCAGAAGTTGATATATTTATTAAAAAAATATCATCTCAAAATAAATACTTTGATGTATATTTGAAAAATAAAAATTTTGATAAAAATTTCTGAAAATTATATAGCTATCTAAACTTTAATGACACTAGAATTTTTCATGATTGATTAAACAGCAATAGTATGAAACTTCTTCTTAATTCATTTCAAAAAGTGCATGCAAATATTTTTGAGCTTAATGTTCTCAATCTCAAAAAAGTGAAGAAAATGATGATCAATATCATATTGAAAATGCACAACTACTCTTATATTTAGCAACAAGTTGACAGTATGAAATTTGTAATTAAAACTCTGACAAAAATGTTATTTTACACACATATTTCTGAACAATCAAAAAATTATAAAAAGCATTTTTAAAAATTTTAATTTTGAAAATTTCAAAAATATTCTGTGATTAACATATGTTATTAAATATACAGTTAGAAAGATTAAATTCAATTACATCTTGACAATAAAAAAACATAACAACAAAACTGTTCAGTCAGATTTCTGATCACAATATGAAAAAACTTTAAGCTTAATCTTGATCAAGCAGAAGCAATTCAGAAATTTTGATGATAAATTGTTAAATAAAATCATTATTTTTCAGAAACTCATACAATTCAATATTGAATTTATCATTAAAAATAATGCTCTTGATTTCAATACACTCAATGATTTTGTTTTTGTCAATGTCAAAATAATTGAAAACAGTATGAAAAATACATTCAGTGATATATTTCAAGACAAGTTTTCATTTCTGAACTTTGAGATACAAAAAAAATACTTGACAAGTATTGCAAGATGATCAAAAATATTACATTAATCAGGTGATTCTGTTGTCAAACAAATAATGAAATTATGAAAATTGTACTTGCATTTGAAATTGTTAACAATTTCAAGATCTGAAACATAACAAATGAATTGATTAATGAAATAACTTTAAATCTGAACAAACTTCAATAAATCATGAATATCACAAATATATTTTTTTTAATTATATAAATGCATGCAGAAAGCTGAGATTTTTTTTAAACATATGTTAAATTAATATTTTTCAATTAAAATTTTGACAGATAACTGAAATAATCTGAATGTTTCAACAGAAATTATTATCACTGCAAAACAATGTTCTCACTGACAAATTTAATTTAGAAAAAACACTGCAATGTTTAACTGTCATTTATGTCAAGTCAAAATTGAAAATAAAAATTTTTTATTTCTTCACATTTATTCTTTGTCTGTCAGCTGTTATAATCATCTGAGTCAAGCAGATTATTCATTTTTTTGAAAATACTTTTAACATTTTTTTTTTCATAATCATGTTGGGCCAGATGATACATCACATTTTTTGTTAAAGCTATTCATAGTTAACAACACAAAGTGATTGATAAGCAAAGTATGACTTCTTGATTCTAACAATTCAATGATTTCACAAATGATTGTTTTGTTTTTTTATATCACATGATGTAAGCACACATTGATAAAGAAACTGGTGACTTGTGAAATTGATTTAAATTGAAGACAATATTGAAGACAAGAGTCTCAACTGTGAGCAAATAAAGTGAAAAAGCAGAATGAGATGAAAAATTGGAATGAGATGAAAGATAATGACAAAATGAAAAAGTCAGATGTGAATAACTTGAAAAACAATGAAAAAAACTTGAATAATAAAATCAAATCAAATAAAAAACAAAAATTAATTTTTCATTCAGCATGATTAAACAATGTTTTTTTCAAACAAATATTTCTCAATGAGAATCATGTTTTCAAAAATCACAAAACACACATTTTTCAAAATGTTGAAATATTAAATGTTCAATTAAAGTGATTTATTACAGCAACATTAATGATAAACTACACATTAAATTTTCTGAATATTTTTATTCTTCTGCATCATATTAACTTTGAACAGTTGACATCAACATACACATCTGATATCATGTTAATCAATGTATTCAGTAAGATTGAAAGCATCAATTTTCATATTTTCAATTCAGATTTGTATTGTCATTTTTTTACTGCTGAAGCAATGTCAAGTGAAACAACATTGATTGTGATTTTAAAAATTTTCAATCAGATCATATTGTGACATTTTATGAAACAATTAATGATTGTTGAAAAGTTAAACTTAAACTCAATTGTGATAGATAAAATTATTTTATTTTATAAAATTAAAACAGTTGAGTGTGCAATGACATCTCAGCAATTTTTTTAATACAAAATGATTTATAATTTTTTGATAAAATGTTTATACAAAATGTGTTGATCAGATAATGCAAACAACTCACAAAAAAATGAGAATGATGTGAGTGAGTGATTTAATATGCAAATTTATCATCATTTACATCATGCATCAATGTGTTTAACATTAGATCAAGTGTACAAGACAACATCAGTAAAAAAAAAAAAATTTCACACAGAATATTTCATTATAATAATTCAAATTTGTGAAAAATTTAATTTAACTTGTTAGTCACATGTTTACTGATTTACAGATTTTATTTATATCATGAAATTATCAGTAAGTAATTAAATATCTGATGAATGAAACATTGAAATATTTCACACTTTCTGCAATTATAAATAATGTTGTTCTGAAAAAAGAAATATCATTTATTTTTTTTCACTGCATATTCAATGATACAATTTCATGTTGAGATTATTCTCAAAAATCTAAAATTTAAAATATTATCACTCTGTGCTGAAATGAATAGCAACAAACAATTTGCTGTCATGAAACAATTTAATAATGTTAATGACAAAATTCAAATTTTTATGATTATTTATATAATTTGCTTGATTGAACTGAACTTGCATCAGCAATATTTAGATTTGATAATGTTAAAGTTTGCAGTGAATGCAAACATTGTTTTTTAAACAATAAAATGTGTGCATTATCTAAATCAGATTCATTCTCAGAACATATGAATATTTCATGATGCACAAATTTTTAATTAATTTGTGAAATTTAATTAAGCATGAAAGATGAACAGTCAAATAATTGAAATGAAAAATAAAATCTTTGAGAATCTCAATTTTAATTAAGCAGAAGCTGCAGCTGAAGCAGAAATTGTAAAAAAAAATAATGATGATAAAACAAAAAATGATTTTGTTAATTTATTGCAATTAAAAATTAATAAATTATTACAAAAAATGTTTGAGCAATTTTTCTTATGATTGAATTAAAGAAAGTCAAAAAATTTTAATTTATCTGCAAGAAATGAACATATTACTGCAATGCTGATAAAGCAAATGCTGAATTAATTTTTTTAAAATTGTTACAAAAATATTTTATCTTTCACTTCAGTTAAATCTAAATTGATAAATTCAATATATAATGATACTGAAATTCACTCTATTGAATTTTCACAAGCTCAATCAGAAATTTTACTCAATTTTTCTGCTTTTTTTGTTGATGATATTAATTTTATAACTGCTTAATTCACTTTTTTTGCTAATTTTTTTGATGAAATTAATTTTATCACAAATTCATCAACATTTTCTGCTGCATTTTCATTTTTTGATGTTGTCTTCAAGCTTGAAATTGATTTTACAATTTTATTAAAGCATGATGCATTTGTTTCAATTGTTAATCACTCAAGAAAACATTTTGTATTTAGTCAATTACAATCAGAACATGCTTCATTGCAGAATCAACAAATTTCAAATAAACAACATAATATTAATTAATTTAACAATATATTCAAAAGTATTGCACAATTTTCACAATCAAAATTAATTAATAAAAATGTTGATAAAGTTGATATTAAAAATATCAATTTCAAGAAAAATTTTAAATTTTCACAACAAGTTCATTGTTCAGCTTACAGTACTGCTGACAAAAAAAAAATTAAAATGTTTTAAATATATGTTTAAATGAAAATTAATTTTTGAGTACAAGTTTGTGATGTAACATAATTAAAATTATGTTAAAGTATTAGTTTACTCTGATTAAATATCAAGTTGTATGATTTCAAAGTACAATTTCATTCATCTTTCATCATGATTATATACATTATTATATACTGAAGAAGCTTCAGACTAAATTTAAGTGTTTTGATAAATAATGTGAGAATGTTATTTGCTTGAACAATTGTGATGTAATTATTGTAGATAACAAATAACATGTTTATTTTAATTTTTTGATGAAATAATCAAGCAGAGCTGTTAAAATAAATAAAATAAACAATAAAATGAAGTTAAATAAATCAATACTGCTTTGTAATTATAAGATTTTATTTTCATTTGCTGATCATGAGCAAATAACATTTTATAATAATTTCATGTGATGTGATGGCAATAATTAATATTACTTGACATCAAATGATGTGGGCCAGTTTTTTTGCTGTAAAAGTTTTGTTGAAGTTTGTCAAAAATCTGATATTGACACTAACTACACACAAGTTAATTTCAGTGAATGAGAGCTCTTTACAGATTTGTCAATGTTTTATATATAAAATTTTTTTTTTATATCTTGCAAAATTCAAGCTTAATTAAAATAATTGACAATGTCACTGCAGTCATTTTACAAAATTTCAAGCTCTGAACACAATGATAATTCAGATACAGTTAACATTCTCACATCAAAAATCATCAAGCAGCTTGCAGTTAAAACAGCATGAAATAATGATTTGCTGATTGCAGATATCATCAATCAAAATAACAAAATTATTTTTGATGACAGAAAGTTTGAATTATCATTAAAAAAATGTATCATGATTAATCAAACTTCAACAATGCTGAATTAAATAACACAAACAGCACTTCTCAATGTGAACAAAATTTTGAATCATTTGATGAGCTGTACTTTTGAAATAATTCTGATTAATTTAATATTAACAAATATTTCAGAAGTCTCTCAACAATGATCTGCAAACAAACAAAAATGCATTAATGAAATCAGATATTCAGAGCACTTTCATAGCATTGCAAAACATGTTGAAAAATTTAAATAAAGCAAAATTTAGACTGATCACATGGAACAGAAAATTCTGTTCTGTTTCAGTAAACTTAGTTTCAGTTTCATTCACTGTAGTTTCAGTTTCATTTCATTGATTAATTGATTTTCTCATTTCTGTTTCATGTAATTGACTGCTGATCTTAGATTTGTCTCATTGATTGATTGATTTTCTCATTTCTGTCTCATGTAATTGACTGCTGATTTCAGTTTCATTTCTGTAACTGATTGATTTTTGAAATCAGTTGAAATCAGTGATCCCTGGTTCTGTCAATTAATCAGCCAATTATGTGATGGGTGTGTTATCTCAGACTGTTACCAAGTGCAAAGTTGTGTAGTTACTTGTCTTTACTAAGATTTTTGATGGGAATTCAGGTAACTAAGTGACTTCACACACTACAAGTTGTGTAGTTACCTGCTTTTACTAAGGTTTTTGATGGGAATTCAGATAACTAAGTGACTTCACACACAAAAATAGTAGATCTTGACACTATCTGAAACCATCAGTTTCAACTATCTCAGTTTCAGTTCTGTCATCTCTGATTGCAGTGGCTGCTAGTTCCAGTCTCATTTCATGTAATTGGCTGATTTTTTATTTCTATTTCATGTAATTGGCTGCTGGTCTCAGTACCATTCTGTGTAATTGGCTGCTGGTTCCAGCCTCATCTCATGTAATTGACTGATTTTCCATTTCTGTCCCCTGATTGGTCTCAAACACCCAGAATGAAACAGAAAGAAAAGAAAATTTCTGATTTTCACAGTCAGTCTAGCAAAATTCAACAATTCATTTGTAAAATATCAAATCTTTTTTGATTATAAAAGTGAGATTTCAACATATTCAGCTCAAACATCAGTTGTTTATATTCAGAGTAATCAGAAAAGTACATCTGAAGATAGCATCATGATTACAACATATAATCACTGAAACAATCAAAGATTGATTTATCATATATATAACTTGTTTTTTTGATTAAATTTAAAACATATCAGAAAAAATGAAACTTCAATGAGAAAATTAGCTAATCTCAGATTTTATTAACAACTTTTCAATTAATATGAATATAAAAAATAAACTGATCACATGGGATGGAAAATTCTGTCTCATTCCAGTAGGCTTAGTTTCAGTTCCATTCACTGTAGTCTCAGCCCTGTCCCATGTAATTGGCTGCTGGTCCCAGACCTGTCCCATTGATTGGTTGATTTTTCCAGTCCCATCTCATCTAATTGGCTGCTGATCTCAGTTCTGTCCCTGTAATTGGCCACTGGTTCCTGGTTCCATCAATTAATCAGTCAATTATGTGGTGGGTGTGTTACTTCAGACCATTACCAGATGCAAAGTTGCATAGTTACCTCCCTTTACTAAGATTTTTGGTGGGAATTCTAGATAACTACATGACTTCACACATAAAATCAAGTTTTCTCAGTACAAAGTCACATAGTTACCTAGGATTTTCACCAAAAATCTTAGTAAAGGAAGGTAACTACATGACTTCACACATAAAATCAAGTTTTCTCAGTACAAAGTCACATAGTTACCTAGAATTTCCATCAAAAATCTTAGTAAAGGGAGGTAACTACACAACTTCACATACAAAAATAGTAGGTCTTGACACTACCTGGAATCACCAGTTTCAACTATCTCAGTCCCAGTTTCATAATCTCTGATTGGCTGTTGGTCCCAGACTCATCCTGTCTAATTGGCTGTTGATTCCAGATCCATCTTATTGATTGGTTGATTTTCTCATTCTCATTTCATGTAATTGACTGCTAGTCTCAGCTTCATCCCATGTAATTGGCTGATTTTCTGTTTCCATCCCCTGATTGTTCTCAAACACTCAGAACAGGACAGAAAGGGAAGAAAATCTCTAGTTCTCATGATCAGTCTAATAAAAAATAGCAGATTTTTGAACAAAACAGTTAATTTGTTTTCTGATTTTAGAATATCAGTGGCCAGTCAGAATATCAAAACACTTGCAGTAAAAACAATGAGTGAAGCAATTTACATTATTTAAATATTAACAATCAATTCAATTATATTTCATCAGAAATTGATGACTCAGATGAAGTAACTGAAGAGTCAGATTCAGCAGATATTTAAAATTTTACATCATGTATTTAGAACAACACAAAAATAAACTGAGATTTAATACTTTACTACAGTTTTGAGTTGCTCTCATGTTTCTTTTCATGCATTCATTTGTAAACAATATGTAAAGCTCATCTGATTCAAATATATACTTATTTCAGATCAGATAGCATGTCATCAGAGTTTATATATAATTACATAATTTTTATCAATTTTATCATAAATGTGTTCATTTGTTGTTTTGAAAAAATATCAAATTTCATCTCAACATTTTATTTTTTCATTTCACATTTCAACATCAGATTGATTAACAATTGAAAATATCAATTAAAAAACTCAAAATTCTTTCTTATACATTAGCAAATTTTATTATATATGAAATTTGAACTCATTACAATTCTTCATTCAACAAGAAAAATTAAAATACATTATGAAACATCAGAATATTTCATTAATACATTCTGACAGTAATGATATAAATTAAAATGATATTTATTTAATTTTTCAGTGAACTTCAGTAAATCAACAAACAAACTTGACATTTCTCAAATATCATGCTAAATTGAGTTTTTCAGTCATCAATGCTTTTTAATTAAATAATATTAATTCAATCATTCAGTCATCTAACAGTACTGAACACAAAATCATTATAATTTTCATTGAAAATAACAAGACTTTTGAGTTTATTTTTGCATTAAAAATCAAAATAAAACACTCTGAACAAAAACAAACACATTTCACTGTCACAATTGAATTAATTAACTTTTTTTAAGCAATCAAAAAAACATTCAAAATCATCACAAAACAGTTAAGCAGCAAGAAAAAAATCAGCTAAAAAGCTTTTTTCAAAAATAAATAATTTTTTTTAAAAATAAAAAAAAATGAGATAACTATAATCAGAAAATCAAAATAACTTTATTTCACATTAACAAAATTAAAAACAAAAACAATGCTTTGTTGATTTTCAGCTGTCAGTCTTGCATCAAACACAGCTGAGAATGTTACATATACAAAAATTTTATTATATCAATCAAAAAATATATCAGAGTTTGTTGTTTACAGTGTTACAAAAATTTAATCAAATGTTAAAATTTTATTAATTCAAAAAAAAACAAAAAATATCTCATCATTAAAATCAACAATCAAAAACAAAATTTTTACTACAATTTCAAAAAAACTTTGTTTACAGTTCATCAATACTTCATTTACAAAACAATCTGCTGAAACATATACAATTCAGACAGTAATTTTTGAAGAAGAACACAATCAGTCAGTTATTATATTCAAAACATTAAATCTTAAATAACAATATTTATTCAAAACTTTCAAACTTTCATCATCATTCATTCTGCAAACTAATAATACAGCTGATGCAAGATTTGAGAAAATCATTGACAAATTGATTTGAAGTTTCAAAACATCAAACAATCAGAAAATCACTGTCATTAAAATTAGATTGACTTAAATTGAGAAAAACATTGAACAAATTCTGCATATTTTGAAATTAATTTACAAAATTTTTGAAAATTTATGAGAAAATAATTGTACTAATATAAAGCTTTCGGAATACTTTCAGTTTTTTTTAAACATTTTTCTGAGACTACTGATTGTAGTGTACAATATTTGTAATTAAAGTAATTAAAATAAAACAGATTTTTATCTCATTATATTATCATTAAACTAAATGAGACATTATTAACAAAATTTTGATTAAATCAGTACTCTGTCAGATCAGATTTTATATTAAAACTATTATGAAAAAACTTCAACTTACTTGTATATTAAATAATCTAACAGAAAAATTTTTCTTCAAAGCTTCAGTTTCATTCATTATTATAACTTTTTTCTGAATGTAATTATTAGCTGTGTCAATATATTAATGCAAATTTCAAATTGTCTCAAATAACTTCAAGATCAGATTGAATTAATCATTGTTATATGATTTCAGATTTCAAAGAAATTCATCAGAAAGTTCATCAAAGCATATGTTAATGTTTATATAGTCAGTCATGTTATTTTACTGAAATGTTTAATATTCATGTGTTCTTCAAACACATTTTTCATCTCATAATACAGATTGTATGTATATCTAAATGTATATATTGTTTTCTGAAATAACTTCATGATTTTAAATGTAAATATGCATTTATGACAAAGCAATTTCTTCAGCTTCAGATTCAACAGTTCATTCAGTTTGTCAGTTTTCATGAAATGAGTTGTATTATTGCATACAATAACAAAATTATTTGTCAGAACTGCATCACACAAAATTTAATTATAAAATAATAATGATATAAGTTATCAAAAATACAGCATCTCAACAGTATATTTAAATTGTTTGATGCTTGAGAAGAATATTATTAACTGTTCAATCTCTCATTTCAATAAATTCACATTTTTTAACTGAATATCAATTTTGATGTTTTTATATATTTTCACAATCTGCAAAAATCTGATGTGTACTGACAGTTTATAATCAAAATTGTCAACAATAAATAATTCAGAATCTTGCTTAATTTCAGTCAAAATAATTTCATTTAAAATATAATTTAAATTTATATTTGCTAAATTTTTTGTTTTTTGAACAATCTTCTGAAAGAACAAAATGTTATAAACATCATTTATTAGCATTTATATAAATCATGATGTGAATTCAAGAACTGCAGCAGCAATTTCATCAGTTTGTGTAAAATTTAAAAAAACATTATTTTTTTTTATTTTCTGAAATCTCAATAAAAACACAGCAACAACTTAAAAATTGAAGTTTTGAAGAATCAGTTTCTTAAAATGATGAAATGAAGCTCATTCATTAAGTAAATGTCATCATTGCAAAAAATTAATATTATAAAATAAATTTATGAGTTTCTAATCAATCTTGACAAAATTATAGAAAATTTTCATGATTATATACAAAAAATTAAGTCAAAAATGTCATGAAGATGATAATGACAATACTCAATTAAAATTGTTATAAAATTTAACTGTTTCAGCACATTGTGTCTTACAATTTTTGATAAATGCACACATCTTCTAATTTTCGTATATCAGCTGAAAACAAGAATCAAAATCTGTATCACAATTTAAATTGAATTGTTGAAGAAAAATTGTGTCAAACATATTATATAATTCATCATGATTGTTCTTAAATGTCAGTATTAAATTAAAAAATAAATGCATAATTAATTTAGAAACATTCAGACAAGAAATAATTAATAATTTAAACAATGTATGATTTTTTAATAATTCAGTTGACTGATGAAAAATATCTTTCATTTTCAATGAAAATGTTAATCAGATGATCTCAAAAATATAAAAATTAAATAATTTATGCTCAATATCATTCACTTGATGATTTAAAAAATTCAAAAAATGCAGTGAATTCAATGAATTCAATTCTAGCATTCTGAAAGTAAGCTCAGTGATAAAAATTTTACAATTTTGCATTAATAAATTTGTAGTATGTGACTGAATGTTTCATTATTTTTAACAACTTGATGCTAAATATTTTTTTAATATTCAAAATTGTTAAATATAATTACTTCAGTTGGCTCAAACTCATTCTTGAGTTATTTTTAGTTTTTATCATTAAACATAGTACTGATTAAATTAATGTAAATGTTTGATTTTATCTTAACTAAAGTTGTCAACTTAATTTTTTCATCATTGATTATAAAATAACTATCAACAATATCAAAATTATAAAAAATTGACAAAACTCAACATTTATTTTATAACACTGCAAGCTTAGTTCAGACAATTTTAATTACATTTTTAATCATTGATTTCAACAGAAATGAGTTGAAATTTTTCAATATTATGTGCATATCTTGATTTGTTAACAAAAAATTTGCAAGATTTGCAGTTTTTCATCATTAATTTCATTTCTGAATTCTTTCAATATATTTAAATCATTGCTTGACAAAAGTATTAAAACTTCAACAAAAATAATATATTAATTAAAAAAATATTTTTATTTTTTTATATGTATGAGATACTTTTCATTGATTAAATCATCATATATTTCATCAATTAATGTTCAAGAAATTAAAATTGAAATATCATCATTATCATTATTAATTAATTTTTTAAACTTTGATTCATCAGTTGAATTATCAGATGATTAATCAAATGAATCATTAAATAAGCTAAGATTTGAAAATATAATAAATTAAAAAATAACATTGTTTTTAGAGTTGAATTCATTGTGAATTTTATCATAATCATTATTCAAGAAATTGTCAGATTCATTATAATTGTATATTATATTTAATACAGTTACATTCAGAAGATTCACATTTTCATTTAAAAAAAATTTTGTTCATTAATGTTATCATTCAACTTAAAATTTTTAATTTTATTACTGTAAGTTTGTAATGTACAGAAAAATATAAAACTCAATATTGTTATTAAGCAATAATTTTTTCTTGTCATAAATCAGATTTTTCAATACAAATAAAAACTCTGAAATATGATGTTGAATGAAATTGAGATTTACTCTAACAAATGCTTCACAAATAAGAATTGCTTCAGTAAGTGCTTTGCTGACAAACACTTTACTGACAAACACTTTGCTGACAAATATTTTGCTGACAAGTACTTTGCTGACTAGTGCTTTACTGACAAAAACTCAACTAACAAGCATTTTGTTGATAATCACTTTACTGATAAATGCTTTGTTGACAGACAATTTGCAAACAAGTAAAAAAAATATCAACAGTTCATTGTGTAATGAATTCAATCAGAAAAAAAATATATACTGCTTTAATGACAATTTGCTACAAAATCAGATTAGTAAAGAGATTGATAAGTTGATCAGAAGAGAATTTCAGATGAAATTAAGATAAAAATGATTAAATTCAATAATCAAGACAACAATTTCTTACAAAGACTGCAAAACTGTTTCAGATCTTACTCAGATAAAAAAACATATTTCTTATTTGGGTTTTATAGTTTTGTACTATTACAAAAGAAGTTGGTCAGTCTTGGCCAGATCCACCCTGATTTCTGACCTGAAGCCTTTATCTGAGTACAGGTCTGAGGAACTGAGGCAATGATGCCTTATTACATATTAGTCGCAGGTAGGTGTATTACGGCAAAACCACTACAATTGCATGGAGATATTTCTATAGAACTTATTTTGATATTCTGCAGAGGATGGTGTTTAGTTACATACACATGTATCCACAGAGCCCATATTAAATCCTGTAAGACTGTTCTCCATCGAATCGAGTGGCTATTTATAACCAGCAGAGTGCATGGGATTGGATCTCCCTTGGAGAAACAGGATGCCCTGATATCTAGCGGATTTACGGAGGTGGGGAAAAAAAGTCTTTGCACACTTGGCGGTATCAGATACCTAATCACGTGACTAGCTACATACAAATTTATATGAGAAATGTCACGTGACTAAGTACCAGGTACTGCCGATCGCGCGAAGATATATTTTCCACACCTCCGTATTAGAGGACTTAATATAAGTTAACTTACGGAGTATAGAGTACACAGTTATCGTTATGACTTAGTAATCTCTGGCGATTTATTAGTTAAATGCTCTCGGTTCACCTCTTTGCAGGGAATATGTTTTTGAGACACCCTTTCTCACCTGGAAAGGTCACTCACTCCTTTATATGTAAACCAACACCCTCATTTCAGTCTCTCCTGGCCACGACCAACTAAGCAGCAAAGATGTTACTCCTGGCTGGTCTCTCTTTCTTCCTGTTTTATTTCAATGCAGTTCTTGCAGCTTTCGATCCACTACTTGTTGGAACTTGGTCGACTAAATCACAGAAGGTCATCACAGGTCCAGTAAGTGCAGTCTTCTATTGCATGCTCAGACACACGATAATGTGCTCTCTTCATTGCTAACTATCATTCTAGGGGTTTTACGATCCCATCAAAGACAGATTCCAAGAACCAGATAATACTGGGATTTCCTACTCCTTCACGACCGATGGATACTTTGAAGAAGCATACTATCGCGCAATCTCGAATCGTTAGTCTATCAACCTGCTGATAGAAGGGAGAAGATACACTGACCGCCTATGGGTTTTTAGCGACCTCACCATCATGTGCATCAGGCATAATGCAGTTTCAGCATGGGACGTACAGTGTAGAAGCCGATGGGTCACTCGTTTTGACTCCTTTTGCGGTGGATGGTCGCCAGTTAGTTTCGAATCCGTGCAAAGGCAAAAACTCGGTGTATTTCCGCTACAACCAAACCGAACTTTTCAAGGTAGATTTTGCGACTAGTTTTCTCGGAGTCAGTACTTGGCAGAGCCTGCCTGCTAATTGCGTTGATCCCACAGCGATACGAAGTGCAAATTGACGGCTTTCACAATGTGAAACGTCTCAATCTTTATAAATTCGATGGAGCCCCTATGAACCCTATGTTCCTCGTCTATAACCCCCCGCAAATGCTTCCGACCCAGACTTTAAACCCGACAGCTCAAGCGACCCCAACAGGTGGAAGTAAGGCTAAACGTACCCTAGCAGGTGATGGAGTTACTTCACGCAATGCACGTTCGATTACTGAACGTCATGGACTTTTCAACCCTGATAACTGGTGGTGGGCTGGCGTCATGATGAGCTTCGCTGGAGGTGCTGCGGTTCTCTACTACGAAATTCCCTGGAAACATTAGAGATTGAGAGAATTATGGTATTCTGGATTCCCCATGGTCGGCGTGCGTCATGGAGTTTTATGGGCGTTTAGGAAAAGCGGACGGTGTTATGGCAAAATATACGGAAGTTTGGCTTACGAGGACTCTTTGGTATCTATGGGGTTTTGTCGAAGCCAATCTTGCTGGGATAACTAATGATACCCTTCTAATTTGTAGATCTTGCTGCTTTCAGGCAATTAAATGAATCTACACTTGTTCAGATCTGCGCGCATAATTGACCGTTAATGGCAGTTGTCGAAATTTCGATTTGGGGCAACATTCAGCCGACGGGCTCGCTTCGAAGACGTTTTTAAGCAATTTTGGGGTGCCAATGCCATTTTCGGAGATCTCTTCGTTGGTGTTACAGTAGATATTGTATAGCTATACATACATAAATGTGAAATGTCGAGTCTAATTAGCCATGTTTCAACTGCTCACGGGCCTTGCGTCGTCACAGATAGCTACTTCGACGTCAGCACGTAGCTCAATAGTCAACTTGCGAAATACTTCCCTGACGTAGGACTCCAGCGTTTAGCAATTAAGTCGGCTTCCGTTTCGGCAAGTCCAATTGCATTACGACGTGGAGATCGATTGAGCAGCGAATTTTGAAACCACTCCCTTCTCAGCTGGCTTTCCTTCCAATGGCCCTCCAGACGCAAAGGCAGCCTTCATAACCGACCCAATATCAACTTTCCTCCCCTCACTTCGGAGCCTTTCTATGGTTTGAGAGACCGCGGACTGTATTTCCTCTATACTTGTGGTTGGAACTTGTCCTGCATACTCGGCGAGCACACCCATCTCCGCATCGTTTCGTTCTTTCAGATCACTTCTGTTAGCCCGTACAAACTCCTGATTAGAAGCTTCAAGAGACGCCGAGCGCTTGCGGATCAATGCAAGGAGTTGGAGGTCGGTTTGAATTGGTGAGGATGTTTTGGCGGCATTGTTGATTTCCGAAATAATTGCTCGCAGGACATCAAGCCTGAATGTAGCTCAGAATTGCAATATTAGCTCATAATAGATTCATGAATTGGTTCATGCCTCTTGATATTTAGAATGAACTAAACAACCTAATAGTATCTTTTGCTCTCATAGCCGTTTTCAAGTCGGCCCTCAATTTTGCAAGGAGAGGTGGTGAAGCTGGAGTGCTGGAGTTATATCGGCATGGTGATCGTAATAAGTGTCTGGCTTGGAACCGAAATGGCCTGAACATGGTGAATATCTATGCTGATAGCTGATGCTCTTTCAAATTTATGTAGAGGGAGTTAAGAAATAGTATTTGCTCTTTTTGATCTCAAGTGAGCGTAGAGTATACAGAGTACACAGTGGTTATCATTATTATTAGCCAAAATCTAATTACACTCTGAAGTTAGGCCAGAACCTAGCTTTAAGAATGTTATTAAAGTTAGTACTCCGTACTCTAGTTAGTTTAGTTAGTTAATAACATCACCCATCCATCACCCTAACTACACTCAGCTCTTCTTAACCACATCTCTAAGATGAAGAATCTATAATGTCTTTTGAAGACATCTACGGACTTCCTACACTACAGGCTACAGTATGCGGCCCAATTTATATATGAGAACGACAACAATAACATACATTCACGAGGGATCTTGACTAGAAGAATGCCCACTTTTAGTGAAAGATTTTGAACAGAAACAAAGGCTACAGCATCAGGAATCACTAGGACAGTGCTTTTCAGGCTGGAGCAGATACCTTTACTGGGTTCTATTATTTCAAGTTTTTTGGTAGAGATTTACTAAATATATTCCTTATTGTTTTATTATGGTCATCTAGGCAGCAGACTGTAGCCTATATTCTGAGAGGCCATGGATGGATCTCACATCATACACTCTGGAACTTATATAACTACAGAACAGAACCTCACTTTCTCAATACAACTTCTAGACAAGAAGTTTCTTGCCCTGATTAAACCTGAAGCTTGAATGCTCATCTATCCTCACTTTGTTTCTACATGCAGTTTCAAGATTTATAGGTTACTTCATTAGTACCTCTTTTTCTATTTCAATCATCCTGCCCTTGTGCTGCAGATCTCATAAAAGATTGACTGGATTTCAGAGCATTGGAGAATACTTTGAAAGAAACAAAGAAAAATTGCATTGAACAAGTTTTGATGATGCTAGGTCCTTGCATGTTTGCTAGACACAACTACAAGTGTTATTGCAATGGCGCATCACATACATCCGAGAGTGGTATTCTCAACCTGAATGCCCTCTGTGAGATATGTGGCCATGCTCTACAGTATCATACTGGCTGCGGTAATGTGCCTTAGCCCTGTTTATGTGTAAAGTTGCTGAAGATCTTCACAGCCTCATCCGAACAACCTCCACATGTGTCTCAACAAGCAAGTTCTGTTGCTTCTTTGGGACAGACAATTATCAGTAACCCTGAATATTCTCCCAGACGCCAGACGGTTGAAACCTTAGCTGAACTTGTCAATGAATACAGGGTCATGCATATTTGCGGAACACCTGCATCAGGGAAAACAACCCTTGCTGTACTACTCTATGAGTATTTCAGGGAAATGAATGAGGAAGTCGTATACATAACAGAGTGGAAGAAGAATGTTGATTGCTATATACAATTAACACAGCACTGTCGTGAGGCTGGTTATGCCACATATGGTCGTCGGCAGTATCATTGGGGCAATATAATTTTCATTATAGATGATGCAGAGCAGACCTATATCGGTGCCTCTCTGTGGTTTGGACCTATTAAATCCTTCTCCAGGCATAGAGGTGGTACCCGTTTCTGCCTTTTTGCATCTTATGGAGACCCAGAACATGGAGCAACAGACTATCTTCCTGCGGTTACTCGCCCAGTGTTTGCACCTTTTCAAAGAGTGTCTCTTATACCTTCAGCCGTACCGGATCCTTGGGGCCCTCCTTCAAATATCGCACTATTTTATAATGTGGAGGAATTCAGTGATGTCGTCGGACGATTTTGCGCCAGCCCAGAAAGAAACTTTACCTTCGATTCTGCTGCTCAGGAATTCATCTATTTGCTCACCGATGGACATCCAGGTTCTGTTAGTTCTTTACTGTTATACATTCAGAATGTGAGTGTAATCAAACTTCTTGTTTAATTCAAGGCTAATTTCCCATCGTGCAGTATCACCAGCAAACTTTGAAAGAGCTTTCAACATTTGTTATTGAGCTTCCAGGAGTGCTTAAGTCATTAGAAGATAGGGCAAAGTTGTTCGGCTTTTTAGAGTCGTTCCCTGTTGGTAAATCTCAGCCATTTCCTGACTTCCGTCTGGTCGCTCGAGATCGGGAAGTGGTTGCTACTTTTCTTCGAGTGCTGCAAGATGGTAGTGTGGAGTTTAAAAAAGATGACAAAAGCCTGCAACATTGCATCCGAAACGGTTGGCTTCAAACTGATAGGTTGAGCGATGAAAGTATCGTTTGCATGTACCCATCGAATTTGCATGCCAGGTGAGAAGCACCTATACTGATGTTGATGCATGTTCTAATTCTGCCTTAGATACGTCGAGCATCAGCTTGGAGAAATGGACAGCAAGCCATTCCCGTTTGAGAAATACCAAGATCTCGAAATGCTCTGCATTGCTGTGATCAAAAGGTTTTCTAGATTAATTCTCGGTAAGACTCGAGATGGTCACGGAGTAGGGCCTTCAGGAAAGCAGCGACCCGTGGAATCAGCATTCCAAGACGAGTTTTATAGATCCTTTTGGAGTGAGCTGGGGATAGGTATAGGAATCTGCAGTGAGTGGGGAGCAAGAAGTGACGGCAGCATTGGTTTTTTCATACCAAAAGCAGGCTGGCACATTCAGCTATTGCGTGAGGGGGATAGAATTCCGGAGCATTGTTATCGCTTCCAGCCAGATGGCCAGTATCATCCTCGGATCCAAGACGGTACCATGAAAGATTGGCTGATCCTTGATTGCCGGCATTCTCAACCTTCAACGAAATGTAAGGCCCACTTCACTCAAGCTGGCAACTACCTTCTTGCCTCCAAAAGCTAACATTTGGCAATTAGATCCAAATGAAAAACGACTCTGGCGACTTGTATTTGACAGCGATTACTCGACGGTACATACTCTGGACTGCGAAAACCGTGAAAAGGTCCCTAGATTTCATTTAGCCAACCATCAGTAAGATCATGGGTGTCCACTGTGTTGGTTTAGTTGTTCTGCATGTATGCTTGCTTGTAGTGTCTGGACTGTGACACTTCTCTACCTAGTTACATGTTAATAATGTCACTCATCACTTCATGGATTCTGATGCTCCATAATCTCAATTATTTTTGTCCTAAGCAGGGCGCTGTAAATTTGACACGCATACTATTGTAGTGATAGCTTTGAGTGGTGTTGAATCTGAAGCTACCTCATAGTGAGGGAGATGGTGAGCCAATCCTCTTGCGGCAATGTTTGTTGTTGCCTTGTTGGCCTTCTGGTCTGCCGTAGCCAGCATCTGTGCGAAATTGTTTCCATTCAGTGCTTCAATGCCTGCAGCTCAGAAGTTGAAGTGCATACTCCTTCATGAGGGGATGCAGTTATCTCAAAAATCAATTCCTCCAAGCTATCTAGCTATTATTCGAATTATTATTCCTTCCCGCTGCCATATCCTCAAAACTGGAGCTGCTTGAGCTTGATTAACTTGCGGAGGCACCCAGCTGGGAACTCCGTACCATGAGCTTTCAACCTCTTACACCAGCGAGACCTGTGCCAGGCACATATTTTCAGACCCCAGCAGCGGCGCTTGCCAATGGAGCCTTATTTCAGAACAAACCGCTACCCTCCTCGGGTGCTCAACCTGCATCCACGGGCGGCAATTTGGCGCAGGCAATCAGTACCAAATCGGTTTCATCGAATACAAAAGGCAAGACGGAGACGATGAGTCCGCGAGAACGGGGAGCTCGTGCGATAGACGACGCCTTGGCGCAGGATTCACGGTATCCCGACCTGGATAGCTATCTTTCTCGTGAGTGGTTGAGCGTGTTGATTTGGACGCAATGATCATGAGCTGATGTTCTGCAGAGGGATACTCTTCACAGTATGACGTTCCTACCTCCCCATCATGGGCGCCGTTCCAAAAGATAAAGATGTACAATATCCCAGACCAGATATTTGAGCAATACAACCGCGCGCAAGTTTCGACATGCATGGGACTTTTCGCGGAGCTGAATCATGCATGGGTTACGATTGATAACGCGCTTTATCTGTGGGACTACACACATCCAAATCCGCAATTAATTGGATTCGAAGACCAGCCGAATAGCATTAATACCGTAAAACTTGTGCGCCCGCGGAAAGGAGTGTTCCTGCCCTCCATAAGCCACGTACTTGTCATTGCGACCACAGCGGAGGTCGTGCTTCTCGGTTTAGGGTGCGAAAAGACCGGAGAGTCAAAGGTCGTTACGCTTTATCAAACTGGAATGTCGGCCTCCATTCGAGGACTAGATATTAATGTTATCGCCTCCTCGGACTCGGCAGGCAGGATTTTCTTTGCCGGTTCTACGGACAACGATGTGTACGAGCTCAAATATCAACAAGAAGAGCGCTGGTTTCAAGCCAGATGCACCAAAGTGAACCATACGACGAAAAGTTTCGCTGCGTTTGCTCCCCAGTTTGCCTTAAGCCACAAACCTCAGATTTTTGTTGAGCAGATGGTGGTCGATGACAGTAGAAATCTCCTGTATACGCTCTCGTCCAATTCATCAATCCGGGTGTTCCACCTAAAACCCGATGGAACCATTAACCTCACTATCACAAAACACGCTGTTGATACTTACTCAAACATTGGCCATATAATTGGTTCCAACGAAACCCTTAACGCACGAATCAAGATCGTCTCTATCAGCCCTATTCCCGCTGAAGAAGCCTCGAGATACCATCTTATGGCGACAACAGCGACGGGCTATAGGATCTATCTTAGTGCTACTGGCTCTTATAGTTGGTCTGCGACACCGAGTTTAACCAATGCCCCGACAAGCATGCAAGCACAACACGTAAAAACTCCTCCTCCCGATACCGCCGTTTCTCAACCCCTCCAAGGTGTCCCTCCTGTTCCAGGGCCACAGTATCAGGCAGCTGTTAGTGCCAGACTTCCTATCCAGTCGCTGAATCCTACTCGATCGGCAGAGCGTTTCCCACCGGGGTATTTTTTTTGCTTTACTCCGAAGGACCCTCTCAACCGGGTGGACACGCTTTTCATATCAACACCAGATTCAGGGCGACTTGCTCGCCCCCAAGAAACGTCGCTTCCACTTAAACCGGGTGAAACTGGCATCTGGCTTACCTTGGGTAGCCGGGCTGAGGATATCGGACTCAGTACACCTAGACTCGGACCTCAAGAGACACCTGGCTTTGGAAACGAGCTTGCCATGCAGTTTGACCTGCCAGCTGCGGAGGTTGCAATTCTGACAAACACAGGAGTTCACATTATTCGCAGAAGAAGACTTGTCGATATTTTCGCGTCACTTATCCGTAGTTCTGGTGGGGAAGAAGGGCTCGAAAGTCAAATAAAGACACTCATCAGGCTTTACGGTCGAAGTGAAGTCCTTGCTACTGCACTAGCAGTTGCATGTGGCCAAGGTGTGGAGCTTTCAGCTGACTCTCGTTTGTCGAAAATCAACGATCCTGATGTCCTAGAATTTGCTCGGAAAGTGTTCATCGAGTTTGGTGGAAAACCTTCGCTATATGAGAATGCTGTGACTGATGGGTCTGCTCTCGTAATTGATGACATTGTGCCATCACCACGACATACAGGCATAGCCATCTACACTTCTAGACTTCTCAGATCAATTTGGAAAGCAGTGATTGTGAAGCAAGAGAGTACACCTGCTGGGGGTGCTTCCATTGTTCCGTCAGTGAGTGTATCAAAATTGCATTTGATCCAAAAGGACCTTTTGGCGCTGCAGGAATTCTTTCGTGTCAACAAGTCTTTCATTGAGGGTTTGAGTGGGCCTGAAGCCTTGTCGAGGGCTGCTACAAAACAAGAAGAGATTGCCCTGCAAGCTGAGCACCGGGCTCTTCACTCGCTTGTTCAATTGATTTCGCACACCATTGAAGGCATATCGTTTATTCTCGTCCTTCTCGATGAACGTGTGGATGATATCGTGACATTGCTGCCTGAAGCGTCGAAATCAAAATTTCTGTCTTTAACATTCGAACAACTTTTCAGTAGTCCTCAGGGTCATGATGTTGCGAAGGAGCTTGTTAAAGCGATTGTCAACCGCAACATTGCCAAAGGCTCAAATGTCGAAACTGTGGCAGAGTCCCTTCGACGACGATGTGGGTCATTCTGCAGCGCGGAAGACGTCCTTATTTTTAAGGCCCAAGAGCTGCTGAAGCGAGCAGCAGAAGCAGGCGTTAATTCTGAGTTTAGTAGGAACCTGCTGAATGAGAGTTTGAATCTGTTTTTGCAGGTGTCCGAGACCCTGCCAATGGATTATCTTCAATCTGCAGTTGAGCAATATACCCAAAACCAATTCTTTGCTGGTAAGTCGCTCTGATATTGCGAAAGGTGTAGGTACTAATTACTGTAGGTGCTATACAACTTTGTCTAAGCGTTGCAGCTGGTTCCGACAAGGCTAATCGTGCATTGTCATGGCTTATGGACGGACGTCCTGCTCAGGTACCGAATTCACGCAATTCATTCAAAGGAAGCATCTGACGCCTTTTGCAGGATCCCCGTCAAGCGAATTACGAAACTCGGAAAAAATGTTACGAACTGATTTATAATGTTACCATGGCGGTTGACGATCTCGCAAGCAAAGAACCCGAGCTAGTCAATGGGCAATACACTGCAGTCACCAGGAGGAAAAATGAAGCGTATGATGTTATTACAAGTTCACAAGATGAGGTATTCCTCACAAGCCTTTATGACTGGTATCTCGAACGAGGTTGGAGCGACAGACTACTGCAGATAAAAACCCCTTTTGTGGCTACCTATCTCAAAAGGAAGTCCACCGAAGATACTTTTCATGCAGATTTGCTGTGGAGGTATTATGCCCAGTCCGGCCGGTTCTATGAAGCTGCTGCCGTCCAGCTGCAGCTTGCCCAGAGCCATTTCAATCTACCCTTGGCTCGACGAATTGAGTACCTTGGCCAAGCAAGTGCCAATGCTTCAACATTTACACACGATGTTCCTCGTGCTGCTCGACAGAGATTGCAGCAAGAAATTTCAGGGCTTTTGGATGTGGCGAATGTCCAAGACGATTTATTCCAGCGCCTCAAGGACGATGCAAGGATATCGGCTGAGCGAAAAGCCGAGGTCCTCAAGGAAGTTGGTGGTCAGATTATGGAACTCAGCATTGTAAGCCTTCTTTCTATAAAGTTGGAACTTATCATGCCTCTTACTGAATTCCTCCGGTTTATAGTTATTCAACGTGTACGCCGATCCTGGCGGCTACTATGATATCTGCCTCCAAATCATGTACCTCGCTAACTACCGAAATACGTCCGATATTAAAGCGGCATGGGAAAACCTAATCAAGGATATCCATGACGAAACATCTAAGAAGGGAACACCTCTCCCATATGAAGCCGTGATTGAAAAGATTCGCAGTCTTGCGAACCGCTTGAGAATGTCCGAAGTCGCATTCCCCGTCCAAATTCTCCTACCAATGCTTGAGAGATACGTCCTGGAACGCCAACTCGGTGTTGGTCCTCAGACTTGGGTAATTGATCTCTTCCTCGATCTTCAAGTTGCGCACGAAACGCTCTATACGATTTTGGAGTCAATGTTTTACAACGATGAAGTGCCGTTCCAGGGCCGCAACCGGATGTATATTGGCAATGATCTTATTTACCTCATCTCACGATGGTATCATGATACGGTTCGAATTGGTGGGGGCGTCTTTGGCAGCGATGCGCTCGCCAGCCGTATTTCTGAG